>JASAUF010000096.1:2400000-3600000 GCA_030180095.1 Magnolia changhungtana
GCAAGTTCACTGAGTTTATTACATAATTTTAATTTCACTTTGGTTAAACCTCAAATTCATTTTTAAGTGTGGAATCTAAATCTTTTAGGTATAGACCTTTTGTGAGGAATCAATTAAAATCAACTTAGGTTGGATTAGATCCAAGTGTCTTGAATTCAAGATCGAGTATTGGTGAGAAGTATGACCACACCAAAGGTGAGGATCACTCTTCAAGCTTTTCTATATCTTGATAGTTAGCTTGTTTATTCATCTTCGTTCATTTATCTTATTGATTTCTTAATGTGGTTCATTGCTCTTATTGATTATGATTCCTTATAATTGATTGATGAATTGGATTTAAATTCATATATCTGAACATGCTATGGATTACAAACATTTATATTATAGTTTAAGATAAGTACCTTAAATGTGTAATTGATATCAATGTTGTTCGTGACTTATTTTGCCACGTGAGGTTACTTGATGATGTTTTAGGAAATCCTCGAACTAGTGGCCACCTGTGTAATGAATTAAATAAATTTACATCATGGACTTATTATCTTGTGGATCATTTGTGCCTATGTAGCTTTTGAGGAATAATCCCTTTTTATCACACCATTCGGTGGAATATTTGGCCCTTACGGCTTTTATGGAATAATTTCCCCACATGGCTTTAATGAATTATTTTATATAACTTTGCAGTGGTAAGTTCCAATTGTTAGACATTGATTGGCCACTAGTTGAAGGGATTACCCTTTAAACATTATATTTGTTAGTCTCATGGGCCAGGGATGGTGGAATGGGATACTATGCCTGAGCTGTTGGCCTATGCTAGGTGATAAACCCCCCATAGTGACCTTTAAGCTTTCTTAAAATGGTTGTTTGAATTTGGAATAATAATGGTTGGGCTAATCATGTATCTTCATGACATACAGACTTTATCGGGTGGTCAATACAAGACAAGGAGTTTTCTTAGGTCACTATGTGTTGTACCGTAGAGTGGTGATACTAAGTTTTCATTACATGCATTCGACTACCATGGGCTATCCTTTTCGCATGGGCTTTTTCGGGTGTCTAGTTTTCCTTGAGCATACATAGAGTACTCTTCCGGGAAGGTAGGCCACCTTGGGTGTCCTTGTTATATGGTCTTTTTCGGGTGACTAGTTCTCCTTGGGCGTACCTTCGTGTACTTTTTCAGGTGACTAGTTCTCCTTGGGTGACTTTTTGCCAGCTGGATGTGCATCCCTAGGATTTGTGAGCATGTGCATGCATCCATGCATTTAAACAAGATTATCCTTGTGAAATTTATTCAATATATGTGTATCTGATGAACTCTGTCTTATTTCTATCATTGTGAAATATTTATTATACATTGTTCCTGATAACTATGCTTAATTATATTGATGATACGATAAATCTTGGGGATTATACCTCACTAGGATAGCCATTGACGCTATCAAACTGTATCTAGTGTGCAGGAGATGCAGATGATGAGTATACGGGTGCTTATGGGGAGTATGAGAACCTAGATGATCTTGCGGCTCTCCATTTTAGATTTCCTTCATATTTAGTTTATACTTTTATGTATCTTAAGACTTAAGACACTGTGTTGTACAAGTTTTTGGGCAACCACTTGAAATTTGGGTTATGTATATTTGGACGCCCTCTTATACGTGATTTGTTTTTGTTTCGCTAAATTACTAACTCTGGTAAAGAAAAAAAATGTGTACGTGAAATTTGAGCCATCGTTAAAGGTTAACACTCGGGTTGTTGGAAAACGAGTAGTATACTCTGGTAAGTCTTTCCTCTTTGTAATTTCTGCTTTTATAGTGAAGATCTGTCACTTTGTGTCGTGGTTTTTTCCCGAAAGGGTTTTCCATGTTAAATCTTTATGTTCTCTTATGTTTGCTTGGTGCTCTTGGATTGTTATCCTAAATCCATCTCTGTGTGATTCCGCAGCACAATCCCCAACAAACATATGGGTTAGATAGCCATGATGTTCAAATATTATTGTACTTAAAAGGAAAAAGCTTGGGCCATTAGTCTTAGAATCACAATATTTTGAAAATGTGGAAGTGCATATAGAAAGCATGAAGTGGATGTGAATGTTGAACATGAATGGATGAAAATATGAATTTGGATGTAGATGTGGATTTAGAATTGAATGAATATGGGTGTGGAGGTAAATGTGAATATTAAATTAAATATATCCATGTGGATGTGGATGTGGATATGAGTGTGAGTGTGAATTCTCCCTAAGCACTGTGGATCTCACCTGAGGGGTGGATCATCCCTGAGCACTGTGGATCACACCCTCAAGGAGGATTCACTTCTCACGTGAGATCCATAGTGCTCAAGGGGGATTCACACCCAAAATCTGGCACCCGAGTACGGAGATTTAGACCCCAAATTTGAGAGTGTTAACTAAATAATAAACGAATGCCTCACAATCACACATTTTTTCATTCATTTTACTTTTCACATTAACATAGTATAATCACACAAAAGTGAATTTTGTGATTATAGTTCTAAACATCACATACATCAACTACTTGTCCACTCAGTTGAAGACTTATTACAATTTTTCAATAAAATATTCAAGTCCCGTTAAAATGTAAACTATCTATTGGTTAAGCTATAAGAGTTCCATTGCACTTATGTAAAGCATCTCATCCAAGGGGTCCTCATTGAGTTCTTTAGGTACGCCGCAACTTTCTTCTAGTCTTGCATTATTTGGTTGGGTATATATATGTACATTTAAAAGAGTGAGTTCCATTTCAGTAAAATTCTCCCTCCAAGATTATACATCCATCACCACAGTCAAGTATAGTTACAAATATAAACCATGCGAATATAACATTCACTTCACAATGAGAATCTTGATTAATGCATAGATGCATGAGTGCTCATAAGCTTAGGGGATGCACATCCAGCTGACAGTATGACTAAAACCCACATGCATACAATATAATATCACAATGACCTGACAATCACAAGGGACAAATCATTAGCATCATCACCCAGGAATCACAAAAGGCATACATCGACATCATGATCTGGCATCTCAAAAGAGATAATTCATTGACATTAGATGACATCCATAAAGGACAAATCATCGGCATTACTTGTAATCCATAAAGGACAAATACACATTGGTGTCATTGGATAAAGGTGTTATGAATGCATGACTAATTAATATTTATTAATCCGGTTTACAAACAACCAATTATAAAAAACCTTTACACTTAGTGGCCTCTTGTGTCACCATACCATGAAGATGAAATAATAAACGTAAGTACAAGTCCATTTGTGGACACCAAATAAAGGGCTCGTCACCCGTATCAATGAAATAAGTCACTAGTGGATACAAATAAGGGCTCGTCACCCATACCACATAAGGAATCAAATAAGTCACAAAGTAACATTCAAATTTATAAATCATCATGGTATTAAGTTCATAACAATATAGGCCAACTAAGTTTCAAGGTACCGTTCCATGAAAAGTGTTCTCGTCAAATAAACACATAGTGTTCTCAAAATTAGATTTCCACACACGTCTTTCACATGAGTCGTCTCTCAAATCAGGTCCTTGACATGGGTATCGTAGCCCACGTCCAAAGGTACATAATTTAGTCCATAACCATTGTTAAAACATTCCTTAACATAAATTTTACAATAATCTCCATCATATAAATAATCAACACACATGGCTTAACAAACAAGTATAACTTGTAAATAAATAAATCAAAATCATACATGGTTGTTTCTAGAACATGTTAGTACACGTATAAACATATAAATCATGAGAAATAAACATGAAATGAAAATATTATCTTAAAATAATGAAATTAACGAACCATACATATTTCAAGAATTAAGTGGAAACCTTAAAAGGGATTAATGCTCTCACCTCACGAGTTGGATCGCCTTCTAATGTTGCTAGAATTGTGTGTACACACTTTATGATTGAGTTCTTGATCGACTCAAACCCAACTCGGTTTGACTCGGCTGTGCAAATGCCCCTCCTCTACACCTATTGGTTGTACAATCTTTCCCGAATTGTTGGATCATATATGTAACGCCCTGATTTTTGTAATTTGAGTTTAACACTCGTTTTCCGAAAACCCGATCGTTAACCTTTGAAGATAGCCCAACTTTCACATATAATTTTTCTTCTTTTTCAAGAATAAGCATTGCAGTAGAAGAGAAACAAATCAAGCATAAAGGAATGTTTGCATACATATTCAGAATATACGAGTGGCTGTCCATAAGGCTTATACAAACCAATGTCTCAATACTAATAAATACATGGAAGAAATAATTTAATGCATGAAATAAAACAAAATGCAACTAGTCTTGAGCTACAAGATCACGTGGCTTCTCCTGGGGCAGATATGGTCATACATCCCTGATATTTATACCCTACTTCTCATCAGTCTGAATATGAATATCATCTTAAGCACCTACACCATTTATATGATTATATATTTAAAGAACGGATAGCCAACTCAGTGAGAATTTCCCTCAAGATTACACACCACAGCACTATTTAAGCATAGTTTAAACAAAAAAATATACAAAATAATCCACAATTTAATCTTATTTAAATACATGAATGTGTGAGTGTACATTAACTGGGGATGCTCATCCAGTTGGCTTTTGGTCAAAACCCACAAGTGGGTGGGCAAAGTCCACATGCAAGTGGCCAGTCACTAGCAAAAATATATCAAGCACGTGCGTAGTGACTAGCTCACACAAATTGGATTGATTGTCAGTGGTTTGGGAGTTAGGGAAACATACCACGACAAAGGATACGGGTTACAACATCTAAAATTAGCCACCCGTTATTGCTCGTATGCCATGATTGCATAATTAGTCCAACTGTTATTATTCCAATTGCTCAGGCTCTGCCCACATGGTGAAGTAGTAAACTACAACAATGGCAAATTTGGTTTGTCCCCTACCCATCGGTAGTGGTCCTATGATATCAATTTCACAATGTGCGAAGGACCAGGGACCACTCATTGGGGTCATTTGCTCGGGTGGTTGTCGCGGCACTATAACAAAACATTGGCATTTGTCACACTTTCTTATGTGTTACTTCACATATTCATGGATGGTCGACCTGTAGTATCCTTACCAAATCGCCTTATGGGCTAGGGCCTTTCTGCCTTAATGGTTTCTCTAGATGCCTCCGTGGATCTCCCTTAGAACTTATTCGGCTTTATCAGATCATAAGCATCTCAGATATGGCAACGAGAATCCTCTTTTGTACAAGACATCTTCTAAGATCATGTACCGGGCAAACTGGTTCTTGATTTTGTGGGCCTCTAACTTATCCTCAGGTAGCTTTGCCCTGTTGTGGATAGTGTATGATTGGGTCCATCTAGCTCAGCGGTTGATTTATTGGGAGGGCCTCTTTTTTAGTTGGGCTGGTTGATGCTGGGCTCGGGCAGGAATTCGATTAGCATGGTTTTAGTGAGGTCGTCGTCAACTGTCGTGGCTAATTTAGTTAGGGTGTCAGCTTCGAAATTTTTTGACCTAGGGACCAGGATGACCTTGTGCTTGTCAAATTCTTTAAGCAAGTCCCGTGCCTTTTGCATATAGGCAATCATTCTCTCCCCTTTACCTTGATATTTCGTAGTGACTTGGTTCACTACTAGTTGGGAGTCATTGTAAATTTTCAATACTTTGGCTAGCTTGAGCCCTGCGAGGAGTGCCTCATATTCTGCCTCATCGTTGGAAGCTGGGAATCCGAACCTTAGAGCGTACTCTATATTGAACTGGTCTAGTGAGATGAGGATCAGTCATGCTCCGCTTACTCAGGAGTTTATGACCCATCCACATGAAGAGTGCATTCCTATAGGCCTCACTGAGCTTGATTGCCCATTTATTCAGTCGTCATGACGCCTCTGGTTTCTACAACACTTACCGGAGTGGTTGATCGGTTAAAATTACAATGGTATGTACTTAGAAGTAAGGTTGGAGGTATTGAGGTGATGTGATCAATGCTAGTGCTAACTTTATATATTTGGGTATTGTGTCTCTGCTTCGACCATAGCTTTACTCACGTAATACACCGGTCGTTGCTTGTTTTCCACCTTGCGTACTAGGGCTAAACTAACTAATGTGGTTGATACTACTAGATACAACAACAATGGCTCCCCAAACTCTGGCTTGGAGAGCAGTGGCGGGGACCTCCAAAAACTCCTTACGTTGTTGAAATGCTTGTTCGCACTCATCCATCCAGGTCAGCTTCATGTTTCCCTTCAACTGCTCGAAGAACGACAATCATTTGTCTATGGCCCGAGAGAAGAATCTGTTTAAGGTAGTTATTCTGCTTGTTAGGTAGTGAATTTCTTTCATCATACTAGGGGAGCTCATCTTTAGGAGAGCTCGGATCTTATCAGGGTTCACTTCTATTCCTCTCTGATTGACCAGGAAGCTTAGGAACTTTTCCGAGCTAACGCAAAAGCTGCACTTGCTCGGGTTCAACTTCATTCGGTACTTCTTCAGAATCACAAACATTTCCCTTAGGTCTGTCACGTGGTCCCTTGCCTTAAAACTCTTGACGAGCATGTCATCGACTTAAACCTCCATTGTGTTCCTAATCTGCTTGGTGAACATTTTGTTAACCAGGCGTTGGTATGTTGCTCCAGCGTTCTTTAGCCTGAATGACATTACTCGGTAGAAGTATAGTCCTTTATTCATGACAAAGGCCAGTTTTTGCCTGTCGTGTTTGTGCATTGCAATTTGATTATTGTCGAGTATGTATCTATGAAGCTGATGAGCATGTGCTTGGTGGTACTATCCACCAACCGGTCCATCCTTGGGAGGGAAAAGATATCCTTTGAACACACGTTATTCAAGTCAGTGTAATCTATGTAGACACTCCATTTTCCACTAGCCTTTTTTACCAACACAACGTTGGCCAACCAGTCAAGATAGTAAATCTCTTCAATAAATCCGGCCTCGAGGAGTTTTCCAACCTCCTTGCCAATGGCCGCATATCTCTTGGGGTCGAATGCTCATCTTTTCTACCTCACAGGTTTGTGGTTGTGGTCCACGTTCAGTCGATAGAACATAACCTCTGGATCTATATTAGGCATATCTTGCTGGGATCAGGCAAAGACATCAATATGTTGTCTTAGTAGGTCGGTTATCTCCGCTTGAGGCCCTGGCTTGAGCAGTGATCCTCCCAGAATGATGCGAGAGCATGATTGTAGGAGAAGTTCAGCATTCGCAATGCCTTCGCCTCACCTCGACACTCCCTGGCTAACGAACAAGTGGAAGTTATAAATAAAATCATAAAAACACCCTTAAAAACTAAGCTCGAAAAATTCAAGAGAGCCTAAGCTGATGAGTTGCCGCATGTCTTATGGGCACATTGAACCATGGCCCATACAACGACTAGGGAAACACATTTCTCCCTAGCTTTTGGCGCATAAGTGGTGGTCATAGTTGAAATCGAGATGTCCTCAGGACGAATCGAGCTGTTTAACATGGAAGAAAATGATGCGCAACTAATGTTGGGTCTGGATCTGATTGAAGAACTAAGGGAAAAGGCGGTCATTGCCAACCAATATAAGGCTACTCGATATTATAGTACAAGGGTTAAAGTACGTAAATTCCAAGTAGGGAACTTGGTACTCTGAGAAATCTTCCAGAACACTAAGGAACCCAACTCGAGGGCCCTTGTACCAAACTGGGAAGGACCATATATGGTAGCTAGTATGGTTCGCCTAGGGACATACCAACTATAAGACATGCAGGGTCAATTCTTACTCCATCCATGGAATGCCGAACACTTAAAAATCTACTATCAATAAGAGCGAACCCGAGGAAACTTACAATGTGTCGACCGCTCACCCTAGGTGCAAGCTACTGTTGAGACTCAAATAATGAATAATTTCCCTCATTTATATCTTAGTTTTATGAACATGAATAAGCTTAATGTTCTATTTTACTCATGTTTGCTTTATAAGGTGAATTTAAGATCTTGGATTGAAAGGGGTGCTAAAAGTATGAATTTGATGCTCAAGAATCACCAAGGCAAGTGATGGATCTTAAGAGACCAAGATTGAAGAATTCACATGCCAAAGATCCAAAAAAAAAAAATAAGCGAGGAATGAAGGGAATCAAAGATTGAAGTGAAGAATCCTAAAATCGTCCTGAAAAAGCGTATTCTGAAACTCTAAAGTCTATTTTAGCAAAGTGCATAAATTTGAGGCGGTTTCTAGAGTTTTCCAACTTGGTGTGAAAGTTAGAGTTTCTCACTTATAAATAGGGCTTCCCAAGGCATTTCTAAGCATCATTCAAGGCATCCTAAAGCAAGATCTAGGGTTTTTAAAGAGTTTTATAGTTTTAATTTATTTTTCTTTACAAGCTTTTAGATATTTATTCTTTCTTGCTGCTTTTTTTTTCTCTATTCTAGTTATATTTTTCTAGTTTCCTCTAGCCTAAGCTAGAAGGGAAGCACATGGGTTTAATAATTCTTTAAGTTTTGATGATTGATTATTTTTAATGATGAGATGAATGGTGTATGTATGTTATCGATTCTTTAGGTTTAGTTTTTTGTCCTCATGTGAGATCCATATATTTCCATCATATGAGATCCACACTGATGGTTTCCATCATATGAGATCCACATTGATGGATTGGCTTACCCTGAATCAATTAGATTTCCTAGATAGGAGAGGTTCTCAATTTGCTACATTTCTTTGATATTCATTATCTTATAGATATGAATTATTAAAATCACTGGCACTTGAGAATATATATCAATGGTGCAAATCCATAATGTTTTAATCTTTTATATATTTATTTGAAATATTTAAATTATTTTATTTTTCGATTAGGCTGACCATAGTGCTCGGATCCTAGTTATGTTATCCAAGTTATCATGATTTTGGAACATTAACCTATATGTGCAACTTTGAAGCTTGGGTGTTATTTTAATTCTGTTAAATTACATCCATTCGAAACTTCCAAAATCAAATCATCAGTTTAGTTTTTATTACTTAGTTTATTTTGCATTTGATTTTCTCCTTCTCGTAATTCAGTTCCCTGTGGGATCGACCCTGTATTAACGGGATATTACTTACGAACCTCTGCACTTGGAGGTAAGTAATCAAGTTTTTAGCGCTGTTGCTAGGGAGAGACTGAGATAGATTAGATCTGTGCAAGATAATTAAGGTAAGTTCTTTTCTAAGGTAAGTTCTCTTCTAAACCCTCTAAAATTTCTGTAGATTTTCTATTTTTCTTTAAAAGTAAATTCAGTTGGGTCTTTCAAATACTAACTGTGATATAAGGTTGCCCTGCTTGGGATTTTATCACCAAAGTGCTATGGTTGTCCTACAGTTGCTGTTTGATCACAAAGATCATCCACTGAATCTATTTTCCAAATTAGCATAGTTTAATTTCTACATTAGTTTTACTTTTGTTGATTTATTTTTTTATTTTTGTTTTGTGGTTTGAACCCTCATGGTTGGCCCTGCTGCCTGGGTTGTTAATTTATTTTTGTTTTGTGGATTGAACCCTCATGGTCGGTCCTACCGCCTAGGTTGCTGATTTATTTTTGCTTAGTGGATTGAACCCTCATGGTCGGCCTTGTCACTTGGGTTGTTGGTTAAGTTTTTATTTTTATTTTAAGTATCATACTTGTTATTTGAATTAGTGGTATTTGTTGTGTGGTGTGGATGGTTTATGTCTCGTTGGAGTAGAGATTAAAACAATCGACTCTCCTATGAAGGCGGACTAATTCTAGGCCTTGATCATTCACTTAGAAGAGGCACTCAACATCACTTGGATTCCATGGCAGATCTAGTTGATAATCCAGATCCAAATCTGCCATATCCGACTATAAATCAAAATAAAGAAAATTAACATAATCCTCCTCTTGAGGATGAAAATGAAGTTCATAGGAATGTGTTAAACTAATTGCGGACTTTACGTGAATGTCTACACCCTAAGAGATCATATGGTTAAAGAAAACACTTAGGTAATTTTTGTAGCATTTGTAGTGGTGCAAACCATAACACAATGATTGTCCAATTATCTCAGTTGTACAAAATATCACGCATGAGCATGAGCAAGCAAATGCTATAAATAACTACCAAAGGTCAGTTATGCAACTAATGGAAAACATGTATATTCCAAATTGATGTAACCATCTTAATTTTAGTTGGAGGAATAGACCACAAATTAATGCACCCAATGTACCTCAAATGCCTCCACAAAACAATCCCATTGGGGCATTTAACAATGCACCATATGTGCCCCCATCAAAGCGATCATCTGTGGAAGATGCATTGACCGCATTCATGAATTCTCAAGCTCAAATGAATTAGTCTATAATCCAATCAAATCAGGAATTAAAGAAGGTCGTGGCTAGGATTGAGACTCAACTAAATGCTAGGGAAAAAGGCACCCATCCTTCTCAACTTGTGACAAACCCTAGAAATACACATTTCATTGGAGACTCAAATTCAAGCGAGCTACATCATGAACAAGTAAAAGGCATCATTACCTTGAGAAGTGGAAATGAAGTCGATTAACAAGATAATGCAACCGGTAGAAATACTGGAGGATGAGCCACCATCTCAAAAGAATGATGAACCGACTATAGTTCAAGAGCCGCAAAAATAAAAAGATAAAGAGACTAAGTCATATGAACCTCTAGTTCTGTTCCCATTTAGACTTCGGAACCCAACTGTCTCATAAAATATCAAGAGGTGTTGGATATGCTCCAAAAGGTTACTGTCAATATTCCTCTGCTTGATGCCATTAGACAAATTCTATCATATGTTAAATACTTAAGAACTTGTGCACTGTAAAGAAGACATTAAATGTAAACAAAAAGGCCATCCTTACTGAGAAAGTGAGCGCTATCATTCAGCAAAGGGCCGTACCCAAATACAAAGACCCGAGAAGTCCCACTATTTCTTATATTATTGAGAATTTTCAAATTGAGCGTGCTTTGCTAGATTTGGGTGCAAGTGTCAATTTAGTACCTTATTTGATTTACCAACAAATGGGGTTAGGCGAGCTTAAACCAACCACGATTACACTCTAACTCGCTGACCGCTCTATTAAGGTACCAAGGAAAATTTTAGAGGACGTGTTAGTCCAAGTAGAGAAATTCTACTTACCCGTGGATTTTATTGTACTAGATACTGAACCATGTGTAAATACTAGCACTCAAGTTGCCATCATTTTAGGCTGCCCATCCTAGCAACTTCTAATGCAATCATAAATTGTAGGAATGAAATGATGAACTTATCTTTTGGTAACATGACTCTAGAGCTAAATATTTTCAATCTATGTAAGTAGCCCATTGACAATAATGAGATCCATGAGCTGAATTTCTTGGACTGCTTAATAGAGGAAGAGGAATTGGAACCTAGTCTAATTAAGGAATTGATTCAAGTCTTTGGGGACTTGAAAGATTCTGATTTAGAAAAATTGCTTGCTGAAATTTGTGATGATGATGAGAGTACTACCACCTAGGATATTGGTATGTACCAATAGAGACTGCGCACTAAAATCCTATCTATCTATCGAGGACTCGCGACCTCTGCTATCACCAACCAATATTCAAAAGATTGATCTAAAACCACTACCAAATGAGCTTAAGTATGTATATGTAACGTCCTAGATTTTTAATATTTTGAATTCATAAAAATTCGTGAAAATTTTCGATATAATTATCCCACGTTGTCACTTATTGGCCCTTAATGCTCGAAGTAAACCTATACATGGGTGGTACTGGTAAAGAACTGCACAAATTCAATAAATCAATCGTAGAAAGCCAATGAACTGCCTGATCACTTAAGCATCGAGTTTAGCCTCGTGATTTGTTCACATATGGCCCAAATCTAGCCGACCTATCACTGACTAACCAAGACGACCACAACTAAATTAAATATCTGCCCAAAGACGAGACAATTAGGGGTCGAATGTAACTAACAAACCAAAGTGACCCAATTATCTATATAGCCTACGAACAAATGGTTTAGAGTGATTATGACTAAATCGCCATTTTCACTAATTGTGAATAGGTCACACTATGAACATAGTTAATCCAAACCCTAATAATTGTGCATAAGAAATCTTGCTACCTAATTCATTCCAGAAATGTCTTAATTTTTTAAATGAGCGCTGGACCGCTCGTTAGTGGGCCACTAGTTTCAAAACTATAGAATAATGTCCGTCTTACTGCGCTTGACGTCTATCGTAAGACATCCAGTCGAGATCGCGACTCAAATCGCTCAACTTGGACACTTGGTCGGTATATGAGTTATGCGAATATTCTTGAAATCAATCAAGAACTCAAGTCATTTATCTACGTTCAGTCTTTACCCAAGTTGTAGCTTTTGGACCGTTAGATCATGACCAAATTTGGGACAACAACCTACAGTAATGTCCTACACAAATCCGTATAGTTGCGGGCCCGATCGATAGTCTGTGACCATTGAACAGACTTCTGATCATACCCATCGATTGACGCATCCAAATGGTATGTCGATTATGTCTATGAGTAGATCATCGCTAGGGCTAACTATTCAATGGTGAGTGTCGACTCTTATGCCCCATAGTAGCCCCCAAATGGTAGAAAAACACTCTTCTAGGTCTAGTATAGTAAAAAACCATCCCTTGGGGCCATTTACACCATATCTGGCACTATATAAAGGCCTTATTGGGCACCCTCTCCTCCCATACAAATTTCATGCCCTAGAGCAAGAGAAAAAAAAAGGAGAAAGGGAGAAGAGAAAGAGGAGAAAAGAGAAGAGAGAGAACTTGGGGTGTGGGTGTTGGTGCACCTCCGCCCTCAAATCCTATCTCTAGCTAGAGTAATTTGGGTGTGGAAGTTTATCAAAATTTTCTTATCGAATGTTAACCCATATGTTATGAATGTTTGTTAACATGATTTGGATAGGAATAGGGCTACGAGTGTAGTCTAGGTAACTGGTAAACTTCCACGTTTGGGTGGCCGAATTGGGTTGGCCTCCTTGGGTAAATTCGAAAGATACGGGTCAAACATTAACTATCGACAGTGGCTAGGCCACGAGGGGCGCTCATGCGCTCCATGCCGGTTAAGTTAGTGTGCGCCTGTACTAATTGAAAATGCTTAAAGAAGTGGTTGACCTATTGTATGTTCACCATGTATGATCACAGCTGTTTGAATCTAGGACACCCCCCTTACCAATTGCAAAGGTCTATTATTACCATCGCGATCCTCAAGACTCGTTAGTCAGGTATAGTGGTATGGGACACCGTGTCCATGCTGTCGGCCTACGTCGGGGTGACAAGCCTCCCCGTAGTGACTGCGAACATTACTTTTACAACTTGACTTTCATATCTATTCAGCTGGGAGTGACGAACCAAGACGGATCAAGAATTACAAGTGTAGGACCGTTGTGGTCATCTCGCATCTAGTAATTCAGTTGAGACCAATGACTAAAAGGAAGGTATCCTAGCTTCTCCAAACTATTAAATGAATAGGTATAATTAATGTGATGCCCTGGTCACTGCTTCAATGTGGGCGGGCACGATGTGGGCGGGGCCTGAGGGCTTGGGTGAGCTACCGCACTGGGCGAGCTACTATTGTAGTTGACTATAGCGTAACTTGTCCCACATCGGAAGAGTTGTCTAAAGTAATGGTGGTTATATGTGGAGTTGTCACCCTATACTGTATAAGGCCTTTTGGGGCAACTCCGAGAACAAAATCTTGTGGGCTGTGCCCAGAGTGGACAATATCATACAATGTGGGCATGGGCTATTATAAATGGTATCAGAGCCGAGGACGGCTCTGCCCTCGGTGGGGGATAATGTGACGTCCCGATCACTACTTTAATGTGGGTAGGGCCTGAGGGCCTAGGCGAGCTGCTGCACTAGGCGAGTTACTGTTGCAGTTGACTGTACCGTAACTTGTCTGACATCAGAAGAGTTGTCTAAAGTAATGGTGGTTATATGTGGAGTTGGCACCCTATACTGTATGAGGCCTTTTGGGGGCAACCATGAGAACAAAACTGTGTGGACTATGCCTAGAGCGGACAATATCATATAGTGTAGGCGTGGGCTGTTACAATTAATCATTCGGCTAATATAATCATTTATCGCATTGCATTAGCTTAGAAGGTGGCGAAACAGGCGTGGTTGTCGCGTAATGAGGAAGTGTTGTCATTTACAAAATAGGTGGTGGAAGCCGCGTGTTGAGGGAGTGTTGTATGGCGAGAGCATGCATCATTTTGTAAAATCCATTATTTGCATTAAGAAGAGTAATTAGAAAATGCTCGTTTTACGTTGCTTTATCATTCATATACTGATAGACTTGATAACATGTGTAACCTATGCTTTATGAAACCACTGAATTGATCACTCACTCCCACTCTAGGACGATGTTTTAAAATACCAAACAGACGCTAGTATAGATGCAGGTACCATTGATGCTGATGCATTGGAGTAGGCATTCATGGATGAGGAGGAGTTCTCCTATTTCCAACTCTAGGATGGGCGGATGTAGGCCATGTACCTCTGGACAGGAAGCACTGGGCATATGGGCTTAGCTGGATGTTACGTTACCACATTTTTTTTTATTTTTGAAATTGTAAATATACATTAAACCTAGCCATGGACCCATACTCTAGAAGGAACTTCACGATAAATGTATGTTTTGGTTTACACATATGCTTTAATCACATTAAACCTGAAGTATGGTACATTGTTTAGTATAATTCTATACATGTTCAAATGCCCAACGTGAAAGAAATCAGGATATTAACTTCCACAAAGCATAAGTGATGTCCGGAATCTTCGGAGTTGAGATTTTCTCGACCCTCGAAATTCGGGGTGTTACAAGTTGGTATTAAAGCATGAGTTTATGATTAAAATGGATCGTAGGCTATGGACTCACCATAATGCATTCGCTGACATAGATGGGAGCGCTAAGACTTGGTGATGTTAAACTCTAAGACTTAACCCTTAGTCATCTTGAATAATTGGAGCTTAACTTGGGAAATCGATCTTGGAAAGAGTTACGTTAAGAGAGAATAGTCATGATAACGGTAGGGTCAAGGTCATGGAAACACTGAGAGGTGTTTTGACCTGTACTTAGTCTAGAACTTACAAATTGGGTGTCTAAACCCGGCATAATAGGGTTAATTAATTAAAGTAGCTCGTCCTACCCCAAAATCATATATGATGCATCCGATAAGTCATTTTGGTTTAGGAGATGCATCCGTTTTAAGTTCTAACAGCCCATATCATTTTCGCTTCTGATTAGGCATTTATCTGGCCCACCTCGATAATGGGAATGGCAAAAAAGAGTTCAGATTTAGAAAAATGGGCAAGAATAAGTTAAGAAAAATCTAACTTTAGCGAAAACTAATAAAATTTAGCCCAAATGGGCCACCACCGACTCAGATCTGGCCACCATCTTCGATCTAGATCTTCAAAGGGACGGAGATGGTCGAGGAAATAGAGGTGGAAGAGTGATGAGCAAATTTATATGGGATAAAAATTTCATTTAGTCCCATAAAGAATTTCCATGGATTTTTAAATCCACTACCCATGTGGGCCCCACATTGATGCATGAGTTTATCCATGTCATCCATTCGCATCCACCGTTTACACATGACATTATAATTACATATGTGTACAAGTGGACAAAATCCATTTTAGATTTGATTTGTTAACTACAATTCTACGGTCCACCAAACATGATTTTTGCACAATCCAGTGTTTTTGAGTAGCAATTTTTTCTTTAAAAAAATCCCAAACATGGGATTGGATGGGTACAATGTCATGAAATTTCCACCCGAGCGATCCTTGTGTAGTCATGATGTTAATCCAATCTAATACAATTTAGTACCATCTAATTCCATGGCGAAGCACACCTGGTAGTCTAGAATGATCTTGGGAAATGGATGAATGGTGTAGATCTAACAAATGCTTAAATTACTATTAATATTAAAATATGCAGTTCTGAACATAACCGATCATATGATAAATGCCTCCCATGAATATCTAAGAGCTTTTCTTACCAATGGGAATTCGGGCATCAAATAACCTTTCTAGGAACTTCTACTCACCCCCACCCAACAACTTCAACTGGATTACTGACTTCGGGTAGAAAATTGGTAAGCATGTCAATCTAACAATTTTGAGCTAACAGAAAAGCAGATACAACAAATCACTGAAAATCTAGGAACTCTGTTGGCATTCTAAAGATCAAATTCTAAAAGACTTGGGGAAATATAATTTAAGAATTTCATATATGAAGAAAAGTTTACAACAACAGCACCACCCATCAGCCTTGTCGTGGGACCATCTGGACAGCCATCACCACTACCATCTTCATCATCATCACACCATCATCATCATCATTATCCAAAACCTAGCAGCATCACCCCATCATCATCACCTTCACCAGCATCATCATCATCACACCATCATCATCACACCATCATCATCATCATTATCCAAAACCCAGCAGCATCACCCCATCATCATCACCTTCACCAGCATCATCATCATCACCATGCCAAAACAGGGCAGCAGCGGCCATGGCTGCCGCCGCCAGATCGGCACACCAAAGCCTGGGATAGGCAGGCGCGGTGCCAGCGTGGGCTAAGCTCGCTGCTGCCCCTTTCCCTCAACACATATGGCATGGTCGCGCCAAAACCAGCGTGCCGCTGCCGCTGGAAGGCAGTAGCCCGCGCAGCCATCGCCGCTTCCGCGACATTGCGCCGTTGGAGGGCAGCAGCCTGCATGCCACCGCCGGAAAATGGGGCTATGTACATAGGTAGCATGTGTGGGGTTCCTTAAAACCCCATATCTCCTCCCATTTCACTCATCTCTTTCAAAATCCCTAACTCCCTGCACACCCCAAACCCATTTCAAAATCCCTAAAGCTCTACTACCCCTCTTCTTCTTCTTCTCCAAACCCATCATAAAAAACCCATTATTATAATTCTCTTCTTCTTAATTCCCATTTTGGAAACTCACCTCTACAACTCATCTTCTCAAATCTTTTCTTCTTCCTCTCTTTTACTCATTTCAACCCATCTCCATAACCTCTACAACCAATATTCAATCTCTGCAACACATGTACATAACTAACTTAATCAATCCGGCATATACAGAAATCTAGGTGCATATTAAAGCACATATATACATGTCTCAAATAGTCCTACTACAGTTGTCTTAAGAGCATATTCCACCACTGATTTCTAGCTTTTTTTCAGATAAACAAAAAGACATTTTCAACTAATAATTTATTGTGAAGCTTGGAAACATGCCACCAGATTTAAATTGTAGTTAAACTCTGAAATGCCAGCATGAAATACTCTGAACTAACTGTAAGAACTCTATCTAGTGGGCCTTACTGATCAATGGTCTGGATTATCATTCAATTGGACTGAATGATTGAGTAGACCAGTGGGCCCCACTTCAGGTGATCTGCTGCGCAACTCTGATTGCGCAGCAATGCATATTAGGGCTGGAATGCTATAGCTATTTACGTAGACAACAATTTGAGTCGAACTAGGACACAACACTGTGGAGCGTGGGAGAGAGAGTTCTAATGGGTTTCAAACTCTCTCTCCACAGTCTCTATATAAGAGAGCTGGGTCCCTGATCCTACACCATGGTAGAATTCAAGTCCCATCTTTTGAGTTGCAGAAAGGGTGTGAAGGAGAGGAGGATCCTAAGCTCTATCGGTGTTCTGGTATTATTATCCAGCTTCTATGGCGGCGTCACAGCTAGGTACACTATCTGAACCCTTGATCCCCATGTCCCATGCACAGATAGATCCATGGGCCTATTCCGCATATAGATTAAGTCCCACAGTTGGTATTAGAGGCATGCTTCTATGCATAGGTATGGATGATCCCATACAGCAGTTAGGGCTTTCGAATTCAAAACCCATATAGTAATTAGGCCTTTCGAATTCAAAACCCATACAACAATTATCAAATTCGAAACCTATATAGTAATTAGGGCTTTCAAATTCGAAATCAGATTAGCATCAGAGATTTAGAGTCACTATATTCAGTAAATATTAGGGATTTCGATTTCGAATCCCTAAATCAGGAAATTAGGGTTTTTCGATTTTGAATCCCTAAATCAGATATTTAGGATTTTCAAATCCCTGAATTTAGAAATCCAGAATTGAGGATTTCGAATCCCAAATACAAATCGATTAGGGATTTTGAAACTCACATCAATAATTGGGGTTTTCCAATCAAAACCCTCATCTAATTAGGGATTTCATTTTCAAATCCCCATATACCGCAATTGGGGATTTCAGATTGTTGATTCCAGAGCTCAAATTCGCCGATAATCCCAAATTGGGGATTTTATATACCCTTACCTGTGTTTCTGGGAGATAGCCATGGAGGCCATAGCCAGCATCTCTGTTGGTCATCTATGCATCTTCATCTCCATATCCCGGCCTTACACTTCATCTCCATCACCACAAGTGCCTCCATCTCCCTCTCTCTCTCTCTCTCTCTCTCTCTCTCTCTCTCTCTCTCTCTCTCTCAGCTGCGGCAGCCATTATCGTTGCAAGGAGAGGGTCTCCTGGCAGATGCTAACGGCATATGTGGTTTTCAGTCCACCACTGATGTCCTTCGCCTTCAGCAATGCTGTTAGCCATCTTGATTAACACCATGTTTGATGGAGGTGGTCGGTCGATGACTGACTGCTCATTCATCTGCGACGGCTGGGATTCCATCTCCCTCCTTTTAGTTGCTGCATGCGAAAGGTCGAAATCGACCTGATTTTTCTCACCACATGTGTTAGGTCGAGAACCAACCTTGGATATATGGTCGGGTCAGCAAACCCGATTACTGTACATTTAGATCCATTCTCTGTATCCGAATGCGGGATCCACATTAACACCTTCAGTTGGGCTTGACGCTCGTTGTAGAGCCCACTTCGAGTTATGGATCCTCCTAATTTATGTAATAGGCCTGACACCTGTTCTAAGCCCATTACATATATTATGGGACATTAATTAGGTTTCTTTTGTCACTTGTGGGCCACATCAGTAGATTTTAGTATGGATATTGGTTGGGCCCATTTCTTTAGACAAAATATTTTCACATTACATTCAGATCACATCCAGGCCCACATCCGATCCATATGTACAACTCGTAATGAGAAATCAATCTGGCTCATTCACTAAATAGATGATACAGATCATGACATTTATTTAATAAACATTCGAAATATGGGCTGATCCATTCATGATTGTAGACACCCATGAATGGATCTACACATCTAGTTGTTAAAGGTTAATGCCGAAATAGTGGTGAAGACCGCTTGAGTTGAAGAGGGAATATGCCAATATGTCCTAGAGGGGGGTGAATAGGACTTTTAAAAGTTTTTATGATTTATTTAAGATCCTATTTCACTAATCCTTTTAAATATACAATTATCAGGATTACTCAAATGTAACTCTACTGGCTTCCAAGCCTGGTAGAGGATTCAATCATAAACTGCTTAAAGAGTTAACAATATAGAGTTAAGTTCATGATGGATATCATTGTGTGTGTGAGAAGTGATCAGATATTCAGATATGAAAATATTAATGCAAATCACTTAATCAATATAACAATCTCAAACACAGTTATTTTATAGTGGTTCGACGTAAGTCTACTCCACTCTCGGCTGCCACACTCAACCCTTGAGTGTACCGGATTTCACTAAGGAGGTTTCCCAGGGTTCACCTCAAACCTAAGGTTTTAAATTAGGTTCACCTTTAACCTTTACACAGAGGTTTCTACTCAGTTCACCTATAACCCTGGAGTTTTACTGGTTCACTCCTAACCAGATGTTTATGCTCTCTATAGAGCAAGGGTCCACACAACGCACCTGGGAGTTTTACTAGTTCACTCATAACCAGATGTTTATGCTCTCCATAGAGTAAGGGTCCACACAATGCACCCACCACATACACTCCCGTCGGAGGCCTCCTTGAGGACTTTAAAGGGTGAAAACCACTTAAGACCCAATCCTAGAAAGAAATGATCGCAAGTGTCCTCTTGGACTTTAGATACTTACAGATAAGTTGATGAGTCCCGTTAAGCACAACGCCGAAGATCTCCTCCTCCTTGTTGACGAAGAGTCTTTTGCTTCCTTGATCCGCAACACAAAAGATATACCAAGACTAGGCTTAGGGTTGGGTCAAGGTTAAGATGGAATCCTACTCTCTAAAGGTTTATCTATAAGGAAGGTAGAGTAGTTCCAATCTTATGCATTCAAGGCATCCTAGCTTAATGATTTGCCATTAAGGTAGTAGCCGAAGGATCCTTGAATGCGGAAGTTCATTCCCTAATCCACTCTATTGAATATCAATGATGAGGGTGGATTGGAGGATGAACTCCCTTGAGAGAAAGGGCTTAGGGTATAAGATGTAAGTTGAAACACATAAAAGCTCTCTCTTTTCTCTCTTACAGCAACAAAAGACAAGTCCTCTATGTATAGGCAAAAAGCTCCAATGGATATAAAATGGTCACATTTATGACAGAGTTCGATATCATCGAGCAGGTTCGATATCATCGAGTGTATACTCTCGATAGCATCGATGGTCTACTCGATGACTCAGACTCGATGTCATACGCTTTTGAAACTTCTTGCCAATTGGTTGATGAATTGAGACCATGGTCGATGTCATCGGATTTCGAACTCCGATTCTATCGAGGACAGGATCGATCCATCGGCATTTAAAAAATGAGAGAGACTTGACTTTAAAATATTTTAGGATTTCATGAATGATCGGGGTAACCGTCGAGATCATCGGAATTTGAATGTCGATGATATCGAGATCAGAGTCGATGCATCGATAAATCCAGCAGATTTGTCTTTAAGCTTTCTGGACGATTTGTGTCCTTGTTCGATGCAATCGACCTGGTGCCGATATCATCGATATTTGAATATCGATTCTATCGAAAGGCCCCCGATCATAGTTAAAAATAACCTAAAATATCTGCTGTAAGAAATGCGCACCCACCATCGATATCATCGATGGACCTCCGATCATATCGATATTTAAATTCAGATCATATCGGACGGTCATCGATATATCGAAGGAATTTGAGATTTTTATTAAAAAACAGGAGCGCTGAAAAACTGTCTGTTGATCTTATCGAGCCACTCTCGATGAACTTGAGATTTAAATATCGATGATATCGATACATCGATAATTCGTCCAAATATGTATGAAGTTGCTGGACATATTTGTACTTATATTGATGATATCGATATGTGTATCGATATATCAATAAATTCGTCCAGATGAATATTTAGTTGTTGGACACTTTTGGTCCTCTAATTGATAATATCGTTAAGGTATCGAGGACATCGACAGAACAGGTTGATCATATCGAGGGTGTTTCGATAAGATCGACAAGGCAAGAAAAACATAGAGATTTTCCTATTTTGAAAACTTTCTCATCTCAAAAACCCTAAGATGTCTATCTTGTTTTAAGGGTTTTAATCACCTGGTGTTTTGGGACATGGGATGTGAGGCTACGATTTACCTATTGCGAGCTTCCACACATCTGGTTGAGGCAGACACTTGAAATAATCTTCCAATCAAGTTCTGTGTCCAGTTTAACTTACTATTCACGTAACTTGACAAACCAGGGCATAAGTAGGTGCACTTTCAAATGCTTCCTATCTTCATGTGAACGATACATACTAGATATGTTTTACTCATTAATGATAACTTGACAACATGAATTATTTTGACTTGGCCTAGCTGTAGGCCCACTACCCATCCTTAAAGGTCTTATATAAGCCATTGGATCATAGAGAGCGAAACATATTCGTTTGTTTCTATCTAAAGTTTCTCTATCCTCCACTGATCAATATTGACCAACTTGTGGGCCATATCAAACTAATTTAAGTATAATTCATTGAGGCATAAATTTTTATTGCAATCCTAAGTCTATATTTGTAGTGTTGGATTTGGTTGTGTTAGCCACCATAGTGACCTCAATCGATGAAAATTTTACAAGTGCAGACTTGTGACATTGGGATAAGGAGGATTGCATACAGTTGCATTCACGTTGTCGTGCGTATGGTAATGAAAACACAGACGATTACGGTTCGGCAGTCACATGAACAGGTGAAGTAAATGGTGTTAATGATGTAAAGTTTAAAGACTCATCTCACCCATAGGTGTTGAGTGTCTCAGTCTTACACAATTAACATTACTTAGTTTCATATGTAGGAGGATCACTAGCATGTTATTATTACCGCCCACAGGAGGAATGATGATGATGTAACAGATTCTCACCAAGATGTGATGGTTGAGTCCATCTTCATCTTGGATGATTTAGTTGATGCCTCACTTAACAACTGAATTGATTTAATTTGCCTGATATTCTTTGTTTACATTCACGAAATTGCTTTGTGAACTAATGTGAGTATATGTGTATCTATTTTTATTTTAGTCTTAATTCTAACTAATCAGAATCAAGTCCCTGCCCTAAATGGATCCAATTACAGTCAATGGAAGAACGCCATTGAAGTTGTACTGGGCTATCTTCAATTAGATCTGGCATTGATAACACCAGAACTGTCAGAACTATCAGACGATGCCACCGAAGCTGAATATAATCGACGGGTTGCATGGTTTAAATCAAATGATACATGCCTAAAAGTAATTAAGTATTCGATTTCTGAATCTATGAAGGGCGACAAATTTGGTCTATTTCAGTGTCCAAAGAATGATTTGAAAAAGAATTGAATGAAAGAATTTTCATATGCATCAGTAGTAGGGAGCATAATGTATGCTCAAGTTTGTACTCGGCCGGACATTGCCTTTGTTGTTGGAATGTTGGGAAGATATCTATCTAATCCAGGAATGCAACATTGAATAGCTGCAAAGAAAGTATTATGGTATCTTCAAAGAATGAAAGACTTCAGACTCACATACAGAAGATCTGATCAGTTGGAGTTGATCAGATATTCAGATGCAGACTTCGTAGGCTGCGTTGCTACTAAGAAGTCTACTTCAGGATACATCTTCATAATGGTGGGAGGAGCTGCGTCGTGGAAAAGTGTGAAACAATCTACCACAGCCTCATCCACTATGGAAGTTAAATTTATTGCTTGCCATAAGGCATCTAATCAGGCACTATAGTTACAGAGTTTCTTCTCAGGTTTGCAGGTACTGGAGCATATCTTGAAACCATTGAGAATATTTTGCGATAATTCGGCTATTATTTCCTTCTCTAGTAACAACAAGCATTCGTCAAGGTCGAGGCATATCGACATCAAGTATCTTGTTGTAAAGGAAAGGGTTCAAAATTATCAAGTGTCCGTGGAATTTATCGGTATTAAGCAGATGATTGCAGATCTGCTCACTAAAGGGCTCACTATCACGCCATTTTAGGAGCATGTAACATTCATGGGAGTCATTAATCCCACAGATGTTTTCTGTTAGTGGGAGTTGAGAGTATTTTGATTTTTATTGACATTTAGAGACCTCGTTTTCATACAGTTTATTTTTGGATGATTTTGATATAAATATTTTTTTCTACTTCTCTCTCTCTATATATATATATATATGCGCGTAGATTTTGAGTAAGTAGAACTCTAGCCATGTCTTGTTGGAGATAGGTAAAAGTTTCAGGACCTCTTAAGGATAGACACATATTATCACACTTAAGTGTGTAATCCTTATACCACATTACCTAGTTCCTGATCTATGTCGTTAAGATTGAAAGTATTTGTGATCGCGCTTATCCTCACTTTGCCTAAATTAAATGTTGTGACAACTACCACATTTCAATACTGACAGTCTTGATGGACCAGATTGAATAGCATTACTCATATTGTCTAACTATTTCATTGGTTAACCATTTGGATATTTTCTTAAAAGATCAAAACTTGTTTTCAAAATTATTTTATATAACGATCATTAACGTTGCTTAATGAAGCCTAAGTGGGAGAATGTAAGAACTCTATCTGGTGGGTCTTACTGATCAACAGTCTGGATTGTCATTTAGTTGGACTGAATGATTGAGTAGACCAGTGGGCCCCACTTCAGGTGATCTGCTACACAACTCTGATTGCACAACAATGCGTATTAGGGCTGGAATGCTATAACTGTTTATGTCGA
This sequence comes from Magnolia changhungtana, assembly GCA_030180095.1. Classification (NCBI taxonomy): domain Eukaryota; kingdom Viridiplantae; phylum Streptophyta; class Magnoliopsida; order Magnoliales; family Magnoliaceae; genus Magnolia; species Magnolia changhungtana. Next base: position 2,424,116 of record JASAUF010000096.1, read on the forward strand.
TAGCAATTCGAGTGGAACTAGGATACAACAATGCGGAGCATGGGAGAGAGAGTTCTGATGGGTTTTAAACTCTCTCCACAGTCTCTATATAAGAGAGCTGGGTCCCCAATCCTACACCAAGGCAGAATTCGAGTCCCATCTTTTGAGTTGCAGAAAGGGTGTGAAGGAGAGGAGGATCTTAAGCTCTATCGGTATTCTGGTATTATTATCCGGCTTCTATTGTGGCGTCACAGCTAGGTACGCTATCTGAACCCTTGATCCCCATGTCCCATGCACAGATAGATCCGTGGGCCTATTCTACATATAGATTAAGTCCCACACTAACATGAGTGAACTAGCATCCATGGAGTTGCAAATATGTACATGCATGTTGTCTTGGTGTTGATTACACAAAATATATCAACCAGTGGGAGTGGAACGGTATCCAAAACAAGAACCTTCAGCCAAAATCAAGTCCATGTAAATATCCCGAAGCATGGAAGTAAGAAGCTTGAAAGAACTCTTTAAAACTCATTTTAATGCATGATATTTTTTTTAAAAAAAGCACATCCAAATTAGTGGTCAGATTCAGATAAAAATGTTTATGAGCGATGTTTTGGATGTGCACATTGAGATGGACAGATCAAAGTGAATGCTCTATGTTCAGATCTGCTAATAATAAATAAATAAATAAATAAAATCCTAGACCCTTGGCAGTTTTACATTGCCAAAAAAATGAACTATTTCACATAGATCCTTCTTTAGACTTGCATCGACACAGAAGAATTTCAGACCCAAATCGAAATCTTACTACAAGATCATCCACATTCTGTCCAAAGGCCGAATGTTCGAGGAAGCTAGATTTTGTCTAAAAGAATTGGTCGTGCTTAGTAAGTTTCACAGTTCTCCTATTTTGTCATTATTTTATTTTATTTTGGTTTCAGTTTTTAACAAATTTTCATTCTCACTGACTATTTTCAACATGTTGTTGAAGGTATATGTGGAAAATGGCATGTCGAAGAATGCACTCTACGTGTTCGATAATAGGGGGAGGTTTGGATTTTGGCCTAGTTTGAGACCTTGTAACAGTCTCTTGAGTAATTTGGTTAGGAGCCGTGAAGCCCGTGTAGCGATTCATGTGTATGATCAGATGATTCGAATTGGGATCATGCCTGATGTTTTCACTTTTACAGTGATGGTGAATGCTTGCTTTTAGGATATGATGATGCATAGAGCAGTTGAGTTTGTTGCAGATGCGGAAAACAAGGGGTGTGAGCCAAATGTGGTGACTTATAATTCATTGATTGATGGACATTATTAATAATTACTAAAAAAAAAAAATCCATTCTTCTTTCCAACCTTTTTTTTTTGTTCATGTTATTTAAGAACAATGTTTTACCCTTTGCTTGCCACTTTTTCCACATGATTGGCTGAGCATGCAACCCGAGTTTGGTATTATTCATTTCAGAAGCCTTCCAAAATCTTTAGCTATTGAAAATTTTCCTTCCAAGCCACACCATGTATACTGATAGGACCATATTTCCACTATGGAGTTCTGTTCTAAGATTTTTATCTGGTTGGCTTTTCATTTCGGTTACCATTAATAGCAAGATAGCTTTGTCACAATGCCAAAGTGAGGACACCCCATTGGTTTGCGCCAAACTACCTGATGGGCAAGGTTGCTTGCTCTAATTCATTGAGCATTAACTGACCCCGCTTGTCTTTTATCTATATAAGGCATCCACACATTCTTTTCACACGATACAACAAGACCTCATTCATGGATTAGTAAGCATAGTTTTGCTGCATTTTTTTTTAGCGTGCCTTTCGTTTTCTGACCTTTTATTTAACGAGCCTTTTGTTTTATGCTCTTCTCCACTTCAGACCACTCAGTTAGTCAATTCTCAAACCCTACTCTTGCTAGCCATAAGATTGAAACCGCAACATACAAATACAATCTTAGGCCCTTGGAAACCTTTATAGGATAATCGTTTAACTATTGGCATAGTGAAAGATTTATTAATTATTAATTTGGACATGAATTAAAATAAGAACTCTCTTTGACAAATACCTGAATGACAACCTTATAATAGGAGATTTAAACTTTCCAATGATGTGTGATATTCTATAAACATTTAGGTTGATCGGAATACAAAATTACGGGACCATACACTTGCGAAGTATTCACGGCTTGACCCAATTTTCAATCTTGAGCGACTAGGGCTGAAAGTCGGGCGGGTTGGTGCTCAACCCTAGCCCAACCCAAGGTTCTTGTACCTCAACCCTAACCCAACCCAACCCAACCTCGGGTTGGTATTTCTTAACCCAAGCCCAACCCAAGCGGGCTCGGCCGAGTTAGTCGAGTTGGTCGGGTGGATACATGCTAGTATTCTATTATATTTCAATGCACACTTATTTTTTGTATATATGATTTTATTAATTATATATGTAGTTATTTATTGTAAAGAATTGCAATTTCTTTCTAAACAAACAAGCTAAAATATAAGACAACTACTCCTTTAAAAGACGTGTTGTGTAGCACTCAATCTATATGTACCAATGAAACTCGACGGCACTAGAATTTCTTGTGCCTTCAACACCGATGATCCACATTCAATTATAATTTATAAATAACTTACATATTGATCGGGTTCGGGTTGGGTCAGGCAACCCGACACCTCAACCCAAGCCCAACCTAAGTTTTATCGGGTTGGTGTTTGTATAGCCCAAGCTTGAGATCGGACTTGATACATCTTGCCCGACCCCAACCTAATGTTGGGTCGGTAGGGTTGAACCCGCCCAACTTTCAGCCCTATGAGCGACTACCAATGGACTCACTGCTTTGACCGAGCAGAAGACTAGGATCCATCAGGATTAGGAAGGGATACAACAATTTGTTTGCCCTGGTCATGCGGACAATCGACGTATCGAATTTGAGCCTACCCCAACCGTTTTTCCGTATTAACCTGATCTTGAACAACATAATATACCAACCTTAGGTAAACTTTATTGTCAAACAAATAGTGTAATAATAATGATTTTGACATCTATTTTTGAACCTCGTAGGTGGAAACTTTTAAGGGGGGTAGACCACAATAAGCCAAGCCATTAGAGTTAGTATATATACCTTAACACGTGTATGAATGTAAAATCAATCGAAACTTAGGCATATGAAATTAGAACAACTTTACATATTAACATTAGGCAATTTCGGGGACGAAATTGTTTTTAAGGGGGGTAGATTGTAACGTCCTGAATTTTTGATATTTTGAATTTACAAAAATTGGTGAAAATTTTCGATATAATTATCCCACGTTGTCACTTATTGGCCCTTGACGCTCGAAGTGAATTTATACATGGGTGGTACTGGTAAAGAATCGTACAACTTCAATAAATCAACCGTAGAAAGCCAATGAACCTGCCCAATCACTTAAGCATCGAGTTTAACCTCGTGATTTGTTCACATAGGGCCCAAATCTAACCGACCTATCACTGATTAATCAAGACAACTATAACTAAATTAAAGATCTACCTAAAGACAAGACAACTAGGGGTCAGATCGTAATTAACAAATCAAAGTGACCTAAGTATCCATATAGCCTACGAACCAATGGTTTAGAGTGATTATGACTAAATCACCATTTTCATTAATTGTAAATAGGTCACACTATGAACATAATTAATCCAAACCCTAATCATTGCGCATAAGAAATCTTTCTACCTAACTCATTCCAAAAATGCCTTGATTTTTCAAACGAGCTCCGGACCAGTCGTTAGTGGGCCACTAGTTCCGATACTATAGAATAATGTCTATCTTAATAGGCTTGACGTCCATCACGAGACATCGAGATTGTAAATCAAATCACTTAGGTCGGTGCATGAGTTATGTGAATATTCTTGAAATTAACTAAAAACCTAAGTCACTTATCTACGTTCGGTCTTTACCCAAGTTGTAGCTTTCGGACCGTTAGATTATGACCAAATTTGGGGCAACAACCTAGAGTAATCTCCTACATAGATCTGTATAGTTGCGGGCCCGATCGATAGTCGGTGATCGTCGAACAAACTTCTAATCATACCCGTCGATCGACGCATCCAAATGGCAGGCCGATTGTGTCTATGAGTAGATCATCACTAGGGCCAACTATCCAACGGTGGGTGTCGACTCCTACGCCCTATAGTAGCCCCCAAATGGTAAAAAAACATTATGTCACGCCCTAAACTCGAAAACCGGGCTCACAAGATTCTCGATCGCTAAATCTGGTGCCGACATCTTCTGTAGTACCCCATTCTTGGCTCTTAGCGCCCATGCACTAGATTCTGATCTTGGGATCCTACAAGGAGGATTTTTCAACGTACATTTATCTCGTAAGAAGCATAATCACAAGTTTACCCAAATCACAAAGACAACATCATCATCACATATCCACTAATATAAACATTTGCATACAGTGCTGAAAGGGAAATATAAGGTAAATGTCAAAAGCTCCAGAAGCTTTGCCGCACGCTCCTGCCTCAGCTTGATCGCGTCTTATCATCACTTGCACGCATCTATCATGCGTAAGCTTATAGAAAGTTTAAAGGGTGGTGAACGTGTGTGCGCAAGATAAGTGCTAAGCACACAAATATCAGCATAAGCAGAATACTGGCAAGGCTATAAGTCATTCAATATCAGAGTAATGTGAAAACATGTCGGTAAGTCCATAAATACTATCAGCCATATCCAGGCTATGTGATGCAAAGCGTAATAAGCCAATATCATATACTGAGGAAGTAAGGTAGATCAGCTATGCAATACGGAAATATAGTAAGCCAAATATCATATACTGAGGATACAATGCAATATGTGAATCCTGACGATTCCACAAATACTATTAGTCTCATCTAGGCCATATAAATGCAGAAACATAGTGACCCAAATGCCAAATGCCGCAGATGTAATGCAATATGCAAATCCTGGCGAGTCCATAATACCATTAACCTCATTCAGAATATGTAATACATGAGCATAGTAAACCAAATGCTATGTGCTGAGAATACAATGTAATATGCAGTGCGAATAAAATGACCAAGCTAGAGCGTGAAGTCAGGATGATGTACGTAGTATCGCAAGCCATGGGGTCTATCACAAGGGACTTCTATTCAAACCAGTCTCATACCTAAATTTAAATAGTCAGACTTAATGTGGTAAACTCCTGATCTCTGGTTAGTCACGTGCCCCAACTGAAATCTTGGCCATTGCGAAGGTACACAACGATTAGTTGCGCACCACCAGCCCGAGTGGATAGTGAATGAATGAATGAATGAGTATGCAACTCCTGCTCAATAAGTCCACATATCAGTACTGTACATCTCTGGGATTATCACCGAAGTCTGGTACACTCGACGCCACCTGCTGCCTCATTAAGTGCACAACTGGGTAAGTGGAAGAGACCTCACTATCCTCCTGCTAACAGTATACTAATGCTTACCCGACTCGTCGATAACAGACCCATTTATGAGCTGGTCAGACTCAGCCTAGCATTACTTACTCCCTCGGGCAGGTAAGGTCACACCGCCTCCCAACTGACCACGACACAGTGGGAGACGTGGCCTACAGGTATTTGGCACTCGGGCGCTCATGTATCCACTCGGTCTAGACATTGGGGCATCCTCTGACACCTAGAGAGTTTAGGGACTTTCACCCAGGGATATCTATGACACCCCATGTAAAAAAAGATTTTCGGTGTCCCATCTGACCATCCACAATATGCCTGTGGAGGCTACAACCTTGATGTCGCTAGGGTGTATAGTGATTATATCATAAAATGCGAGATGCATGAGTCAAACAATCCAGTCATGCATCAACCCTGCGCGTACCGAGCGCTCATGTGGGACAACTCTGCCTATCAGGGAGACCCATAACAACTTGCCCAATGGTATATGCAATGGTCAACCACATCTCATATCAAGCATGCAGATGATGCATATGGGCATGTGTCATGATGCTATACTATCATGTACTCACAATCGATATTGAAAATCGGCCTAACAAAGGGCCTAAGGGAATGTCACAATGTGGACATTTAACCATCATTGCCCATCAATGTGGACATTTAACCAACATTACTCCTAAGGAGTGGCCCACATAGAGCCAAGTGTATAGTGGACCCATGGCCTCACACAATGGCCTAATATACATTACCACGGGCCTCTCTTAAGGGCCTAGTACACATCACGATGGGCCTCACTCATGGGCCACATATACAACACGTCAGGCCTCACTCATGGGCCACGTACACAACATGTCGGGCCTCACTCATAGGCCACATATACATCATAATAGGACTCATCATAAGGGCTATATATACATCACATTGGGCCTCATCAAAGGCCATAAACATATCATAATGGGCCTCAACAAATGGGCTACAAGAACATCACAATGGGCCTCACCAAATGGACTACAAATATATCACATTGGGCCTCATCAAAGGCCTTATATACATCACAGTGTGGGTCCCATCTGCTGGACGACACTGATACAACACATGCATCACAGTGCAGCAACATCGTCCCAATACCTGGATGGTGTGGATGCATACATTATATGGGGTCCACGTCCCAGAAGATGGATGGATGGTGAGGATAAAACCCATTCATCTGGTGGATTTCCACCATCTAAACAGTGGACGGAGTGGATTATAATCATGCAGGCCCCACTAAACTTGGTAATGTTACTGCAATCACCCTGCTAGTAGCTAATTTGCATCATCATCTGATGGGTCCCACATGATCTGGACAATATGGATACAACACATGCGTTAGGATGCATGGGGGCCACGTGTCGAATACATCGCACATGAAGGGTGGGCCCTACTGATGGAGGGCATGGATGAAACAAATGGATGGTGTGACAGCAATACATATGTCATGGCAGGCCCCACATAACTTGGACGGTCAGGATAAAACACGCCTGGTGGGTCCCACAGTGTTAGAGAATACGCTGGACAGCGTGCTGTCCAGCAGTACGCCCCACCTGAGATTTGAATCTTCCTCAAATGGATGGATGGTGTTGATAAAACACATACATCATGGTGCCCCAGCAGCACCGTATAGAGATGGACAGTGTGTATAAGATACATACATCACAGTGGGGTCCACACCACCATCCTGAAAGGTGGACGGAGTGGATGTACAATACATACACCAAGGTGGGTCCCACCATCTACACCATTCATCTATTTTAAAGATCATCTTAGAGCATTTCCAAAAAAAAGAATCATATCAATGGATCATCTGGACCACACTCCAAATAGCAGCGGAGATGATGATTGGAATATTATCTGGACCATACCACAAATAACAGTGGAGATAATGATTTTCACCGTGAACAATTCACAGGGCCCACCTAACATTTATTTTCCATCCAATCTGTTCATACGGTCACAAGGACCTGAATTTAAGAGGAAAAATAAATTTCATATTGATCTGGGACTCCTGAAATCCCAAACGGGTTTCAATGGTAGGCGTTCAACCCTCCACTGATTTTTACAGTGTGATCCACCTGATAAATAGATCTGTCTTATTTTTAGTCTCAAGCCTTAAGACGAGTTCACCATCCGAATGGACGGTTGGATGTAACACATACATCAGTGGGGCCCACAGAACTTGTTGCGTCAAACAGCAGCTATAGAGCTGGTGTGCAGTACTCTGGCCAATCTGTTTCCCACCGTCCAGGGATTGGACAATGAGGATACAACACATCCATCATGGTAGGCCCCACCGTCCAAGGACTGGACGGTGTGGCTAAAACATACATCTGGCGGGGTCCGTGGACGGTGTGAATGATACCCATGAAACTTGCTGACATCATCACAGCAGGTGGGTCCCACCTTTTGGACAGTATAGATGAAACACATACATCATGAGGGGTCCCACATTACACCATCCATGATTGGACGGTGTGGAAACAGAATACATACATCAACATGGGCCCGACCCCCACACGTGCAGCACATGAGGGGTGAGTCCCACATACTGCCAAAACGGACGGACGGTGTGGATAACATATAAACATCAAGGTAGGCTCCACTACACCGTCCACTGGATGGTCGTGGATAAAACACTACATCACAGTAGGCCCCACATAGACCGGATGGCTTGGATTTCAGGTACGTGTGGGTCCCACTATCCCTGCTGGACGATGTTGGACTCCACACGTGCCAAGTGGTTCCCACCGTCCAGTCAGGTAGATAGTGTGGACATAAAATATATATCATGGTGGTCCCACGTGGTGGGCCATCCGAATTGGATAGATCTGATATCTATGATTTCCCTCGCTAGGCCCACCGTCTGGATGAAGCATGCCTGTCAGGTGAGTCCCACGTGGGGCCCACTAGCTACACATACAATATATATATATATATATATTGTAAACAGCAGTGTCCAAGCCTGCTGGACGGTCTGGACAACAGCCGTCTAACAGCTCCTGGCCCATCTAGCTGTCAGTGCCGATGGTGTAGATGCACCACACGCATACAACGAGGTGGGGTCCACATCAACGCGGCTCACCTGCTATTAGATCAAGCCGATATTTGTGTTTTCCTTCAAAACGAGGGCTGGCCAAACAAGCAGTGAGGTGGCTGTAACGTGGGCCCGGTTTAGTCCACTTGGTTGGATGGTGTGGATCATACATCAAGGTGGGCCATCATGCACAAAATAAAAGATAAAGGGAAGGAGAGAGCGAGATTGGTGAGATGGAGGGACCCCACCATTATGGGTCCCTCAATACAAGCATTTATACATCAAGATGGGTCCCAAATAGGATTCATACCATCAATCGGTAGGCCCCACTTGGTCCATCACAAAAACTGAAATCTAATCCTACAAAACACCCACCGATTTCGCTTCTTCTATGCTTCTTGGACTCCTTAGCTCCTGGGATTTCCCTTTGATGGTGGAAGATGAAGGTTGGATGACTAGGATGGGAGATTGGGTGGTAGGAAGTGGGCCACACCATAGCTTCTCCATGGGAAGCTTGGACGTTTCCTCTCCTTGGGGTTACTTGGACAAATGGTAAAAAGAATGAGAGAGAAAGGAAATGTAAGGAAAGAGGAATCGGTGATGGGTGATGGGTGTATGGGTTGTGTAAGAGAGAGTTGACTTAGGGGATGGTTTGTATACTTGGGGATGGGATAGTGTGATGGTTTGTACTTGATTGATTGATGTGATGGGTTGTAGAGATTCTCTCCAGGTTCACAACACGCAGCATTTCTTTGAAATATACGCAGGCCCACAACTCTTAGCCTAGGTATCGCATCAGTGCGCAAGACGCGGCGTTGGAACCACGGCGATGGTGCAGTTGCTAGGGTACAAGTCTCGGGTCGAGCCAACTCAGATTAATAGGACAAGACTCAGGGTCCCGCGTAAATACCTATTACAGGTCGCAGGTTGCCGAAATTCGATAGGGAGGATCGCGGAAGTCTATGGAATGGTACAGACTAGGATACAAGCCTTACACACTCCTCTAGGGCTAGTATAGTAAAAATCTAGCCCTTGGGGCCATTTACACCAAATCTGGCACTATATAAACGCCTTATTTGGCTACCCCCTCCTCCCATACAAATTTCGTGCCCTAGAGAAAGAGAAAAAAAAAAGGAGAAAGGGAGAAGAGAAAGAGGAGAAAGGAGAAGAGATGTTGTCTATGTATTTGATGAAATGCCTAAATGAATAGTTTATTAAAATTTGTTTATCGATGTTATGAATGTTTGTTAACATGATTTGGATAGGAATAGGGCTACAAGTTTAGTCCAGGTAACCGGTAAACTTCCACGTTTGGGTGGCCGAATTTGGTTAGCCACCTTGGGTAAATTGGAAATATACGAATCGAACATTGACTATCGACAGTGGCTAGGCCACGAGGGGCGCTCACGCTCTCCATGCCGGTTAAGTTAGTGTGCGCCAGTACCAATCGAAAATGCTCAAAGAAGCAGTTGACCTATTGTATGTTCATCATGTATGATCACAACTGTTTAAATCTAGGACATCCCCCTTACCAATTGCAAAGGTCTACTATTAACTATTACCATCGTGATCCTCAAGACTCGTGGGCCATGCATGGTGGTATGGGACATCGTGTTTATGTTGTCGACCTATGCTGGGGTGACGAGCCTCCCCGTAGTGACCGCGAGCATTACTTTTACAACTTGTGTTTCATATGTATTCAGCTTGGAGTGACGTACCCAGATAGATCAGGAATTATAGGCGTAGGACCGTTGTGGTCGTCCCACGTCTAGTAATTCAGTTGAGACTAATGACTAAAAGGGAGGTATCTTGGCTTCCCTAAATGTTGAATGAATATGTATAATTAATCACTCGGCTAACATAATCATTCACTGCATTACATTAGCTTAGAATGTGGTGAAATAGGCGTGCTTGTCGAGTGATGAGGAAGTGTTGTCATTTGTGAAACAGGTGGTCGGAGCCGCGTGTTGAGGGAGTGTTATATGGTGAGGGCATGCATCATTTCATAAACTCCATTATTCGCATTAAGAAGAGTAATTAGAAAATACTTATTTTACATTGCTTTATCATTCCCGTACTGATAAACTTAATAACATGTGTAACCCATGCTTTATGGAACCACTGAGTTGATCACTCACTCTCACTTTAGGATGGTGTTTTAAAACACCAAACAGACGCTAGTGTAGATACAGGTACCGTTGATGTCGATGCACTGGAGCAAGCATTCATGGATGAGGAGTTCTCCTATTTCTAGCTCTGGGATGGGCCAATGTAGGCCATGTACCTCTGGACAAGAAGCGCTGGGCATATGGGCTTAGTTGGATGTTACGATACTACATTTTGTTTATTTTTGGAATTGTATATATATATTAAACCCAGCATGGACCCATACTCTAGAAGGAGCTTCACGATATATGTATGTTTTGGTTTACACATATGCTTTAATTACATTAAACCTGAAGAATTATATGTTGTTTACTATAATTCTATGCATACGTCAATGGCCAACGTGAAAGAAATCAGGATATTAAATTCCATAAAGCATAAGTGATGTCCGAAATCTCGGGAGACGAGCCCTTGCTCGACCCTCGAAATTCGAGGCGTTACAGTATACTTGGGTAAAAATAAAACTTATCCTGTGTTGATCTCTTCATTCTTAGACAAGGATCAAGAGATTAAATTATTAAATGTTATAAGGGACCACAAAGGAGCCTTGGGCTGGACCATTTCTGACATCAAGGGTATAAGCCCTTCCATATGCACCCATCGGATCCACCTCGATGAGGACGCCAAACCAATTAAACAACCCCAAAGGTGTCTCAATCCAAATGTGATGGAAGTTGTAAAAAATGAGGTGATCAAATTGTTGGATGTGGGAATCATCTACCCAATATCAGATAGTGTTTAGGTGAGTCCAACTCAAGTAGTCCCAAAGAAATCCGTAATAACTATCGTGTAGAATTCTAATAATGAACTTATACCAACACGTGTCACCACAGGTTGACGAGTTTGCATTGACTATAGAAAATTGAACCAGGTCACAAAAAAGGACCATTCCCCTCTACCATTCATTGATCAAGTTTTAGAAAGGGTAGCAGATCACTCGTATAGTTTTCTTGATGGATATTCCGGATATAACTAAATAGAGATAGCCCTGGAAGACCAAGAGAAAACCACGTTCACTTGTCCATATGGTACGTTTGCTTAATCATCTACCCAATATCAGATAGTGTTTAGGTGAGTCCAACTCAAGTAGTCCCAAAGAAATCCGTAATAACTATCGTGTAGAATTCTAATAATGAACTTATACCAACACGTGTCACCACAGGTTGACGAGTTTGCATTGACTATAGAAAATTGAACCAGGTCACAAAAAAGGACCATTCCCCTCTACCATTCATTGATCAAGTTTTAGAAAGGGTAGCAGATCACTCGTATAGTTTTCTTGATGGATATTCCGGATATAACTAAATAGAGATAGCCCTGGAAGACCAAGAGAAAACCACGTTCACTTGTCCATATGGTACGTTTGCTTTCAAACGGATGCCATTTGGATTGTGTAATGCCCCAACAACTTTCCAACGGTGTATGTTAAGTATTTTTTTCAAATATAGTTGGGAAGTTTCTTGAGGTTTCCATGGACGACTTCTCTGTATTTGGGAGTAGTTTTAAGGAATGCCTTAACAATTTATCTCTTGTCTTATCTAGGTGTGAAGAGAAGCACATTATCTTAAATTGGGAGAAATGTTATTTCATGGTTCAAAAGGAAATTGTTTGGGCCATGTTATCTCCAAAAATGGAATCGAGGTAGATCGCTCAAAACTAGACATTATAGTTAATGTACTTATCCCTCGAACTGTTAGAGATATTAGATCACTTCTTAGGCGTGTCTGGCCGAGTGTAGTAGGTGGTATTAGATGGGATGAAATTACGAATAAACTCATTATATCACTTGTTAGAGATTGTCATGGATTTGTGGTGGATTTGGGAATGCAAGGATACATGAAGTGTTGTTTGGATAACTGATGGAATTTGGCAATGCTCCATCGAAAATTTTGATAGACTGTTTGGGAACGCAAGGAATTACACATGTACAGCCAAGAGGTTCACGGATAAGCCACAGAGAAGTTCAGTTGCGAGACTCGTACGTAATTTACATCACCAAGTTCTGTGGGTCCCATCATAATGTATGTTTTGTATCTACACCCACCATCCATTTCAAGAGATCATTTTAGGACATGAGCCAAAGAATGAGTTCGATCTAAAACTTTTGTGGCCCCTAGGAATTTTTTAATTGTAGGCGTTCAATCTCCACCTCTGATCGTGGTGAGGTCCATTTGAGTTTTGGATCTGCTGATTTTTGGCCGATGCCTTAAAATGATCTTTAAAAATGGATGGATGGTGTGGATGTAACTCATACATCATGGTGGGACCCATAGATCTTGCCGACCTCAAGATACCCACATTCACTGGATTTGTAAAAAAGAAAAAAAGAAAAAAAGAAAAAAAAGGCATGGATTGAAGCTGGGTACCTTGAATCCAGCAGGATCTGGAGGGTTTCTTGTTACCCCTCCTAATTCGATGGTACTTGGGGCTCATTTCCCAATGCATGCCAAGCTTATAACCCATGGAGGAAACAAACAAAATGGTGGGATAGTTCGGTGGTATTTTTAATTCAATCCCCTTTAATACCACCTACTATGCCCAGCCAAACACACCCTTAGGGTATGCTGGTTTCTATAAAAGATTCATCAAGGACTTTAGTGTCATTACTAGACCCTTAACTAATCTTCTCCAAAAGGATGTCTCATTTAAGTGGATAGATGAGTGTGCAAGTGCCTTTAATAAAATTAAATTATCCCTTACCATTGCATTTATCATGCGTCCACCAGATTGGACACTTCCTTTTGAACTAATGTGCGATGCAAGTGATTATGCCATAGGGGCTATTTTGGGCCAAAGGAAAGATAAACGACCCTACGTTATTCACTATGCGAGTAGAATTCTAAACTCGGCCTAAGTGAACTACTCAACAACTGAAAAAGAGTTACTTGCAATAGTTTTTGCTTTGGATAAGTTTAGGTCATACTTGCTGGGATCCAAAGTTGTCATTTTCACGGACCACTCGGCTTTAAAATATTTGTTATCTAAGAAGGATACAAAGACAAGACTTTTGAGATGGATCTTCCTACTCCAAGAATTTGACTTAGAAATAAAAGATAAAAAAGGAGTAGAAAACGTAGTGGCCGATCACCTTTACAAATTGGTGTTAGATGATTCCACTAAGGAGATGCATATCCAGGACACTTTCCCTGATGAACAATTATTTGCGATTTCTAAATTTCCTTGGTATGCGAATATAGTGAACTATCTTGTAACGGAAAAAATGTCATATCTTTGGAAGTCACAAGATAGGAAGCGTTTTGAAACTAGGGTTAGGAACTTCTTCTGAGATGACCCGTATTTATATAAATATGGGACTGATCAGATTTTTAGACGTTGTGTCCCACAGGATGAAGTTTAGAGTGTTATTTGCTTTTACCACATGGAAGCATGTGGTAGCCATTTTTCTACTAAGAAAACCACTGTAAAAATCCTGCAGTGTGATTTTTACTGGCCCACCATGTTTAAAGACACCCATGCTTTCTGTGTTGCTTGTGATACTTATCAAGGGTTAGGAAGAGTGTCCCGGCGCAACATGATGTCTTTATCCCCAATTTTACCATTGGAGATTTTTTTAAATTATTGTTCGGGTATTGATTTTATAGGCCCATTTCTATCTTCTTTTGGATTTCTTTATATATTGGTTGGTGTGGACAATGTTTCAAAGTGGATTGAAACAGTTCCAAGTAGGACCAATGACAACAAAGTAGTCTATGATTCCTCAAGGAAAATATTTTTTCTAGATTTGGAACTCCAAGAGCCATAATTAGTGATGGCGGGTCTTACTTTTGCAATAGGACGTTTGAGGCTTTGATGAAGAAATATGGCATCAAGCATAAAGTGAGCACCCAATACCACCCATAAACGAGTAGGCAAGCTAAGATTTCTAATCGGGAAATCAAACACATTTTAGAGAAAACTATAAAGCTAGATAGGAAAGATTGATACCTTAGACTATCCGACGCTTTATGGGCTTATAGGACTTCTTATAAGACTCCGATTGGAATGTCCCCATACAGATTGGTGTATGAGAAGGCTTGCCACTTGCTTGTGGAATTGGAATATAGAGCCTACTGGGCAATAAAGAAATTAAACTTTGATATGGACCAAGCAAGTGTACAAAGGAAATTAGAGTTGAATGAATTAAAAGAGCTGAAGAGAGACTCCTGTGAAAATTCTAAAATCTACAAAGAAAGGACCAAAGCTTTTCATGACAAAAACATCCTGATGAAGAATTTTGAACTCAGTAAAAGGTTCTATTGTATAATTCTCGTCTCCAGTTCTTTCCGGGAAAATTAAGATCAAGATGGACAGGCCCCTTCATTGTGAAGAATGTTTATACTCATGGGGTTATTGAAATTGAGAATCCACGTAATGACAATGTGTACAAGGTTAATGGTCAGAGATTGAAGCCTTGCGTGGAAAACTTTCATTTAAGAGAGGAGTCTGTCCTTCTTCATGAGTCAGAATATTCAGATTGATGCTCTCAGTCTGATGGAGCATTTATGTAGTATTTGTATCATATTCAATTTTTTTTAGTGTCACCTAGCAGCTGAGTTCTTCATGGTAGGTACTATCCACCATTTCTTTTATTTTTATTGTTCTCTGCATTACATTATCATTTCATTGGGGACAATGTAGATTTTAGGTTGGGGGTGAGGATAGTCATCCATGTGAGTTTTTTTTTAATTTTTTTATTTAGGTTTCAGTTTATTTTTATTTATTTATTTTAGGTTTCGGTTTATTTTTTAGGTTTATGGGGAAATTTTTTTCAACATTTTCAAAATAATATGTTTATATACAAGAATGTGAACATGATATTATGCGAATTTCAAAGGCAGGGTGTAACGCCCT
This sequence comes from Magnolia changhungtana, assembly GCA_030180095.1. Classification (NCBI taxonomy): domain Eukaryota; kingdom Viridiplantae; phylum Streptophyta; class Magnoliopsida; order Magnoliales; family Magnoliaceae; genus Magnolia; species Magnolia changhungtana. The sequence goes on from JASAUF010000096.1 coordinate 2,439,617, forward strand.
GAAAATTGGGGGTCGAGCAGAAGCTCAGCTCCCGAGTTCCAACGCATCACTTATACAACATAGATAATGATGATTGAATGTTATTCGTATTATTGCATTAAACATGAATGAGATTATATCAAAACAACATATCATACTCCATAGACAGTTAAATTACGCAAGTGAAAGACTGTGATATATATATATATACATAAACTGTTGTAAGTCTCCAGAGTGTGAACATGTTACCAGGTTAAATATATCAATGTATACTCAAAAAGTGAACAAAATGAATATACAAGGGTGTTCCAAAAGTACAAAATAAAGTGTAATGGCATCTAATCAGCAACCTTGTAACCCCGTCGATTAGAACATGGTTTACATAGACCCGCCTGATAGCTGCATATAGGAGAAACCCTCCTCATCAACATAAAAGTCCAGCTCCGCTTCGTAAGCATTGCCATCATTTGAAACTAAAACATGGTCTATTTGGTGTTTAAAACACCGTCCCACAACGTGGGAGTGAGTGATCAACTCAGTGGAGCTATAAAGCAAAGGTTAACATGTTATCAATTCAGTCAAGCAGTAATGATAACGCAATACAACAATCAGGTCCAAGTTCTCTTATTAATACAAGAATGATATGAAATAATGACGCATGCCCTCGCCTACGCTCTCTCAGCGACTTCATCTCATGATTGCAGCATGCAACCCTTCCTCAGTGCTTGACCTACTACGCCAAAGGCACACGTAATATAGTGCATGCTCGTGATTAGCCAGGTACTTAGGTTTATTCATATAGTAGGATTGGGAAGCTAAGGTACCTCCCTTATATCAATGCCAAAACAATAATCCATTCTAGGGTCGTCAGTCCTAGCAAATTTTATACGATATTGCGATTCTAGGTCATTACAAAGGGCTCGTCACTTGATCAGTGTAGGCCTAGTTTATACTCTAGTTGCTATGGAAAGACTCTCCGCCTCAACGCAGTTTCAGAGTATGCTCGAGGTCACTACAAAGGGCTCGTCACCTGATTAGTATAGGCCGATAGCTCGAATACAGTGTCCCATACCACCATATTCGGCTCACGAGGCTATGTTGCTCACTAGTCACTACGGGGAGGCTTGTCGTCCCAACATAGGCCGACAGCTCGACCACGGTGTCTTATACCACCATGTCTGGCTCATGAGTCTTAGCGGATCGAGGTACCTAGGTTAAACGGGGCTTTGCACTGGTAAGTTGGTACCTTAGATTCAAGCAGTAGCGTCCATACATGGTGAACATATATTGGGTCAATCGGGTTACTTGACAAGCTCGACTAGTACGAGCGCACGTAGACTTAATCGACATGGAATGCATAAGCATCTGCGTGGCCTAACCACTGTCGTCAAACGACGTATGACTCAGGTTCATCAAACGCGTCCGTCGTGGCCAAAAATAGTTCGGCCACCGACCGTAAACCATTACTGATTGCCTGGACTACAACATAGCCCCAAACACACTCCAGAACAATAGCATTCCCATCTAGTAATCCAAAATAGCATGTGACAACTGAAATCAAGTATAAATCTTACTTGAGCTATTTAACAAACACATACTACACATATTATCATACGTAAACATTTCATCTATACAGCACATAGTGGTAAGATAGGTTACATAAAGGATACTATAACCCTAGTTAAAGGGATTGAGAATCCTATTTCAACACCCTCATTACATGCATTTAAACAAGCATTTTCACATATTACAAGCATTTAAACAAGCATTTTCACAAGCATTTCAGGCATTTTATAAAACACTTATATTACACATATTACACACATGTAATAGATTTGTTAAAACACATATTATAGCAAATCCTTTCACATAGGAATTACCACACGTACAACCATCAGGTATTCTCAAGCGATAATCATGTTAAGCACAAAACATAATTCCATATTCATTCAGTCATTTCAACAAACACTTAGACTACACACTATAACATACATGACGTATATTGGCCATAACATGTATTAGGACTTTACCAAGGGGTTGTCGTACATACAACAACCCTATATCCACGACAGATAATCGTGTCAAACACAAATCCAAATTTTATACGCATTCAATCATTTCAACTAATACAAGGAGTGCATTATACTCAACATAGTTCATATATATCTATAAAGCAAATGAATTTTTGCATTTAGCATGTGAAATGGTACCCAAATAAGTTATAAATCATTAACCAACATTGAAAGCCTTGAAAACCATAACCTAAATGTTTATAGTCCGCACCTTTCATCGGTAAACTCGAACCGAACTCAGTTTGAACACAACGTCTTTGTCTACGGCACAACGGCTACTTGAATCACAAAATAGATTAGCTATTTCATCAATATCTCTATTTGGATTTCTAAAACGAGATTAGGGTTAGGATTTCTTACCCAAATCGGAATCAAAACAAGTTGAGTAGCAAAGTAGAGAAGCGAAACAGCGTGTAGAGTTGTGAGAAAAGATCCCAACAATAATCCCCAAGAATCTCTCCTCCTTCCTTCCTCTTTTCTCTCCTTATCTTTCTCTCTCACCTATGGCTTTTAAGAAATTTGTATGGCTTGGGAGTGAGGGGATTTAAGGTCCTTATATAGGCCCAGAACTGACCGGAATGGTCCTAGGGCCATGGTATACTTAGGTTATAGCCAAAACCCATAGGTTTCGGCTTAACGGAGCACTTTTAGAGGTCCTTTTTCTGCATGCGGTCAGACTTAAGCTACCTGGCATTGGATGTAGGTCGAGTTAGGTTTTTGGTCCAATCGGATTTATAAATCGACCGTGGTGGACCAGTTTCAGTTCAACGGTTACCGCCAGTCGATCACGGCCACAAGTACACTGACATGTGTATGAAATTTTTCTTGATCTAAGGGTGTATTTGGGTTAGATTCTAATGGTCTAGAACCTTAAAATTAGCGCCCAAGCAAACAACCCAATTTACTTAAATCTGAGTTCAATTTCTAAAGGTATTCACGTTTCTCACACACTTCGCTCCGAGTTTAAGTTGTGCGCTTCTGGGTACTATCTGGATTTGATTTCTAAGATGGTTGTTAAGTCTAGTAAGGCAGTCATAACCGTATAGCTTCGCCGTCATCAGACTTTCGACGCGCGGTCCAAATCCGATACGGAGTTTCAAACTGTTCCCGAGAGCAACGGGGTTTAGAGATTGATCCTAGGTTTCTAGGTAACATAGCATTAACAGTTATACTCATTTTGAGTCTTTTAGTTCATATTTAAAGTGGTTCAATCTAATTCTACTGAGTATTCAGTTTAGTACTTAACTAAATTATGCCCTAATTACGACAAAATATGATCCTAAGGCAGTTCTACGCTACTTTTTGGCACTTTTAATTAGTATATTATTTTAATTATTTTTTAGTAGTTCATCATTAAGTTTAATTTATCTCTACCAAATTTCATTAGATTTTGTATTGTAGAAAAATTCTAAAAATTCTAGGAGCAGCAGCTGTCCAAACTAATGATTTTCAGACAGTTGTCACAATGATTTATATTTAACTTTATTAAAATTTTTATTATATTTTCACTTATTTTTATATAAAACTAGACTTATTAAGCTTCAATCTAGCTTTTGAATCACCTAAATTGGAATTATAACAAGGGAGATATGACTTTTTGAAGTTGGACAAAAATTATAGAAAATGGGGTAGAAAACGGGCCGCTTGGCCCGCTGCGGCCTGCTAGAACGGCGAGGCCTCGCCGATCCGGCGATGCCATCGCAGTCCCTGGACCTTAGGGCGATGACTTACCCTAGAGGCGATGCTATACCCCCTGGGGGTGTCAGAAATGTTCGGGACCCACCTCGGGTCCCCCCCGATTTGTGTCTTTTGGCCCCCCAAGTCCGTTTGATGTAGTTTCACCACCTGATAGTTTGAAACGAGTGTATTTTTCAATCTGTAATGAGTTACGTGATGTGTAATATATGATTTTGGGGTAGGAAAAGCTGTTCTATCTAAATAACCTTTTTATTTCATGATATTCTAAAATGTTAATGGTTAAAAATCCATTTTATCTATGTATTTAGCATTTATAGTAAGTTTTTGTTTAAGTATTATTCTTCATCATTTAAACTTTAGGATTAGTATCTAATGTGAAAGTACTTAGAAGAATTTAAAGAAAAAGGTGGTGAAAGGTGATATTTTGAAGAAAATGGGTTAAAAAGTGATTTTAGACTTTGAGATTGGGTTCTAACAAGTTAATAAGGTGTTAGGATCGACCCATTGCCTAAGGACGTCTATCTCCAAGTTGGTAAAAATCCGGGGTGTTATACAAGGTAATACTTAGTCTAGGTCAATAGTAGTCAGAATTCTGATAACTAAAAATAATAAACTTGAGTTCGGTTATCTAATCACTAGTTTAAAGTGAGTTGTAATTTGATGTACTGAATTCACAATACACCCTAGCTAACTAAGTGAGGAATATGATATGTGAACTAGAATAACAAATTTTGATTTAAACAAGATTGAATGAACTAGTACCATTAATATATGCTTAAAAGAGAGAATATTGAAAAAAAAAAGTGATAGAAAAAGAAATTTTTATTATAGAGCATGAATGCAATGACCATAACAATCGTGTCAGTAATCCAGAGTAAGGATACCTAAGTATCTATTACTATTACCATTACAAGTATGATACCTTAAGTTATGAAGTAAACCCGGTGGGAATCTTCATCTAAGGGTGATATACAATAATGAGTATATGATGATAAAAGAAGAAATGACATGAAGAAAATGAGATAACTAGAGATTTCATATTCTTGGGATGATTAAAATGAGTTAGGATAGGGAATATGCATATTTCTCAAAGTTAGACTAGTGTCACCAAGCACCTAAGTATATTGGATCATAACTATTCTAAATGTTGATTAGGTCTCTAAACTCAAGGATATAATGGATTAGAAATTGAGATTCTAACTAACTTCAGACTTAGGGTAAGTATTGTTTTGTTTTAAAATTTATATGATGAATGGAGACATAATTGTATAAATTTCTGAGTGTTGAACTATTTTTCATATTTTCAATATTTGTGGGTAACATTTCTAAAAACCCTCATGAGACTATAACTCATCCACTAGGGGAAACCTAGGGGTTTAAAGGCTTGTTGCATATGCTAAATGCAATCGAGATTACCCGCGAAAGTAGTGTAGTTAGAATTTTTGTTTTTGTTTTAATTTTATTTCTAGAATTAGTTTTTATTCTTATTTTTATTTTTTTTTCACTTATTTTGTTCGGGACTAGCAAAATGCTGGTTGGGAGTGTGTTAAGACTCAAATAATGCATAATTTCCCCTCATTTATATCTTGATTTTATGAACATGAATTAGCTTAACGTTCTATTTTACTCATGTTTGTGTTACAAGGTGAATGAAAAGGTTGCTAAAAGCATGGATTTGATGCTCAAGAATCACCAAGGCAAGGGATGGATCTTAGGAGACCAAGATTGAAGAATTCATATGCCAAAGATCCAAGAAAACCAAGTGAGAAATGAAGAGAATCAAAGATTTGAAGTGAAGAATCCTGAAATCGTCCTAAAAAAGCATATTCTGAAACTCTGAAGTCTATTTTGGGAAACTATGCAGAGTAAAGTCTATTTTAACAAACTGCATAAATTTAAGGTGATTTCTAGAGTTTTCCAACTTAGTGTGAAAGTTAGAATTCCCCAACTTATAAATAGGGCTTCCCAGGGCATTTTGAAGCATCATTCAAGGCATTCGAAAGTAAGATATAGGGTTTTTAAAGAGTCTTATAGTTTTAATTTATTTTTCTTTACAAGCTTTTAGATATTTTTATTCTTTCTTATTGCTTTCTTTCTCTATTCTAGTTATATTTTTCTAGTTTCTTTTAGCCCAAGCTAGAAGGGAAGCACATAGGTTTAATAATTCTTTAAGTTTTGATGATTGATTGTTTTTAATAATGAAATGAATAGTGTATGCATGTTATCAATTGTTTAGGTTTAATTTTTTATCCTCATGTGATATTCATATGTTTCCATCATATGAGATCCACATTGATGAATAGACTTACCCTAAATCAATTAGATTTCCTAGATAGGAGAGGTTCTCAACCTGCTACATTTCTTTGATATTCATTATCTTATAGATATGGATTCTTAAAATCACTAGTGCTTAAGAATATATATCAATGGTGCAAATCCATGATTTTCTAATCTTTTATATCATTTATTTAAAACTTTTAATTGTTTTATTTTCCGATTAGGCTGACCATAGTGCTCGGATCCTAGTTGCGTTATCTAAGTCATCATGATTTTGGAACATTAACCTATGTGTGGAACTTTGAAGCTTGGGTGTTGTTTTAATTCAGTTGAATTACATCCATTCAAAACTCCCAAAATTAATCATTAGTTTAGTTTTTATTACTTAGTTTGTTTTGCATTTGATTTTCTCCTTCTCGCAATTCATCTCCTTGTGGGACCGACCCTGTATTCATAAGATATTACTTACGAACCTTTGCACTTGGAGGCAAGCAATTAGCTACCTACCAAAAGATGAGTACTACATGTAAAAATTCTCTTTATGAATGAAAAGAAAACATTTTCTGATTCCATTAAGCCTATGCACTTGACCATTGTCTGACCAGTGCTCACATATCCAACCATGAAGAATTATTAAATCTATCTACTAAGTCGACTGAATCACTTATTCATTTACTAAGTAAGCGTGCACGTCCATCAAAAAAGAAAACACACAAAGCTAAGCAAAAAAGAATTCCTCTCATTAATTAAGGGGGCATTACAAAGATGTCCAAGAAGATACAAATTTACAAAAAAGGGCCTATCCCTAAAGGAGTTCCTTGGCCCTAGGGGTGACAGCCTCGGAGGCTTTAATAGCATCATCATCAAGACACCCTAAGTCAAGATCAGGGTTTCAGCATTGGACGTCTTCTCAGCAATGTTAGAAGTAAGTGTTGAACATCTCCTTCAGCTTGACTCTATGCTCCTCATATGCCCTAAAGGTCTCCACTACGTTCGCCTCCCTCCCAACAATTGTGGTCTCGACTTCCGCCAACATGGCTTTCACCTCAACTGTCCGAACTCCCACCTTGTCTAGTGGAACTCCACTTTAGAGGCCCTCGCCTCCACCTCAAACACATGGGCCACAAGGTCAGCCTTCTCCCATTGCTCCGTGGCCAACAAAGATATGTTGATGGCATGGTCCTCTGTAACACCACGGTTTCTGGAACCCGAGTACACTACTCGTTTTCCAAAAACCTGAGCGTTAACCTGTAAATATCCCAAATTCCATGTACATTTTTTTTCTTTTTATCAGAGTTAATAAAATAGCAGGACGGAAGCAAATCAAGTATAAGAGGGAGTCCAAATATACATAACCAATATTTCAAGCGGCTACCCGAAAACTAAAGCAAACCAATGTCTTAACCTTTACAAACATAACAATATAAATTAAATACAAATAAAATCAGGAATGGACAGTCGCAAGATCATCTGGCTCCTCCCATTCCACATGAACACCAGCATACACATCCTCTGTGTCTCCTGCACAATGAATACGGTTCGATAGCGTCAATGGCTATCCAGTGAGGTATAACCCCCCAAGATTTATCGTATCATCAAGATAATTAACCATAGTTATCAGAGAATGTATAATAAATATTACACAATGATTATCATGGAAATCAGGTAAGGTTCATCAAATACGCATTTATTAAATAAATTATAAAAGATAATCATGTTTAAATGCATGGATGTATGCATATGCTCACAGACCTGGGGATGCACATCCAGCTGGTAAAAAGTCGCCCAAGGAGAACTAGTCACCCGAAAAAATACTCAAAGGTACACCCAAGGAGAACTAACTACCCGAAAAAGACTATGCAATGAGGTCGCCCAAGGAGAACTAGTCACCTAAAAAATAGTCAAAGGTACGCCCAAGGAGAACCAGCTACCAGGAAAAGACCATATAAGATAGATCGCTCAAGGAGAATTAGTTACCGGAAAAGTATACAAAGACACGCCCAAGGAGAACTAACCACCCGAAAAAGACCAAATAATATATATCGCCCAAGGAGAATTAGTCACCTGGAAAAGTACACAAGGGTATGCCCAAGGAGAACTAACCACTTGGAAAAAATCATATGCCATGAAAATGCATGATTAGCCCAACCATTATTATTCCAATTTCAAACTATCATTTTAAGGAAGCTCAAAGGTCACTATGGGGGGTTTGTCACTTAGCATAGGCCAATAGCTCAAGCATAGTATCTTATTCCACCATCCCTGACTCATGAGGCTAGTAAATAGGGTGTTTAAAGGTAACGTACGCAACTAGTGGCCGATCGTAGTCCAGCAAGTGGAACTTACCATCACAAGCTTGTAAAATAATTCATTAAAGCTGCAAAAGGGCAAGCATTTCATAAAAGCCGCAAGGGCCAAATATTCCACCTAATGGTGTGATAAAAAAGGATTTTCCCTAAAGCCATATAAGTATAAATGATTCATAAGATGATAAGTCCACAACATAAATTTATTTAATTCATAACACAGGATGCCATTAGTTCAAGGATTCCCTAAAAACACCTTTAAGCAACATTGGTGGTAGAACAAGCCACCAACAATGTCATTGGCACTTACGCATATAAAGTACACATCTTAAGTCAGAATAAGGATACTAGAGATCCATAGCATGTTAAATTACTTGAATTTAAATCTAAACATGTTGAATTTATAAAGGATTACTCAAATGGAATTAACATTCATCATTATTTCCACATTGCACTATATGAAGAAATCAACAACTAAATGAACTAACCTAACTATCATGACGTAGAAAAGCTTGAAGGGTAATCCTCACCTTTCAAGAGTCGAATCGGCTTTATATGTAGTTGGAATTGTTCGCACATGTTCATGAATCCAATTTCGATCATACTTTAAACTATTTGTTTAGTTAGATCGCAAAACCATTTCCTAAGATCAAACCCAAATATTAGATAGTGTACGATATAGTATGAATCTATTACTTAGAGAAGGTGATTCAAATTCAATATGAGAATAACATAGTTCAATGATTGCTATCTTGGAATTTAATCTTAAATTTTAAGATCTTTGAGATTAATTACCTTGTCCAAACCGAGTTAACTCGACTTGGTGGTAATTCGAACCCCACTTCCTTTTCTCTTCCATCCTCCACCTCTTCCTTCCCGTTTCCTTCCTTCTTCCTGCACCCACGTCCAGTAATTTACTGGGTTAAACCAGAGACTAAACTCAGGAAACTCACTGAGTCCACTCAGCAGCCCACAACTCTCTTTCCTTCCCCTTTCTTCATTTTTCTTCATACTTTCTTCTTCCCTCTGTTTCCCCTATACTTTCTTCTCCTCATGGCAGACCCAACTCAGCCTAAACTCGACGAGTTTCAGCCGACCTCAACCCAGTGAGTCAATCCCACTCAACTCGACAACCACTTCCCAGTCTCTCTCTCTCTCTCTCTCTCTCTCTCTCTCTCTCTCAGTAGGAGTTTGGAAGAGGAATGCCAATCGGTGTTTATTATGTTGGAGATGAAGGTGACGAGGAGGTTGTTTTTCCCCACTCCTGAATCCCCAATTAACAAGATCTTAAAAGAGAAATCATAGCTACTGCTGCTGCTGCTCCCATGCGCAGGAGCCATGATCTCTCTCTCTCTATCTAATCTTCTTCATTTCCTTTCTCCTTCAGTTACGTCCCCAACAACTCCCTTTAACTCGAACCAGGCTTGTCTTACAAACTCGGCACGACCCAGTCGAGCTGAGTCAACCTAGTGCAGTATGAACAGACAACGCTCTTTTCTCCCTTCTCTCTCGCTAACTTTTAGAGCTTCGTTGGCCCGTTTCCTGAATTAGAAAGGGAGCTTTTATAGCTACCCTAATTACCTTCTAGCGCCATCTACCGTAACTAATCCGAGGATTAGTTGGGTGTGCAGTATTAAAACGGTTCGACCTGAGGTTTAAATGGAATATCGGCTGGTATTTGTTTGTATGTTTGTGATCAGGCTTCATGGATGGGTTTCCGGGACTATGGGCCACTTGATTGACATCTCAGAGCAGTGAATGGGGCCCACCAGAGGATGGTGCGATTTTTGGCCAAATCAAGGAAGATGACTACCCCATTCATGGCAGATCTTGATCTAGGGGATCACCCTCCAATCCAAGCCTTCTAATTCGTCTGGATGGGCCGACGGATCATCGTGGCACCCACGTTTTATACGAACAGCTAGCCACATTGACGATATATGAAGTTTTCTCGTTTCAAAAGCTGTTTTCTCGGGCGAATGAGTTCTTTCCGAAAATCTCCTTACCCTATACGAAAGGGCTTCCTAACGCCCAAGCTTGGACGTACCAGATGAGCTACAACGAGCTATTAGAAGGAGACATGTGGCTAGGATCGTGCCATCACAAAAGTAAGAAGATTCCTTCCGCCATTTGCATAGCCAAGGAAACCCTAAAATGGTCAGGTTATGCGACTCAGATATGTCGAGGTAGTCGGCTAAGATCGAAAGCTTGCTTCGGATTGCCAACACAACACATAAATAGATTTCCACTTTCAAAAATTGTCGTGTGTGCCCCTCCATTTGTGGTCGTGTCTGTGCACACACACGTGTGTAGTCTCACATGAAATAAACAGGGTTTTGATCAGGAAGTTCCCAGCTCCATGATGGACGGTTCGAATCAATGGTTTAACCTCCAACGGGGCCCACCTGATCGAGATTCGTGGAACCGGTCTGCTTGTTGGCTGTTTCTAAAGAAAAGGAGGGAAAGGCTACCCATTTTTGAAAATTATCTGGTCAACACACTGTTGACCCGATTTTTGGTTTGGTGTTTTGTGGGTGCACACGCACTAGTGCACACTCAGATCACGAGTGGGGTCCACAGTGATGTCTATGGCCAATCCACCCCATCTATTTATTTAAATTGATCATTTTAATGAGATATACTAAGGGTGAGGCAGATTTAAATTTTTGGCAAGTCACACCAAGCGATTTCGTCTTATTTTGCTGATTTATATTGATCCGGTGGTTGAATTAATTCTAGTTTGGACCTCTGGACATGTATAGGGTGGATCTAAGTCCTAGGTGGGCCACATGTTGTAGGGACGTGAGGGCGGAAACCACCGTCACTTCCGGTTTCATCGTCCACTGTTACAGCGTGCGGTCGAATGTTTCTCCATGTTGTTGTTCAAAATAGGTGGGGTCCATTTGTGGTTGTCTTCCAGAAAATCTACTCCCTTCACTTCCTTTGTCATAATGAATTGGCACATGGGTCAAAGTATGAATCAGATCTAAGTCATAGGTGCGCCACACCTTTAATAAGTGTGTGAATTACTCACACCGTTGAAACCTCATGTACGTCTCTGTGAGAATTTGTTATTCCACGTGAATTAATTTATTTTGTGTGGAGTGAATTGTAATATTTTTAGTTTCACAATCTGATTTGTTCATTACGTCGAACACACCCTCCTAGGATAAGGGTCTAAAAATAGAATAGATCCGTTAATCGGGTGGGCCGCACGACATGTTTTAGCTTCAACAGTGGTATGTAATGACATTGAATATTTACAATCTTACCATCCATTTCTCAACCAGCTTCCAACGTCCATTACGTCGGAGTGCGCCGCCCGAATTTCTTAAAATTTGGTGGGCATTCTTTATTTTTCGTGTTTTTTCCATTGGTCCAATTTGGGGCGCGGATCTCCCAAGGATGTCCAACATGTTCCTTTAGTGGCTTACACACTCCGTAATTCAAAATAACATTTGTACCTATTTCATTGATGAGCTACACGGTAGTTTAGACTTAAACCCGAAGATCTTCATAATGACCGATTCATCCTGATATTCGGATGACCCATTTGGCGAATCCAAACTTGATGGATGGTCAGGTGACTTGTTAAAAATAAGGAAGTTTTATGGTTAGCACTCTAACCATGTACATGGGGGATGTATGGTTAGTTTTGTGAATGGATGAACACAAAGTGGATTTCCGAAGTGATTAGGGGTATAGGTCGATGGCATTTTCATAATTATTATTGATATGTGAGTTTTGGAAAATCTAATGGCTCCACATGGTTATAGGTATATTTCTAAGCAATTCTTATAAAAGAATGTATATCTAAATCATTATGGATAGGGAGTTTATTCGTCATTTTGTTCAAGGGAAAGGACGTTAAATCACGTGACGGATGGCCTTGTTTTGAAAATCAAGGGTCAAATAGCATGATCTATAAATGGAGATCATTCTCAATGGATAGATTCATGTCGAGGAATGGATGTAAGGTCAGGATAGCTAGGTTGGTATCGTACACATGTACGTATCAAGTTAAACTTCATGGTAACACTTGAGGACTTTCAATACTCGAGTATTGAAAAGTTCGAGGTGTTACAATCTACCCCCCTTAAAGAGAATCCATCCTTGAGATTTAATAATATACATCGCATTTAACACCATTACAAGTAGTGAAATCATCCTACGGTGCATCTCATCTCGGTTCCTTTTGTATGTGCAATCACGACTTAAATTCCTAAGAATTTATATATATTTTTTTGTCACCATTCTTGAGTCTTTAGTCTAAGAGATTAACTAATGTATATGGATCTCACTAAAGGTTAGAAACATGCACAGTACTACTCAAAACAATAGAGATTTTTTTCAACGCTCATCACCATCTCAATTTCCAATGATATTTATTAGGATTTTAATTTCGTTTAAGTGACGATTAACGATAGTTTCCTGCCATTTAAAGTACTATGCAATTTTCTATCTTCAGTGTTTGGACTATTATGAACGGATGGTTGTAATTGGTTGGAGCCCAATACATCGATCCTCTGCTTGCGCGGAGCAGTGGATTTACTGGTATCATTTCCTAATCATGGTAATTTCGATCTTCTACTTGATCTGGACATTGAGATCATTGAAAATTTTCTGAGATATAGAATTTGGATCAAACCGCATATACTTTGCTTAAATGTGTTTCCATCAATTCGTGATCTCGATTAATTCAGACTCCTAGGGGATATCATGAAATTTTCTATTTTCAGTATACAAAGTTTATAAGAAATATACCTAAATGAATATCGCTCTTCCACCATGTATGTTGATTATCCATGCGCTACGCGAGGATTTCAGGACCAGGATTTCCACATGAAATTTAAGTATGAATTTTGCTACATTTATTAAGATTCTCGAATCTAGTCATGATTATGCTCAATCCAGGGTTGAAATTTACCCCAAAATTTGATCACTTCACCTTTAGTTAATCCTAAGTGCTGAAATTTTTGAGGACTATCGTCATTAACTATCGAGGTGTATTAGGAAATTCAAATTACAATTCCTAATACGATTCTTCAACTTTAGGGAGTGCTTATATTCGCTCTAATGTACGACATGGTGGGTAAAGGATTCCCTAATATGCCTAAGTCCATCTCATTGGTCAAATGTTATGAAAATGTTATTTCTAACTAAGAAATTTTGAAAAAGTTCAAATTGTAAGTTTTTAAAAATTGTGGTTGCCTTCTAGAAAATCTACTCCCTTCACTACCTTTGTCATAATGTATTGGCACATGGGTCAAAGTACGAATCAGATCTAAGTCCTAAGTGCACCACACCTTCAATAAGTATGTGAATTACTCACACTGTTGAAACCTCATACACGTCTCTGTGAGAATTTGTTATTCCACGTGAATTGATTTATTTTATGTGGAGTGAATTATACTATTTTTAATCTCACGATATACTCTGTTCATTACGTCGAACACACCCTCCTAGGATAAGGGTCTGAAAATAGAACAAATCCTTTGATCGGGTGGGTCGCACGGCATGTTTTGGCTTCAACGGTGTATGTAATGACATTGAATATTTACAATCTTACCATCCATTTCTCAACCAGCTTCCAACGTCAATTACATCGTAGTGCGCCGCCCGAATTTCTTAAAATTTGATGGGCATTCTTTATTTTTCGTGCTCTTTCCATTGGTTCAGTTTGGGCCCGATCTCCTAAGGATGTCCAATATTAGGCCCGTATCCTAGACCATACCGTTCCATAGGCTTCTACGGTCCTCTCAATCGAATTTTGGCAACCTGCAACTTGTAATCGATATTTATGCATAACCCTGAGGCGTATCTTATATTTCAGAGTCGGCTCAACCCGAGACTTATACCCTTACGACCGTGCCATCGCCGCGTCTCGCGCATTGAGGCAATACTCGGGCCAGGAGATGTCGGCCCGCGTTCAGTTCGAGGAAGACGCCGTGCATTGCAAATCCCAAAAGAATATATCCCATCAATCACATCACATCCCATCATGTCAAGTACAAGGGCACCCAAAGTCAACTCTCTCTCTTACAACCCATACCTAGTCAAGTACACCCATCCATCACTTACCATCTCTTTCTCTCCTTACATCACATCTCTCTCATCTCTTTCTCTCTCATTTCCCCCAAGCTCCACGAGAGCAATCGTCCAAGCTATTTCCATGAGAGAGAGCTAGTGTGGCCCACCTTCCTACCATCCAATCCCACCCTCTAACCTTCATCTCGACCGTTGAAATGCATTCCATAGAGCTTTAGGATGCATTGGTTGAAGAAGGAAGAGGAGATTCAAAGGTGGGTGACTTTATGTTTTGATTTTGTGATTTAAGGGCCCACTTATGGTGGGACTCACATTGATGCATGCATTGTATAGAGGGACCCATAGTGGCAGGGTCCCTCCGCGATTCCGATCTCTCTCTCTCTCTCTTTACCTTTTGTTATGGTGTTGATGATAGTGAGGTGTGGCCCACCTGATGTGTGTGTGTGTGTGGCCCACCTGATCCAGTTGGTGGAGCCCACATCGCTGTCCATGGAGAGACAGGCCCAGTTGAAGGGAAGTCACAAACAGTAGCTTGATCTTTGGAGTCGGATGGCCCACCTGCATGGACCCCACTTTGATGTATGAAGTAATCCCCACCATCCATTTTCAGATCATGTAGGGTTGCCTGTTGGGTAGATCCAACAGCTAGGAAAAACCACCGCCAGCAGGCCTGTTTGATAGGGGTTTCAATACCAACTTGATCTTTTGAGTAAGGTGACCTACTCACGTGGACCCACCCTACACGTGGGGCCTGGTGTGATGTACCTGAAATCCAGACCGTCCAGGTCATGTAGAGCACACTGATGAGGGTCGAATATTGCATCTCAGACCCTGACTATTACCTGATTTTACGTACATGATAATGTTTAATGCCATATTTTAATTGTGTTTTTATTACAGGATGAAATTAGGAGCGTGTATTGAAAAATGATGTTAAAAGCATGGATTTGACGCTCCAAAATTACCAGAGCACGGGATGGACTCCAGAGAACCAATAATGAAGATTTTACACGCCTGGGATCTGAGGAAAGCAAGCCAAAGGGGCCCGAAAAGGGTTCAGAATGAAAGATCACATGGTTCCCTCTATCCGATTGGCTCAAAACTTTATACATGGGATTAGGGACGTAAATTAATCGTACGTTTCAAATTTCAGCCCTCGAATCACTATGGAAGTGTCCCAACTGACAAATCAGCCCATAAACCATTGATTCTGAGCCCACCTGATATCTGAATATGCTTCAACTTCGGATTCAACGTCTTACTTGAGAAGAGAAAATGAATGGATGGATTGGATCTCTCAGAAACATCACCGTGGAACCCATATGTGATGCATGTACACCATGCACTCACGACACCTGCCGTGCACCGGACCGGCCAAGACGGTCAGCGAACTGCTAGCCCGTGCTCTCTCTCTCTCTCAAAATTCAAATCGGCAACTGCCGTTCCAGCGTCTGCGAATGACCTGCGGTCTTCGGTTGTGGGTCCACTTCATCCATCAAACAACCAATCCGGACCGTTTATCAGGACTAAATGAAGGCTGTTATCAATGCCTAGGTGGCAGATTTGCAAATGATCATCATGAGTGAAATCTAGCCGTTCAAACATGGAATGGACGGTGTAATGAGATCTTCTGTGGCCCACACCAAAATGGAGAAAAACCATGTGTTTCCGACCGAAATTTTGAGAGAAATTCGGTGAACGGAGTGGATTTCGTTGAAGGTATGGATCACGGACAGCGGAAGAGATCAGCAGTCGGTTTTCGCGTCCGCGTAATGACGGACGCTGTTCGTTTTTACGGCTGTTTGTGGACCCCACCCGTTAACCGTACGACCGATCCAAGCCGTTCATCTTGTAGATGGCCACGAATACTACAAAACCATGTTATTACTTTGCAACCATGCGTGTACATGTGTGTGATACAGAGGCCACAAGTAGACTACCCCAGGACGTTAAAAAATGATTTTATTGTGATTTCTTCTCTGGGCCGCGTTAATGGACGTTTAAAACCACCCATTCTTAACTAAAATTTCATCCTGAATCCAATGGATGGGGTGAATTTTTCAGAAAATACTTCTGTGGGGCCCACCAATCATGGCTGCGAAAAGTTGCACTCCATGTCCTGCCACAACTCTGCCACCGACTCCAGCCATCCAGCAGCTATAAAAGAGGAGTTTTGGACGTGGGAAAGGCATTCAGAAATAGGGGATTCCAGATCCGGAGCAAGGGAGAGAAGAAAGAGAAGAAAAAAGAAGAGAGATCGATTGGTTTGATGTTTTTTTTTTATGAATTTTGTTTAATCTTTTTTATGGATTTTATGGGTCACTAATCTCTCAGCTATGGCTGAGATGAAGCCCCTAATTTGATTAGCTCCTGTATTGGTTGAATTTACTTTGAATATTAATTAATTTGTTTCTTTCTCTAAGTGGGCTTGATTGGTTTAAATTCTATACTTCTCCATCTATGAACTTGATCAGAGTCTATATATGGACGTTGTATGGATGCTTATTCTAGGTGCTTGTGTCTGATCAAGAACAGGTTTCCTATAGAGGAAGAAACAGGATGCTTTAATGAACTGTACATTCCATGTGCCCGACCAAGGACATGGGATATGTTATTCATGGCATTGCTTAAAGGAATTAGACATTCTGTATGCCCGATTAAGGACACAGATTGTGCTTTCTCTATATAAGTGGTATCAATCTAGATCAAGGTGAATCAACAGACAAAACAATGGTTAGGATAATTAGGGGTGGATTCGAAAGTCCTAGTGCTCTCTCTCTGATTGAATTTTCTTCCCTGTTCTTAATTGTTTTTTTTCCTAGAATTGTGCTTAGTAGTTCATTCCATTATTTGATTGGATTAGTTAAGGAGAATCATAGATTTGAATTGTGACGACCAATCCTCGTGGGAACGATCTCGTAATACGTACCGTATCTACATTTGATTCGTATACTTGCGAGTTTAAAAATCATTTAAATCATGTTGGTTTAAATAAAACATCAAGTTTTTGGTGCCGTTGCCGGAGACTGTTTCGTTCCAAATTGAATTTAGGATTCTCTCTTATCATAATTCATAGTCTTAGGATTTTGCTAACTTTAGGTTAAAGTTTTTATTTTATTTTATTTTTTAGAAACTAACCTATTTCCTACTTTGTAGGGTCCTGACAAAAATTTCTAAGTTGATTCTAACATAGATCTCCAAATTGGAAGTGAAGGAGGAGCTCCCTATTCTTCAGACATTGATCGTCTCATTTTTTTCGGGTTCTTTCTTCCCATCCTTGCTTACATAATTTTATCTTGTTCTAGTTTTACTTCTCTTAGGTTGCATCTTAGTTTAGTTTTCTTTTTTTTTTACATTGTAATAACTTAGTTTATGTTAGGACATAGATCTCTGAATATAGAACTAGCACCGTTTGATCCTGAAATAGAAAGAACACTTCGTGAAAGATTGAGAAATAATCCTGTTGAAATGGCGAATGAGAATGAAGTTAAAGCTCTCAGAGATTATTCAGCTCCTGTCTAATTTAATACGCCTTCATGCATAGTGTTGCCAACCACTACGGCAGCACACTTTGAACTTAAACCTGGAGTCATACAATTGTTGCCATCCTTTTACGGATTGGACAAGGAGGACCCATATCATCATGTGAAGGAATTCCTAGACATTTGCTCTACCTTTAAGTTCCAAAACTTCTCAGACGATTCGATCCGCCTACGCCTGTTTCCTTTTTCTTTGAAGGATAAGGCGAAAGCATAGTTGAATTCTCTAGAAGTTGGATCTATCACTACATGGGACCAACTGTCTAAGAAGTTCTTAAACAAGTTCTTCCCCGTTCACAAAACAAATGCCCTCCGTAGAGAAATTACTAACTTCACACAAAAAGAGGGCGAGCACTTTCATGAATGTTGGGAAAGATGGAAGGACTTGCTTCTTAAATGTCCTCACCATGGTTTTGAGAAGTGACAACAAGTTCAATACTTCTATGACGGCCTGACACCCCAGAACCGTCGCATGGTTGATGCCACCAGCGGAGGGTCATTCATGACCAAAAGTGATGTCGAAGCGTGGAACTTCTTTGAAACCTTGTGCGAAAATTCCCAGCAATGGGACTATTTAAATAGAGCTGACAGAAGTCCCCAACCACAAAAGAGAGGTGGTATATATGAGATAGGAGTCATGCCAGATCTGTGCGCCAAGCTTGATAACCTGACAAAGAAAGTTGATGCTCTGGTATTAAATAATGGACCTCCACAAACAACTCAAGCCGAGGCTTGTGCAATATGTTCTAGTCCTGCCCATCCTATGCAGTCTTGTCCATCTGGTGCAGCATCCCCAGAACTTCTCTCTGAACAAGTACATGCTATGAACACTTTTCAAAAACCTGGGAATGATCCTTACTCGAACACATACAACCCAGGGTGGGCTAGACATCCAAAATTTTCTTGGGCAAAAGGACCACAACGAGGACCATCTGGAAATCCTCCCATGCAACCGCACCCCCAAGTTGGTAGTCAACAACTTCAACAGTTTCCACAATATCAACAATTGCCTACACAATCAAGGAAACCATCTCTTGAGGATACACTCTATCTTTTTATGCAGAGTTCTCTCCAATTCCAAAAAGACACCCAACAAACCTTACTAGCCAACCAGCAAAGCTTACATGCAAATGCGTAATCCATTGCCAAGCTGGAAGTACAAATGGGTCAACTAGCTGCCACATTGAGTGAGAGAGAGAAGGGTAAGTTCCCTAGCCAACCTGAGGCTAATCCAAAGGGACAGTATGAGATTGGCTCTAATTCCAACCAAGGGCAATATCATGAACAGGCCAAATCGATCACTACCCTTAGGTCAGGCAAGCAGATTGATAACAGAATAGAGATGCCTAGGGATGAATCAAATTCTAAAACAGAAGATCAAGATGAAGCAGAGAGTCACACCAATGCATCCAAAGTCCAAAAGCTCTCTAACTCTCTAAGAGCCACTAATGTGCCACCTTACGTGCCCAAAGCACCCTTTCCTCAACGTCTGGCACCAATAAAGAAAAGAAATAACTTTGATGAAATCTTGGATGTGTTTAAAAAAGTGCAAGTCAACATCCCGTTGCTTGACGCTATCAAGCAAGTCCCTGCTTACGTTAAGTTTCTTAAAGATTTATGCACTCAAAAGCGTAAGCAGAATGTTCATAAGAAGGTCTTCATTGCAGAGCAGCTCAGCTCCATGATTCAACATAACACCCCTCCAAAATTTAGAGATCCAGGAGCTCCCACCATTTCTTGCGGCATAGGAGATCATAAGATCGGGAAGGCATTGCTTGATTTAGGGGCGAGCGTCAATTTGTTATCATATTCGGTTTATGAGCAGCTAGGACTTGGTGAGTTGAAACCGAATAAAGTAACATTACAACTAGCTGATAGATCTGTCAAGGTGCCCCGGGGTGTTATTGAAGATGTGTTAATCCAGGTTGATAAATTTTATTTTTCAGTGGATTTCATAGTTATAGATACTCGCCTGTCCAGAATCTTCATAGTCAGATCCCAGTCATCTTGGGTCGTCCATTTTTTGCCACATCTAATGCTATTATAAATTGCCGGAATGAAGTTATGAAATTATCCTTTGGTAACATGAATATTAAACTCAATGTTTTTAATGCAGGACAACAATCCACAGATTTGGATGACATATCTAAAGTGGACATGATCGAGAGTCTAGTGCAGGACTCCTTCCGTAAATCTTTTGAAGATCCACTTGAGACCTGCTTAGCACAATATGGCATGAATTTTGACATCGATAGTCCCATCCACGAAGTCAATGCACTGCTCGACTCTACTCCTATATTGGAGACTGAAAAATGGAGAGCGAAAGTAGAACCTCTTCATCCCTCTGAGACTCTTCCTGACAACACAGTTTCTAACTCTGAAAAGACAAAGACGAGCAGGCTGCTTAATGTTCTTAGAGCATATAAGGCAGCAATTGAACGGAAAATAGCGGAAATACAGGGAGTATGCTCCACTGTATGTATGGATCATGCTGTGGAAATATCGCATGACATGCAAAGGAAGCGTGATCCTAACATGGAAGAAGTCGTTCGAGCAGAAGTCCTTAAATTATTTGACGACAGTGTCAGTTACCTCATTGCAGATAGCACAGCTCATGGGAACTCACATCACTTGTCTGGGATTGGTTAATTAAGGTGTTGAGGTAATTTCTTTGGCGGACCCTGGTTATAAAGATTAGTTCATTCATGGTCCGTTCTTGTCTGGCTGAAGACGTTAAACTTAGCGCTCCTGGGAGGTAACCCAGCCTTTTGTTTTATTGTATTGCTTTTTCTTAATTAGTTACTTCAATGTTTGTGGGTAACATTACTGCAAACCCTCACGAGACTACAACTCGTCCACTAGGGGTAACCTAGGGGTTTAAAGGCTTGTTGCATATGCTAAATGCAATCGAGAACACCTGCAAAAGTGGTATATGTAGGATCTTCTTTTGTTTTTCTTTTTGTTATTTTTGCTTATGTTAATTTCTCTCTTGTGCTAACTCGCTTTACATTGAATTTTTTTTTTTTGAGAAAGCTTCTTGATTCTCCATCCAGGTATTATCTTTCTATCACTCCTCTTTTATTCTCGTTGTCCCATGTGCATTGCTTGCTTATTTCTTTTACATTGAGGACAATGTCGATTTTAGGTTGGGGGTGGGAGATTAGGTCACCTACTCAGTATTTTCTTGGTCTTGAGCAAAATTTGTGAAAATTTTAAAATTTTTTCTGGAATATCTATTAAATTCAAAGTGATTTTGAAGGATAGTTGTGATTTTAATATTATAAGATACGTAACTTATGACTCTTGGATTCGGCCATCTGCTTGATTTCACAGTCAATTTTGAATTGTTAATCCATGATTAGAAGTTGTAAACATTGATTGAGCCATGATTTCACATATCAGATCTCGCTTACACATTAAGTTTTCAGTTTGATATTAAATGATAACTTGGTAATCGTAATCTCTAAGCATGAAAGGAACCAGCCTGAAAAATAAAATTTTTAGCATCAGTTTATAAAGAAGAATTGAAAGGGGTAAGTTACATAATCTTACCATAGGTTTGCTCCCTATAGATGAAGATTCGATTCCCCATAGTTGACATGAGAAAAGATTTAGGCGACAAGTTTTCACCATAGGTTTGCTCCCTATAGGTGCAGATTTGATTCCCCTCCTTGGCACCACTGTTTATAAAGGAAATCAAAGGTTGATAGAACGGAAAGATGATCTAAAATGATAGTGTTGGTTTCAGGTTCGTTGTCACGAATTACTAATGATATCATGAAATTGACAATTGGATCTTTTACTGATTGTAAGCCAAGATTACACTATACACTCATAGAACGCAATGTTTAAAATTGTTCTAATTAATGGATTAATATTTTGAACTTGATTATGAAGTTTACTGTAAGCTTGATTTCAGGAGAAAAATCTTCTCACCATTCATGAATCGTAGAATTTTCACATCTCAATTATCTGTTCACACGTCACTTGAGTTTACAAGAATTGTCTTTTATTTCTGAAATTATTTTCCGCATGTTTTGCTCGGGACTAGCAAAATGCTGGTTGGGGGTTGTGATGAGGGTCGAATATTGCATCTCAGACCCCGACTATTACCTGATTTTACATACATGATAATGTTTAATGCCATATTTTAATTGTGTTTTTATTACAGGATGAAATCAGGAGCGTGTATTGAAAAATGATGTTAAAAGCATGGATTTGATGCTCCAAAATTACCAGAGCACGGGATGGACTCTAGAGAACCAATAATGAAGATTTTACACGCCTGGGATCTGAGAAAAGCAAGCCAAAGGGGCCCGAAAAGGGTTCGGAATGAAAGATCACATGGTTCCCTCTATCCGATTGGCTCAAAACTTTATACATGGGATTAGGGACATAAATTAACCGTACGTTTCAAATTTCAGCCCTCGGATCACTATGGAAGTGTCCCAACTGACAAATCAGCCCATAAACCATTGATTCTGGGCCCACCTGATATCTGAATATGCTTCAACTTCGGATTCAACGTCTTACTTGAGAAGAGAAAATGAATGGATGGATTGGATCTCTCAGAAACATCACCGTGGAACCCATATGTGATGCATGTACACCATGCACTCACGACACCTGCCGTGCACCGGATCGGCCAAGACAGCCAGCGAGTCGCTGACCCGCGCTCTCTCTCTCTCTCAAAATTCAAATCGGCAGCTACCGTTCCAGCGTCTGCGAACGACCTGCGGTCTTCGGTTGTGGGTCCACTTCGTCCATCAAACCACCAATCCGAACCGTCTATCAGGACTAAATGAAGGCTGTTATCAATGCCTAGGTGGCAGATTTGCAAATGATCATCATGAGTGAAATCTAGCCGTTCAAACATGGAATGGACGGTGTAATGAGATCTTCTGTGGCCCACACCAAAATGGAGAAAAACCATGTGTTTCCGACCGAAATTTCGAGAGAAATTCGGTGAACGGAGTGGATTTCGCTGAAGGTATGGATCACGGACAGCGAAAGAGATCAGCAGTCGGTTTTCGCGTCCGCGTAACGACGGACGCTGTTCGTTTTTACGGCTGTTTGTGGACCCCACCCGTTAACCATACGGCCGATCCAAGCCGTTCATCTTGTAGATGGCCACGAATACTACAAAACCATGTTATTACTTTGCAACCATGCGTGTACATGTGTGTGATACAGAGGCCACAAGTGGACTACCCCGGGATGTTAAAAATTGATTTTATTGTGATTTCTTCTCTGGGCCGCGTTAATGGACGTTTAAAACCACCCATTCTTAACTGAAATTTCGTCTTGAATCCAATGGACGGGGTGGATTTTCCAGAAAATACTTCTGTGGGGCCCACCGATCATGGCTGCGAACAGTTGCACTCCATGTCCTACTACAACTCTGCCACCGACTCCAGCCATCCAGCAGCTATAAAAGAGGAGTTTTGGACGTGGGAAAGGCATTCAGAAACAGGGGATTCCAGATCTGGAGCAAGGGAGAGAAGAAAGAGAAGAAAGAAGAAGAGAGATCGATTGGTTTGATGTTTTTTTTTATGAATTTTGTTTAATCTTTTTGATGGATTTTATGGGTCACTAATCTCTTAGCTAGGGCTGAGATGAAGCCCCTAATTTGATTAGCTCCTGTATTGGTTGAATTTACTTTGAATATTAATTAATTTATTTCTTTCTCTAAGTGGGCTTGATTGGTTTAAATTCTATACTTCTCCATCTATGAACTTGATCAGAGTCTATATATGGACGTTGTATGGATGCTTATTCTAGGTGCTTGTGTTTGATCAAGAACAGGTTTCCTATAGAGGAAGAAACAAGATGCTTTAATGAACTGTACATTCCATGTGCCCGACCAAGGACATGGGATATGTTATTCATGGCATTGCTTAAAGGAATTAGACATTCTGTATGCCCGATTAAGGACACAGATTGTGCTTTCTCTATATAAGTGGTATCAATCTAGATCAAGGTGAATCAACAGACAAAACAAGGGTTAGGATAATTAGGGGTGGATTTGAAAGTCCTAGTGCTCTCTCTCTGATTGAATTTTCTTCCCTATTCTTAATTGTGTTTTTTTCCTAGAATTGTGCTTAGTAGTTCATTCCATTATTTGATTGGATTAGTTAAGGAGAATCATAGATTTGAATTGTGACGACCAGTCCTCGTGGGAACGATCTCGTGATACGTACCGTATCTACATTTGATTCGTATACTTGCGAGTTTAAAAATCATTTAAATCATATTGGTTTAAAGAAAACACACACCGTGATCCACACCATCCTCTTCAATGGTCTAGATCTAGCGTGTGTGGTCTACACTGTAGCAGCAGCAAATCCAAGCTGCTAACTATCTGGATGAAGGGACAAGCAAATATCAGTCCGATCAGGTGGTGGGCCACACGTGTGGACACACCTGATGTATGTCTTTCATCCAGGCCGTCCATCCCTGGACGTGGCCCAGTTTGGGAGAGAATCCCCACCGTTCGGCCTGCTGGACGGTGGGACCCAACTCACTGCATGTATTCTATATCCAAGATGTCCGTTGTGGGGCCCACCCCACACGTGTTGCACATGTGGAGGTGGGGCCCACTAGACGTATGTGTCGTATATCACACCGTCCCTTCATAGACGGTGACAGATGGGATGCCACCACGATGAAAGTATTTTATGCCAACCATCCATCCATTCAGTCCGTGTGGGACCCACCCCACACATGTTGCATGTGTGGAGGTAGGGCCCACTAGATGAGGTATGTGTTTATTCATCCGTCCATTTGGACGGTGGTTGGGTGGGACCCTCTCTGATGTATGTGCTTTATATATATATATATATATATATATGTTGTCCACCTGTTTTGCCAGCATGGACACCACCATGATATATTTATTTCATCCACATCGTCCAGATTGTGTTGGACGGTGCTGGACAATGTTTGTACAGTGTTTGGATGGTGTTGTCCAATGTTTGGATGGTGTAGATTTACATGAACAGTGTTTAGACGGTGCTGTCCAATGATTGGACAGTGCTGATTTACATAGACAATGATTAGCAGTGCTGATCATCATTAGTGAGCCATGTGCCCCATAGAATAATAGTGTACAGTGATACACATGTTGCATATAACGCCCTGAAAATCAGGGGTCGAGTAGCAACTCAACACCCGAGTTCCAAAACATCACTTATGCAACATAAATGCTTATGATTGAATGTTGTCTGTGTTAATGCAATAATCATGAGTGAGATTATACCAAAACAGTAATTCATACTCCAGATCAAGTTATAAAACGCAAGCGGAAGACTAAAAGATATATATAAATGTATTTAAAGCCAGAAACGGTCACAATCGGTTTTCAGCGTATGAACACCTTACTGAGTCACCATATACATGTATTAGTTTCAAAATCAAAATACCAAAAAAATGGTACAACTATAATGGTAAACCCTATAGCCCCGTCATCTGAATGGCCTAAGTGAAGCCTCCAGAGAACTGCATGTAGGAGAACTCATCCTGATCATCATAGTAATCAGGCTCAGCCTCCTGTGTTTCGTCGATACCCACATCTAAGATAGAGTCTGGTGGGTTTCCAGAATACCGTCCTGTAACGTGGGAGTGAGTAACTAACTCAGTGGAACAATAAAGCATAGGTTAACATGTTATCAATTCAGTCAAGCAATAATGATAAAACAGTACAATCAAACACTCTTAAATACTCTTATTAATACAAGTATGGAATGCAGTCATGATGCATGCCCTCGTCAAACCTCCCTCGTGCGACAACATCTTATGTCCGCAGCATGCGTTCATCCCTCAGTGCTCCACAACGCCAGGCACATGCAGTGCTATGTTATGAATGTGATTACCGAGTCGTTTTAGTCCTTTTCATACAGCAGTATTGGGAAACTAAGGTACATCTCTTATATCATTCTCAAACAATGATCTATTCTAGGGTCATCAGTCCTAGATTATCTCATACGATTATGCGGTTCTAGGTCGTTGTAAAGGGCTGACAGGGCTGTTACACGCACTCGTTACACTGCTCCCCCATCACCTTATCAATACAGGCCTAGTTTATACTCTGTTTACTACGGGAAGGCTCGTCGCCTCTCCGCAGATTCAGAGTATATTCGAGGTCACTACAAAGGGCTGTCAGGGCTGTTACACGTAATCGTTACACCACTCCCCCATCACCTTATTAGTGTAGGCCGACAGCTCGAATACAGTGTCCCATACCACCGTATTCGGCTCACGAGTCTGGGTTGCTCATTGGTCACTATGAGGAGGCACATCGCCCCAGCGTAGGCCGACAGCTCGACCACAGTGTCTCATACCACCATGTCCGGCTCATGAGTCTTAGCGGATCGAGGTACCAAGGTTAAACGAGATTTCACTGGTGAGCTTGGTACCTTAAGTTCAAGCAGTAGCGTCCATACATGGTGAACATACAACGGGCCAATTGGGTATCTTGACGGGCTCGACTAGCACGAGCGCACATTGCATCGATCGACATGAAGTGCATAATCACTTCGTGTGGCCTAACCACTGCCGACGACCAACACACGACTCGGGTTTGTTAAACACATCCTACGTGGCGAATGAATCTCAGCCACGACTTCAAGCCTGTTACCGATTACCTGGACTATCACATAGCCCCAATCATATTCAAGTCCTATCCAGAAAGCATGTATAGTAGTCTAAGCAGAATTAACAAAGCAATTCAAACATGTGGATAAGCATGTTATAAAGTACAATACAAACAGGAAATACAAACACATACATTTCATAAGTAAGCGATTAAATTAAATAAATAACATGGAGGAAATCATATACATCTCTAAGTTAGTTGAGAATCCTATCTCAACACCTACCTAAAGCACAATCATCTAAGTACTTACTCTTACAAGTATTTTCACAAACACTTAGAATATACTTATTAACATACATAACGTACATTAGCCAAAACATGTATTAGGGCGAATTCTTTCGCCGAGTAAGTACTACACTTATATATAGCATGTACATACAATAATTTATCATGACAAATACACTTTCAAAATTTGTACGTATACGGTATTTTCTATAAATATACAGAATACACTATACGCTATAATTTGCATACGTAACTAAATCGCAAAACGAACATCGCATTTTGCATGTGAAATAACACCTAGATCATGAATCTATCATTATCTGACATTGAAAGCACTGAAAACCATAACCTAAGCATCTATAATCCGCACCTTACGCCGTCGAAGCGTAACGAACTTGACAGAAGTGCTAAGTCTTCATCGAAGTTGATATAACGACCTAAATCACAAGTTGAGTCAGCTATTTCGCTACTTGCAACATTGAAAACCTTAGAATAGATTAGGGTGAGGTTTTCTTACCTAGGAACGAAGTCGGAATCGCCGAAAAAGCGATTAGATCGTGATGGTTAAGCATGTAGGATAGCAGGGTAGAGTATCAGGAAGAATCTCTCACTCCTCTCATACTTTCTCTCTCTTTTCTCTCTTCTCTCTCCTAGGGTTTTTCTTAAATTCGTATGGGCTAAATGAGAGAGGGTTTAAGGTCCTTATATAGGTTAAAAACTCACTAAATTAGACCCAGGGTCATGGTATACCTAGGTTAAGCTAAAGTGAGGTTGTTTCGTCTCAACGGAGCACTTCTAGAGCCCCCCCTTGAGCCAAAGGTTGGACTTAAGCTCACTGACCTTGGATCTAGGTCGAGTTAAGTTTTCGTTCCAGTCGGGTTCCCAGATCACATGTGGCGGACCAGTTTCAGTTCAATGGTCACTGAACCTCAATCAGGGTTATAAGTACACGGACATGTATGGGAAATGTTCCCTGATTCGAGGGTGTATTTGGGTTAGATTCTGACGGTCTGATTATTTATATTTGGCCCGCAAGTGACAAGTCTCAGATTACTTAAATTAGATTTAATTTCTAAAGAAAACCATGTTTTCTCACACTCCTCGCTCCGGGCTCAAGCGAATAGCCCTAGGACACTATCTGGATTTGATCTCTAAGATGGTTATCAAGCCCAGTAAGGCGGTCCTAATTCTATAATCTAGTATTATTCGGACTTTCGATGTGCGATCCAGATCTGATACGGAGTTTCGTGATGCTCCCGAGAGTAGCCGGGTAATGAGATTGATCCTAAATTTTTGGGTAATGTAGCATCAACGATTCCACAAGTTTTGGGTCTTGCAGATCGTATTTAAAGTGATTAGTATAGATTTCGTATGTAATCTAGTTTAACACTAATTAATCCTCATCTAATTTCTAAAGGATTTGGTCCTGAGTGATTTTTGCCTGAGGTGGTACTCGTGCCTTTATACGGGATTTTCCAAGTCCTTACAATCTACTCCCCTTAAAGAAAAATTTCATTCTCGAAATTAGTACCTTTTCGTACTCTTCGAGAAGCTGAGGGTAGTTCCTTCTGACCTCGGCTTCAGTTTCCCAAGTAGCCTCTTCTTCTGTATGATGCGTCCACAGTACCTTCACGAGTGGAATCACCTTACTGCGCAACACCTACTCCTTCCTGTCTAGGATACGCGTCGGACGTAGTACATATGTAGCATCCTCGCTCAACTGTACCTGCTCCCATCTGATAATATGTGAAGGATCAGAGACGTATTTCTTCAACATAGATACATGAAATACGTTGTGCACGCCCGCGAGTAGTATGGGCAAAGCGAGACGATATGCCACCGCTCTCACTTGATCAAGTATCTGAAATGGGCTAATGAACCGCGGCGTAAGCTTCCCCTTCTTCCCAAACCAAAGGACTCCCTTCATAGGGAAAACTCTGAGGAACACATGGTCTCCAACTTCAAACTCAAGTGGTCGTCGCCTCGTATCTGCATAACTCTTCTGTTTGCTCTTGGCCATCAGGAGTCGACGCCTGATAATGCCGATCTTCGCTAAGGTCGCTTGTACTAATTCTGGGCCAACCAAACTACGCTCGCCAACCTCTACCCAGCAATACGGTACTCTGTAAGGGCGCCCATGCAGAGCCTCGTAAGGAGCCATACCAATACTTACCTGAAAACTGTTATTGTAGGCGAACTCTGCGTACGGGAGGTAGTCATCCCAACTGTCCTTAAAGTCTAAAAGACAAGCCCACAGCATATCTTCTAAAATCTGATTCACCCGCTCTGTCTGCCCGTCAGTCTGAGGGTGAAACGCGGTACTGAACTTCAACTTCACACCCATCGCTTCCTGGATACGAGTCCAGAAGATAGACGTGAATCGCGTGTCGTGGTCCGATTTACAACCTAGCTAAGTCGTCTGCAAAGTTCGTCACTCTGATAGGGAGAAAATGAGCCGATTTAGTCAACCGGTCCACGATCACCCAAATAGAGTCATAACCCTTTCTCGTCTTCGATAGCCCCGAGATGAAGTCCATAGAGATGAAGTCCCACTTCCATTCAGCTATGGGCATGGGCTGAAGGAGTCCAGGAGGTCGGCGATGCTCGGCCTTGACCTGCTAACACGTAAAACAACGGGACACATACTCTACGATATGGACCTTCATATTGTCCCACCAATACGACCGCTTCATATCGTGATACATCTTCGTACTACCAGGATGCATCGCAAGCTTCGATCTGTGGGCAGTCTCGAGAACTTCCCGTCTCAAATCAGGAATGTTTGAGACGCATAGGCGGACACGGTATTGTAGGCCCCTGTCTGTGCCAACTCTCCACTCGGAGTCCACATCATCGCTAGCTTGCTCTCGAAGCTCAGACAACCACTCGTCACCCTCCTGGGCCTCGATAATCTGGTCATCAATAAGTGGCCGCACCCGAACGTGTGCGACACACTCGAATGGATCCTTCACTGTGAGTTTCTGTTCGAAGTCCTGCACGAACTCCAACATATCCAACTCTACTATTATCAGCGGAGCCACAAATATAATCGCCTTCTGGCAGCTCAACGCGTCTGTCACAAGATTGGCTTTGCCAGGTTGGTAGGAGACCTCGAACTTAAAGTCTTTCAAGGTTTCCATCCATCTGCGCTGCCTCATATTCAAGTCCCGCTGAGTGAATATGTACTTAAGGCTCTTGTGGTCGCAGAAGAGCTCGAACTCCTCTCCGTAGAGGTAATGTCTCCAGAGCTTCAATGCGAATATGACCGCTGCTAACTCAAGGTCGTGCATAGGGTAATTCTCCTCGTGTTTCCTTAACTATCTCGAGGCATATGCAATCACCCTGTCCTTCTGCATAAGGACATAACCCAAACCAACTCGAGACGCGTCAGTATATATAGTGTACTTAACCCCTTGCTCTGGCAATACTATCACAGGGGCGGACGTCAGCCTGTCCTTTAGCTCCTGAAAAGCTGCTTCCGCTTTCTCATTCCAGGCGAACTTCAGATCCTTTCACGTCAACTGAGACAATGGTCTGGCTATCTTCGAGAAATCTCGAATGAATCGTCGGTAGTAGCCTGTCAGGCCCAGAAAACTCCTCACCTCAGTAACTGAACCAGGCTGCTTCTAGCCCTGAACCGTGGCTACCTTAACAAGGTCCACTGATATTCCTTCCTTGGACACCACATGTCCCAGGAACTTGACTTCCTCTTTCCAGAAATTGCACTTCTTGTACTGTGCGAACAACTGGTTCTTCCTTAGCGTATCCAAGACTGCTTGTAAGTGTTCCTCGTGCTCTTCCCAACTCGTGGAGTATATCAGGATGTCATCTATAAATACGATAACGAATCGGTACAAAAATGGCCAAAATACCCAGTTCATCAAATCCATGAACACGGCCGGTGCATTCGTAAGACCGAACGACATCACAAGGAACTCGTAATGCCCAAAACAGGTCCTGAAAGCCATCTTCTGCACGTCTTCATCCCTGACGCGTAACTGATGATACCCTGACTATAAATCGATCTTTGAAAAATACTTTGTCCCCTTCAACTGATCAAATAGGTCGTCTATCCTGGGCAAAGGATATTTGTTCTTCACGGTCAACCGGTTCAACCTACGGTAATCAATACATAACCATAGCGACCCGTCTTTTTTCTTGACAAACAACACAGGCGCTCTTCAAGGAGACACACTGGGTCGTATGAAGCCCTTCTCTGCGAGTTCATCTATCTGTTTCCTCAGTTCTTCCATCTCACATGGAGGCATCCGATACATGGGTAATAAATGGGGGTTACACCGGGAACAAGATTAATAGTAAAATTAATCTCGCGCTGAGGAGGTAATCTAGGGATCGTCCTGAACACATCCTCAAATTCTCGAACTACTGGCATGTTCCCTAACGTCGACCCATCAACATGCTCAAGTATAATGGCGTAACATCCAACACGACATAACCAACTAACCTGTACTGGAAAAGTGAAGACCGTGCCATCAGGTCCGTTGGCTGTCACGACCCAATTATCGCAATCAATCTCTGCCTTCATCTAGGTGAGTCAGTCCATGCCGAGGATAATGTCGTAGTGCCATAGTGTAGCGACAATGAGGTCAACGAATACTGTCCTGCAACCCAAATCTACTGGGCAACCCTCACACATTCGCGTGACATCCGAAAAAGTCCCGGTATCAGTAGTGAGTTTCACGCCATTCATGGGAGTAGTATGTAAAGCTAGACGCTTAACTGCCACACATGAAATGATGGAGGTAGTGGACCCAGTGTCCATCAATAAAAAGACAGGAGTACCTTAAACATGTGTAGTGACCTCGAAGGCCATAAGTGTTGTCTCTGGCTCTTCTGCTGTAAGCGCATGAACACGTGCCTGTTGAGGTCGATTGGGCTGAGGCACCATAGGTCACTGTGGCAGCCTAAAATGAGGTGCAGGTGGTCTGAAGGATGGATGTATAGGTGTTGTCCGTAGTGGTGGAGCCGATAAAGCCTGAGGGCGAGAATGATCAATCCTCTGCGGTGGTGCAAACCCGCTGTCTCTCATCCATGCAAAGCAACTCTCTACAGGGTGACCCGGTTTCCCGCAGTAAGAACAGGTCACACCCGGACGCCTCACCGGAACTACTGGCGCCGCAATCCTGGGAGGAGAGTCAATAAGAGGCCTCTTATCGAGGAATGACCTGCTCTAGATATCTGGTCGTGCCCTAGTAACCATAGGGCCACAAGAGCGTGTCAGTCGCTCTACATCCTGCTCTGCCCGAATAGACATATGTACCAGCTCGGCATAGGAGGGTATGCTGACACAGCACATCTTCGACCGAATGTCAGGTCGCAAGCCCTTATAAAAATGTCATATCTGCATCTGCTCGTCAGCAAGTATCGTAGGGACGTATCTGTCCAACTCAGTAAATCGATGCTCGTACTCGGTAATTGTCATGCCTCTTTGCCTGAGGCACAAGAACTCATTCTCCCTATCATGTCGATATGCCTGAGGGTAGTACTTTTCATGAAAACGAAACTCGAAAGCTGCCCAAGTCCATACGTAGCCAACTGCGACCGACCGTAGGACACTATCCCACCACATACTGGCCTCCTTCTCAAACATAAAAGTGGCCAACTCAACCTGCTCTGACTCGGTACAATGCAACATCCGTAGCATCTTGTAAACGCGTTCTAGCCAATATTCAGCCTCCTTGGGTCTGTGAGAACCCGTAAAAGTAGGAGGCTTCAAGCGCTGGAATCGCTCAAGAAGGCCATTAGTACCTAAATTCCCCGTAGGGTATGCGCAGGTGCAGGCGGAGGCACATCCTCAGCCTGAGCAGAAGGCTCTGCAGTCTCAGTAGGACGTACAAATGGTGAAAGTGGAGTCGCATTCTCACCCTGAGATAAGGCCCCTGCAATAGTGGCCAAGAGCTACTGGTGTTGCTGCTGCATCAGCATCATCATCTGCTCAAACCTATCAACAGGTGGAGTAGGCTGAGGCACGTACTGCGTCGAGAAAGACGCACGGTTCTGCTCGCGAACTGGTGGTGTATAAGGTGGTAGTCCAGCTGTAGGACCAGTGGAAGGCTGAGACGCAGGTATAGTCTCACGATCTGGGCCCAAACCAGGGTCCGTACGACCATCTCTGTGGGAAGGAGCCTAGTCTATCGTATCAGTGAGTGCGAGGTGTGCCGTGCTCCGCATATATTTCCGTGGCATGTCCTATACAACATAGGGTGCAAAGCATATAAGATGAAGCATAACAATACAATACACAATCACTTAAGCATTCCACATACTTCATAGCAAAAGAGGCTGCATGCATTTCATTACCAAAATTGCCATAGTACATGGACTACAGAGTTACATGAATCATGAGAGAAGATGCATGTGAACTAATACAAGCAAAGCCTCAAACACTTTAAACATATTATTAACTACTACACCCATCAACATGAAAACATAAACTGCCTAAAGCGGTAATCAAACAACTACGAGACGACATCGTGGATGACTAGGCATCTGAGTCTGGCGATGGAGAAGAGGCACCCTTATCCTTCAGGCAGCACATGATTGTCACGCCCTAAACCCGGAGATCGGATTCACAGGAATCCCGATCGCTGAATCCAGTGCCGACGGCCTCCGTAGTACCCCATTCTCGGTTCTTAGCATCCATACGTCAGATTCTGATCCTGGGATGTTACAAGGAGGATTTATTTATTTTTGTACGTTTAACTTGTAATAAGCATAACCACAAGATTACCCAAATCACAAATCATCATCACATATCCACTAATATAATCATTTGAGTACAATGCAAAAAAAGGAAACACATAAATCGAAAATCAAGCTCCAGAAGACCGCTGCACGCTCCAAGCTCAACACCGCTGCAACCTAACATCACCTGTACGCATCTATCATGCATAAGCTTATGGAAAGCTTAGAGGGTGGTGTAAGTGTGTGCACAAGGTAAGTGTCAAGTATTCAACGCAATGTCATAATCATACAATGTCGAAATAGGCGCAAGATCATGAATCATACGTTATCAGAGTAAGCGAAAATACTGACAAGTCCATGAAGCAAACAATACTAGAATACGCAATACCGATCAACTATACAAATGAGGAACAATATCAGAATATGCGATACAGATCAACTATACAAATGAAGAACAATATCAGAATACGCAATACAAATCAACTATGCAATTGAGGAACAATATCAGATGCCGAATCTAAACCATATAACTGCAGAAACATAGGTAATCCAAAATGCTAAGTACTACGGATGCAATGTAATATGCGATGCGAATGAAATGACCAAGTTGGAGTGAAGTCGGGATGATATTACGTAGTATCACAAGCTATGGGGTCCATCACAAAGGACTTCTATCCAAACTAGTCCCATACCTAAATTTGGATAGTCAGACTCAATGTGGTAAACTCCTGATCTCAGGTTAGTCGCACGCCCAACCGAAATCCTGGCCATGTAAAGGTACACAATAATTAGTTGCACACTACCAGCCCGAGTGGATCGTGAATGAAATGAATGTATGAGTATGCAACTCCTACTCAATAAGTCCACATATCAGTACGGTTCCTCTTTGGGAAATCACCGGGGTCTATTACACTCCAAACCAGATTGTCGTCTCATCGCGCTCAACAAGGTGAGTAGAAGAGACCTCACTATCCGCCTGCCAATATCGGGCCCGGCTCGTCGATAGGGGACCCATTCCTCAAGCTGGTCAGACTTAGCCTAGCATTGCCCCCTCCTCTCAGGTAGGTAAGGCCGTACCCCCTTCCAACCGACCACGACATAGTGGGAGACGTGGCCTAATGGTATATGACCCTCATGCGCTCATGCATCCACTCGGTCTAGACGTTAGAGCAATGTCTGGAACCAAGAGGGTTTAGGGACTTTCACCCAGGGATATCTATAGCACCCCATGTAGAACAGATTTTCGGTGTCCCGTCTGGCCATCCACGATATGTCTGTGGAGGCTACAGCCCTGATGTCACTAGGGCACACAATGCAAGATGCATGAGCCATACAATCCAGTCATGTATCAATCATGCGCATACCGTGCACTCATGTGAGATAACCTTTGCCTATCAGGAAATCTCATAACAATCTGCCTAATGACATATGCAATGGTCAACCACATCTCATAACAAACATGCAGATGATACGTATGGGCATGTATCATGATGCTATGCAGTCACATACTCATAATCGGTATCAATAACCGGTATCAACAATCGACCTCGACAATGTGGACATTTAACCAACATTGCCCCCCCAAGGAATGGCTCACACAAAGCCAAACATATAATGGGCCCACGGCCTCACACAAAGGCCTAATATACAACACAATGGGCTTTACTTAAGGGTCATATATACACAACGGGTGGGCCCTACTCATGGACTTTAAATACATGACATGTGGACCCTACACATGGGTCTCGAATACATCAAATGGGCCATGCATCATGGGCCTAATACATATCACAATGGGCCTTGCCCATAAGCCACGAATACATCACAGTGAGCCCCAATTACGGGTCGCATATACATCATATAGGTCTCAACAATCGGCCTCGGCCTCAATAATCGAATTGACACTCGGAATCGGCCTCGATACGTGGCCTCGACAAATCAGAATCGGCCTCGATAATCAGAATCGGAATCAGCCTCAATCGGCCTTGACAATCGGAGTCAGAATCGACAATCGGCATCGACATCGATAATCGGCCTCGATACTTAGCCTTAACAATCAGAATCGGCATATACAATCGGCCTCGACAAATCGAAATCATCAGAATTGGCCTTGATACTCAAAATCGATCGATAATCGGAACCGGCA
Organism: Magnolia changhungtana; assembly: GCA_030180095.1. Lineage (NCBI taxonomy): Eukaryota > Viridiplantae > Streptophyta > Magnoliopsida > Magnoliales > Magnoliaceae > Magnolia > Magnolia changhungtana. Next base: position 2,475,265 of record JASAUF010000096.1, read on the forward strand.
TATCGATCACGTCAATCGGAATCGGCAATCGGTCACGACAATCGCACCAATCGACAGTCAGAATCGGCAAATCGGTCACATCAATCGGAATCGGCAAGTGGTCAATATAATCAGAATTAGTAAATCGGTCACGACAATCGCACCGATCGATAGTCAGAATCGGCAAATCGGTCACATCAATCGGAATCGGCAAGTGGTCAAGATAATCAGAATTAGTAAATCGGTCACGACAATCGCACCGATCGATAGTCAGAATCGGCAAATCGGTCACATCAATCGAAATCGACAATCGGTCAAGATAATCAGAATTAACAAATCGGTCACGACAATCGCACCGATCGATAGTCGGAATTGGCAAATCGGTCAAGTCAATCGAAATAGGCAATCGGTCAAGATAATCAGAATTAGCAAAACATTCATGACAATCGCACCGATCGATAGTCGAAATCGGTAAATCGATCACGTTAATCGCAACCGGTAATCGGTCAAGGTAATTAGAATCAGCAATTGGTCATGGCAAACGCACCGATCGATAGTCGGAATCGGTAAATCGGTCACGTTAATCAAAATTGGTAATCGATCGAGGTAATCAGAATCGATCGATAATCGACCTAAACAAAAGCCTAAGGGAAGGTCACATGAAGACTTTCAACCGTCATTGCCTATCAATGTGGACATGTAACCAACATTGTTCCCAAGGAGTGGCTCATACAAGGGATTTATACTCAACGTAACAGGCCATACATACATCGCATTGGGCCTCAAATATAGCAAGTGGGCCGCATCAATGGGCCACACCAATGGGCCTCATATACACAGTAGGTGGGCCCTGCTCACGGGCCTCAAATACAAGCAGGGCCCCGTCATGTGGGCCATGAATACATCACATTAGGCCTCGCCCATGGGCCTCGAATACATCACAATGGACCACAACTCATGGGCTTCAAATATGCAATAGGTGGGCCCTATACATGGGCCTAATATACATCACAGGTGGGCCTTGCACATGGGCCTTGTATACAATCGGGCCTCACTCACGGGCCTAGTATACATCACAATGGGCCTCTCTATCTGGGCCGCATTTCCATCATAATGGTCCCTATCCCATGGGCCTCAAATACATCATATAAGGCCTCTTAAATGTAACAAGTAGGCCGCACTGCTTGGGCCACACCATTCATCCAATCTATAGAGATCATTTTAGAGCATTATCCAAACAATAAATCAATCAAAAGATCATCTCGACCATACCACAAATAACAATGGTGATAATGATTGCCACTGTTAAAATTTAGAGGGGCCCACCATAGCGTTTATCTTCCATCCGGTTAGTTCACAAGGTCACAGAGACCTGGACAGGTGTAAGAAACAAATATCATATTAATCCAAAACTTCTGTAACCCAAAAATGGGGTCCCAATGGCGGACGTTCAACACCACTGTTGTCTGTAGTGTGGTCCACTTGATAACTAGATCTGTCTCTTCCAGTATCAAGCTTGAGACAAGCTAACCAAATAGATGGACGGCTGGATGCAGCACATCCATCAGACGGTGGGACCGGTGTGGCAAAAACCCAGACATTACAGTGGCCCACGTCCACACACAGATGAACGGTAGGGATACAACACACGCACCATGGTGGGCCGTACCTGGCATGCCAGACCCATATCATATTATATTATAATAATATATATCATGTATATATATAACAGCAAGGTGGTTTCCACGTGGGGCCACCATCCCATATATACCTAATATGAATATAATATTACATAATATATAATATCACCTTTCTTCCTTTTTGAAAAGGATAACGTCCAGACATCCAAATCCAGGCCTGGACGGACGGCCTGGATGTAAATCAAGGTGGCCTCCACCGTCCAGGCCATGGACGGCATGGATATACTCACGTGTGGGTCTCACATGGGTGGATGGCCTGGATTAAGGTGAAAAATAAATTCCATATAGATCCAAAACTTCTGTGACACAAATAAGGTTTCGATGGTAGACGGTCAATCCCCTACTGCTTTTGGTGGTGTGGGCTACCTGAGTTACGTTTACGGCTGGTTTTTGGGTGCATCCCATGCAAAAAGGGGACCCATCAAGTGCACAGTGTAGATTCTCAACACACATCATGGTGGGGCCTGTGGTGGGGCCACCGTCCCAAGCCACGTCCAGCAGCAGGGTGCTGCAGCGTCCTCTGGACTCTGGACGTCAGCAGCAATGGACGTCCAGTCCCTCCACCGTATATATATTATTTTTTTAATTTGATTTCACACGGTTTATCATAGGTGGGGACCACATCAGGAAAATCCACTCCGTTGGTTGAATTCCTGGACTCAGAACAGGTCTAGCAAGTCCCATATCGAATAGGTTTCATGTGTAGAAACATCATAGTGGGTCCAAACAATTAATATCACCCAAAACCGCTAGTTTTCGCATTATGGCCCGCCAGAGATTCGGTTGGGCTCCATTTTTCGATTCAATGTCTAAAATGGGTAGGGAAAAGGAATAGACAGTGTGAATACACTACATACATCACGGCGGGTCCACATAGTTGGCCCACCCACCCACCCTAAAATCAAACTGATATTTGTGTTCCGCCTATGTCCAGGCTTGCTGCTAGAAAGCGGGCTGGACGGTGCGCCTGGTCCATTTGGCCTACGGCTGGAGTGGTCCCACCACAGGGACAGTAGGGACACAAGGCATACATCATGGTGATGGCCATGTAGTGGGCCACACAGTCTACAACAAGTTAGTATTTGTGTTTCTCTATAGCCAAGGCAGCCCAAAATCAGGCAGTGTGGCTGTTGGATGGTGGGCAACAAGGTGGGTCAATCCCACTGGATGGATGGTAAGGATATTACATGCATCATCAGGTGGGCCATTCATCATAAAAGAAAGGGAAAGAGAGAAAGAGAAGCACCCACCTCAAGATCTCGAACTCTTCCTTCCACCGATGCGATATAAAGCTCCAATGGATAGATTTCAATGGTTGAGATTGAACTTGGATGGTAGAGATGGTAGGTAGGAAGGTGGGCCACACCTAGCTCTCTCATGGAGCATTGGACGTGAGTTGCTTGGGAGGAAAATGAGAGAGAGAGAGAGAGAGAGAGAGAGAGAATGAAAGAGAGAGAGAGATATGAGAGAAAGGGATTGAAAGAGAGAGAGAGAGAGAGAGAGAGAGAGAGAGTGATGGGATGAGTGATGGGGTGAGTGATGGGAGAGTTGACTTTAGGGATGGGGGTTGTACTTGGGGATGGGTGAGTGATGTGTACTTGATTAATGGGGTTGATGTGATGGATTCTCAGGATTGCAACACGTGGTGTTTTCCTCGAACTAAACGCGGACCTACATCTCCTGGCCTAGGTATCACCTCGACGCGCGAGACTCGGCGACGGCGGGGTCACAATGATACAAGTCTTAGGTTGAGTCGACTCAGGTTGATGGCGTGTGAATCAGGGCCGCGTGCAAACGCTGGTTAAGGGTCGAAGGTTGCTGAAATTTGACCGGGAAGACCGTGAAAGCCTATGGAATAGTACGGTGTAGGACACGGGTCTTACAATGATAATTTTCAACGAACGAGTTACTTTCTTGAACTTATTCTTCACAAGGCCCCGAAGATCCATAATGTCCTGTCGCAGGACCGCCTGACCCTCCTCGAGTCGGGCTAGGCAAGCATCCCTAGCAGCTTGATCTGCTTCCTGCTCTGGTGCCGTAGGCAGTGAGCTCTCCTCTGTATCTTGGGCCTCCTCTTCCTCTTCTTCTTCTTGTTCCTCCTCTTCTATCTTAGCTCCTTCTTCCTCACTCTCTTCTTCTTCGCTCTCTTCAAGTCGAGCCTGGCATTGCCGTGACCCGATCCCCATCTGGTTGAGGGTAGTCTCGTCGATGTGATGAACCGGCACTGGCATCTCCGCTCCAAGACTGTAGCCAAACTCATGTGCAATCTTGCATATGAGTCGGCCGAAGGGGAGCGAATTAGTCCTTCTAGCAGAGCGTGAAGTATTAATTATTTGTCGCAACACGAACGTAGGCACGCACAGGTTCGCTCTCTGCCGCACTTGATACAGGAAGTCTACCATGAGGCTCGTACACTCACTGCGATTGCTCCACCTAGGGTAGACATTGAACGTGAAGATGTGATGGAGCAAACGGAAGTCGTCAGACATATCGGTCGCTAGAAGACTTTTGTTCGGCTACCACTGGACCAGTCGGCCACTACAAAGGAAACGTGGGTGGCGATTCCTTTCACATGCACTCCTCAGATTCAGCTCGCTAGCATGCACCTCGCCAAGGGGCACATTCAGAAGCCGAGATATCAATCTGACATCAACCGTGGCCAACTGATCCCTTCCACATGGGATCTGGAACTGCAAGAGTTTAAGCGTAGGCTTTTGAATGTTGGCATAGAAAGCTCGGACAGTGCTCGCATTGGCACGATACCCGCAATCAAATAGTGGACCCTAGTGGGCCTCTTCTAGGAACTTAAACAATAAATATTCCCCAAAGAGCCGCCAATCCACCTGAGCTTAAAAAAGGACCCTATGGCCCTCATAAACTCCATAAGACAGCTCCGCCAACAGAGCCCTTCCAGCAGGAGATTGGGGATCAAGATCCCGCTTCGTTCGAAACTCCCGAGCGGTGCTTGTGCTAGCGGCAGCACCTCTCGGCCTCCTTGAATGTGTAGGGCGACTAGGCTCGGCCTCATCCACGGCCCCCTTTCTCTTTCCCATGAGAGAAAGGACGGTGGAAATCGAGAAAATGGCCGCAATGAACTCAAAGAAGGCCATGAAAAGTGAAGATAAGGGGGAATAGGAGCTGGAGCTTTTGGTTCTCCACGAATTTGAGCTTCAACAGGGATTGTAAAGGCCCAAATAACAAGGATTGAAGAACGAAAATGAAGAGATGGGATGGGTTGAGAACTTACACGATTTTGAGCCACAAATGAGGGATCTAAGAGCTCAAATGAGAGAAAGCGGAGAGGGTAGAGGGGTAGGTATGGCTGTAAATGATGAAGGTGTTTGGGTTGTGGTAGAAAATGATGGAATGGGTGATTGGAGGGGAGGTTTGAGAGAGAAAACAATAATTTTGAAGGAAAGGGAGAGCTTAGGGGTGTGTTTTGTGAAGGAGGGGCGACCTAGGAAAGGTTTTAATTGAAAACCCATGTACTAGTGGGCCACCCTAGGCCCTAAACACGATCGGCCCGAGCGGCCCACCCGAGCCAGCCCGTTAACCGGCGAGGGCCTCGCCACTCTTTGGATAAAGTGGCGATGCCTCGCCACTTGGGCGAGGTCCTCATGCCCCCTAGGCCCCAAAAAGGTCTAGGTCCCACCCTGGGTCCCTTTGGATTAGCGTGGGTAGGCCCACGACTCCATTTTGAGTCGTTTCGGGAAGTTTCTGATACATATTTGTATTTACCGATTTCTAACGGCTGGGATAGGGTGAGTTGTGATTTAAACCCGTCGTTTGACGATCTAGAAGTGTTTTGGGGTCGACTCGTGCGATCACGGTTGAGTACAGACTCAAACAAAATGACCGATTTCAGTGAACTTCGCCAATTGGCGAAATCGGGATACCTATGACTGTTTCTACATTTTTTCTTGCACCCACCTAAGTCAAAAGGCGACAACGTACATCGTCTGACTATAACCCAGGTCCGGTTTAATCTAAATCATGCTCTGATACCAACTTGTAATGCCCTGAAAATCGGGGGTCGAGTAGCAACTCAACACCCGAGTTCCAAAACATCACTTATGCAACATAAATGCTTATGATTGAATGTTATCTGTGTTAGTGTAATAATCATGAGTGGGATTATACCAAAACAGTAATTCATACTCCAGATCAAGTTATAAAATGCAAGCGAAAGACTGAAAGATATATATAAATGTATATTAAGCTGGAAACGGTCACAATCGGTCTCTAGAGTATGAACACCTTACTGAGTCACCATATACATGTATTAGTTCCAAAATCAAAATGCCAAAAAAATGGTACAACTATAATGCTAAACCCTGTAGCCCCGTCATCTGAATGGCCTAAGCGAAGCCTCCAGAGAACTGCATGTAGGAGAACTTATCCTGATCATCATAGTAATCAGGCTCAGCCTCCTGCGTCTCGTCGATACCTGCATCTAAGACAGAGTCTGGTGGGTGTCCAGAACACCATCCCGTAACGTGGGAGTGAGTAGCTAACTCAGTGGAACAATAAAGCATAGGTTAACATGTTATCAATTCAGTCAAGCAGTAATGATAAAGCAGTACAATCAAACACTCCTAAATACTCTTATTAATGCAAGTATGGAATGCAGTCATGATGCATGCCCTCGCCAAACCTCCCTCGTGTGACAACATCTTATGTCCGCGGCATGCGTTCATCCCTCAGTGCTCCACAACGCCAGGCACATGCAGTGTTATGTTATGAATGTGATTACCGAGTTGTTATTAGTCCTTTTCATACAGCAGTATTGAAAAACTAAGGTACCTCCCTTATATCATTCCCAAACAATGATCCATTCTAGGGTCGTCAGTCCTAAATAATCTCATACGATGATGCGGTTCTAGGTCGCTGTAAAGGGCTGTCAGGGTTGTTACACGCACTCGTTGCACCGCTCCCCCATCACCTTATCAATACAGGCCTAGTTTATACTCTGTTTACTACGGGAAGGCTTGTCGCCTCTCCGCAGATTTAGAGTATACTCGAGGTCACTACAAAGGGCTGTCAGGGCTATTACACGTAATCGTTACACCACTCCCCCATCACCTTATCAGTGTAAGCCAACAGCTCGAATACAGTGTCCCATACCACCGTGTTCGGCTCACAAGTCTGGGTTGCTCACTGGTCACTACGGGGAGGCACATCACCCCAGCGTAGGCCAACAGCTCGACCACGGTGTCCCATACCACCATGTCCGGCTCATGAGTCTTAGCGGATCGGGATACCAAGGTTAAACGGGATTTCACTGGTGAGTTTGGTACCTTAGATTCAAGCAGTAGCGTCTATACATGGTGAACATACAACGGGCCAATCGGGTTACTTGACGAGCTCAACTAGCACGAGCGCATATTGCATCGATCGACATGAAGTGCATAAGCACTTCGTGTGGCCTAACCACTACCGACGACCAACACACGACTCGGGTTTGTCAAACACGTCCTATGTGGTGTATGAATCTCAGCCACAACTTCAAGCTTGTTACCGATTGCTTGGACTATCACATAGCCCCAATCACATTCAAGTCCTATCCAGAAAGCATGTATAGTAGTCTAAGCAGAATTAACAAAGAAATTCAAACATGTGGATAAGCATGTTATAAAGTACAATACAAACAGGAAATACAAACACATACATTTCATAAGTAAGCGATTAAATTAAACAACTAACATGGAGGAAATCATATACATCTCTAAGGTAGTTGAGGATCCTATCTCAACACCTACCTAAAGCACAATCATCTAAATACTTACTCTTACAAGTATTTTCACAAACACTTAGAATACACTTATTAACATACATAATGCACATTAGCTAAAACATGTATTAGGGCGAATTCTTTCGCCGAGTAAATACTACACTTATATACAGCATGTACATACAGTAATTTATCATGGCAAATACACTTTCAAAATTTGTACATATACGGTATTTTCTACAAATATACAGAATACACTATACGCCATAATTTACATACGTAACTGAATCGCAAAACGAACATCTCATTTTGCATGTGAAATAACACCCAGATCATTAATCTATCATTATCTGACATTGAAAGCATTGAAAACCATAACCTAAGCATCTACAGTCCGCACCTTACGCCGTCGAAGCATAATGAACTTGACAGAAGTGCTAAGTCTTCGTCGAGGTTGATATGACGACCTAAATCACAAGTTGAGTCAGCTATTTCGCTACTTGCAACATTGGAAACCTTAGAACAAATTAGGGTGAGGTTTTCTTACCTAGGAACGAAGCCGGAATCGCCGGAAAAGCGATTAGATCGTAATGGTTAAGCACGTAGGATAGCAAGGTAGAGTATCAGGAAGAATCTCTCACTCCTCTCACACTTTCTCTCTCTTTTCTCTCCTCTCTCTCCTAGGGTTTCTCTCAAATTCGTATGGGTTGAATGAGAGAGGGTTTAAGGTCCTTATATAGGCTAAAAACTCACTAAATTAGACCCAGGGTCATGGTATACCTAGGTTATAGCCAAAGTAAGGTTGTTCCGTCTCAACGGAGCACTTCTAGAGCCCTCCTTGAGCCAAAGGTCGGACTTAAGCTTACTGACCTTGGATCTAGGTCGAGTTAAGTTTTCGTTCCAGTCGGGTTCCCAGATCACACGTGGCGGACCAGTTTCAGTTCAACGGTCACTGAATCTCAATCAGGGTTACAAGTACACGGACATGTATGAGAAATGTTCCCTGATCGAGGGTGTATTTGGGTTAGATTCCGATGGTCTGATTGTTTATATTTGGCCCACAAGCGACAAGTCTCAGATTACTTAAATTAGATTTAATTTCTAAAGAAAACCACGTTTTCTCACACTCCTCGCTCTAGGCTCAAGCGAATAGACCTGGGACACTGTCTGGATTTGATCTCCGAGATGGCTATCAGGCCCAGCAAGGCGGTCCTAATTCTATAACCTCGTATTATTCGAACTTTCGATGTGTGGTTCAGATCTGATACGGAATTTCGTGATGCTCCCGAGAGCAACCGGGTAATGAGATTGATCCTAGATTTTTGGGTAATGTAGCGTCAACGATTCCACAAGTTTTGGGTCTTACAGATCATATTTAAAGTGATTAGTGTAGATTTCATATGTAATCTAGTTTAACACTAATTAATCCTCATCTAATTTCTAAAGGATTTGGTCCTGAGTGATTTCTGCCTAAGGTGGTACTCGGGCCTTTGTACGGGATTTTCCGAGTAGTTACATTGCACCTGCAACTATTGAAATGATTTTTGGTGTAATCCAAACTCTCTCTTGAGGCCCATTGATGCGGCCCACTTATTGTATATGAGGCCCATTGGTGCAGCCCATTAATGCGGCCCACTCGTTGTATATGAGGCCCATTGGTGTGGCTATTGATGCGGCCCACTTGATGTATATTGAGGCCCATGGGTTATGACCCATTGTGATATAATATGGGGCCCATGGGTTATGGCCCATTGTGATGTATATTAGGCCCGTATGAGCGGCCCATTGTGATGTACATGAGGTCCATGAGTGAGGCCCAATGTAATGCATATGTAGCCCATAAGTGAGGCCCATCATGATGTGTATTAGGCCCTTGAGAGAGGCCCTTAGTGATGTATATTAGGCCATTGTGTGAGGTCATGGGCCCACTATATGTTTGGCTCTGTGGGCCATTCCTTGGGAGCAATGTTGGTTAAATGTCCACCTTGATGGGCAATGATGGTTAAATGTCATCATTGTGACCTTCCCTTAGGCCCTTTGTTAGGCCGATTATCAATGCCGGTTAGTGATGCCGATTATGAGTATGTGACAGCATATCATCAGGATACATGCCCATACGCATCATCTGCATGTTTGTTATGAGATGTGATTGACCATTGCATATGTCATTAAGAAGGATGTTATGAGACTCCCTGATAGGTGAAGATTATCTTACATGAGCACACGGTATGCGCAGGATTGATGTATGACTGGATTGCATGACTCATGCATCATGCATTTTGTGATATGATTACGATACGCCCTAGTGAAATCGGGGTCATAGCCTCCACAGGCGTATCGTGGATGGCCAGATGGGATGCCAAAAATGTTTGGTTCTAGCATATGGGCGTCATAGATGTCCCTGAGTGAAAATCCCTAAACCTCCATGATCAAGAGACGCCTCAATATCGAGACTGAGTTGATATATATATACATATATATATATATGAGCGCATAAGGGTCATATACCAGTAGGCCGCGTCTCCCACTGTGTCGTGGTCGGTTGGGAAGGGGTGTGACCTTACCCACCTGAGTGAGGGGGCAATATCTAGGTTGAGTTTGACCAGCTTGAGGAATGGGTCCGCTATCAACGAGCCGGGCCCAATATTGGCAGGCAGATAATGAGGTCTCTTCCACTTACCCAGTTGTGAGCTCGGATAGGGGTGACAAGCTGGCATAAAGTGTAATAGACCCCGGTGATGATCCCAGAGATGTACGGTACTGATATGTGGACTTATTGAGCAGGAGTTACATACTCATTCATTCATTCGTTCACTATCAACTCGGGCTAGTGGTGCGTAACTATTTGTTATGTGTACCTTCACAATGGTCAGGATTTCGGTTGGGGCGCGCGACTAACCTGAGATCAGGATTTTACCACATTGAGTCTGACTATCCAAATTTCGGTATGGGACTGGTTTGGATAGAAGTCCCTTATGGTGGACCCCGTAGCCTGCGATACTATGTACTATCATCCCGACTTCACACTTTAGCTTGGTCATTTCATTCGCATAGCATACTGCATTGCATCATTAACACATAGCATTTAGTTTATTATGCTTCTGTATTGCATAACCTAATTAAGGCTGACGGTATTCGTGAACTCATCAAGAATTATATATTGCATTGCATCCTCGACATATGATATTCGTCTCTTTATGACTCCTCATTTGCATAGCTGATATATATTGCGTACTCTGATATTGTATGACTCATGGACTTGTCAGTATTTTCGCTTACTCTGATATCGTATGATTCATGATCTTGCCAGTAATTCCAATATTGTATGATTATGGCATTGTATTGAATACTTGACACTTACCTTGTGCACACACTTACACCACCCTCTAAGCTTTTTATAAGCTTATGCACGATAGATTCGTGCAGGTGATGGAGCGTGCAGCGGTCTTCTAGAGCTTTGATTTTCGATATATGTATTTCCCCTTCAACATTGTATCCAAATGTTTATATTAGTGGATATGTGATGATGTTATTGTCTTTGTGATTTGAGTAAACTTGTGGTTATGCTTCTTATGAGATAAATGTACATTAGAAAATCCTCCTTGTAGGATCTGAGGATTAAAATTTGGCATATGGGCGCTGGGAGCCGAGAATGAGGTACTATGGAGGCTGTCAGCACCGGATTCGGTAATCGGGAATTTTTGTGAGCCTGATTTCCGGGTTTGGGGTGTGACATCCAAGATGCTCCTTTAGTGGCTTACACACTTCGTAATTCAAAATAACATTTGTATCTATTTCATTGATGAGTTACCCGGTAGTTTAGACTTAAACCCAAAGATCTTCATAATGACCGATTCATCCTGATATTCGGATGGCTCATTTGGCAGATCCAAACCTGATGGATGGTCAGGTAACTTGTTAAAAATAAGGAAGCTTTATAGTTAGCACTCTAACCATGTACATGGGTGGATGTATGGTCAGTTTTGTGAATGGATGAACACAAAGTTGGTTTCCGGAGTGATTAGGGGTATAGGTCAATGGCATTTTCATAATTATTACTGATCTGTGAGTTTTAGAAAATCTAATGGCTCCACATTGTTATAGGTATGTTTCTAAGCAATTCTTACAAAAGAACGTATATCTAAATCATTATGGATAGGGAGTTTATTCATCATTTCGTTCAAGGGAAAGTACTTACGTCAAATCACATGACGGATGGCCTTGTTTTGAAATTCAAGGGTCAGATGGCTTGATCTATAAATGGAGATCATTCCCAATGGATAGATTCGTGTTAGGGAATGGATGTAAAGTCAGGATAGCTAGGTTGGTGTCGTACACATGTACATATCAAGTTAAACTTCATGGTGACACTCGAGGACTTTCAATACTCGGGTATTGAAAAGTTTGGGTCGTTACATCCTCCTTCGAATCCCTTAGAGACTCTCGAAGGACCTCTACCTCGGCGTGGGCCACCGCCTGAGCCTCCGTAGTTGGAAATTCCAACTTTACAGCCTTAACCCGAAGCTCAACCCTGGTAGACTCGAACTTCTGGTTAACTTCCTCCAAGCGACCTCTTAGATTGGCCAAAAAGTGGTTGAGGGCGAGAACCCCAATGGCGCCCTGCCAACAAGAAGGGGACGAAAGTCAGTAAATGCATAAACATACGAAACACAAAAAAAAGGGAAAAAAGTACTAACAATGTTACATTAATCTGCATCGACGCCATGGTACTGAGAAGGATATCAAGATGCAGGGAAAACATTGCATTAAATTCGCCCTCGAGCACATGAACGTGACCCTAATTGGCCAACATGACCATATGTCGCGGGAGAAGCTCATGAACTGCCATCCCCGACGTCCGTACATCTGTTGCTCCCTCATGGGTTGAGCTTTGGTGCTTAGAAGCATCCTTGGGGGCGGCCTCCACCCGTTCCTCCTCAGCATGGGTAGGGGACGAATTTAGGTCTACCGCCTCCCTCGAGGGCATACTTGGGGAGGAGAGCTCCGCAATGCCACAACCGGAGCAGCTTCCTAGAGTACCATAGGAATTGTGTCGGTTGCAACTTCTACTGCAACATCTCTCGACTTTACCATAGCATCCGCCCCTGCCTCCACCTGCATATTTGGGGGAAGAATCTCGGGAGTGTGGCCCCGTCTTCGACCTCTCTGCTGAAGGCCTAGCAGAACCGACTGCAGGAGCACATTGAGTAGGCGCCGAAAGAGCAATCCTCCTAGCAACAGCCTTTTGCCGCTCCATCTCTGCTGTATAGAAGAGCCTCATCCTCTTTACCCGGGGACGATCTGCCATATTTGCAAAGATAGTGATGATATATATATATATATATATATATATATAGAGAGAGAGAGAGAGAGAGAGAGAGAGTAATGCTCCCCTGCACACCTACGCACGTGTGCACCTTTGCATACGTGTCATGGGTGTCTAATTTGAACGGTCCATGTGATGCGGAATCCCATGAAACCCCATGTGACAACTTTTCACTTCGATCTAAAATTCTAGTGGGCCATAGCAAAGAGCAATGCAAATCAAGGGAGGAAACTGTTTTCATTTTTCATGGCCCATCAAAGTTTTAGATCAAAGTAAAACTTGGGCCCGGGAGGTTTCACGAGGTGCTGCTTCACATGAACGGTTCAGATTTTAGGTCCCCATCACATATGATGGGTTCTCCAAAAAGTTCGTACGTAGTACGTACGAACTGGTACGCAGGTGAGCATTTTCGTGTGTGTGTATATATATATATATATATATATATATATATATATATATATATATATAACTACAAGATCCTTGCTAGAAAATAAGTTACCTACAGGCCCAACCATTGATAAGCTGACCTGCTGCAGGACAGTCGGTGTGATTAAACTCTTGCAATCCTGCTGGGCTACGGGACACTATCGAGCGATCTTGATGTGGCGTAGGAGGGCCTCTGATATATTGGGTTAAGACCGAGAAAGATCTCTAAAAGGAGTGACCAGATGAGTTAAACGCTGGAAAGTGAAAAATTAAAGCAAGCTTGCAAACATAAAGCGACAACTCAGGTCCCGACCTAGGAGAGCAAACATGGTAACGAACCAGCTGTCCTTCCATCCCTTATTGGAGGACGGGTTGTTAGTAATAATAGTATGAACCTTGCTCAGCCAAGAGGAAAATTAATACCAATTGTGAGAGCCTAGGCTGCTCTTGGCCTAGTACAAGTATAAGAGCTCATCCATAGAGAGCTCGGAATTGTCGGTCTGCTGCTATAAAATGTAGCACCCCAAGACAGCTCACCATACGTTATGTTTAAGTTGTTCCAAGGCAAGTCTCAAGCGGTGTAACACTTCTCTCACCAGTGGATGGAAAGGTAGCTGCAGGCCGCAAGAAAAGAAGATTGGATACAGGACCACCTCCCTCACAGGAGGATGACCCGGAAGTTCCCCAGCTCAAGGAAGCCATAGCCCCACCAAGTCTGGGATCCCAAACTCTGATCGGATGGACTATAAGTCCTTCTGCCGCAGTCGGGAAAAATGTTGGCCGATAAGGCAGCCCCATGAGTAGGCAAGGAGGTCGCCTTTGACCTTACATCCGCTTGAGACAGAGAGGCCTCCCCACCGCGAGGTGCCATCGCCGGCAATGTTTCCCTTGAAGATGCAACCAACCAAGAGTCTGTGCTATCACGCATAAACTCTCTATGGAAGGCTCTCAAAACAGAAGTTCCTTTTGAGATCTCCCTAGAAGACGTACTTGCAAAAAGAAAACTGACAATGACAGAAAAGAAGAGGGGGAAGATGCAAAGGAGGCATACCGGAAAGATCAAGTCTTCGGACAAGTGCAAGTGGACAAGAGAATGACCCACGGGACAAAGGAAGAAGAAGACAGGTCGGTAGAGGTCAGACTTCGCTAGACTTGGTGGATGCACAGTGAAAGGAAAGCCTCTATTTATAAGCATCCAAGGAGTAACGCATTTAATGCTAGCAAAACTCACGAGGGCATGAGGAGACGCCTAGATCCATGAGCTCCACCATGTGGCAGAGACAAATGTCCACCCATGAGTCGTCTGGAAGAAGAAATGGCGCTCGCTACTCAATGCATGACCCCTCGTACAATGAAACTACCAGTATGCCCTTTTTTATTCCCACAATAGGCGTCGTCCTTTTCGATTCCTGTCATCATCACTAGGCAACAAAATCGAAAAAGAGAGACAAACCAAGCTATTTACTCACAATTTGACATTCTAAACTCCCACGTTTGTAAATCAATTTAGGCTCTTACTTCCCAAGCTCATAAATGTTGAACTCATAAATAGGGAGGCAATTATTATGAAAAAAAACAAATTGGCCAGCGACATGGGACGCATGACGAATAATCGACAAAGCAGCTTCCCTAAGCCATTGAAGTGCTGACCACCTGGGAAGCCGAGTTGAGCTTATTAGATGAAAGACTCACCCGCCAAGTTGAACTAGTCAAGCTTGAAACTAGGTAATGAGACTCACCGACCGACCTGACCATCTCGACCGAGCAATCTAAACATCCAGACCTTGACCTCAGAAATGTCTGGAGAGAATCTCGCATCGTACTAAGTCAAGATTGATCCGATGAGATCACAAACTAGAATCATGCTAATTGGGGCAAAATCAGAAATATTCTCATAAGCAAATTGCTACTCCAATGCGGACCCTTCCAGCATATCTAATATATCTACTGGAATATACAAACTGTTTAAAGAACCTATAAATACACCCCCGCATTAGGTTAAAGGTACGCATAAGAATCTTAACTCAAGCCACACCTGCTCTAGTTTTATCTACCTGACTTAAGCATCAAAGGGTCCCGGCCATAACCGAAGCTCCCATTGCCTTTTGTTCTCTACTAGTGCAGGTACTCAGTAGTCTACAGGTGAAGCTGTGGGTCCAACTAGATTCAAGCGATGACAAGACTCATTGCTCTTCTACTTTCCTCAGTTATTTGTATACTTCTTAGTTGCACGGATATTATATATCTATTGCTTTTCTTTACTTAGACGGTTACATGAATTGCCCATGTTTCTAATCCTTCTGTCCCTTTTAATTATTTTAATCCTTTATCTTCTCTCGACTGTTGTCCAGCTAGAATCAGCTATACTACCATAAAAAATGCTCCAAATATTTTTACAAACTTTTACATCTATATTTTCGATGCATAAACACATGTACTTTCCAGATTGACTATTTTAGGATACCTGATTGATTGACTATTTTAGTATAGGACAGAAATAGGGTACAAGAGGGCCAATTTTCATGAATGACTAAAAAAATCCTTTTCTTGCCACTTATTTATGTTGTACAGTGTGGCCCACCTTGGTAGTGAAACGGCCTTATTTTTATGCCCCGATATGTAGATAGTGTGGTCCACCACATTGATAGTTCGGATGCCTCACGCGTTCCATGTGGGCACGTGTGCATGCGAAGGGCTCCACATGCGTGATCTGTGGCTTATTTACACAAAGGTCCATCAGCTAGCTAGAACCGCGTGGACATTGCTAACGTGAGCCGTGGACGCGAGCCAACGGTTCAATCTCACCATTTTAAATCTTACTGAGGGTTATTTTCGTCATTTGAATAGTACAACTCCGAGCTCGGAACACACCATCCACGTGTCATTCATCCAGCTTCTAAGGCGATGGGATCGAAACCGTAGAATCTAACGGCAAGAAAACAACGACTTTCCTAAAAAAAGGCGGGAGATATAACTGAAACCGGCTCTTTCCTTCCTCCAAACCTCTGGTACCTGACATCATGGCGAATTAGGGTTTTCTCCTCCCTCCCTCTCTCTTCTCCCATGGGGAATTGCTTTCCGGCGCCTGAAAACATCGGCTCTCTCTCCAGGGGATCCAGGAAATTCGGATCATTCACTGAGATTCCTGCCACCGAAGGCAAGAACCGTGGATCGTCGGTCACCAGGGCCTTGGTCCTGAAAGATCCCAATGGGACCAGTATCTTCCAGCGATACCGCCTCGGAGAGGAGCTCGGGCGGGGGGAGTTTGGGATCACGCGCCAATGCACGGACATCGAAACAGGAGAAACCCTAGCCTGCAAATCGATCTCCAAGGAGAAGCTCCGGACTGCGGTCGACATCGAGGATGTAAGGCGGGAGGTTGAGATCATGTGGCACTTGCCGGAGCACCCCAACATTGTTCGATTAAAGGATACCTATGAGGACAAGGAGGCCGTCCACCTCGTGATGGAGGTATGCAAGGGCGGGGAGCTCTTCGACCGGATTGTCGCACGGGGGCATTACACAGAGCGGGCTGCTGCAGTCATTGTGAAGACGGTGGTAGAGGTCGTCCAGGTGAATCTCAGCATATAGGGTTCAGAGATTATTATTATTTTTTTTCCTCCCTCATTTTAATGGTAACATTTTTCCCTGTTACAATTTTAAAATTTTTTGTCTTCTAGATATTTATCAGTATCTTTTAACTATAAATTCCATAATTCACTGGTAGAAAGGAAATCGATTTCCAAAGCATTAAAAAAAATAATTAAAAAAAAAAAAAAAATCTTGCCTAGGTTTCACAATTGCCCTGCCTCAGCTGAAGTCTGGATGGGACTGGATGGTGCGATTCTTTGGACCTGAAACAGCCCACGGAAACAGGCGGGTCACCATAAAATCTGGGCCACTTAAATGGGCTAGGTCACTATGAAACCCCACCAATTTAACTGATGACTGTTTTTTTTTGTGAAAAATGCAACCAAATCAATCGAAACTCAAACCCCATAACTTGGACTTGAAAATCAAACACACAAGATTGCTTCTTAAATCCTTTTTTTTTTTTTTTAATAGCTATTTTAGATTAAACGGATTTCGAGGACAAATGGGCCAGAGTGAGTCTGACTGGTTGCAATGGATCGAGGTCTGTTCTGGGGTTTGAAACATTGCCTAACTATAACCCAAGTATCATTTAAAGAATTTGCCAGTTAATCTTGTTGTTATTATTTTTGTTTCTGTTTTGAAGGGTAAGCTAATCTTTGTTATAATAAAATGAAAATTCTACCACATACAAGGCTCCTACTTAAGAATCTTCCATTCCTAGACACATGATATCCTAAAACAACTTATTTTTAACTCTTTTTTTTTTTTCTTATAATTGTCGAAGCTGCTTCTGCACCTGCCCCCGCTTCATGTCGCCCCCCTCCCTCCCTCCCTCCCTCCCTCCCTCTCTAGCAAGTATAAACAGCTAGGAAGTGGGAGCAAGGGTGCAAGTCCAAAGCATGGTTCAAAGTGGAAGCAGCACCTGTTTAGAGCCTGAAAGGAACTCTGGTCAGACCAAGACAATCTTTTTAATTCAGAACCTTCTGATAAATAGCACATGTTCAATAGAACTGGGAAGAATTCTTTTTATTTTTATTTTTTCTTAAGCATTGATGTTCTTGTTTATAGCCTATTCCACACATTACTTGGAAGTTGATTAGAAATTAGACTTTATAAATATTTATCCACAATAAGGAGTTTTAACTCTAGCAGTGAAATTACCTGAAGTTTCAAAGAGTTTTCATGGTCTTGAGGTTACTGGTTTTGAGAGATCTTCTAGTTGATTGGGATAGTGGAATTTGAATTAGTTTAGAAGGGCATCTTCTTCAAAGACATGGGATGTTCCATACATAGTGGGGTAGTGATTTTGAATAAAGAATAACTGGTTAGATCTTATTTTATTTTATTTTTTTCCCTTTGTTTCATTTGGGTTTTGGTGTTCCCAGTGTTCGAGTTGTCGGTGTTGCTACAAGTTTCACTGGCCGGAGATAAAGATATAATATCGTTATCGCCAATAATATCTCCGATAACCGGAAATGCAGGGAAAAGGGGGGAACATGGAGAAAATGGTGGAATTTTTCAGTGAATCTTCAGGACATGCCTAAATACATATATTTACATATTCAGGAATGACAAATTTACAAAAAGAATACATTAAATTAAAAGTTTCCATTTAATGGGGGCCAAAAAGCATGCGTTGACCCAATCAGCAAAATATCATTTCTGGAGCTTTCTATTTTTGGCCCAAAAATAGGAGTTGAGTAGAAATTTAAAGAAATTATCCCCATTCAACTGAACCAGGGCCTGCCTGGATGTTATTTTCTGATACAATGATTTCTTTCTAGCAAAAGTGTCACAATTGTACAAAATCGGTTACGTGCCACAGGTGGACCACACCATGATGATCAACTGGAATGAAAATCAGGTCGATCCACTCTTTTGGCTGGCATACATGTACACTAAGTATTCCATCTGCTGCCCATTGATTTTGAAGTTGTGGCCCACCGAAAAATCGGTTCATCTTGATTTTCAGACTAGGTGATCATTGTGGTGTGTCCCACCGTTTTCATGGATCTGATATACTATCAAAGACATGTTTACAGTAAAAACAAGAGGTGAGATGTTCATTGGATGGCCCCAAAAAGTTTTATGGGCCCTAAAAAGTTTTAAATGATCAATGTTCATTCAACACTGTTTCCTGTAATGTGGTCCACTTAAGATTGGGATATACCTCATTTTTGGTCTCATACTGTAAAAATATCTATAAAAATAGATGAACAGCATGGATGAAACATATACATCATGGTGGGACCCACAGCAATGGCTGGTGGAAGGGGAATAGCCAATCCGTTTCCGATCCACGCGGACGCGGCTTAGATACTGAGTAGCGGTCGGCTACTGAAGTGACGTCACCATGTTATGTAGGCCCCACTACGATGTATGTGTTGTATCCACACCATCCATGCATTTTGAGATATCATTTTAGGGCATGAGCGAAAGGATGAGGTAGATAAAAATCTGTACTGGACCCCACCACAGAAAACAGTTGAAGAGTGATTCCTACAATTGAAACTATCCTAAGGCCCGCCATAATGTTATTTGAAATCCAACCCGTTCAAAAGTTAAAAATGACATGAAAGAAGGGAAAACACGAATATTAGCTTGATCTAAAACTTCCGTGGCCCTCCAAATATTTTTCAACGGTAGACATTCAATTCAACTGTTTCTTATGGTGTGGTCCATTTGAACATTGGATATGCCTCAAATTTTTTTATATAAAGGCCTAAAATTATCTGTTAACGTGTATGGACGGAGTGGATAAAATAAATAAATCATGGTGGCCTTACATGCAGTGGCCGGGTTGCCTTTATACACGCGTGGATTGTTTTCCGTGTAATCCGTTGATATACGCTCATCGCGAACCGCCAGCGAATCGGTGCGAACTTTTTGGTGGGCCATCATACATGATGGGAGTCTAAAATCTGAACGGTCCACGTGATGCAGCACCCCATGAAACCTGTAAGGCCCAACTTTTACTTTGATCCAAAACTTTGGTGGGCCATGAAAGAAGAAAAATGTTTCATCTATTGATTTGCATTTCTCTTTTCTATAGCCTACTAGAGTTTTAGATCAGTATGAAATTTGTCCCTACGAGGTTTCATGTGATTCCACATCACATGGACCGTCCGGATTACACTCCCATGACACGTGTACAAAGGTGCGCGTGTGCATAGGTGCGCATGCCTCATCAGGCTGGTAAGAAAAGAAAAGAAAAAAATCCCGATATCTATCGCGGGTTTTTCTTTACGAAACGAAAAAAAAAAAAAAAAAACCCCAAAATTTCGTGGAAGAGAGATCTCCGCCGAAGAAATGAGATTTTTGAAAGAGGGTTGATGCAGAAAGGGGATTTTCATACCTGAAAATCCGAACGGAATGGCACCGGGCGCTGTTGATCGATGCGTTCTTCCGAGCTTTGACTTCCGATCCGATTAACAAGTAGGCGATCTTCTCGATTCCGATATTTTTTTTTTCCGAAAGAAGGGTTTTCTTATTTCCGATATTTTTTTCTGATTTTTTGAAAGAGGGGTTTTCTTACCATATTATCGGCGATAATCCAAGATTTTCGCTGATATCTCTGATTTTTCACCGATATCTGCGATATTTCGCCGATAATCAGAAGAGAAACGAAATAATGGGGTTTCGGTATCGCAAGACTAGCGATACCGATATTATCGGCGATATTTCGATAATATCGCCGACAACTCGAACACTGGGTGTTCCACATCAGCCATATCATGGAAAATCTTATATCCACATCTTCACAACCTTAAGGATTTGCACTGTAATTTAGCATAGTCTGAGTTGATTTAAAATGTTAAACTTCTTACTAAAAAATCAGGTTGATCCAACCATGAAAATGGGATTCCTCAAAAAACCCCCACATTCATGTGGGGCATCCCATTTCATGGTTGGATCGACCTGATTTTTGAGGAATCCAATTTTCATGATGGGACAACCTTATCGGACAGGTGAGATATGACACAAACACCATGGTGGGCCCCACACACCAACTAGTTGGACGTACAAATGGTTGTCGGATGAGAATCACTCTTGCACATTGAAATTTCTTGCTGTTTTTCAGTTTGATTAATGATGTCATGGATAATGTTTCTTTTTAATTCAATTAAACATTTTTATATTGGTTTGCAGCTCTGCCATAAACATGGAGTGATGCACCGGGATTTAAAGCCTGAGAATTTCTTATTTGCAGACAAATCGGAAACTTCACCCCTAAAGACAATTGATTTTGGTCTATCCATGTTCTTCAAGCCCGGTAGCCCTCCGAGCTGGCTTGGCTACTAGATATCTAAGAACCATAATTTTCTTTGTTCTGTGTATTAATTATTAAATGCATTATTGTTTTCTTTATTGTTTCCATAACATTTTTATATGGCTTAGGATTTGTACATTGCTGTAGGTGAAAGATTTAGTGAAATCGTCGGGAGTCCATATTACATGGCTCCAGAGATCTTGAGACGGAATTATGGCCCGGAAATAGATGTATGGAGTGCAGGAGTTATTCTTTACATTTTGCTGTGTGGAGTACCGCCTTTTTGGGCAGGCAAGTTTTTCGTGTTTTTGCACTCTAGCAGAACTTTTTATTTTTGTCATAAACATGCACTGAGAAGATTGATGCATTAAAGACCTCAAACGTGGATGCTGGTCTTGCTTAGAAACCAGATGTGTGTCTACTCAGAGGTGCTTTAGCTTATTTCGTTATTAGGAGCAATGTTTGATGGACGTAGTCATTCAAATTCAAACCGTGTTAAATGGATTATTTGTAGCGATTTCTGATGTGGAGACTTTTGTATAATTAGTGCAGAAAGTGAAGAGGAAATTGCACAAGCAATTGTTGAGTCAGACCAATCAGATATTGATTTTGAAAGGGAACCCTGGCCAAAGATTTCTGAAAATGCAAAAGACCTTGTGAAGTCTATGCTTGATCCAAACCCCTACAGCAGATTGACAGCTCAAGAAGTTCTAGGTATGTTCTCCTTTCCACTGATGCGCGTACAAGTGAATGTCAAATGGGCCATTGGATGAGACTGTTTGCAGCTGTTTTCTAATGAGATCAGGTGGAGAACCCTAACAAGCTAAGTTTTACAAATTAGGCTTGCAGTCATTTGTAGATGTTCAATTGTTACTTGTCCCGAATAACATTTATCCCTTTGAGGTTCAATAATATAATGCTAGAATCCATACTAGTTTTTGGCTTGATTAACACTTGTTGATTTGTTAGTTGCAGTCCTGACCAAGTTATTTTTTATCGAAGAAAGATGCTTTCACGTGGTTTTTTTTTTTTGAAGGATACCAAAATTTATTATAGTCCAAAGGAAAAGGAAACAGAACAAACCAAAAAGGCGAGAACATACAACAGGCGGGAGACATCTTGAACCCAACCGAATGTCAAGACATCCAATCCTTCATGAAAGACATGACTCTACCAGAAACCCCAGAAATAGAGCTACTTTTGTCCTTGAAACAGTGGTCATTCCTTTCTGTCCAAATGCTCCATAAAACAGCTAGAAGCAAAAAATCCCAAACAGACTGCTTCTTACCCTTACTCCCTTTCGACCACTAGGATCTGAACAAATCTTCAATCATTGCTGGCATTACCCATAACGCATTGAGCAATTGCAAAATGATGCTCCAGACCCCCCTAGAGAAGGCATGGTGAATGAAAATGTGATTCACTGATTCTTCATCTTTGTAGCATAAAAGGCATGTGTTGGGGAGAATCATGGCTCTTTTGCGCAAATTGTCCAAAGTTAATAAACGATTTCTGCCAGCTAACCAAGCAAAAGTAGCCACTTCAACATAATTCCTCTTGTCCATCACCCCAGAAGCCATTCTTGTTCCAATTTTGTGTTCTGTTATTCAGCGAGAAGATGTTTTCCATGTACTTTTGGAAGCCACGAGGGGAATTGGTTAATGGAGCCTGTATATGCAACTTGATGCACTTAGAATGAAAATAGTGGCCACCACTTTTGTCACAGATTTGGTTTCAGAGGCCTTTCATAACAATCCCCCGATCTTAGTTGTGTTATTCTCTCTATTTGTCATATATGCTATAGCAGAATCAGAATCAAACTGTCTACAGAACCTTTACATCTGAGCTGGGATATTAACTAATACTTTGGTCTTCCTCTATGTATGAAGAGCATCCGTGGATGCAGAATGTGAATAAGGCTCCAGACACTCCTCTTGGCGAAACCGTCAAAGCAAGGCTGAAGCAGTTCTCAGCAATGAACAAGCTCAAGAAGAGAGTTTTAAGAGTAATTAAGCTTCTAAATACATGTGACTTTTTTTCCCCCTATGGTGGGCCATCCACACGACATGTGACTAGAGCACCACAGATTGATTGTTTATCTGAATATTGAAAGCTTAAGATTGTGTAATCTGCTGTGTTTCTACTTTTTAGGTGGTGGCTGAACACTTGTCTGGGGAGGAAGTAGCTGAAATAAAGAAGATGTTCCATATGATGGACACTAACAAAAATGGTAACTTGACTCTTGAAGAACTCAAAGAGGGCCTGCAGATGATGGGGGAGCCTGTTCCTGATCCAGATGTTCAGATGTTAATGGATGTTGTAAGTCTTCCGTTTTCTTCTTTCCCTTTCACTCTTGTTTCTCAGAACCTAACAAGAGCTTGGGCAACAATGACTCTGGTAAACGCTTCCTTTTGTTGTGTCAAAAATCATAGCTTGGATGACACTGATTGGAAACATAAAGCATTAGCAAAGTGATATCCACATGAAACATAAATACAGTGTGTTTCTGTTGAGTATAGCTTAGTAGTAGCAAATTTCTAACTAGGGTGTACCACCTGCTTCCACTCCGAAATGTCCTCTTCATCTTCCTCTTTTAAAAGACAATGATAAAATTTGTTAAGCTAGGGTGAAGGGGAATGAGTTCCCAATACAGAGCCTTACCAGCGCTATCTTAGCCACTGCAGTGGCTAAGCAATTTGCTGCTCTATCTACAAGGGTAGATGATATGTTTAGGCTAGAGGCAAGGTCTTTAATTTCGTTTTTTTTTTTAAGAATAACGCAAATTTTATTCAAAACCCAGACAAGGATGACAAGGAGTCATCCAAATACAAAAGAGCAAACTACAAATGCTCCCCAAGAAGAAATTAAAAGAGGAGACCCAGTCAAACACAATGCACTTCACTTTAAGGAATACAATGTCCAAAGGGCTCGAACAATTTCTGAATATCCTGTCGTTGCCTTCTCACCATAAAGCCCACCAAGCTGCAGGCAAGAAGAATCTCCACAGAGTGAATCCTTCTCTTTCTCCATACCAACTCCCCAGAAGCTCCCTTGCTGAGAGAAGCATAACCCATGCTACCTTTAGAGAGGATAGAATCTTCCGCCAAATGGCTTGTGAGCACGGACAATTAATGAAGAAAATAGTGCATTGATTCCGCATCCTTTTGGCACACAAGGGGCATCCATTCAAAATATGCATCCCACTCTTTGTAAGATTATCCATCGTCAGCAACCTTTGTTTTGCCCACCAGCCATAAGACGCGGGGAGTGGGGGGTGTTACTTCTTAATGCTCGTAAGTGATGGAAATAGAGTCAAAGGAAGCCGGCTGGTTTTGCTGTCTCACCATCATGTAGAACTACCTGATCAATTGGCCTGCCTTGTAAAAACATCCGACTCAGCTAGGGCTATCATCTGGCCATGGATAAGACCCATCATGCAAGAGAAGTTTTCAATTCTGCATCATTTAGGTTCCTATGTAAAATCAGGGTCTATACTATACCATCATCCGTGACTGTCACCAACATCTCTAATTTCTTTCTTTTTGAAAGGTAAGACTACCAGGGATTGAACCCTGGATCACTCACACACACTACACTCTCTCTACTAGTTCATCTAATGAGTCGGAGACAAGATCTATAATTTCATTAAGAACAAAACCTTAAACCCCCTGACTTGATTCCTACACTTCTACCCAATCGGTGTAGTTAAGTCTCCTTCTATGATGACCTCCCAGGTAAACTTCTGGCTGAAGATGTGGAAGGCCTCTCTTAAAAGTGCCTCAGCCACATGAACACTTCCCAGGATAAACTCTGGTTTCTTTGCACGAAAAGTCTCCAGCCCTGCCAAAACCCCAATGAAGAATATTTCCCAAAAATAAATCTGGTCCACTCAGCATGTGGGCCCAATATTGGAAACAGGTGGATGGGTCAGAAAACTGGAAGTTGATTGCCTACTGAGTAAAGTAAACTCTATGGGGTCCACCATGATTTATGTATTTTATCCACTCCAACCATCCATTTTACCAGATAATTTTAGGGCTTGAGCCCAAAAATGAAGCATATCCAAAGCTCAGGTGGACCATACCACAGGAACAGTGTGAATTGAATGTCTACCATTGAAAATTTCTTGGAGCCACAGAAATTTTGTATCAAGCTGATATTTTTATTTTCCCTTCATCCATGTGAGTGTGATCTTATGAACAGGTTGGATGACAAATAAACATCATTGAGGGTGCCAGCACGGTTTCAATGGTGGAAATCATTATTCCCACTGTTTCCTGTGGTGTGGTGCACTTGAGCTTTGGATATGCTTCAATTTTGGGCTCAACCCCTAAAATGAGCTCGAAAAGTGGATGGCCGGCTTGGATAAACCACATAATCACGGTGGGCCCAACAGAGTTTACTCAGTACGATAAAAGCTTACTGAGTAAGTACGCAATCCGATTTACAGAAGACTTCAGCCAAGTTTTTCAGACCCATACATTTTTTTATTTTTTTATTTTTGCAAACTGTAGCGCACCTGATCAGTGGATCAACTTGATTCTTGGGTTAGTGCACCAATATAGCAGTGCCTTTCTCATGGATGGATTGGATCTCGGACTTATCTTGCCATGCCGGCACATGTGGCATGTAAATGAGCTCTATTGCACGTGTGTAGGCTTAGCAAAGCTCTCCATATTACTTTTGGTTTTTCTTGCAACTTCAATCCAGAAATCATCGTATGAAATACGACTATACCCTCTCCTTCCAAAAATTTCAACACAATGAACAGGGAAACAACCACCACAACTCCTTTTCCTTTTCTTTCAATGCCCCCTTGCCTAAATTTTTAAATACGTAGCCAAGCTTCTCCTTGAAAGAACATGCTGCCAGAAAAGATTTAAGAAACATTTTACGTTGATCTAAGCACTGACTAATGAAGGAAAGATGGTGAACAGTCTCATCTTCCCTTTTGCCCTGGTTAGGGAGGTTGATCCCTGTATTTTTTAAATGATCCAAGGTCGGACTTTTATCCACTGATGTTGTAAATACAAAAGCAACAACTCTAGAGGGCTTAACGTGTCACGTCCCTAAATCTAGTGTTGGTAATCCATGATTACTATACGCCAAATTTTGATTAACAGCCTCCGTAGAACTTGTAACGCCCTGAAAATCGAGGGTCGAGCAAAGCTCTACTCTTGAGTTCCAACGCATCACTTATGCAACATAGATAATGATGATCGAATGTTGTCCATATTAGTGCATTTAAACATGAGTGGGATTATACTAAAACGGCATATCATACTCCAGAGTTAATGTAATTTGGCAAGCGGAAGACTAAAACATATGCATTTAATTATAAAAACGTTTCACAAATTTCGGAGTATGAGTATGAAACCGAGCTAAATATATACATGTGTTGTTTCTAACCATATCAAATACATGAAGTAAATGTGTTCAACTAAACAAGTATCCCAATAGTCCCTGCGCATCGGTATAAGATCTACATAGATCAGCCCGATAGTTGAACGTAGGAGAATCCTTTCTCCTCGCCTACGAAGTCCAACTCTGCTGTATAGACCTCGTCATCACCTGCATCTATACCAGAGTCTGGGTGGTGTTTTAAAACATCGTCCCAGGTGCGAATGAGTAGCTAATTCAGTGGAACTATAAAGGAAAGGTTAACATGTTATCAATTCAGTCAAGCAGTAATAATAAAGCAGTACAACAATCAAGTCCTAATTACTCTTGTTAATATAAGAATAGTATGCGATAATGATGTATGCCCTTGCCTGCACTCTCTCAGCGACATTATCTCATAATCGCGCATGCAACACTCTCGATAAACGTGTGCTTCCTCGCCAAAGCACCGTGCAATACGATGCATGGTCGTGTTAACTAAGTTTTTAATTAGGTCTATTCATATAGCATATTCAGGAAGCTAAGGCACCTTCCTTTATATCACTACCCAAACAATGATCCATCTAGGGTCGTCAATCCTAGTTAGTCACATACGATAGGCAAGTTCACGAGTTTATACCATAGGTTGCTACGGGAGACTCGTCACCTCAGCGTAGGCTTATTTCATACTCGATGTCACTACCACCAATGCCCTACCAACTGACAATCTATTTTCGAAAGCTCGTCACCAACCCGACTGGGGACCACAGCCAAGCTACGCCGGGGTAGGCCTATTTCATACTCAAGGTGACTACGGAAAGGCTCGTCGCCTTAGCGTAGTCTTAGAGTATACTTGAGGTCATTACGAGCGGCTCGTCATCTGATCGTAGGCCGACAGCTTAAATACAATGTCTCATACCACCGTATTCGGCTCACGAGTTTGGTTTGCTCACTAGTCATTATGGGGAGGCTCATCGCCCCAGCGTAGGTTGATAACTCGACCACGGTATCCCATACCACCATGCCCGGCTCAAGAGTCTTAGCGGATCGAGGTACCAAGGTTAAACGGGCTTTTTACTGGTAAGTTTGGTACCTTAAGTTCAAGCAGTAGCGTCCATACATGGTGAACATACATTGGGTCAATCGGGTTACTTGACAAGCTCGACTGATACGAGCGTACGTTGAGTTAATCGACATGGAGCGTATATGCACTCCTCGTGGCCTAGCCACTGTCGATAACCAGCGTACGAAGCGGATTTCTCGAATGTATCCGTCGTGGCTAAAGCAGTTCGACCACCGATCGTAAACCATTACCGATTGTCTGGACTACATCGTAGCCCCAATCACAATTCAAATACAATAGACATTCATATGTGCTAGTCAAACAACATGTAGCAACCAACTCAAATATAAATCTCATACAAGCATTTTAACGAATACATAGAGTACATGTTATCATACATAGGCATTCATCCATAAATCACGTAATAGCAAGATAGATTACATAAAGAAAACTGTAACTATAGACAAGGTAATTGAGAATCCCATCTCAATGGCCTCATTAAATACATTTCAGCAAGCATTTACTTATTCAGACATTTTATCAAACACTTAGACTACACATATAAACATACATGTAATATATTAGTTATAACGTATATTATAGCAAATCCTTTCACAAGGGAGTTGCCACACGTACGACAATTATGTATTCTCAAACATAAATCATGACAAGCACAAATCATAATTCCATATTCATTCAAACATTTCAACAAACACATGAGATGCATTAAAAATTAACACAGTTTACATATATGTATAATATACGGAAAACAACGTATCTAAACACACGTGATAGCAATCAAGTCAGTCATAAATCATTAAATGACATTGAAAGCCTTGAAAACCATAACCTAAAAGTTTATAGTCAGCACCTTTCACTGGTAAACTCGTACCGAGCTCAGTTTGAACACTACGTCTTTGTCTACGGCACAACGGCTACCTGAATCACTAAATAGGTTCTCTATTTCGTCAATTCATCTACTTGGATACCTAAAACAGATTAGGGTTAGGATTTCTTACCCATAAATGGATTCGGATTCGTCGGTGTAGCGACACGAGAGAAGAGATTCAATTCGTGGAGTGGCAGGAACGAATCCCGGCATCTATCCCTCACTCTCTCTCACTTCTCCTCACCTTTTTCTCCTCTTTTTCCTCACTTCTCTCTCTTAGGGTTTGGAAAATCGTATGGAATGAGAGAAGGGTGGGTTAAGGCCCTTATATAGGCCAAGAACTAATAGTAATGGCCACAGGGCCATGGTATACTTAACTTATAGCCAAAAGTCGGCTATTTTGGGCCAACAGGGTTCATCTGGAGGCCCTTCCTGCATACGTTCAGGGGAAAGTTCCCCGACATTGAATCTATGCCCGGTTAAGATCTTGGTCTAATTGGATCAGTGGATTGACCTTGGAGGACCAGTTTAAGTTCAACGGTTACCGGTACTCGATCAGGGCCACAAGTACACTGACATGTGTTGGAAATTTTCCCTGACTCGAGGATGTAATTGGGTCAGAATATGACGGTCTGAAACCTTAAAATTGGCCCGCAAGCGAACGGCCCAAATCACTTAAGTTTGAGTTCATTTTCTAAAGATATTCGCGTTTCCCACACTTCACTCTGGGTTCAAGTTGTGTAGTTTGGGATACTATTAGGACTTGATTTCCTAGATAGTTGTCAAGCCTATTAAGACAGTCATAACCGTATAGTTTCGCGGTAGTAGGACTTTCGACACGCAGTCCACATCCGATACGGAGTTTCAATGTGCTCCCGAGAGCAACTGGGTTTTGAGATTGCTCCCAGGTTTTTAAGTAATGTTGACTTAGTGATTTTGAAGGTTTTGGGTCTTGTAGTTTGTATAGAAAGTGGTTCAAGCTAATTCTACTGATTATTCAGTTTAGCACTTAACTAAATTATACCCTAATTACGACAGAATAAGGTCTTAAGGCAGTTCTATGCCCCTTTTTGGCACTTCTAGTTAGTATATTATTTTAATTATTTTTCTAGTAGTTCGTCATCAAGTCTACTTCATCTCTACCAAATTTCATTAGATTTCGTGTTGTAGAAAAATTCTTAAAATTCAAAAAACAGTAGCTATCCAAACTAATGATTTTCGGACAGTTGTCACAACGACCTGTATTTAACTATATTAAAATTTTTATTATATTTTTTTCTTATTTTTATATGAAATTAGACTTATTGAGATTCAATTTAGCTTTTGAATCACCTAAATCGGAGTTATATTGAGAGACATGTGATTTTTTGAAGTCGAAGGAACATTGTAAAAAACAGGGCAGAAAACGGGCCGCCTGGACGAACCAGACCGAGATGCGCCCCTGTCGGCGGGGTGTCGCCGCGCTCACCTGGTGGTGGTTCTGCCACTTGTTTCCTTGAAACGGGCATATCTTCCACTCCGGAATGAGTTATGCGACGTGTCATATATGAATTTGGGATGGGAGAAGCTGATCTATTCAAATAACCTATTTTATTTTTTTTTGTAAGACTCCATAAGTTTAATGGTCCAAAATCCATCTTATTTATAAATTTACTATTTATAGTAAATTTTAGTTTAAGTATTGTTCTTCATCATTTAAACTTTAGGATTAGTATTTAATATGAAAGTACTTAAAAAATTTTAAAGAATAAGGTGGTGAAAGGTGAGATTTTGAAGGAAATGAGTTAAAAATGGATTTTAGGCTTTAAGATTGAGTTTTGAGAAGTCAATTAAGGTGTTATGATCGATTCATTGCCCAATGACATCTATCTCCAAGTTGGCAAAAATCCCGGATGTTACAAAACTCCGATTTTGGGACTTCCAACTATCACATAATAAATCCCATAAGCGGGGCTCCACAAGGAGGATTTCTGAAAGTAAAGACGACATACACGTATCATTTCTCAAAATTTCATCATATTCAACATATGTTACTGTGTACAACTAAGCACATCAAGGCAAAACCAAAACATAAACCATGTTATATTTACTATACCTGATGTATATATTAAGGGTATTACAAAAAATATATACACTGATATGTACAAAACAAAAAGGACAACTAAAGTCTGTAGCCTCTACTCCTGCAGCTCCCTACTCTCACCTGTAAATAAAAAAATTTAAAAAAAAAAAGAAAAAAAAGAAAAAAAAAAGAGGAAAGCTTGAGCTGCTAAGCCCAGTGAGTGCGTGTGTGCAATAAAAATGCATGTTTCATGTCATGCTCATATAATGCACAGACCTGCTGAACCAATAATAATAAAATAAAGATACAATGCATTATGCCACTTTTTATATTCCAAATCATTTTTATATATAGAGGTGGGACTTCTACCAACTTGTAACGTACATACTCTTTCAACGTTTCCACAACTTTCCATATTTTCCAATTGGATCACCAAGGTTTGAAACAGAGGTGAGACTCATATATGATTGCTACCCACTTGTATAGACTTTTTCTACCGTGGTCAACTACAGAGGCAGGACTACATAGTTCACGGGTCGAACTAGTCTAACCCACTTGTGTTGAACCTCACTATCTGCCTAACAGCGAGAAGTCATAAGTCGTTTGACAAAACGATAGCGGACAATTTACGAGTTCGTCACACACAACCTATCTTTGCTTGCCCACAAGCAGGTCAGGTCAAATCTCTCAACCAATCGACACGCGTCGGTGGGAGTCGCTACCTACCTTGGTATTTCGGCATTCCAATACTCTATTCTTCCACCCGGTCTAGACATTGATTACTCTCAATGGTACCAATCGGGGTTTATGGACTTTCACCCATGGACCCTCTAATTATGTCCTGTCAAATTACACATTTCCGGTGTAGTGTCCAACTCAAGTTATAACAAAATACATTTCATCACATTTACAATCATCGGATGCATAAGTCCACACACAAGTACAATATGTAATGGTTTTCAAGGCAAGCATAGGATGATCTTCCTCATGTGGTCTCCTCATACATTTAAGTTCCTTATAGGGGTCTCATGTAATACATCATGTATCTAGACGGTTTACATACTCATCATAGACACATCGTGTGTCGCAACACAATCCATTATGATCACCATATCATGATATGAATCATTCAGTCTCAATCGTACAATAATACAACAACTATGAATCATGCGTATGATATGCACGTGACTTAGTCAATCTAAATCCAATCTGGGATTCATTCCGCTATAAGACTTCATGCCACAAGCATGCTTTTTCTCAAGAATTAACTACATCGAAAGGATGAAGGATAATTCTTTCAAACGTTTTATTAGACAAGTAGCGAGCGAACTTTGTAAGGGACAAAGAGCGAAATCGTTGGAAATACGTATGATTTTAAATAAAACTAAATCAACTCTATCATCTAATCTTCCATTAATAACCTAACCAACTAACTCAAAAAATCCAGCAATAACCTTAAGAAAATCCAGCAATAACCTAACCAATTTAAATCATAAAAGTTAGTTTTCTATAGGGCTTTGAAGGAAAATCCAGCAATAAGTTAACCAACTACATCAGAAATTCCAGCAATAACCTAACCCTAAATAAGAAAATCTAGTCTTTTATAGGGCTTTTAAGGAAAATCCAGTAATAACCTACCCTAAATCAGAAAATCTACTCTTTTATAGGGCTTTCAAGGAAAATCCAGCAATACCTAACCCTAAATCAGAAAATTCGGCAATAGGGTTTTCAAGGAAACCCTAACGCACATATATGCGTGCACCTAATCGATGCACTCACCTGTAACTATCAGAGGATTGGTTCTCAACCCCAACTTCTATTTCCTTTTCTTCTTCTTCTTCTTCTTCTTCTTCTGCTTAACTTTACACTCAACAAGAAAGAGAGTGCTGAAAATGGGATGTTGCAAGAGGGTTTTCATATTTATGGATTTAAAAATGGTTTTAAATTGGCTTTTGTCTAAAAAGGAGGGTTATGGGATGTTTTGTGATGATTTTGAGAAGTTTAAGCTTATGGTAGTAATATAACAATGTTATTTAAGTAATTTGAACTAAAGTATTCTAAGGATTAAAAAAAAAAAACATAGAGATCATTTGAGTTATTTTATCAAAATATACATGTACATATCTATTCATAACTTACAATCCGGGTGTCCTATTGACATGTCGTTTTTGCCAATAATTCCGTAACTCAACTACGGTCACAACGGTTAGGCTCTTGGACCTAACGGATTTTGAAAACTAGATGACGGGGCTCTGCCAGATAAAATAAGGACATAGTTGTCATTTCTCAGATTGTTAAATTTTAAGTCCCTATATTAAAATTCGGACATCGGGTTGACATACGGCTTACGGCTCGATAACAGAACAACATTATGATCAAGTCAAAACATTCTCGAGGCCAATGGACCTACAGTCAACTGCTATCTAGTGTACAAATCATATTTCGGGGCCTCGGGTCTTACAACTCTCCCCTCCTTAAAAAAAAAAAAAAAATTCGTCCTCGAAATTTCAAAACATATCCGATTATAATAGTACAATACAACAATAACCATATCATAATTATATGTACTTATGAATCAAATAGATGAGGGTAACGACTGCATATCTCTGCTTCTCGTTCACAAGTTGCTTCTTCTACGGAATGATAACCTCATTGGACTTTAACTAAGGGGATGACTTTAGTATGAAGAACTTGTTCTTTTCTATCCATGATACAGATTGACTGCTCGATATAAGATGCATCTTCCCGAACTGCTAAGGATTGCCAGTCAATAACATGTGCTATTATCGTTAGATCACATTTACGGAGCATCAAGACGTGAAAAATATTATGAACTCCAGATAATTGAGGTGGCAAAGCGAGACGATAGGCTACGGTGCTAACTCGTTCAACAATATCAAAGGGCCCTATAAACCTCGGGGCTAACTTTTCCTTAACACCAAATCGTACTACACCTTTCACTGGTGAAACTCGGAGATATACACGATCTCCCTTAACAAACTCTAAGGGTCTACGCCGGAAATCTATAAAACTCTTCTGCTGACTTTGAGCTGTAAGCATACGTTGTCGAATAAGATCAATCTTTTCAGACATTTTTCGGACAACATCAGAACCTAAAAGACATCGCTCACCAATTTCAGTCCAACAACTTCGGGACCTATAAAGTCTACCATATAACGCCTCATAGGGAGTCATGTCAATAGTAGCCTGAAAACTATTATTATATGCAAATTCTGCTAACAGTAAGTGGTCCTCCCAACTACTAGAGAAATCTAATGTATATGATCTGAGCATGTCCTCGAGAATCTGGTTAACTCTTTTAGACTACCCATCTGTTTGTGGATGATTTGTTGTGCTAACTCTTAAAGTCGTCCCCATTGCTTTTTGAAAACTCTTTCAAAACTTTGATGTAAACCTCGGATCTCGATCAGATACAATCGAAATAGGTACACCATGTAATCTAACAATTTCGTTTATAAACAGAGTTGCGAGCTGATCTTTAGACCAAGAAATATAAATAGGAAGAAAATGGGATGCCTTTGTCAAACGGTCTATAATAACCCATATAACATCATATCGACGTAAGGTTCTTGGTAAACCCACAATGAAATCCATAGTTACATGTTCTCACTTCCATATTGGTATCTCCAAAGGTTGCAATTTCCCTACAGGCTTTTGTTGCTTTGCCTTTACTCGTTTACAAACATCACACTCTGACACATGCCTAGCAACTTCACGTTTCATTTCAGTCCATTAAAATTGCCTTATACATTTTCGTAGATCCTGGGTGGATAGTAAACTGAGTACGATGTGCCTAATCCATAAGGGCCTTCTTCAATTCTGAGATATTTAGAACATATAATCTACCTTGAAACTGAAGTCCACCATCCAAACCTATCTGCTACTTCAATTGACTTTTCCCTATTATCACATTTTTACAAAACAACGCTCATTGATCAAACTATTGGGCTTCTATTACTTGGGATATCAAAGAGGGCTAAATCGTCAAGTTTGCTAATTGTACAACTGATGACTGTAAAGTCATCTCAAAATCAAATTCAGCTATATCTTCTACTATTTTCCACTCTCGCATCATCGATTGTGCCACTTGGGCCTGTGGCTGACGACTTAAAGCAGCTGCCACCACATTAGCTTTTCCTGAGTGGTACTATAGATCAAAATCATAGTCTTTCATTTATTCCATCCAACGTCTCTACCTCATATTCAGCTCGACTTGTGAAAAGAGATATTTCAGGCTCTTATGATCCGAAAAGAGTTCGAACCTAACCTCATACAAGTAATGCCTCCATACTATTAGGAAAAAAACTATTGCTGCTAACTCTAGGTCGTGTGCGGGATAATTCTGCTCATTAGGCCTAACTTGGCGAGATGCATATGCTACTACCTTGCCCTGTTGCATTAGGACACACCCCAAACCTATAAGCGATACATCTGTATAAACAACGAATCCCTCACTCTCAGATGGAAGAGTGAGAATTGGTGCCGTCGTAAGACGAGTTTTTAGTTCCGCAAATGGCTGCTCACAGGCTTCACTCCAAACAAACATTGCATCCTTTCGAGTCAATTGAGTCAGTGGGGCAGCTATACGATAAAATCCTTTAACAAAACGTCTGTAATACCCTGCTAGACCTAAGAAACTCCGAATCTCGGATGCATTCTTCGGCTATTTCTATTGCAAAACTGCTTCAACCTTAGCTAGATCAACTGAAACTCCATTCTTCGAAACTGTGTGCCCCAAAAAATTTTCTTCTTCCTGTCAAAACTCACATTTTTTCAGTTTAGCATATAGCTGGTGGGCACGAAGGGTTTGCAACATCATCTCTGAGTAACACTCATGATCTTCCCTTGTCTTTGAATATATTAAAATATCATTAATAAAAACAATAATAAACTGGTCCAAATAAGGATGGAATACCTCATGTATTAACTGCATAAATATTGCAGGTGTATTAGTCAGACCAAATGACATGACCTGAAATTCAAATTGTCTATAACGAGTCACAAAAGCTGTCTTCGGGATATCCTCCTCCTGAACTTAAATCTGATGTACCCAGACCGTAAATCTATCTTCGAGAAATACTGCGCACCACTCAACTGATCGAATAACTCATCTATTCTTTGAAGCGGATACTTGTTTCTAATCATAACCTTATTACGTTCTCTATAATCAACACATAACTGTAACGAACCATCCTTCTTTTTTACAAAAAGTACAGGCATTCCATAAGGTGAAGTACTCGGGCGAATAAACTCCAAACGACGTAATTCATCTATCTGTCTTTGCAACTTACGCAACTCTAATGGTGCCATACGATAAGGGGCTTTGGATATAGGGGCAGTGTCAAGGATAAGATCTATTCAAAATTCTGTACGTCTAACGGGTGACAAACCTGAAATTTTCTGAAAAACATCTGAAAAATCACGTACTACCAATAATTATTTAATACATACCCCTTTGGATTCTTTATTAATACAGGACATCAAAGTCTCTATAAACTTATCTTTAGAATCAGCCATAAACTGAAATAGAGGCTGGTCAGGTATAGGAAAGGTGACTGTCTTAGCTATACAGTCCAACACTGCATGGTACTTGGATAACCAGTCCATTCCTAAAATCACATCATACTCTAACAACACCAAAACATAACAATCGATTGGAAGGGCATACTCTTCTATGTAAACAAGACAGTCCTGACATATAGAACTCAACACCATTCTTTTCCCTGAAGGAGTTAAGAGCTCTAATCTCTTGGTCATCGATGTTCTCGGCAATTCTAACTACTGACAAAAACTATCTGCTATAAATGAATGTGATGCGCCAGAATAAAAAAGGACACGTGCAAAAAGGGATGATACTATAAGTATACCTTTTATGACTCCTCCTTAGTTTGAGAATCTCTCTTCTGGATTGCATAAACATGAGATTACGTCTAAAGGGGTAAGGGTTGTCTACCTTGCTGTCATTGTGACTGCTGTTGAGACTGTTGTTGTTGGGGCCTATACTATGTCCTATATGGTGGCCTTTGCTACAGGGGCTGCTGATGTCTAGGTGGTTGATATGGCTACTGTTTCTGCGGATTGTGACAATTCTTTTTACGGTGCCCTACACCACCACAATTATAACAGGCTCCGAAAAACTGTCGCTAAGGAGCAGACGGTGATACTAGGGATCTTACATCAGGTCTGGCTAAAAACTGTCGTTGAGGAACAGACGGTGATACTGGGGGTCTTACATCAGGTCTAACTGCATTATCATATCTAACTGTAGGCTTCTTTGGGGATGAAAATGGCTGAAAACTACTACCACTCTCTGAAATAATTCTCGTCTTCCTTTGTTATTAGAAGTAAATGGATGCGTACTTTATTGTTGGTTCCAATCAGACTCAAAAATCTGTGCCTTCGCTAGTACTCCCTCAAGAGTCGACAACTTGAGACCGTAAACTAGGACACAAACCATCCTCAAATTTCCTTGCTTTCAAATCATCATTGGCTACTAAATGTGGAGCAAAACGAGATAATTTTATAAAACGAGCCTCATAGTCAGCAACAGACATCTCACCCTGAACCAAAGAATCAAATTCATGTGCTTTCTGACGACGAACAGCTACGGGGAAAACTTACGATCGAATTGGTCTTTAAAGGCTTCCCATGTCCATACAAAGTTTGGATCTACTGAACAAATAATTGACTTCCACCATTGTTCTGCCTCTCCTTACAACTGATATATCGTTAAGGTAACACATTACTTGGAAGTACAACCCATAACTTGAAAAAGTTTCTCTAATTCTGACTTCCATAACTCGACTGACATAGGGTCTGGCTTGCCAGAAAAATAAGGTGGATGTAGACGTCTAAAATCCATAAAAAGAGCACTGGCCCGCTCCTACGATGATGTCTCAGGAGTATTGAATATAACTAGATCGCTGCTTTTGATTAGCCGTTATAGTTGACATAGTTTTGACTTGTTGAAGTTTTGACTTGGGAACTTGTATAACCGGGAGGAGTTTGAACGTAGATTTTGACTTAGACTTGGGTTGCACTGGAGGAATCTGACCAGGATTCTTTCTAAGTGGCATCCTATAGATAAAACACCGAATTAGCCTAAAAAGAACAAGTAAACCTATACAATATACACAATACTAAATAACCATACAACTCCATTACTTCGCAAAACATGAACCTAACAACTTTAACGCAACAACATATAGCAAATACATTATATGATTTATGCAGATATTTCCCGGATCATGCTCTGATAACATTTTTTGTCACGTCCCTAAATCTAGTGTTGGTAATCCATGATTACTATACACCAAATTTTGGTTGACAGCCTCTATAAAACTCCGATTTTGGGACTTCCAACTATCACATACTAAATCCCATAAGCGGGGCTCCACAAGGAGGATTTCTGAAAGTAAAGACAACATACACGTATCATTTCTCAAATTTTCATCATATTCAACATATGTTACTGTGTACAACTGAGCACATCAAGGCAAAACCAAAACATAAACTATGTCATATTTACTATACCTGATGTACATATTCGATGTACATATTCAGGGTATTATAAAATATATATACACTAATGATTTGTACAAAACAAAAGGACAAACAACCTGCATAAAGCTCCCTACTCTCACTTGTTAAAAAATAAAAGGAAAGCTTGAGCTACTAAGCCCAGTGAGTGCGTGTGTAAAGTGAAAATGCATGTTTCATGTCATGCTCATATAATGCACAGGAATGCACAGACTTTCTATTTCGAAAACAATAAAATAAAGATACAATGCATTATGCCACTTTTTATGTTCCAAATCATTTTTATATACAGAGGTGGGACTTCTACCCACTTGTAACATACATACTCTTTCAACGTTTTCACAATTTTCCACATTTCCCAATTGGATCACCAAAGTCTGAAACAGAGGTGGGACTCACATATGATTGCTACCCACTTGTATAGACTTTTCCACCGTGGTCAACTACAGAGGTGGGACTACATAGTTCATAGGCCGAACTAGTCTAACCCACTTATGTTGAACCTCACTATCTACCTAACAGTGAGAAGTCTTAAGTCACCTGACAAAACGATAATGGATAATTTACGATCTCGTCACACACAACCTATCTTTGCTTGCCTATAAGTAGGTCAGGTCAAACCTCTCAACCAAACAACATGCGTCGGTGGGAGTCACTGCCTACTTTGGTATTTCGGCATTCCAACGCTCTGTTCTTCCACCCGGTCTAGGCATTGGTTGCTCCCAATGGTACCAATCGAGGTTTAGGGACTTTCACCCATGGACCTTCTAATCATGTCCTGCCGAATTATACATTTCTGGTGTGGTGTCCAACTCAAGTCATAACAAAGTATATTTCATCGCATTTACAATCACCATATGCATAAATCCACACACAAGTACAATATGTCATGGTTTTCAAGGCAAGCATGGGACGCCCTTCCTCATGTAGTCTCCTCATACATTTAAGTTCCTCATAGGGGTCTCATGTAATACATCCTATATCTAGACGGTTTACATACTCATCATAGACACATCGTGTGTCGCAACACAATCTACTATGATCACCATATCCTGATATGAATCATTCACTCTCAATTGTACAATGATACAACAACTATGAATCATGCATATGATATGCATGTGACTTAGTCAATCTAAATCCAATCTGGGATTCATTCCGCTATAAGACTTCATGCCACAAGCATGCTTTTTCTCAAGAATTAAGTACATCGAAAGGATGAAGGATAATTCTTGCAACCGTTTTATCAGACAAGTAGCGAGCGGACTTTGTAAGGGACAAAGAGAGAAACCGTTGGAAATACGTATGGCTTTAAACAAAACTAAATCATCTCTATCATCTAATATTACATTAATAACCTAACCAACTAACTTAGAAAATCCAGCAATAACCTTAAGAAAATCCAGCAATAACCTAACCAATTTAAATCATAAAAGTTAGTTTTCTATAGGGCTTTGAAGGAAAATCCAGCAATAAGTTAACCAACTACATCAGAAATTCCAGCAATAACCTAACCCTAAATCAGAAAATCTATTCTTTTATAGGATTTTCAAGGAAAATCTAGCAATAACCTACACTAAATCAGAAAATCCAGTCTTTTATAGGGCTTTCAAGGAAAATCCAGCAATACCTAACCCTAAATCAGAAAATTCAGCAATAGGGTTTTCAAGGAAACCCCAACGCACATATATTCGTGCACATAATCGATGCACTCACCTGTAACTATTAGAGAATTGGCTCTCAACCTCAGCTTTTATTTTCTTTTCTTTTTCTTCTTCTTCTCAACTTCACACTCAACAAGAAAGAGAGTACTGGAAATGGGATGTTGCAAGAGGGCTTTCTTGTTTATGGACTTGAAAATGGTTTTAAATTAGTTTTTGTCTAAAAAGGAGGGTTATGGGATGTTATGTGATGATTTTGAAAAGTTTAAGCTTATGGTAGTAATATAACAATGTTCTTTAAATAATTTGAACTAAAGTATTCCAAGGATTTTAAAAAAACATCGAGGTCATTTGAGTTATTTTATCAAAATATACATGTACATATCTATTCATAACTTGCAATCCGAGTGTCCTATTGACATGCCGTTTTCACTAATAATTCTGTAACTCAACTACGGTCACAACGGTTAGGCTCTCGGACTTAACGGATTTTGAAAACTCGATGGCGGGGTTCCGCTAGATAAAATAAGGACATAGTTGTCATTTCTCAGATTGTTAAATTTTAAGTCCGTATATTAAAATTCAGACATCGAGTTGAAATACGGCTTGTGGCTCGATAACAGAATAACATTATGATCAAGTCAAAACATTCTCGAGGCTAATGAACTTACAGTCAACGACTATCTAGTGTACAAACTAGATTTCGAGGCCTCGGGTCTTACATAACGGATTCCCAAACTGGAAATGTTCAATCCCTCAAATACCACTTTGAAAAATGACTTTATAGAGGAAATACCTAACTCATTCCATTTCCTGTAGAATCCTTAGAAGGGAGAAAGGCATATAGGAAGTGTCCTCTTGTTCCTTAACATTTGTAAGGCTACCATATCCCACAAGCAATTTTTTTTATTTTTTATTTAATGATGACTGAATTTTATTCACACCAACAGAAAACACAAGAGGAAGTGGGTAGGAATGCATTTCCCGAACTATATGTTGGACTGGATGGGATGCGGGCAAAGATGGAGAAAGTGGGTTTGAGACTGCATTAGGTCTGCCAAGTTCTCAATATTGGTAAACGTATCTCCAAAAGGCTTCTTTGAGGCTTAAAGGGGACCCTTCTCTCCCTCTTCCCTTCCCCCTTCTCCCTTTTCCTTATCCATTTTTTCGTTGTCAATGCCTTCTCATATTATCCTTGACCCTGTTCCTAAACTTTCTCAAGTTCTATATATTTTTCCTTTGCAGCTACTGCTACTGATTCCTATTCTCTCTATCACGGCCTCTGCTTCTTGTTGGCCATTTCCTTCTTCTTAACATCCAATGTATTCCTCTGAATGTTGGTTCGCCCCAAGTGGTAGGTTTTTCAACCTCCAGTTTCAGGTGGAGATCCTCCAACAAGGAGTCTCGCTTTCCCCCTTTCTGTTTGTGGTGGTAGCAGAAGCTTTAGGTAAGATATTAGACAAAAGGGTTGAGGTGGGCCTTACAAGTGGGTTTAAGGTGGATAAAACAGCGTCCCATGTAAGACCCGAGGCCCCGAAATCTGGTTTGTATACTGGATAGCCGTTGACTGTAGGTCCATTGGCCTCGAGAATGTTTTGACTTGATCATAATGTTGTTCTGTTATCGAGCCGCAAGCCGTATTTCAACCCGATGTCCGAATTTTAATATACGGACTTAAAATTTAACAAGCTAAGAAATGATAACTGTCCTTATTTTATCTGGCAGAGCCCCACCATCGAGTTTTCAAAATCCGTTAGGTCCGAGAGGCTAACCGTTGTGACTGTAGTCAAGTTACGGAGTTAATGACGAAAACGACATGTCAATAGGACACCCGGATTGTAAGTTATGCATAGATATGCACATGTATATTTTGATAAAATAACTCAAATAACCTCGATGTTTTTAAAATCCTTGGAATACGTTAGTTCAAATTACTTAAATAACATTGTTATATGGTTACCATAAGCTTACACTTCTTAAAACCATCACAAAACACTTCCCAAACATAAACATAAACATAAACATAAAAACATAAAAACACTCTTTCAATATCCCATTTCCAACACTTTCTTTCTTATTGAGTGTGAAGTTGAGAAGAAGAAGAAGAAGAAAAGGAAATAGAAGCTGAGGTTGAGAACCAAACCTCTGATAGTTACAGGTAAGTGCATAGATTAGAAGCACGCATATGTGTACGTTGGGGTTTCCTTTAAACCCTATTGCTAGAATTTCTGTTTTAAAGTTAGATTATTGCTGGATTTTCTGTTTTAGGGTTAGTTTATCGCTGAATTTTCATTTAGGGTTAGATGATTGCTGGAATTTCTGTTTTAAGGTTAGATTATTGCTGGATTTTCTGTTTTAGGGTTAGGTTATCACTGGATTTTCATTTAGGGTTAGGTGATTGCTGAATTTACTAATCTAGGGTTAGGTTATTGCCGGATTTTCTGAAGGTTATTGCTGAATTTTTCTAATTTAATTAGTGAGATTATTAATGGAAGGTTTGATGATAGAGATGAGTTAGTTTTGTTTAAATTCATACGAATTGTCATAGGTTTCTCGTTGTCCCTTACAAAATCTGCCCACTACCTATTTGACAAAATGTTTAAAAGTTTTATCCTTCCTCCTTTTGATGTAGTTAATTCTTGAGAAAAAACATGCTTGTGGCAAGTCTTATAGCGAAATGAATCCCGAATTGGAGTTAAATTGGTTAAGTCATGTGCTTATCATATACATGGTATAGTGAACCGTCTAGATACAGGATGCATTACATGAGACCCCGATGAGACACTTAAAATTCATAAGGAGACGACATGAGGAAGGTCATCCTTTGCTTGTCTTGAAAAAATATATATAATTGTGATTGTGTATGGACTCATGCATATGGTGATTGTAAATGTGATGAAACATACTTTGTTATGACTTGAGTTGGACACCACACCAAAAATGTGAAATTCAACAGGACATGATTAGAGGGTCCATGGGTGAAAGTCCCTAAATCCCGATTGGTACCATTGGGAGCAACCAATGCCTACACCGGGTGGAAGAAAGAGCGTTGGAATGCCGAAATACCAAAGTAGGCAGCAACTCCAATCGACGCATGTCGATTGGTTGAGAGGTTTGACCTGACCTGCTTATGGGCAAGCAAAGATAGGTTGTGTGAGATGAGCTCGTAAATTGTCCGCTATCGTTTTCTCAGGCGACTTATGACTTCTCACTGTTAGGCAAATAGTGAGGTTCAACATAAGTGGGTTAGACTAGTTCGGCCTGTGAACTATGTAGTCCCACCTCTGTAATTGACCATGGTGGAAAAGTCTATATAAGTGAGTAGCAATCATATGCGAGTCCCACCTCTGTTTCAGACTTTGGTGGTCCAATTAGGAAATATGGAAAGTTGTGAAAACGTTGAAAGAGTATGTATGTTACAAGTGGGTAAAAGTCTCACCTCTGTATATAAAAATGATTTGGAACATAAAAAGTGGCATAATGCATTATATCTTTATTTTATTGTTATCGATCCAGAAAGCCTGTGCATTCCTGTGCATTATATGAGCATGACATGAAACATGCATTTTCACTGCACACACGCACTCACTGGGCTTAGTAGCTCAAGTTTTTTCTTTCTATTTTTTTTTTACAGATGAGAGTAGGGAGCTGCAGGAGTAGAGGCTACAGACTCTAGTTGTCCTTTTGTTTTGTACATATCAGTGTATATATTTTTTTTGTAATACCCTAAATATGTACATCAGGTATAGTAAATATGACATGGTTTATGTTTTGGTTTTGCCTTGATGTGCTCAGTTGTACACATTAATATATGTTGAATATGATGAAACTTTGAGAAATGATACGTGTTTGTCGTCTTTACTTTCAGAAATCCTCTTTGTGGAGCCCTGCTTATGGGACTTAGTATGTGATAGTTGGAAGTCCCAAAATCAGAGTTCTATGGAGGCTGTCAACCAAAATTTGGTGTATAGCAATCATGGATTACCAACACTAGATTTAGGGTCGTGACATCCTAAGTCTCCCATCTCCAATTTGCCGATGATGCCATCTTATTTTTTGTCGTGGAAGAGCTCAAGGCGGACAATCTGAGGAAGATTATAAGGTGCTTCAAAGTGGTGTTGGATTTGAAGGTGAACATTTTCAAGAGTAAGATATAGGGTATTGGGATCTCAGATGAGGAACTGGAGAAGCTTGCGGGGTGTTTGGACGTAGGGCAAGGTCATTTCCTTCGGCGTACTTGCGGCTTCCTCCATGCATCGGCAAGCTTGTGAAGAATTTGTGAGACAAGTCTATTAAAAAAGTTGAGAGGAAGTTGAAAAGTCGATGCCTCTCCTTGGAAGGCAGATTGACAATTATCAAAGCCGCATTATCGAATC
This sequence comes from Magnolia changhungtana, assembly GCA_030180095.1. NCBI lineage: Eukaryota > Viridiplantae > Streptophyta > Magnoliopsida > Magnoliales > Magnoliaceae > Magnolia > Magnolia changhungtana. Next base: position 2,519,281 of record JASAUF010000096.1, read on the forward strand.
TCCCACTTTACTTCATGTCCCTTTTTAGATGCCCGAAAGAATTGTTGGATAGGTTGGAAAAGCTAAGGCACGATTTCCTTTGGCAGGGTGCAAAAGAGACCCATTAGTTCCATCTGTTGAAGTGAGAGGTGGTTTGCAAACCGTGTGGAGTAGGGGGTGCTGGCATAAAGAAGTTGGAGTCTATGAATGAAGCACTGCTAGGTAAATATGGAGGTTTGGTATGGAAGAGAGTTGGCTATGGAGAGGTGATAGTTCTGAAATACAATGTTAAGGAGGGAGAGTGGCGGATGAAAGACTCATTTCTCTACAGGGCCTCAACATTATGGAAGTCGATATTTAGGCTAGGGAGCAGGTTTAAAGAGGGGACAGGATTCTCTTTTATAGATGGTAGGAGGAGGATTTAGTTTTTGGAGGATGTTTGGTTGGTCGAGAGGCCGCTCCATGAGGAGTTTCTGAGGCTAGTTGGATTATCCCCAAAAGCAAACATTTCGGTGCTTCTCAATCTTTGGTAATGAGGTGGTGTGGTTTCCCCCATGTAGGAGAAACCCATTGGAAGGGGAAGAAGATGAACTCATTGGTCTACCAAAGCAGCTCCAAGGCATTACTCCTAATCCGAGTGTTAAGGAGCATTGAAATGGAATGAGGAAAAGTCTGGATTCATGGTTAATTTATTCTATAGGATGATTTGTTAACATGGATTTTGCTGAAAATAGCCCATCCGGAGACCATTTCCAAACCTCCTGTCTTGGGAAATACTGTTGTATGGGACATTAGTAGTTGCTATGAATTCTTGGGAAATACTGTTGTATGGGACATTAGAATGAGAAGAAATCTGGACAATGAGGCGGCTGTCCAATATGAGTTGCTTTTGAAAATAACTCTAAGCCGATTGAATCGAACATGAGCTTATATGACACTCCCAGCAGAGCTTTCATCTAGCTATGCATCTGTATCTGTCCAAAATCTAATCTTATTGCCTTTGCCAGCCAAGAATCGAATGCCGCAACCAATTTCCACACCCATTCTTCATGTTGTGCATCCATCCACATCTCTAGTCTGCCTTCCAGCTTTGATCACATCTTTACAGATTGCTGACCTATTCCAACTATCCCCCATCCCTGCAAGACATCTGCCGTGCGATTCCCTGTACTTTCCTCAACACATCTGGTTCCTCCTGAAATCTCCACCACCTTTTGCAAAGTAAAGCCCAATTCTTTTCCTTGATATTGCCGATCTTGAGACCCCCAAACTTGACAGGTTTCTGCACTTCCTTCCATCAGACCAGCTGAGATTTATGACCTTCTTGGCATCCCTCCCATAAAAAATCCCTTTGAATGCAGTTAATCTTTGAAGCCACCTCCACGGGAATTTCGAATAAAGAGAGGAAATAAATCGGGAGATTTGCCAAAGCCACTTTTATAAGGTTATTCTTCCCCCGAAGGAAAGAGAGTTTCCTTTCCACAAGGAAAGGATCACCCCTTGATTGTCCCGTAACTACTTGGGGCTGGCAATCGATAGTCTATGTAAGACGCGATACCCTAGAAATCTGGTTTGTACACTGGATAGTTGTTGGTTGTAGGTCCATTGGCCCTGAGAATATTTTGACTTGATCATAATGTTGTTCTATTATCGAGCCGCAAGCCGTATTTCAACCCGATGTCCGAATGTTAAGATACGGACTTAAAATTAAACAATTTGAGAAATGACCATTATGTCCTTATTTTAGGTGGGGTTCCGCCAACATTGAGTTTTCAAATCCGTTAGGTCGGACAGTTTAATCGTTGTGGTCATAGTCAAGTTACGGAGTTACTGGCAAAAACGGCATGTCAATATGACACCTGGATTGTAAGTTACGCATCGATATGTACATGTATAGTTTAATAAAATAACTCAAATGACCTCGGTTTTTTTTTTTTTTAATCCTTGGAATACTTTTTGTCAAATCACTTACATAACATTTTATTTATTGCTACCATATGTTTAAACTTCTCAAATTTTTCCTAAACCATCCCATAAACTTTTTTTTTTAAAGCTAAAAGCCACTTTAGACCCTTTTAAAGCCTATAAATAGACAACCCACTTTCACACATTTCATTTCCAGCACTCTAGCTCTAGTTGGGGAAAAGAAGAAGAAGAAGAAGAAGAAAAGAAGAAGAAAAGAAAGAAAGAAAGAGAAGCTGAGGTTGAGAGCCAAACCTCTGATACTTTCAGATGAGTGCATAGATTAGGAGCACGCATGTGTACGTTGGGGTTTCCTTCAAAACCCTTTTTGCTGGAGTTTCATATAGGGTTAGAAACTTGCTGATTTTATTGTGTGAGAATTAGAGATTGTATTGCTGGAAGTAGGTATTGTTGTATTAGGGTTAGGAATTGCTGGAATTGCTGTATGAAGGTTAGAATATTGCTGGAATTAGGGATTGTTGGAATTAGGTATTGCTGAAATTAGGAATTGTATTGCTGGAAGTAGGTATTGCTGTATTAGGGTGCTAGAATTGCTGTATTCGTGTTATGTATGGCATTTGGAATTGTTGTATTAGGGTTAGGTTATAGTGAATTTCATTTAGGGTCGATTCTTACTGGATTGATTCTTTGGAATTGCTGAATTTAGGTTCGAATATTGCTGGATTTTCGTTTGGGTTATGTTCTCATTGGATTTAGGTTCGCATATTGCTGGATGTTCGTTTGGGTTATGTTCTCGTTGGATTTTTCTAAAGGTTATTGCTGGATTTTCCTAATTTAATTAGTGAGATTATTAATGGAAGGTTGGATGATAGAGATGAGTTAGTTTTGTTTAGTTGTCCCTTACAAAGTCTTACAAAGTCCGCCCACTACCTGTTTGACAAAATATTTCAAAGAAAGATCTTTCATCCTTTTAATGTAGTTACTTCCTGTGAAAAAGCATGCTTGTGGCATGACGTCTTATAGCAGAATAAATTTTTAGATTGGAGTTAGATTGGCTAAGTTATATGCATATTAAATGCATGGTTCATAGTTGATGTATCATTATATGATTGAGCATAAATGATTCATACACGGTATGGTGATCTTAGTGGGTTGTGTTGCGACAGACGATGTGTAGTCTGTAAACCGTCTGTGAACCGTCTAGATACAGGATGCATTACAGGAGACCCCTATGGAGAACTTAAAGATATGAGGGGACCTCATGAGGAAGGTCATCCTCTGTTTGCCTTTAAAACAAAAATGAAATGATCTGTTATGCTTGTGTGTGGGCTCATGGGCTCATGCATACATACATACGGTGATTGTAAATGCGATGAAACATACTTTGTTACAACTTGAGTTGGACACCACACCGGAAATGTGTAAGTCAACGGGACATGATTAGAGGGTCCGTGGGTGAAAGTCCCTAAACCTCGATTGGTATCATTGGGAGCGACCAATGCTTAGACCGGGTGGAAGAATAGAGCGCTAAAATGCCGAAATACCCAAGTAGGCAGCGACTCCCACTGACGCGTGTCGATTGGTTGAGAGGTTTGACTTAACCTGCTTATGGGCAAGTAAAGATAGGTTGTGTGTGACGAGCTCGTAAATTGTCCGCTATTGTTTTGTCAGGCGACTTATGACTTCTCGCTATTAGGCAGATAGTGAGGTTCAACACAAGTGGGTTAGACTAGTTCGGCCCGTGAATGTAGTCTCACCTCTGTAGTTGACCACGGTGGAAAAATCTATACAAGTGGGTAGAAGTCCCACCTCTGTTTTAGACTTAGGTGATCCAATTGGGAAATATGAAAAGTTGTGGAAATGTTGAAAGCGTGTGTATGTTACAAGTGGGTAGAAGTCCCACCTTTGTATATATATAAAAAAAAATGATTTGGAAGCCTGTGCATTCATGTGCATTAAATGAGCATGACATGAAACATGCATTTTCACGGCACACACGCACTCACTGGGCTTAGTAGCTCAAGCTTTCCTTTCTATTTTTTTCAGGTGAGAGTAGGGAGCTGCAGGAGTAGAGGCTACAGACTCCAGTTGTCCTTTTTGCTTTGTACATATTAGTGTGTATATTTTTTTTGTAATACCCTGCATATGTACATCAGGTATAGTAAATATGACGTGGTTTATGTTTTGGTTTTTGGATTACCAACACTAAATTTAGGGTTGTGACAGTCTACATCAAGAAAAACAAAACATAATATAGCCTTTTTATACATCACTTTCCTATCAGGCCAATTTATAGGATCCTTGCTAATTTTATATCAAAAGAATGAGGGAAGAGTTTGAGGTAATAATCAGATAACCTTCTCCCAACAAACTAGACCACTCTAGAGCCTGATGTGCCTCCATACAAAGTTACGATACTCAGATCCCTCAAAAATCCATTGTATCCACCTTAGATACTCAACATGGGCATGGATAAGGGATCTGTCTTCCATGAGACTTCAACTCTAGATTGACGAGGCTTTTGAAACTCTAGGCCTCTTAGCTGTTTACAATTTAAGAGTAAATTGTGCCGACTGGCTACAAACCTAACTTGTGAGATTGTTATGAAAAGCCTGAGAACTTGAATGATCTACAGTGCCTGATCCTTGCCATGTTCAGCAACTGTGCCCATTTATTGGAATTTGGATATCCTCCAATTAGAGGACTGGCACTAATCCGTCATGACCAATCTGCTTTCCGACCAAGGCAGGAAACCCCTATAGACAAGCTCCCTTGACCATCTAGCAAAACTCTGACTAGAAAATAAGCATACCCACCTTCAAGGGTCAACACGAAGGGTCACCGTCTTCATCTTAAAGACGCTTCCAACCACAGGTCCGCCTCGTTCGTCGATTATCTTAACCAATCCACCAAAAAGTTGGTCCACTCACTCCTTTTCCGTTTGTGCTCACTTGGTTGTAGGGAGATAGATAGCCCAGATTCTCACACGTAGGTTGCATGGGAGTAACAATAGATCTGACTCTACTTAGTCATTCACCTTCATTGATTGCTTTCATCGAGAAAATTAAGCAAGCAATATTCCCCTTTAAGTGAACAAAATGCCCTTGTAAATTACATATTCCACTTCATTGTTTTTCATGAAATTTACTAAAATTGCTCTGTTTTCAATTCTCCATTTTCATTCTCAGCAAGTTCTCTGTTGTTATCTTGGCAGGCTGACGCAGACGGTAATGGCACTTTGGACTGTGAGGAGTTTGTTACTGTTTCCGTTCACTTGAAAAGGATTGGCAGTGAGGACCATCTATGCCAAGCTTTCAAGTACTTTGACAAGAACCAGAGTGGATTTATTGAGTTGGAGGAGCTGAGAGAAGCATTGTTAGAGGACGACCTGGGTCCTGATAATGAGAAAGTGATTGCAGACATCATCTGCCATGTCGATACTGACAAGGTGAGAGCCAATCGAATAATCATATCCAGGCATTTTCTTTGAAATAATATCAGCCTAAAACACATCATAATAGCATTTGAATGAAACACAGTGGGTTTCTACTGACATGTTGCATTCTAATTTATCAGCTGCACATAATGCAGATAACTAAACATCTATTTTTAATTGAAATGGGAAATTTAGAAAATAAATAAGAAGATGCCAAGAAAAGGGAAGAAAGGAACTAAAAGAGAGCCTAGGAGAGCCTGCTGTGGGTATTGACTGGGCATGCTTACCTCATATGGCAATGTCACAAATCTGCAAGACAAGCTGTCTTATCAGCCCCATGATGTGCATGCTTCGATTAAATAAATAAATAAATAATCAGCCTGGGCTCACTAGGTGGTCCATATGTACTTAAAAATGGAATTTTGAAAAAACTGAAAGATTCATGTGGCTGATACAACAGTGAACTGGCCTATTTTTGGGTCAGGGCATGTTTTCACATGGACCCCACAAGATTTATAGCTCAAATTTCACACCACCTTGCAAATCCAGTAATTTTTTTTAGGGTACTCTGTCACTCAGTATCAAAATTTCGACCCTTCCAACTCAATATCCGCCACTGATTTTGTTTTTCTTTTCTTCTCCATAGGACGGCCGTATCAGCTACCCGGAATTCGCATCAATGATGAAAGCTGGTACAGATTGGAGGAATGCATCGCGGCAATACTCGAGGGCTTTTTTTAATACCCTTAGCCTCAAATTGCTCAAAGAAGGATCCTTCAAAGCAGAAAACTAAGTGCCAACTCTATAGCCCCCCTTTTTTCTTTTCTTTTTTTGAAAATCACATATCTGCTTGGTAATCTATACATTTTGCTAAATACACATTTAATGCTGCATTGATGGATGGTGAGCTCCACAGTTCAAATTATACTCATAGGTATAGCGCCGCCATGTGAATTTATCGCAACACATTCCCAAGATGATAGGATGCCTTCAGATACTAGTCACCTGTATTGCATTGAACTCTATTAAAATTATCTAGGGAGGAATTGTCTCAATGTTACATTATGGTACCATGTGTTTGTATCAGAAAGTATCAATGATACAAACTGACACATGATAATTTTTTATACAGGCTACATGGAAACAGTAGTTTGTGATAGAGATTCCCGATTATCCTGATTGATTTCCATTCCATTCCATGTATATTATCCTGATTGATTTCCCTTCCATGTCTATCCATTGATTTCCATTAATTTCACCAATTCCTCTCGAGTTATCAATATGTTCCTCATGTGATATGACAAAATCCAATATTTTCAACCTTAGTGAGAACCTATATTGATGAGGCCCTCTCTTGTAGCCCATGCCATCATGTACCCGAGAATACACAATGATTGCCTCGTGGTATGGTAATGCATTTTTTGTTAATGGAAACACCAAATTAACAGTTGTTTCAAACATTAGAATGCAAATAAAACAGCAAAGAAACAGTGGGTTGAGCAGATAAATTATCTTCAACAAGCACCTACGAGCATGCGTGCAACAAACATTCACATGCATGGACACGAAACCGTAATCATAAGGTATTCCCAACAAGTTGGAAAAAGCTCAAGCAAGGTTCACGTTCTTTTTACATTTAAGCATCCTGTCATTTTCCTCTATTGTAGTGATTACCTTTAGCATCTGCCTTGGATGGAAAAGGGTGTGTAATCAACCTTCCCAGTGTTACCTAAGACCATGTCAGCAACCATTTCTGCAGTCCCCAACGCCTATGAAAATGGGAGAAAATGTCAGCATAACAACATAGATGGACTCCGTTCGTCTGCTTAAAACTAGTAATATAGAACTGCTGTTAGAAGCTGAAAACCAAAGAGGAGAGTAATTAGTGTTTTTTTTTTTTTTTTTGGGTACAACTAATAGTAGGACCTGAACTTGTAGCATAAGCACTAAAGCATTAGGAAACCCATGCGATGCCCTTGGTGCACACAGAAAGAGTACTCCATATAAAATGGTGCTTAACAGCAAACCTAGTCTCCAGTATACAACAAGCCCAACCCCTCACTCAAGAATGGTGCCCTTCAACTTACAAAATCAATAATGGAACCCACCAACAAAAGCTTACAAATATGGAACAGCAAGTTCCGCAAAGCATTACAAAATTGCAGAGTCACAATAAATGAAAGCTTAATTTGACAAAATGAGAGATTTTGAAGAAGTATAAGCTTAAAACCTCTGGGTTGAAGTGGATTCAGAATGGTCATGGCTTGGTATTTAGTCAGTGAACAAGCACACACCCTTTCTGGTGCCTCTTTTGGAATTCTTGTTGCTCACAAGTTTGCACCGCTCCTTTTCAAATTCATATTGTCTCCAACGATTAACATATGGAGAGATGTTTCTGTGTCCATGCGCATGATCCAACAGCTCAAATTGCACCAATGACCCAACCCTCATGATTGCACCTAATCTACCCAAAATGGCATGGTCTAGAGGTATTATCATTCCAGGACATCCAACCAACTTTCAGCACAAACTTGGAAAAAGTTTACGGCTACTAAGCTCCTCAAGAGGATGCACTGTGCCTCAAGGGCCTTTGCCCGCACCACCCATCACAGGTGCGAGTGCAGATGGTGCTTTGTGCATTCCTTACAGAGACTCGAAACCAGGTAACGGAAGTTTTAAAGCCTTCCTCCAAGCCACCAAAGCATTTGTTATTGCAATGTATTTCAGTGTGAGGGGACACCACGTATATTCTGTTGTCCTATGGTGCACCAATCCTTAGAAGTAATAGTATATCTTTTAGATTTCATTTGCAATTATTTTGAGCTTATCAATTGTAGCAAATGGTCTATAAATAAGAGCTAGTAGTGGGAGAGAAATAAGAAGAAAATATTCTCCTCTTTTCTTCCTATCCACGTCTTTAACAATGTAGTCTCTTGACTTTAACATGCTATCATAGCCACAATACCTTTCATTGTTCCAATTCTATTAGCTTTCCTTACCCCTTTTTCCTTTCTTACAATGTTGTCATAAGTTTTAAAGGGTCTGCCTCCTTTAGATTTCATTTGCAATTATTTTGAGCTTATCAATTGTAGCAAATGGTCTATAAATAAGAGCTAGTAGTGGGAGAGAAATAAGAAGAAAATATTCTCCTCTTTTCTTCCTATCCACGTCTTTAACAATGTAGTTTTAAAGATATACAATGTAGTATATCTTTTAGATTTCATTTGCAATTATTTTGAGCTTATCAATTGTAGCAAATGGTCTATAAATAAGAGCTAGTAGTGGGAGAGAAATAAGAAGAAAATATTCTTCTCTTTTCTTCCTATCCACGTCTTTAACAATGTAGTCTCTTGACTTTAACATGCTATCATAGCCACAATACCTTTCATTGTTCCAATTCTATTGGCTTTCCTTACCCCTTTTTCCTTTCTTACAATGTTGTCATAAGTTTTAAAGGGTCTGCCTCCTTTAGATTTCATTTGCAATTATTTTGAGCTTATCAATTGTAGCAAATAGTCTATAAATAAGAGCTAGTAGTGGGAGAGAAATAAGAAGAAAATATTCTCCTCTTTTCTTCCTATCCACGTCTTTAACAATGTAGTTTTAAAGATATACAATGTAGTATATCTTTTAGATTTCGTTTGCAATTATTTTGAGCTTATCAATTGTAGCAAATGGTCTATAAATAAGAGCTAGTAGTGGGAGAGAAATAAGAAGAAAATATTCTCCTCTTTTCTTCCTATCCACGTCTTTAACAATGTAGTCTCTTGACTTTAACATGCTATCGAAGCCACAATACCTTTCATTGTTCCAATTCTATTGGCTTTCCTTCCCCCTTTTTCCTTTCTTACAATGTTGTCATAAGTTTTAAAGGGTCTGCCTCACTAGAAGATCTAATAGTCTCTTTACATGTGCTTGCTAGTGAGGATTCCGAATCATTCATTTAGGTGGGCCCCACCATGTAAGCCATGATCTGAAAGATCAAGTTGATCCACTCTTCATGCATTCCATCTAATGAGCAAACCAAACTGATTCTTAGAACACCACATACACATGATAAGGCCCGCCCAATAACTCGAAGATCATTTATAGGGATGGTTTGGTGGGCCCCACCGTAGGGCCTAGCATATACTGATTTTGGGCTGTTTATTTATAGATGTGGGGCCTAAATATCAAGAGATACAATTTACTATTTTTAGAAGATATGGGGAGATGTGATTAATGACATGGGGGCTAATTTAAAGACATGATTGAAGATTTTTAGGAATATTTCCTAGATTTGCTTTTACTATCATTAGGCTTTTACCATCTCAGGTAGATTAAATTGATTTGAAATCAACTATGAGTGATTTGAAATCAATCCTTTAGATGGGGGAATTCTTATTAAAGATTCATCTAGGATGGGGGGTGGTAGTGGTTATAGGAGGATTTTCTAAGTGTGATTTATAAAAAAAAAAAAAAAAGGTATTGTAAAAAGTTTGATATCAACAAAGTTATTTCTCCCTTGCTACTCCATTATTCTTATAAGTGTACTCTTGTCCATTTATTTGTGATTCGGGTGTCGAGATCTCATTGACTCGATAATTAGGTTGCACCATCTACACACCATGACGGAGAGAAAGGTGGGAATCTTGGTTGAAGCCAAAAATAAAAAAAAACACATAGTTTTCTATTGATGGATGCATGTCATTCTTAATAACCAACTTTAGAATATCCTCGGTTCAGCTTTAGTATAGTTTTTGTTTTCAAGATTAGTATATGTGAGCTCCTCCAATAAGCAGAACAACAACAACGACATAAATAAATAAATAAAAAACATTGCAGACATTTCACGACAGTCGATTTGGAAGTTTACCAGGCAAAGCCCCTCTCCTTCATGTCCAGCTGCAAGAAACACGTTTGGCAAACCAGGAACAGGGCCAATTATTGGCTTCCCATCTGGCACTGAAATTAGTGGAAGGTTATCTTCTCATCATTTCATATTGACATTTTCTTTAAGTCATAATCAAACTACATAATATCATGATGAACAAAACCCTTTCCATCTAAAACACATGCTATACAACACTTCAGACAATAATTCAACACTTACTGTAAGGGCGCAGTCCTATTCTTGTTTTCCTGTTCTTGGTGAAATCCATGAGCTGGAGTTCTCTTAGAGCAGGAAAGAAGATCCCTGCACGCTCCCATATACGATTTAAGATTGATTCTTCTACTTCTGTATTGAACCCACTGAATTCACGGCTACTCCCTGAAAAGATTATATTGGAAGAAGTGAATGCATGTATTATAGTTCATAAGCATAGCATTTAGAAAATAAAACCAGGTACAAAATATAACATGTCAAGATGGACTTCACATGTTATATTTTGTGAAATCCATCTTAAGGATACAGGTATCGTATAGAAGGCAGTAAGCATACACCAATTTTCAGGACCTACAACCTTTGAACTCAAAACAAATTATCACTTAAGGTTCCAAATTCAGAGCTTGTTGTAACCCCCCATATCAATGTTCAAATTTTTTTTATCAACTCAGAATTTCTGCAAGTGGACTCATTTTGACTGAGATCCAAACATTGGTTCAGAAACAAAAGGGCTGGGTCAATGATCAACTCAGCCATTTTTTGCAAGACCAGCAAATATTTCATTGAATCCAGCCAGTTTATCCAAAAATTTGAAACACTAATTTCCATGTCAGCTTTGAGTTTTTTGAATAACCTAAACTAGACAACAACACAAGCTTTTGCAACTCCTCAAACTCCAGAGAATGCAATAAGAGACCAACCTTCAGAGCTTTTGTACTCCAGAAGACATGTCATGACGAGTACAAGCACTTAGAACTTGGTTTGGTGGTGCCTTAGTCATGACCAAAAGCAATGACTCATTAAGTTGGGGTAAGGTGGTGGCCTTAGTCATGACCAAAAGCAATGATTCATTAAGTTGGATATGACTGGACTGAGCCACGTCAAGTTCTTTTATTTTTCTTCTTTTTGTTTTTTGTTTTTGAAATAAAGAAAATCTGAAAATAGGGGGGGAAAAAAAATGAAAGGGGAGAATTTTTTTCATTAAAAAAAAAAAAACATTATCCACATGCTTATGTACTAGTAAATTCAATAAATTTTCTGCAATCTAACTTGATTAGAGGATAGAAGGAACTCTCGGGTCGAGCTATGAAGGGAGCTCTCCCCTCGAGACTTCTCGAGCTCAGGTTCTTTATTCATACCACCCTACCGTGACTGTGCTGAGCAGCTGACCGAGACTCGTATCGTGCAGGGAACCGAGTGAGCAAGAGTGATCTTCTCCCTACCGTGACTCGTATCATGTGGCTCCACTCCAACCAAGTCCTGTTGGGGACTTTTCGTTTTGGTCGTAGGGAGTGATCTCCATCCAGTCAGTAACAACTGACTTGCATGTAAACCTTTACAGATTTATATTGGCTCAACCAATATGAATAAATAAAGACAAGCATGTCAGGTTGGCGCGAGTCACCCATTGAACTTGCGAGTCATATCCATGACAGCCAAAACCGAGTCTTACACCTTGTATGAAATTGTATGATCATGAATCTAATAAGCTTTGTTAATATTCAAGAAAATCAAACTAAGAAGCATTGCATCCTGAAAGATATACAGAAGGAGCTAGATTATTACCAAGAACAAGGTTTCCCATCATGTCAGTTGTGGCTGTCATTGAAATAGATAGCAACTTCTGTTCATGGTCAATCACTCCTGAAGTGGAAGTGGCAACTGGCACAACGTTACGATGATCGACATACCCAACCTCCATCAAACCATGGTTCACCTGAATTTGGTGGAAGTTCTCTAACACAAGCAGGTGGCCCTGTGATGGAAAGAAAGGGCAAATCGTGCCTTCATCAGAAAACAAGAACTCGCTACAATTCACACACACACACACACACACACACACACACACAACCCAAAAGAAATCCTTCTAAAGAAACCAAACTATTGACTTTTCTTTGTTAATTGCAAGCCACAGCAGGAAACTTCAAGACCAGTTACCATTAGCTTCTACACTGTACTTCAGAACAGTGGGCATCTGCTGGAAAGAAGATAATTGGTACAATGGTTGAATGCACGGACAGCCTTTGGACCAAAATTTTCTTGTCATAGTGGGTCAACAGATACAAGTGAAAAAGTCCAAAATGTATGATTGACATCATGTGATGTGACATTTTTTTTCTTTTTTGAAAGGCATGTGATGAGACATTAGCTAATCAGATTTTCTCAGTTGCTTTGGTGACACTACAGAAGTTACATCATCATGCTGAAGATACAAGAGTTTTTCTATTAATGCTGATTATGACACAGAAGGGTCAGGTTCTTGCACCTCCCTCCCTCCCTCCCTCTCTGCCCTGATTGACTCCTCAACCAGCAACCTGAATACCTTGTTGATTGACTTCCAGGAGAGCTGATCCACTAAACCAAGCTACTATGATGAAGGAAGCCTACATATATAAATGTGCAGGTGGCTATGACCAGTGTTCGAAGTGTCGGTATCGCTACAAGTTTTGCTGGCTGGGGAAATGGCAACAATATCGATATCACCAATATTATCACTGATAACCAGAAATGTGGGGGAACATGGGGAAAAACAGTGGAATTTTTCAGTGAAACTTTAGAAGATGCTAAAATGCACAGATTTGCATATTTAGGAATAAAAAAAATTACAAAAAGAATTCATACATAATAGGTTTCCATTTAATGGGGGCCTAAAAGCATGTGTTGCCGTAAGAAATCAGTCTAATCATCTCATTCATCCCAACTATCCATCTAACCATTCATTGAACCTTCCATCCAAACATCCATCGATATTTCAGAATATCGACAACAAATGATATTTCCCAACAAATCATCGACATTGGAAAAGAAACGAAAGATTGTAGTCTCAATATCGCCCATGTTGCAATAATGATAATACCGTGATATTATCGATATTTTTGGAGTGTTAAGTCCCTTGATATACATTGATACACCATCCTCTGACGGCTCGAGCTTTTAGAGAAAGTGGTTGTTTGACATGGTATCAAAGAGGAAGGTCAAGGGTTCAAATCCTAGGAGCAACAAATAATGCCTCGGTAATATATTCTCCCATGGGGGGCCCAATTCGGCCCAGGGACCGGGAAGTCAAGCACGACCTGTTTACGGTGTGAGTTGTGAGTATCCCTCCACTTGGGTGTGAGTTGAATGTTACTCCACCCTTGTCCAGTATGTTCCCGTGTGAAGTTCCACCCCGCACGTGCAGGGGAGTCCTAGACTGTTAAGTCCCTAGATATACATTGATATGCCATCCTCTGACGGCTCGAGATTTTAGAGAAAGTGGTTGTTTGACAAATATTATCATTGATAAATTGAACACTACATATAACCATGCGCCTATAAAAAAAATATGAAATGGGAATTTTTTAATGTACAGATTTTTGGCGATATCGATACCTTGGCGATATTATAGAAATATTGCAGATACACTGCCGATACAAGAGACACCTGGAAATTACAAAGTTGAAAATATTGGGGATGCATTGGCGATACTAAGCGATACATCACCGATACCTAAAATTTCTGATACTACCAATGTTATTGGTATCACTACTAGTGTTATCGGTATCGCTGAGCTAGAGATACAAATAATATCGGGGATATATTAATTTTGATAATATTGTAGATAATTCACACAGTGGGTATGACTAAATACTAGTCTTGAGGAATGGGGCTCCTGATCTAAATTTCATTGCATTGAGAGGGTACAAGAGGATGAGATTGAGTGTAGCTACCTTAGCGTACAGTACAAAGCGCGTGATTGATGTAGTCAGGGATGTATTGTATTGATGGGAATGTATTTTAGTCAGTTTTGAATTGCATATTTGTGAGGGGAAATCCCTTGGCAGCGACAACAAGTTCTTAAGACCATGACTACACAAGTTAAGACATCCGTTGTGGCATTATCAAGTTCTGTGGGAAATGTTTATTTGCAAATTGTTTCTTGAATAATATAAACGATGTATTTAAAATTAAAAAAAAAAAAAAAAAAATCAAAGATCACCTGTAAAAAATTAGTAATTTTGAACTGGACAGGAGAACAAGCGTGTCTGCAGGCCAAGTGACTCAAGATCAAAGGTCATCTACATCTTGTGGCAATGCAGGTCTTAGAAAAGTGTTGGAGAGCTTGGGAGATTGTGCACAGGTATAGTGGTAATTTAATCTACAAGCAACTGTGTAGAGACACAGGAGTCTTGATTGGTCCCACTCCCTGATTGTTGCTCATTGAATGTGATCTTTATCAATCCTGTCAAGCCGAGCCATGAAAGTAAATTCCCCATGATGGGGTTGAGTGGGGGAATATTGGTGCATGACACCCCTAGTGGGGTCCACCACTCTCTTGCTGCCATGGGACATCCCTATCCTTCCCCCGCTGTCATGAGGTATCAAGGAAAACAGAGAGAAGAAGAGAGGAAGAAAAGGAGAGATTAAAATGCAAGGGGCAGTGTCGCCCAGTCACACTTGCTCGATCACATCCATCAGTTCACAGAGTGAATAGGCTTGCCTTCCCAGTCGTGGTTGGCTTCAGCAAGTGGCCAGAATTTGACGTTTCGGATTTCGTGATTCGGTTCCCATGTAGCTGTGTTGCTCAATCCTAATTGCATGTGTCCCAACCGATCAATGTATGGGCCACGACATTCCAAATAAATCGACGTGATTCAAACAGATCTTATGACTTTATGATTAAAGGGTGATTTGCTGATTCCTCCTCCCCACATGTGAAATACAAGTTGAGAATCGCAATATTCATCTTCCTGAGACCATCAATGCTAAGGATTTTGTCAGAGAATCACAATATTCCTCTTCTTGAGGCTAACAATATTGAGGATTTTGTTAGCATTGGACATTCAAGCTACCGCTTGTAGCTTATAGCTCAGTGGGATGGAAGATGTTCAAATTGTAGCAAGCAGAGAGTGTGAATCTTCCCTAACCAATAGGGATCAAAGGACTAACCTGCTATCTCCCCGTAGAGTTTCCCCACAAGTTTGTTGAAGGAATTAATAATCTCATTAAGATCCCGACAGAGGGTTACATTCCACGCCAGTCCCCAATACAATCATAGCAATCTACCACCCTTGCATCTCTGGGTATCAAAAGCAGCAAAAAAAAAGAAAAAAAAAAAAGATGAAATGATTCCACCAAAGCAGTTCCCTCAAACCATGCATCGCCCCAAAATCTAACCTTGTCGTCCCTATCCACCATGAAGCTGATACTTTATGAAATAGATTATCCGTCCTATGATGAAGATTCTGATTCTTTCAGCATTCAACCACCCAAAGGCATTAATTGTTTTGCACGCATCCAATCCCCTATTCCTTGTGGGAACAACCAGGAATCAACTGCCCTATGACGAACCATACTTCTTATGAATAAAATTTGTCCTACGTGTCTTTGGTTCTCCACCACCATTTAGGGTGCGTTTGGGTAATATGAAAATAGTAATTAAATCAGCATTTTCTAAAATTGATATTTTCTATAATTTTATTTTAAACATGGGGTGATTGGTCCTTATGAAAAGATTTGCAAAATTACAAATTCCCTCCCAAAATCAAGAGGGAATTTCATAAAAGGGTAAATTATCCATTACGACTGCAAAAACTTCCAAAACCCCAACCCACACACACAGACGCACCATCAGACAAGTGATCTTTTGGGAGGGAGGGCAGTCTAAGTTGGGCCCATATGATGGACTGTCCAAATCAATGATCGGACCTTCTCTATTGTAATCAAAATGGATTGTCCCTTTTTCCGAGCCATTGATCAAATGGCTAGAATCATTTGATCAAAGTGACTTCTAAGAGGTACAGGCAACCAAAGGTGGACCCCTCATGACGGATGGTCTATATCAATGGTTGGACCTCTAACATAATCAACATGAACCACCCATTTTACTAGCCATTGATCAGATAGAATCATCCAATCAAAGTGATTATTGGATGATCCAATCAATTGAAGGTGAGCCCCACGATGGATGATCCAAATCAATGATTGGACCTTCTATAGTATAATCAAGATCAAAGTGATTGTTGGATGATCCAACTCAATGCTTGGACCTTCTATATTATAATCAAGATCAAAGTGATTGTTGGATGATCCAAATCAATGATTGGACCTTCTATATTATAATCAAGATCAAAGTGATTGTTGGATGATCCAATCAATTGAAGGTGAGCCCCATGTGATGGATGATCCAAATCAAAGATTGGACCTTCTATATTGTAATCAAGATGAACCTTCCTTTGTCCTACCCATTGATTGAATGGTATCATCCGATCAAAGTAACTTTTAAGAGGAACAAGCAAACAAAGATGGGCCCCATATGACAGATAGTCCAAATCAATTAAAAGATCTCTTACAATCAATATGGACCACCCATTTTCCTATCCATTGATCAAATGGCCAGGATGATCCAATCTAAGTGACTTTTAAGAGGGATGAGAAATCAAAGGTGGGGCCCACACAATGGATGATCAAGATCAATTATTGAACCTTTATTATAATTAAATGAACCATCCATTTTAATAATGTTAATTAGATAGGGTCATCCAATCAGATCAATCTTTTGGGAGGGACAGTCAATCATGTTGAGGAACCGGCCCTGCGGAAGCACCTTAATGTGGGTTGAAACAAACAAGAGAAAACAACAAGATCCAAGCAACCACATAGAGAACACGCGGCTTTTTACATGAAAAACCCTTGGGGGGAAAATCCATGGCACAAAGTGACATCAATATACTATTCAGAGAAGATTATAGGGATGGAGATAACCAGCAAAAAAATCTAGCTCTCTCCCCTTGGAGGCTCTCAAAATCATAACTCTCTTAACCTTAACATAACTAACCCTAAAAGTCACACTTTCAAAAGGAAAATGTCAAAAATACCCCTCTAAGGGTTTACTAACACTTAGACCTTATTAGCATGTGAAACATGGGTTATATGGGCACATAAAAGTGAATAAACCCAAAGTGATTTTGGTGTCACAATTTTAACTGTTTCCACCTCGATAGCAAAATCACTTCCTTGCTTTGCCAATCTTCTTCTAAGCATCAACATCATCACTTCATGCACACTCCATCTTTATTCCTTTCTTGCCAACCCAGAGAAGCCGAACAAAACTTAAACTTCTCTACAGGAATGACCTTCATAAGCATGTCCGTCGGATTCTCACTGGTGTGAATATTCTCAAGAGTAACATCTCCTTTTTCTAGCATCTGTCGGATAAAGTGATAACAGACATAAACATGCTTAGTTCAGGAGTGATATACCGAGTTCTTTGCCAAATTAATTGCACTCTCGTTGTCACAATGCACAGGCACGACTTCCTGCTAAAGCCCCAACTCATTCATCATCCCTTTCAACCAAACAACTTCCTTTAATGCCTCCGTCAATGCCATGTATTCAGCTTTGATAATGGAAAGTGCAATCACAGATTGAAGCTTAGACATTTAACTGATAGCTCCACCCATTAGCATAGACGAGTATCCAAAAGTGGACCTTCTATTGTCCACATTCCTTGAATAATCCAAATTAGCATAGCCTACGAGTCTCTCTTCTAAATCATCGAAACACAAGACGTAGTCCGTCGTACCTCGTATATACTGAAGTAACCATTCCACCACTTCCCAATGTTGCTTGCTAGGATTTGACATATATCTGTTCACAACACCAATTGCGTGTAAAATATCCGGTCTTATACAAACCACAACATACATAAGACTGCCAACTGCACTTGAATAGGGAACATGAGACATACCACTTTTCTTCATCTGACGAAAGACGATTATAAAAAAAAGCTAAAAGTGAACGGTGTGGGGAGTGCTAACCAATTTTGCCTTTTCCAGTCCGAACTTGACTAGAACCTTCTCAAGATACTCCTCCTGAGACAACCATAGCTTACTCCTCTCCCTGTCCCTGTCTATACCAATGCCAAAAATCCTCTTTCCAGCCCTCGAATATTTCATTTCAAATGTCCTAGATAACTGAGCCTTCAACATGTTGATTTCAGACATGTTATGGGTGGCAATAAGCATATTATTAACAAATAACACTAAAATGATGAATTCTCTGCCACTTAGTGCTCTAAAATAAACAAAAATGATCAAAATTCACTTATAGTGAAGCTCTGACTCAACATGAGAGTCAAACTTCTTATACTTTTACCTAGGCGATTATTTCAAGCCGTACAACGACTTCTTCAACCTGCAAACAAGATCCTTCTTTCCTACACCTCGAACCCTTTTGGTTGCTTCATGTAAATATGTTCTTCTAATTGCTCATGTAGAAACGTGGTTTTAACATCCAATTGTTCCAATTCCATATTGTATTGAGCAACCAGAGCCAATACAAATCTGATAAATACATGCTTTACCATTGATGCGAAAATCTCACTGAAGTCGACACATTCCTGAGCATATCCATTTGCTACCAATCTGGCCTTGTACCTAACCAGTTTATTTCAGAATATCCACTTGCACCCAATCTCCTTTCTCCCAACGGGTAGCTCAACTAGCTCCCACGTTTGATTTTTATACAAAAAATTCATCTTTTCATGCATATTTGTCATCCCCCTTTTGCATCTTTATCTTCTAAAGCTTCTTTGAAAGTAGATGGATCCCCCTCATCCATAATGAGAGCAGATGCAACATTAGAGTCATTCCTGTATCTCAACGGTAACTTGCAATCCATCAGTGGATTTCTCCTAATAGGTGGTGGCTCCACCTCTTCCTATACCTCAACCTGCGCCTCAAGTTCCTCAATTGTCTCACCCTTATCTAATTCCACATTAACATCTGATTTTTCCGTTTCCTTTTGCTCATCTTTTTGAAACAAGGAACCCTCATCAAATTTCACATCCAAGCCAATAATGATCTTTCATGAAGCACGGTCAAACAACATATAACCTTTCACCGCATCACCATAGCCAACAAAGGTGCACTTTTTTGCCCTTTGGTTTAGCTTATTTATCTCTATAGATGGTATATGAGAATAAACATCACAACAAAAAATTCTCAAACTCGAGTAATCAACTACCTGACCACTCTATATTTCCTCAGGAATTTTACAATCAATAACTGTAGAGGGAGACTTCTAACCCAGATAACAAGCTGTAGAAACAGCTTCAACCCATTGCTCAACCCAGAATTGCTCAACATACTCTAAGTCATTTCCAAAAGAGTCTGGTTCATATGTTCTGCCACACCATGCTGCTCTGGCATATGCCTCACTATGTTGTGGCTGACTATTCTCTCGTTCTTACAATACTGATTAAATTCTCTTGAAATAAATTCCACGCCGTTATCTGTCCTCAGAACTTTCATCTTCCACCGTCTATTTTTCAAACATCGTTTTTCATATCTTGAAAGTGGCAAACACATCGGATTTATGTTTCAAAATATAAACTCAAACCTTCATAAAGAAGTCGTCTATAAATGTGACAAAGTAAGACAATCCTCTTTTGGAAAAAACAAGCGACGGCCCCCACACATCAGAATGCACGTAATCAAGTTGCCCTTTACTGAAATGTTTTCCGGTTTTAAAACACAGCCTCGACTGTTTCCCATATACGCAATGCTCACATACATCCAAAACAAAGCTTTTAAAAATAGGAATTAACTTATAATTAAGAAGTACCTTCATACCTCGTTCGCTCATGTGTCTTAGTCGCACATGCCATAAACAAGCCGATGTAAAATCCGTTACAAACACTGCAGCTCCACTAGATATAGTATTTCCGATCAACCGGTAAAGATTACCGCTTCATTGTGCCTTCATTACTGTAAGAGCCCCCTTTGAAACCTTCGGGACACCATCATAACCGGTGAACTTGCAACCAATTGCATCTAGAGCTCCCACGATTAAATTGTTCTTCAAGTTTGGAACATGCCTCACATCTATTAGAGTACGCTCCACCCCATCAAACATCCTGATGCGAACCAAACCAATTCCAATTATCTTGCAGGCATGATCATTGTCTATAAGAACCAACCCACCATCATACTCACTATATGTGGTAAACTAACTTCGATGATGACATATGGTACAATGCACCCATATCCAAGATCCATTCTTGATAGAAATTCCCGATCTTGGTCACCAACAATACATCACAATCATCTAAGCCTCCACTAGATTTGTAACGTCTCGGAAAAATCCGTATTGAGACCCGAGTGCCGCCTCAGCCAAAAATCACTAAGGACTAAATCCTTTAGAAATTAGACGAGTTTAACTAAGTGTTAAACTAGAGTAGTTACGAAATCCCCTCGATCCACTTTAAATACGATCTGCAAGACCTAAAACTTGTAGAATCATTGACGCTAGGTTACCCTAAAATCTAGGATCCATCTCATTACCCAGTTGCTCTCGGGAGCACAGTGAAACTCCGTATTAGATCTGGACCGCACGTAGAAAGTCCAGTTACTACGAAATTATATAGTTAAGACCGCCTTGCTGGACTTGACAACCTTCTCGGAAATCAACTCTAGATAGTGTCCCAAGGCTATTCGCTTGAGCCCAGAGCGAAGAGTGTAAGAAAACATGGTTTTCTTTAGAAATGAATCTAACTTTAAGTAATCTGAGACTCGTCACTTGCGGCCCGAATATAAGCAATCAGACTGTCAGAATCTAACTCAAATACACCCTCGGATCAGGAGAAATTTCTCATACATGGCAATGTACTTGTAACCCTGATCGAGTTTCGGTGACCGTTGAACTGAAACTGGTCCGCCACGTGTGATCTGGGAACCCGAATGGAACGAAAACTTAACTTAACCTAGATCCAAGGTCAGTGAACTTAAGTCCGACCTTTGGCTCAAGGGAGGGCTCCGGAAGTGCTCCGTTGAGCCGAAACAGATGAGTTTTGGCTATAATTGAAGTATACCATGGCCCTGGGGCCATTCCCATCAGTTCTGGGCCTATATAGAGACCTTAAACCCTCTCTCTCTCATTTCATACGAATTTCTTAAACTTAGGAGAGAGAAGAGAGAAAAAGAGAAGGAAAGAGAGAGAAAGTGTGAGGGATTGCTGGAGTTTCTTACTGGGATTCAAACCCACTTATCTACGTGCCTAACTACGACTATCGTGTTGCTTTTCCGGCGATACCAATCCCATTCTTAGGTAAGAAAACTTAACCCTAATCCGTTCTAGGGTTTCAATTAGTTAAAGTAAGGAAATAGCTAACCTATTTCATGAAATAGGTTGCCGTTGGGCCGTAGACGGAGCGTGAGTGAATAAACTGAATTCGTTACGTGTTTACCGACGAAAGGTGCGGACTTTAAACGTATAGGTTATGGTTTTCAAGGCTTTCAATGTCAGTTAATGATATATTACTGACGTGGATGCTATTGCACATGTACAAAGTGTTGTCCGTTTCGTTTTTCAGATATACGTTAACTATGTTGAATATATTGTATACCTCGTATTTGTAGAAAATACCGTATACGTATGAAATACGGATTTGTGTTTGTCATGATTAATTGTTGTCTATGTATGCTAGATGCATGTGTATCAACTTCTGGGTGAATGGATTAGCCTAATACCTGTTGTATTAACATACGTCGTGTATGTACAAGTTGTAGCCTAAGTGTTTGTGAAATTGTCTAAGTGAGTATAAACTATGCATTAGTGTACGCCACGACTAATCGTCGTGGGTATGTGATTGTTATATAGGCAGCAATCCTTTGATGAAAGGACTTGCCCTAATACGTATTCTAACTCCTATATGTCATGTATAATGACTAAGTGTATGTAAACATGTCTGTATGAGTAAGTACTTATGAATTCTTCTTTAATTGGGTGTTGAGATAGGATTCTCAACTACTCTAGCGATGTGTATGTTTTTCTCCATGTATGATATATTCAGATATTTGTTTGGTTATGAATTGAATATGTTCAAATTCATGTTGATATTGTACTTCATAGCATGCTCAACTGATTGTATGTTTTGAATCATTGTTCCATTACTGCTTTGAGTATCTCATATGTTAGATCGATGTAATTGAATGTGTTTGGGGCTATTATATAGTCCAGGCAATCGGTAATAAGACTTGAACGAGTGGCTGTCCTTGATCCTCCACATGAGACACACCTGATGAACCCGAGTCGTATGTCGGTTGGCAACAGTGGTTAGGCTACACGGAGTGCTTATGCACTTCATGTCGTTCAACTCGGTGTGCGCTCGTGCTAGTCGAGCCGTCAAATAACCTGATTTGCCCGATGTATGTTAACCATGTATGGTCGCTTCTGCTTAAACCTAGGGTACCAAACTCACCAGTGAAATCCCTGTTAACCTTGGTACCTTGATCCGCTAAGACTCGTGAGCCGGACATGGTGGTATGGGACACCGTGGTCGAGCTGTCGGCCTACGCTGTGGCGACAAGCTTCCCCGTAGTGACCATTGAGCAACCTAGACTCGTGAGCCGAATACGGTGGTATGGGACACTGTATTCGAGCTGTCGGCCTACACTGATAAGGTGACGAGCCCTTTGTAGTGACCTCGAGCATACTCTGAGACTGCGGTGAGGCGACAAGCCTTACCGTAAAACTAGAGTATAACTAGGCCTGCACTGATACGGCGATGAGCCCTTTGCAGTGACCTAGAACCGTATTATCGTATGAGTTTACTAGAACTGACGACCCTGGAATGGATCCTTGTTGGGAAGTGATATAAGGGAGGTACCTTAGTTTCCCAATCCTGTTGTATGAAAATGACTAATAAAGAACTTGGTAATCACGTTCATGCACCGCATTACGTGTGCGTTTGGCGTTGATGGTCAAGCACTGAGGGAGTGTGGCATGCCGCGATCGTAAGGAGTCGCTGAGGGAGCGTAGGCGAGGGCCATACTTGCATTAATAAGAGTACTTAGGGATGTGTGATTTACTGCTTTATTATTACCGCTTGATTGAATTGATAACATGTTAACCTTTGCTTTATTGTTCCACTGAGTTGATCACTCACTCCCACGTTACGGGACAATGTTATGCACACCAACCAGACCCTGTCTTAGATGCAGGTGGTGGCGATGCTTACGAGGCGGAGCCAGACTTCGAGGAGGACGAGGAGGCCTTCTCCTATATGCAGACTTCAGGCGGGTTCTTGTGAGCCGTGGCCTGACTAGCGGGACTTCTTTCTGGGATTATGAATAGAGGATACTACACATTTTGTATATTTTGGAACTACACTTGTAATCCTTGACCTGGCAATGCAAACATATGTTGGGGACATACACTGGTTTATACAGTTATATATATTCGTTTCAGTCTTCCGCTTGCGTATTATAACTGTCCCTGGATTATGTTTTGCTGATTTGGCTTAATCTTATTCATGTTTCATGCACTAATACAGACAACATACAGTCATCATTTCATATGTTGCATAAGTGATGCGTTGGAACTCGGGAGTTAAGTTCCTACTCGACCCCCGATTTTCAGGGTGTTACAAGATTTAACTGAATTAACTTCCTTTGGCGAATCATCTGACTTCTCATCCTTCCGCACTTTGGAAAACTAAGTTCTTTTTTAAGTGTCCTAGCCTCTGACAATTCTAACACTTCAACTTTCTTTTGCTTTTGAGTTTGATGTAGATAGAGGTTTTCCCTTCTCTCGCTCAGATAGGCTTCCCCGAGCAAACAACGCATCCGTAGAGGTACCTTCACCGCCGTTCTGCCTGTCGCAACTGCTTCGACTGAAGGGTTGTGATAACGGCCTCGATGTCCAAAGTATCCCTACCATAACAAAGAGTATCAACCAGATACTCAAACAACTTGGGAAGAGATGTCAACAAAATTAGGGCTTTGTCTTCGTCCTCGATCATCACCTCAACACACTCGTCAACTTGCAAACCAATTTGTTGAACGTTCAAATAGATCCGACCCTTCCCCCATTTTTCAGATTATAAAACTCTCTTCAGAAATAGACGATTGGTAAGAGATTTCATCATGTAAATACTCTCCAACTTCGCCCATAAACCTGCAGTAGTTGTCTCATCAATGGCATTGCAAAAGACTTCATCAACCAAGCACAGTTGAATTGTACTAATTGCCCTTTGATCCAGTTCATCCAAATCTTCTTACTTCTCACATTCCGGACGATGCGCTTTCCTAATGAGTGCATACTGCAACCCTTGCTGAAAGAGGAGGGCTTTCATCTTCAATCTCTATAGTTTAAAGTTGTTTTTTCCTATGAATTTCTCTATCTCAAACTTCACATTCAATCCCCTTGATGCCATATCTCAAATTCAAACTAACAAACCAACCTCACTCTGATACCACTTCTTGAGGAACCAGTCCTATGGAAGCACCTTAATTTGGAATTGAAACAAGCAAAAGAAAAAACGAAAAAAATCCAAGCAACCACACAGAGAACACACAATTTTTTACGTGGAAAACCTTCGCAGGAAAAAACTACAGCACAAAGTGACAATCGATCTACTATTCAAAGAAGATTACATGGATGGAGAGAACTTACAGCAAAAAACCCTAGATCTCTCCCCTTGGAGGCTCTCAAAACACCCAAAATCGTAACTCTCTTAACCTTAACATAACTTATCCTAAAAGCCACCCTTTTAAGAGGGAAATGTCAAAAATACCCCTCAAAGGGTCCACTAACACTTGGGCCTTGTTAGCATGTGAAACATGGATCATATATTCATATGGGCTGATAAAAGTGAATAAACCCATAGTGATTTTGGTGTCACAATTTTAACAAATCAAAGGTGGGGCCCACATAATAGATGATCCAAAATGATGATAGGACCTATGTATGGGCCATCCTTTATCCTACTCATTGATCAATGGCTAGGATCATCCAATCAAAGTGACTTTTAAGAGGAACAAATAGTCGAAGGTCAATCTCACATGACGGGTGGTCCAAGTTAATGAATGGACCTTCTTTAATACAATCAATATGTAGCACTATTTTTCTAGCCAATGATCATATATTTAGAATATCTAACCAAAACAATCTAAGATGGGTGTGCAACAAAAATGTGAGGTCCAAATGATGCACATGCCAGATCAATGATCGGACCTTCTCATTATATAGAATATGGATCATCCACTCTCCTAGCAAGGTATTCAATATCGGTAACAGGGACTTCCGACCTCAATTTTAATCCAAACGCAATTGGTGTTTCCAGGGAACATTGAGAAATCTTCAACAAAGGCTGGGGACTGTCCTCTAGTTTAAATTTTTCATTCAAACATCTCTATAGAGAGGCCAATGAAACTGCGGAATTACTAGTGTAGTGTGATTTTTTTTTAAAAAACACTTCTATGAGGTATTCTTGGACTTGGTGGATGTATTTTCTGTTTCTGGCACCTGGCTTTTCTTCATTGTTCTCCTTTCTCTCAATAAAAATCTATTCACTAAAAAAAAGGAACATAAAAAAATGGCAATACACGCTGCTACGGACATTACTGATAAACTGTATATGGCATGTATACCAATCCATGTGAGTCCGAACCAGTTCAAGTTCTAGAAGCAAACCTTACGAGGCTTCACAGGGACATCCAAGACAATATCAGATTCCTTGACCAGGTATTGCATCAAAGACCCACTCCAAGCACCTACAGCAATTACAACAGCCTTTTTACCGTATAAAGCATGCTTGGCAGTTTCAACAGCTTCAACCTCTCCATTTTGACCAGATCTGGATATTATCAGAATGAAAAACACTCAGTTCTGAAAAAAGAAAAAAAAATGAAAAATACAGAGTTTGGAGAATCTGATCATCCTGGGGTTTCACTCGGGAAGGTGTGATATGAACTGCAGATCATAGTACCACACCTTATTAAAGAGATGATTGGTTCATTATAGAACTCTCCATATCTTCCATGTGAGGCAAAAAATCTGTTACCCTACACGTTAAACAAATCTGCATTGATTAGATTAAACCTTTAGAAAATAATTACCAATAATCAACAAGCCCAATCTTTCCACTACAAACAGGAAACACCAACGGCACCTTCTCAATGAACGAAACAGCCCGGTGAGCATCCAACTGACAGTCATCTGGTAGAAAAGAAGCTCCAGTGTCCTTCCCAACCTCAAGTGCAGGTTCCTTTAAAAGCAATTCAGTTCCTGATATGAACTCTGCTCTCAATCCAGCTTCAGATAGCAGCTTGACCCTCTCTTCCAAAATGGTTATCTCATCCGGAGTTCTACCAATTAACAAGCTGCCTATTATTAAGATTTCAAACCAAATTTTTATCTTTCATCAGCATCAGTTACTTCAAACAACAGTTCCATAAGGAAAAAATGAATAAAATAATGTAAATTTGACCAAGTGGATACTCTGCATTGTCAGTGGGTATTCCTTCAAAACCAAAACATATTGAACTTAACTAAAGATGATACTGATGCATAAAGCAATTTCAGAAAATGGCAACCCATGGGCATGGAATCTTTCTGAGTGACCAACTTGGGGTTTAGAATTTTCTTCTGAAAGACGAGCCATGCTCTTTTTAATGTTCAACGGGTTAATGGTGACATAACCCATTCTGATTTCCATGTCCACCAAAAGATGTGGCTGAAAGAGCTCACTTGTGATCAGAGCCTTTCTGGCATGTCAAGCCCAATTCTGTCGGTTGAGAGATCTTATAGGACAAATGTTAAGAAATTAGGATGACTCGAAATACCTAGAACAACAAATGGATAAGCACACCAAGAAGCCTTTGGAAGTAGCAATGCAGACAATTTCTTATGGACAAGGAGAACTGGAAATAAAATTAAACAGCTCTTCAAATTATTAAAAAATAAAAAATAAACACTTTCTGAAATGAATGGAGGCCAAAACATTGGCCAATATGATACATAGCAGGCGAAATGTATTCGTGTTAGGGGTTCCCTTATGTATATTTGAAGGTGAATCAAGCGGCCCGAATTCACAAACAGAAGATGCAAGCACCAATGTGACAAGTGATAAGGTTGATACAATCACAGAAACACGAGAGCTTCTTTTTATCTTTGCACTTCTTTTTGTTCATTCTTTTCTCTTGGGAAGGGGGATTTGGGGTTTTCGGTCGTACCCTACTAGATTTGAGCATAAAAAAGAAAGAAAAATAAAAAATAAAAATACATCAAAGCATATTGTGACAAATCAAATTAGAATGAATCAGTTTGGGTAAAAAAATCTTCGTGAGATTTAGGACAGTTATTTTTTTTTTTCTCTTGCTAAATTTTCAAGTATTTCACAAAAATAAGCCATTAACTTATGATTGTTTAGCATGATTTGCACAGGTTTAAATGATCTCAATAACTGGGTTTCTATTGTCAATTTCTTTTCTTTCTTTCTTATTCTTCACTGATGTCTGATAGTATGCCCCTACATTATGTTAGATGTATTATCTATGCAGTTAAGCTTAGACCTATATAAATTGACATATAATTTTATATTATACTTATCAAGTATCGACTCATCACCAACATCATCATCATCATCAAAGGCTTTCACCAACTATTTGGAGTTGGATTTACAAATTTTATTTCGCCAGTCAATCCTACTCAGTGTTTTATCTCCTTATCAGTATATGTATCGCACCCCCAAGGAAACGGCCTGTATCAATATCATCAATAATATCGTAAATACAGGGATATGCATTGTTGTCTGAGGGAAACATTGAGGAAACATTAGCAAAATGGTGACATATTTCACTAAAACTTCAAGAGATGTTAAAAGACACATGATTGCACACTTAGGACTCAAAAGATCATTAAAGGAAAAAACTGTTTCCATTGTTTAGGCACAAGACCATGCATTGTCGGCCATGAGTGATGCAATTAAATCTGTAGATCAACCAACACTCATCAACATATAACTTTTCCACACTTGCATTACAATTTTAAACTGGAAAATGGAGAAAATTCAGGTTTCTCCATTTCCTTCATTTTTCACGTCCAATTTTTTTCCCCCTTAAATCCATGCCAATGCATGAAAAACCATGCATAGACATGTATTTCTACTAGAATCCAAGCTAATATGTTGAAGAAAAAAAAAAATAATTAATTAAATAATTTTTTCTCACTTTTTTCTGGTTCGATTCTACTCTTGAATCATGATTCTCCACCAAAATCATGTTTTAATGTCAAACAACTTAAGTGGCGCTCTTAAAACAAACCTAGTTTTTTTTTTTTTTTTTCATTTTTTCTTATTTTTGTAGGAATTGTATTGCTAGGGTTTTGCTGGCTTCATATTATTTCAGGATCAGGATGGAGGAAGTCTATGGAGAGAAGTTAGCATAGCCAAATACGAAGCAACGATGGGAGGGTTAGGGGGTCAAGCAGTCTTCCTTATACTAGGCTTCCAGCTAGTGGAAGGCAGTTGAAAGCATTTCGGTCCACATCAAAGAAGGGGTCGAATTTACAGTTGGGGATGGAGAAAGGGTGTGTTTCTGGGATGATATTTGGCTAGAAGACATAAGGCTGCAGACCAAATTCCCTAGGCTGGTGTCGAGTACTCTGATTTGTAGCATCACCATCTCCAAGTGCTTCTCTCTAAGTCAGGTAGGGAGTGGGTTTGTGTAACGCCCCAGATTTTTGCCTACCTGGAGTTAGATGTCCTTAGGCAAGGGGTAGATCCTAACCCCTTTTGAACCTCTCAAACCTCAAATCCTTTAGAAATTAGACAAGTTTAACTAAGTGCTAAACTGGATTAGCTGTGAAATCCGCCTGAATCACTTTACATACGATCTACAAGACCCAAAACTTGTAGAATCATTGACGCTAGGTTACCCTAAAATCTAGGATCAATCTCATTACCCAGTTGCTCTCGGGAGCACATTGAAACTCCGTATCGGATCTGGACCGTACGTCGAAAGTCCGATGACTACGAGATTAAGCGTTTAGGACCGCCTTGCTGGGCTTAACAACCATCTCGGAAATCAAATCCAGATAGTGTTCCGGGGCTATTCGCTTGAGCCCGGAGTGAAGAGTGTGAGAAAACGTAGATTTCTTTAGAAATGAAACCTAATTTAAGTAATCTGAGACTTGTCACTTGCGGGCCTGATATAAGCAATCAGACCGTCAGAATCTGACCCAAATACACCCTCGGATCAAGAGAAATTTCATACACATGGCAGTGTACTTGTAACCCTGATCGAGTTCCGGTAACCGTTGAACTGAAACTGGTTCGCCACGTGTGATCTGGGAACCCGACTGGAATGAAAACTTAACTCGACCCAGATCCATGGTCAGGGAGCTTAAGTCCGACCTTTGGCTCAAGGGGGGGCTCCGAAAGTGCTCCGTTGAGCTGAAACAGATGCCCTTTGGACATAACCTAAGTATACCTTGGCCCTGGGCCTATTTCTGGCAATTCTGGGCCTATATAAGGACCTTAAACCCTCTCTCTCTCTCTTCACATACGAATTTCCAACCCTAAGGAGAAAAGAGAGAAGGAAAGTGAGAGAAAGTGTGAGAGAGAGTTGGTGTTCAATCCAGGGCTTCTTCCCTGCCATTCCACGTACTCAACTATCGTATCTAAATCGTTCTTTCGGCGATTCCGATCCCATTCTTAGGTAAGAAAACCTAAACCTAACCTGTTCTAGAGTTCCAAATAGCGTAAGTGATGAAATAGCTAACCTATTTCATTTCATAGGTTGCCGTTCTAACCGTTGATAAAGACTTAGTGTTTAACTGAGTCCGTTACTCGCTTCTACGGCATAAGGTGCGGACTTTAAGCGTATAGGTTATGGTTTTCAAGGCTTTCAATGTCAGTTAATAATATATTACTGACGTGGATGCTATTACACATGTACAAAGTGCTGTCCGTTTCGTTTTTCAGATATACGTTAACTATGTTGAATATACTGTATTCCTCGTATTTGTAGAAAATACCGTATACGTATGAAATAAGGATTTTTGCTTGCCATGATTAATTGTTGTCTATGTATGCTAAATGCATGTGTATCATCTTCTGGGTGAACGGATTAGCCTAATACATGTTATATTAACATACGTTGTGTATGTTATAGCTTAGTGTTTGAGTAAAAGACTAAATGAGTATAGAATTTGCATTCGTGCTCGCCATGACTAATTGGCATGGATATATGATTGTCGTATAGGCGACAACCCTTTGACGAAAGGATTTGCCCTTATATATATGATAACAAATGTAAAATATGTATGATGGATGTGTGTAGTCTAAGTGTTTGTTGAAATGATTGAATGAATATGAAATCATGACCGTGGTTATGGGATACAAGTGCATGATGACTGTGTTTGTGACAACTCCTTGTCGGAAGGATTTGTCCAAGTACATGTTAAAAATCGACATATGTCATGTAGGTTGATAGGTCTAGTATAAGTGTTTGATAAAATGTTTGTATGAGTAAGTATTTGATGAATTGTACTATATATGGGTGTTGAGATAGGATTCTCAACTACCTTAGAGATGTGTATGATTTCCTCCATGCATGTTGTTTAGTTTAACCGCTTGTGAAAGTTTGTATTTAAATTTCCTGTTTAAGTTGTGTTTTATAACATGCTTGTTAACATGTTTGCACTACTTAGTTAATTCTGCTCTGACTACTCTACATGCTTTCTGGCTTAAGATTGAATGTGATTGGGGCTATGCTATGGTCCAGGCAATCGGTAGCCGGCTTTGAGTTCGTGGCTGAGATTCATTCACCACGTAGGACGTGTTTGACGAACCCGAGTCGTACTAAAGTTGTCGGCAGTGGTTAGGCCACACGGAGGGCTATTGTACTTCATGTCGACCAACTCGATGTGCACTCGTGCTAGTCGAGCTCGTCAAGTAACCCGATTGGCCCTATGTATGTTCACCACGTTTGGACGCTACTGCTTGAACCTAAGGTACCAAACTCACCAGTGGAAACCCCGTTAACCTTGGTACCTCGATCCGCTAAGACTCATGAGCCGGACATGGTGGTATGGGATACCGTGGTCGAGCTGTCGGCCTACGCTGGGGCGACGAACCTCCCCGTAGTGACCAGTGAGTAACCCAGACTCGTGAGCCGAATACGGTGGTATGGGACACTGTATTCGAGCTGTCGGCCTACATTAATCAGGTGACGAGCCCTTTGTAGTGACCTCGAGCATACTCTGAGATTACGTTGAGGCGACGAGCCTTCCGTAGCAACGAGAGTATAAGCTAGGCCTACCCCATCGCGAACCGGGCCGTGGTCCCCTGGGCTCGGGTGACGTGCCTTCGAAAATAGACTGCCAGTTGGTAGGGCGTTGGTGGTAGTGACCCAGAACCGCAACTTCGTATGAGATTTACTAGGATTGACGACCCTAGAATGGATCATTGTTTGCATATTAATATAAGGGAGGTACCTTAGTTTCTCAATTCTACTGTTTGAAAAGGACTAATAAGAACTTGGTAATCATATGCATGCACCGCATTACGAGTGCGTTCAGGGGTTGCAGGTCAAGCACTGAGGCAGTGTTGTCATGCGCGAACGTGAGATGAAGTCGCTGAGGGAGCGTAGGCGAGGGCATGTATCATACATCCATACCATTCTTGCATTAACAACAGTACTTAGGAATGTATGATTTACTGCTTTATCATTACTGCTTGACTGAATTGATAACATGTTAACCTCTGCTTTATTGTTCCACTGAGTTGATCACTCACTCCCACGTTACGGGACGGTGTTGTACACACCAACCAGACCCTGTTTGAGTTTCGGATGATGGCGATGCTTGCGAAGCGGAGCCGGACTTTCATGATGATAAGGAGGGTTTCTCCTTTATGCAGCTATCAGACGGGTCTATGTAGACCATCTTCTGATCGGCGGGGTTACAGGGTTGTTGATTAGATGTCATTACATTTTAGTTTGCTCTTTTGGAGCACCCTTGTATATTCATTTTGTCCATTTTTGGAGTATACATTGATATATTTAACCTGGTAACATGTTCAGACTCTGGAGACTTACAACAGTTTATATATTTTATATATCTATCACAGTCTTCCGCTTGCGTAAGTTAACTCTCTGGAGTATGATATGTTGTTTTGGCTTAATCTCATTCATCTTTAATGCACTAATACGAACAACATTCAATCATCATTCTTTATGTTGCATAAGTGATGCGTTGGAACTCGGGAGTTGAGTTTATGCTCGACCCCCGATTTTCAGGGCATTACAGTTTGGTACCCGCTTTGTAGAAGAAATCTAACGGATGAAGAGGTTGAAGAGTTTATAAGAACCCCGACCTTACTTCAAGGGTTTAGCCTCTCTTCGGGGGTGAAAGATGCTATGCTATGGAAAGTGGAGAAACCTGGAAAGTTTTCGGTTCAATCTTTCTACAAGTGTTCACTCCCCAAGTATAGGGTTGTGATGTAGTAATAAACTCAGTAAGATCGAGGTCGAATCCCACAACGACTGGTCGTCACAATTTAAATCTAAGATTCTTCTTAACTAATCCAATGAATAATGAACTAAACCACTAAGCATAATTTTAAGAAAAACAATTAAGAAACAGGGAATAAAATTCAATCAGAGAGAAAGCACTAGGACTTTCGAATCCACCCCTAATTATCCTAACCCTTGTTTTGTCTGTTGATTCACCTTGACCTTGATTGATACCACTTAAATAGAGAAAGCACAATCTGTGTCCTAAATCGGGCATACAGACTGTCTAATTCCTTTAAGCAATGCCATGAACAATACATCCCATGTCCTTGGCTCCTGGGCACATGGTATGCAAAATTCATTAAAGCACCCCTGTTCCTTCCCCTATAGGAAACTTGTTCTTGATCGACCTCAAAGACTGTAATAAGCATCCAAACAACATCCATCTATACTTTGGTCAAGTTCATAGATGGAGAAGTATGGAATTTAAACCCATAAAGCCCACTCGAGAGAGAAAGAAACAAATTAATTAAAATTCAAAGTAAATCAACCAATACAAGAGTGATCAAATTAGGGGCTTCATCTCGACCCTAACTGAGAGATTAGTGACCCATGAAATCCATAAAAATATTAAATAAAATTCATAAAATCAAAACACCAAACCGAACAATCTCTCTCTCTTCTTCCTTCTCTTTCTTCTCTTTCTCCTCTCCCCGGCTCTGGATCTCCAATTCCTCGGATCGAATACCTCTCCCACGTCCAAAACTTCCCTTTTATAGCCGCCGGATGGTGGAATCGGTGGCGTAGTCGCAGACGGACTCGAAGTGTAGATTTTCGCAACCGTGATCGGTGGGCCCCACAGAGGTGTTTTCTGGAAAAATCCACCCCGTCCATTGGATTCAGGACGAAATTTCAGTCAAGAATGGGTGGTTTTGAAGGTCCATTGGCGCGGCCCACAGAAGAAATCTCAAAAAGATCAGATTTGAACGTCGTCGGGTAGCCCTTTTGTGGCCTCTGTACCGCACATGTGTGTATGCATGGGAGTGGAATCTCAGCATGGTTTTGTAGTTCTCGTGGCCCTCTACAAGATGGACGGCTCAGATCGGTCGTACGGACGACGAGTGGGGCCCACAATCAGCCGCAAAAACGGCCCAGCCGTCGGGTTACGCGAACGCGGAAACAGGGACGTGGATTCGCTGACGTCCTGGTGGGGTCCGTGATCGGAATCCACAGCGGAATCCACTCCATTCATTCGACTCCCAGCTAAAAACCGTCCAGGGATGTCCAGTTTCAACTGTTTTCGGTGTGCCCCACTAGAGTTCTAAACTCACCGTCCAACCTGCGTTTGAATGGATGGATTCTGATCGTCGCTCCCTCTCGCAATTTCGCCACCTAGGCAACGGTAATATGGACCTTAGAGGGACAATGGACGGTGTGGATTGGAGGTTTGATGGACGGTGTGGACTCACAATCGCCGACCGGCGGTCGGGTGCGCGGACGCTGGAGCTTGTTCGCGTCTCTGAGGAAGACGGTGCGCGGGTCAGCGCGGACGCTGACCATTCGGGCGGTCCGGTGCCCAGCCGGTGCACGAGTGCTGTGTACACGTGTGCCCTTTAAGTGGGTCCCACCGTGATGTTATGAGAAATCTGCTCCGTCCTTCCACTTTCTCCTCTTATTTCCACCGTCAGGACCAAAGTTGAGGCGTATCCTATTATCAGGTGGGCCTGAAATCAGTGATTCATGGGCTGATTTGTCAGTTGGAGCACTTCCCGAGATCAACAATAGCTGAAATTTAATATGTACGGTTAATTTATTGCCCTCATCTCATGTATGAAGTTTCAAGCTGATCGGATGGCGGGAACCATGTGATCTTGCATTCTGGACTCTTTTCGGGCCCCTTTGGCTTGCTTTCCTCCGATCCCAAGCGTGTAAAATCGTCACCATTGGTTTTCTGGAGTCCATCCCGTGCTATGGTGACTTCGAAACGTTAATTCCACGCTTTTAACATTAATTTTCAATACATGCTCCTAATTTCCTCCTGTAACAAAAATATAATTAAAATCTGACATTAGGCCTTATCATGTATATCAAATAGGGCAATACTCAGGGTCTAAGATGCAATATTCGACCCTGATCACAACCCCCAACCAGCATTTTGCTAGTCTCGAGCAAAACATGCGAAAAATAATTTCAGAAATAAAGACAATTCCTGTAAACTCAAGTGACTTGTGAACAGATAGCTGAGATGTGAAAATTCTAAGACTCATGATCGGTGTGTGGAATTTGTCTCTTGGAATCAAGCTTACAGCAAACTTCATAATCAAGTTCAAAATATTAATTCATCAATTAGAACATTCCTAAACATTGAGTTCCACGAGTGTAAAGTATAATCTCAACTTACAATCAGTAAGAGATCCAATTGTCAATTTCATGATATCATTAGTAATTCGTGACAATCAAAACTTGAAACCAACACTTATCTCACAGATTAACTTTTCATTTTACCACCTTTTGATTTTCTTTATGAGCAGTAACACAAATGAGGGGAATCAAATTCCCACCTATAGGGAGCAAACCTATGGCGAAAACTTGTCGCCTAATAATTTTTTTTTTTTTTTTCATGTCAACTATGAGGAATCAAATCTTCATCTATAGGGAGCAAACCTATGGCGAAGATTTAGCCTTTTAATTCTTCTTTTTACCAAGTAATCATTCAGTCATCGAATCGAAAACTTAATGTGTAAGCGAGATGTAATATGAGAAATCATGGCTCAATTAATGTTTACAACTTCTAATCATGGATTAACAAGTCAAAATTGACTGTGAAATCCAGCAGATGGCCGAATCCAAGAGTCATAAATTACCCATCACATATCTTATAATGTTAAAATCACAACTATCCTTCAAAATCACTATGAATTCAATAGAAATTCCAGAAAAAATTTTAAAATTTTCACAAATTTTGCTCAAGACCAAGAAAATACTGATTAGGTAACCTAATCTCCCACCCCCAACCTAAAATCTACATTGTCCTCAATGTAAAAGAAATAAACATGCGATGTAGATGAGACAATGAAAATAGAAGGGGAGTGATGGGAAGATAGTACCTGGATGAAGAATCAAGAGGCTTTCCCAAGAATATCAACGTAAAAGTAGGTCAGCACAAGAGAGAAATTAACAGAAGTAAAAATAACAACAAAAAAAATAATAATAATAAAGGAAGATCCTACCTATACCACTTTCGCAGGTGCTCTCGATTGCATTTAGCGCATGCAACAAGCCTTTAAACCCCTAGGTTACCCCTAGTGGACGAGTTGTAGTCTCGTGAGGGTTTGCAGTAATGTTACCCACAAACATTGAACTAACTAACTAAGAAAAGTAAATGGAATGAAATGAAATAAACATCAATACAAAAGACTGGGTTGCCTCCCAGGAGCACTAAGTTTACCGTCTAACCTAAAATAGCATAAAGGAAACTACCCTAGTCCTAAGAAAGCAGGGAAAAACTACTCAGTCATGCTGCAGGTTCCTCTTCCGGCCAGTATCTTGATAAGTTTCTTAGTAGATTTCTCAACAGGATTATCCAAAAGCCATTTTTGCAATAGGCTTGGACGCCCTGGAGCTTAACTTTCCAAAGAAATTTATGTACCTCATAAGAAATTTTTCGTTGATTCGCATGAAGTATCCAGAGTATATATGATTCACCTGCGACAGAAGAAATTTCGAAGTTAGTATCCCGTGGTGAATCAGAGACTACACATAGATGAAAGTCAGAAAAATTCTCAGAAAGTGACGTAGTCTCAACACATTCCGAAGTAGCAGACTCCGGTTCAATTGTTAGCTCCTCCTCCCTTAATGGTAAATATTCAGGATTTGTGGAAGGAGGGGCTTCAGAGTAAGGGTCCTCTCGGCCGTGATGACTACCGAGATATTGTTTTGCAAGGCATTCACTATGTCTCTTATCATGGGATCGTTTGAATCTGCAAAGTGTGCCAAGCAATCATCCAAAGAGGTGGGACATTCAGCTGAGGGTGACTCATTTTCGACATTAGGCTCGTGATGATGCACAAGGAATCCATCGTTTTTTAAGGTAAACGGAGGTGTGCTCTCTTGCTCCAGCCCTGCACAGACAGATTGAAGATCAGTACACGAAGCATTAATGTATGAACTCTGTTCATCGATACTACTCAGAAGAGGCGACGAATCGTCATTATTTAACAGTTCAGATGGTGGCCTCAACTGGGTGGTTTCAAATTCAAGAGTCATATCGAGTAGCTCATCCATCTCCCGAATCATATCATCATGTAATTCAGAGGAGTGGTCCAAATACGTTTCACAAGAGTTAGAAGGGTCGGTTGTAAGGGGCCCGTCCTCTACCTTAAAATCAGACATGTTAGGTGAGGGGAGTGGCTCATTATGACCAACCACTTCGTGTACGTCCTGATCATTGTCTTGGACCAAACTTGAGATTGATTCCAAGGGGATTGGGGTTGAACATCCATGATCATCATCCCAATACACATCATTGTCTAATTCTGTGCAGTGCGCACTTGGGATAGGATCGCTTTCCTCACATTCTAAATTTGGTTGAGGTTCAAATAAACTAACCTCTTCCTCATCTTGTGTGTCATGTAAGTGGGGTGTGTCATCATCATTATATTTGAAAGACAACCATGTTTCTTCCCCATCCTTTTGAACAGTCATTGAGATCGACTCATCGGGGAATTGAACCGTGTGCTCATTAATGGAATCCAACTCCTCATTCCAAATTCCAGATTTCATCAAAAGCAAGTGAGGATCACTTTCCTCGTATCGTATTTCTGGATTGGATTGTAGTTGGGATGAGCGAGCTTCCTCTATCCTTTCGATGCGCGAATTGAGTGCTTCTAATGATTTCATCAATTTCGCAACATGCTGGTTTACTTGTTCTGGATTAAAACATGAATCCTCTTGGATCATTTCTGGTTGGATCTCAAAGGTATGGGATCTAAGAGAATGATTATTACAATTTGTTGTTGGTTCGTCTTCCCAGTTTTGATGGTTCCACTGGTTATAGTCATACTGATCATACATGGGAGAATATGATGGTTGATAATAATCCTCATTCCCATAATTACGATCGTATACGGCCCTATTAACCGATGGAACATAACGTTCTAGTCGGTTCTCAATGTCTGTTCTCGATGGAGAAAAATCTTGAGGTATACGTTGGTTTCCACAACCTTCAGGCATTTCCCAATAAAACCTATCCAACTCAGCATATGCATCTACCCACGATTCCATGGTAGAACCTTAACTCTGAGTCTAATCCTAGAAGAAATCAAAATCCTACAGCAATACAGAAGGTAAAGGAGAAGTTAGAAAGATGTTACCAGAGTAGAAGTTCCTATGTTAAAAACCTGCAAAACAAAACAAAACAAGTTAGTTTTTAAGAATAGTAAGTCTAAGGTTAGAAAAAAATAAAACCCTAATTCTAAAAATAAATAAATAAAAAAATAAAGAAATTAGGAAGATATTACTAAATTAGTAGTTTCTATCTCAGAATCCTACAAAATAAGAAATAGGTTAGTTTCTAAAAATAAAATAAAAACTTTAACCTAAGTTAGTAAAATCCTAAGCTATGAATTATGATAAGAGAGAATTCTAAATTCAATTTGGAACGAAACAGTCCCCGGCAACGGCGCCAAAAACTTGTTCACTCCCCAAGTATAGGGTTGTGATGTAGTAATAAACTCAGTAAGATCGAGGTCGAATCCCACAAGGACTGGTCGTCACAATTTAAATCTAAGATTCTTCTTAACTAATCCAATGAATAATGAACTAAACCACTAAGCATAATTTTAAGAAAAACAATTAAGAAACAGGGAATAAAATTCAATCAGAGAGAAAGCACTAGGACTTTCGAATCCACCCCTAATTATCCTAACCCTTGTTTTGTCTGTTGATTCACCTTGACCTTGATTGATACCACTTAAATAGAGAAAGCACAATCTGTGTCCTAAATCGGGCCTTATCATGTATATCAAATAGGGCAATACTCAGGGTCTAAGATGCAATATTCGACCCTGATCAACAAGCTGATTACTTGAGATGGCACTCATTCTGATTCGACCCCACTAGCTTGTGTTTGAGATTATGGTACTCCCAAAATAGCGGCCTTTTCTTGGTTAGTGGGAAAGAATAGGGTTCTCACCATTGACAATCTTCAAAAGGAGTTGATGCTTATCTCCGACATGTGCTCCACATGCCTAAGTGATGCGGAAACGACAAACCACTTGCTTATTCATTATCCAATAGTGAGGGTGGTACAGGAGAACATTGCGGGGGTATTCAAGATTCCTTGGGTGATACCTAGGTCGATTGAAGGGTTGTTGCAAGCTTGGCATGGAGGTGGTTGCGGCAAGGGAGGGCGATGTGGAGGCTACCGTTGTCTTTGGGCCATTTGGGGTGAGTGTAACAACTGGAATTTCAGCTACAAGTGTGGGTCGATGTGGAGGCTACCGTTGTTAGTAAGTCTTTGGGCCATTTGGGGTGAGTGTAACAACCGGAATTTCAGCTACAAGTGTGGGTCGATGTCTAGGTTGATTGAGAGGATTAAGGCGGCTGTAAAATATTGGGCTTCTAATCTAGATTTTGATGTAGATTTGGTTCTCTTAGCTTCCATTGGGTTGCTCCTTGTAGCTCTTTCACACTTTTGACGTGTTCTTAATAAAATTGGTGCGTTCTTAATAAAATTGGTGCAATGGATGAAGCAAGCTCTTGAAGAGGATGGAGCAAGCTCTTGAAGGAGAGAGGTTTTGGACGAACAAAAGGCTACGAGAGCCAACCATTCCCTTGAATATATGAACCGCCTTAAGGAAGAGAAGATGAAGTGGAGGTGGCAATCTCACGTGATGTGGCTGAAAAAAGAAGACAAAAATAAATAAATAAAATAAAATAAAATAAAATTACATGGAATTGCAAGTGCTCTGGCTAGGATTAACATGATTCACAGCAAGTTAGTGGAAGACAGAAGGATAAGAAGAAGAAAAAAAAAAGAGTCAGGTTTGTGACACCATTTTGCAATTTTTTTAAAAGATAACAGAATTTATGCATTGAACAAGGCCAAAGGGCCAGCAAAAACAGTAACAATATACAGCAAAATACAAGACCCCAGGCCACCGACCATCGATTTATAAAAAATTTACAATGCATCCCAAACAGAAAAATGATAAGGAACACCCTTTCAGTGCAAAACAAGTCGCTACCCACTCGATTATTGATTATTATTATTATTATTTATTTTATTTTATTTGCCTTAGAAAGACTCTATAAGCATCCCGACGAATTGTTGAAGCACCAGCTCTCCCCCCCCCCCCCCCCCAACCAAATCGCCCATAGCCCCACAAGCAGAGCCAACCTCCAAACATGCCTACCAACTTGATCAAACCCACCACCATGCCATGCCCACAAAAGATGGCGGATGGACTTTGACATCACCCACAAGATCCCAAACAGCAACAAGAATTTGTCCCACACAAACAGACGATGCATAAAAAGGTGGTCAACTAACTCCTTATCCTTCCAACAAAGAGAGCAGACATCATAGGGAGTTGCTTTCTGATGAGGGTTGGGTGCGGCCTTAGCTGGATAATCTTCATTTCAGTTAGCTATCATTGGAGAAAGCTAAAAGTCTAGGAAAGCCTTTCCCAGTCGAGGAGATTAAAGTTGTAGTGGATTCGTTGGGCAGGGACAAGGCTCTAGGTCAGGATGGTTTCCAGTTGGTGTTCTTCTAAGTTTTTTTGGACATTGTGAAGAGCAACTTGCTTCATTTCCTAAATGAGTTCTAGGTGAGAGGTCGAATATCATCAAAGCCGGGTGCATCGTTCATTGCTATCATCCCAAAAGTCGAAAGTGTTGAGTGTTTGCAAGATTTCAAGCTTATCAACCTAATAGGGGGGCCTATAAGATTCAAACCAAAATTCTGGCCATAAGATCTCAAGTGGTGTTAGGAAATGTCATCTCAGAACCCCTAGGCACGTTTGTGGCCAGGAGGAAGGTCTCGGATTGCCCAAAGTGTGTGAACTCGCAGTACAAGAAAAGGAAAAAGGGTATTTTTGTAAGCTGGATATTGAGAAAGTGTACAATCACGTGAATTGGGACTTCTAGGACCATATATTAAGGAGGCTAGGGTGTGGACAAAAACGGAAGAGATGGATCCAAGAATATTTGCACTCGACCAAGTTTCCATGCTTGTCAACGGCTCTCCTAAAGGCTTCTCTTAGGCGTCGAGAGGTCTTAAGTAGGGGGGACCCACGATCCCCTTTTCTATTTGTGGTGGTGGCTAAAGCATTGAGAAAGATGTTGGATAAAGGTCAATCTGTTGGGCTGATTAGTTGCTTCAGAATGGAGAACGTTGACTTCTAGATCTTGCATCTTCAGTTCACCAATGATACGATCCTCTTTTGTGATGTAGATACTGTGATAGTGGATAACCTACGGAAAATAGTGAGGTGCTTCAAGGTGGCGTCCAAATTAAAGGTTAATATTCTAAAAAAAATGAGTTATAGGGCATTCACACTTTCAAAGAGGAGGTGGATAGGCTAGTGGAAGTGTTCAAGTGGCGAGTTGGGTCTCTTCCACCATCGTATCTCGGGCTCCCCATGTGCACTGGCAAGCTTGCAAAACACTTTTGGGACAAGGTAATCAAAAGGGCAGGGAGGAAATTATCCAGGCGGAAGAGTCTACACCTTTCTCTGGGGAGTAGGCTTAAATTGATCAAAGCGGCTATTATGAATTTGCCAATCTATTTTATGTCCCTCTTCAGGTGCCCATTGACAATGTTGAACAGGTTGGATAGTTTGAGATGAGATTTCATGTGGCAAGGAGCTGAAGTGAAGCAAAAAAATTTCATCTTCTAAGGTGGGATGAGGTATCCAAGCCATACTAGGAAGGACAAGTAGGGATAAGGAAATTGGAGCAAATGAACGTTGCATTACTAGGAAAATGGTTGTGGAGGTTCGAGACAGAAGAAGGGAGGTTGTGGAGGGAGGTGATTGTAAGTAAATATGATGTTCAAGAAGGACTTTGGTAGGTGAAGGACACATCTTTATACAGGCTTCAAAAATGAGGAAGGTGATTGGTCAAGTGGTGAATAAATTTAAGGAGGGGTCCATTTTTCTTGTGGTGATGGGCAAAGAATCCAATTTTGGCAAGACGTGTGGTCGGAGAGAGATCTATCTAATAGGTGTTTCCAAGGATTAGTAACCTTGTTTCCATTGCTTGGTGCTTCTCCATTCCAACAACACAGTTGTCTGGTCTCCTCCTTGTAAGAGGAATTTGACGGACGTGGTGTTCATTTGGCCCTAGGAGAGGCTCCATCAAGTAGAGTCGTCATTGGGCAAGAGGGATTTGATGTTGTGGACCAAGGTTAAATCCAGTCGGCTCTCAGTTCACTCCTTCTATAGGATGATGACCAATACCTCTTCAGGTGTGAGTTATGGTCTCATACCTCCCACATTTAGTCCTATGGGGCCCCTCCCAATGTGGCGGTTGTTGCTTGGTTAGTGGAAAGGAATAGGGTGCTCACAATAAACAATCTGCAAAAAAAAAAAAAAAAAAAAAAAAGAAGAAGAAGAAGAAGAAGAAGAAGAAGAAGAAGAAGACACAGAGAGAGAGAGAGAGAGAGATCAATGACAAATTGACAATCCCTAATTGTTGTGTCATGTGTATGAGGGGCACGGAACCGATGAATCACTCGTTCATCCACTGTACATTTGCTCCAAAGGTGTTAGAGAGATTACTTTCCGCTTAATATTTCCCAGGTGATGCCAAGGTCTATTGACGATCTCTTCCTTGTGTGACATGAGGGAGGAGCCAGGAGCAAAGGAGGGACTTTAAGGAGGTTAGCTTTGTTGGGGGTAATCTAGGCTTTGTGGGGGAAAGGAACAATCAAACCTTCCGAGATAAAAGCGGGTCGGTTGCAGATGTATTTGAGAGGATCAAGTTAAATGTTTTCGTTTGGGTAAATTGTATTAATGCCTCCAACCATAGTGATTGGTTTGTGATGCCAAGCTTTAGTTGTTGTCTTTTCGCCTTTTTCAGGCATTACTTTAATAGAAGTTTCTTTACCTTTCAAGAAAAGGAAAAAGAAAAAAGGAATTGTGTTGTTATCATTGATACAAGTGGTAATATTGCATGTGTATTTATACCAAAGGGGACTAGCCAATATCACAAGATATCAACATGTACTAACGGATATTATTGATATTATCCACAATATTATGTAATATTATCCACGATAATATTATCGATATTATCCACAATATTATGTAATATTATCCACGATAATATTATCAATATTATCCACGATATTATGTTTCGTATTGGTATGGTGCGATAACGATAATATTAGTTGATATTATCAGTTGTATTGGCAATACATAGAACACCGATCCTACTATCTAAGCCCTTTTACTCGACAAGTGAACAGGCCTTGTTATCCCTTCTTACCACCTCAATCCAAATCCTTTTAGCTCTTCCTCTCATCCTCTCTTCAAGCCCTTCAACCCTAACCAATACTTCCTCCTTATCGAAGCAGTCTCTACTCTTTGTTGAACATGACCTAACCATCTCAATCTATTCTTCTTGAGACTACTCCTAGGCTGTTTTGAATGACCTTGTTCTTAATTCCATCCTTCATAATCTTTCCACGCATCCATCTCAACATCCTTATCTTTGCAACAATCATCCTTATCTTCACAACAATCAATCTCTACTCATCTTGCTTTCTAACAGCCCTACCCAATTCAGCATGCCTGGCCAAATGATTGTTCTATAAAACTTTCCCTTGAGTTTCATATTGCATTGAGGCCACCCAATCATTTGGTTGAGGCCTGAATATGGCAGATTGTGTGATCAGGCCCATTTATGGATTCATATTGCAAAATACGCTCACATTAGAGCTATCCAAGGATCCAAATACATATTAGGCCTATCAAACCATCCAAATTGAATATTTGGCCATCCGACCATTTAGATTGAGGAGCTGGAGTACATCAAGGATTTATACCGACCTGATTGACCATTTGGATCAGATCAAAGGTCCTGATGGTTATTTAGGGCCAGATCAATGGTCCAATAGGATTGTGGGACCAAAAATAATATGATGGCACTAACTGATGGCTGCTTGGACAATGGGACCCACAAGTACAACCACTACGCTGCTTGACTTTATATACTAACCATATAAGTGAAAAGGGTGTTTTGTATGACCACACAGGCCTCTACATTCATGCAATTGTTATAGATACTAATACAAGTTAGAATCTTTAATTTGGTTTCCTTATTTTTAGTTTCTTTCTTCTTGTATAACATTATCAAGATAATGTAAACTATGCAGTTTAAAGTGAGAGCCAATATGAATTAAGCCTCATTAATTGATGAAACAAGAGAACAAGGAATTAGGGTCTCTACTCATGCCTTGGTGGTAGACTCACAAGAGTTTCAACACAGAGGTCATGGGTTCGAGTACCCATTGTAGTGTGTGTGGGTGTGAGTGGGTGTGGGTGTGTAAAAAAGAAAAAAGAACAATGAATTAAGCCTCGGCTTCTTTAACACAAACTAGGATTTATATTAAGGTATAAATATACATAGCCATACAATGGGAGGGAATGGACATAATTATAAGGATTGAAAGAAATAGTTTCTTTTCTTTTCTTGAGATGGGAATTTTATCTGGAGGTGAGACTCTTCCAGATCTGTGTGGTGACAAGTGAGACTCCTTAGTTATGATTATTGATATTCAAAATTCTGTCCCTTTTTTCTTCCTTTTTTTCTTAATATGTTTCAAGTGAAGATAACAATTTGTTGCATATTTTGTAGATTTTGATCTATCCTTGTTCAATCCTTTCAAGTTGTGCTGCATCGTTTCATAGACATGCAGCAATAATATAACACTCTAGAGGGACAACTCCACTTCATCCACCGAGCTCTAATTTTATTAGAAACATTCTCATCAACTCCACTCACTGCTATGAATTTCATTCTATTGGTATAGTTTGGACAGTGAAATGCACTCGTAACCTGCACGATTGGGAAGCTGACGATTATGTGAAGCTTCGTGAATACTTTTCTCAATTGTCTCCGAACTCTGCGGTCCAGGATAGGCCTGTGTGGCTCAAGGAAAAGTCTGGTTCTTTCTCGGTCAGATCTCTC
Source organism: Magnolia changhungtana (assembly GCA_030180095.1). Lineage (NCBI taxonomy): Eukaryota > Viridiplantae > Streptophyta > Magnoliopsida > Magnoliales > Magnoliaceae > Magnolia > Magnolia changhungtana. The sequence goes on from JASAUF010000096.1 coordinate 2,564,180, forward strand.
CATTCTCTTCTTTGCCCGCCTATTTCCCTGACGGATAGCACGGCTCATTTTATTTGGAAGTACCCAGTCCCTCCTAAATTCATCTGCTTTGCCTGGATGGCTGATAGGAAACGGATCCTCACCGTTGATAATCTGAGGAAACGTGGCATGCAAATTGTTAATGTCTGCATTTGTTGCTTGAAGGCGGAAGAATCGGCTGAACATCTCCTTATTCATTGCCAGTTTATCTCTCAAATTTGGTCGAACGTCTTCAGCAAATTCAGCATAACCACCTGTCTTCCGCATTATCCGTCTGATTTCCTGCCATTCTGGCACGGGTTTAAGTTCCGGAAAAATGAAAGTCAGATTTGGCGCATGTTGCTTCTCGCTATATGGTGGGCAGTTTGGGAAGAAAGAAATAACAGGTGTTTCAACGACAAAAGTTCTTCGGTTCACGCAGTTTGGAAGAGGGCGACGAATCTAGTGGTTGAGTGGTCTGTTTTAGTTAATGGTCTTTCTAGTCAAGACCTTTTGTTTTTAACTTCCTAACTTTTCTGCTATCTCAGCAGCCCTTTTGTTCCTTTTCCTTTTCGTTTTTAATAAATTCCTCTCGTTATCTCTAAAAAAAAAATAATAATAAAAATTCAGCACTTAGAGGAATCTCTTTCCTAGATCAACAGTATACTAAAGTTACATTCCAAATACTCCCACTTAATTCTACTAATTTTTAAGTCTCGAGAATCTAGAGCCTTCCTCATCCTCTATTTTGGCAGTAGTGTCCTCTAGCATCGTCATCCAACACCACATCGTCCACAAATAACATTCACCAAGGAACCAGATCCCAGGAACCAGTGGCTAATTCGTCGATAACAAGGGCAAAAAGTCAAGGACTTAATGCCAACAGCCAACACCCAAATGCTGTGGGGAACTCATTAGACACACCATAGGCCGTTCTAGCTTGCGTGTTTTAACAGAGCCCTCGTACATCACATTATGATGCCAGTATATCATTCTAGACCCCTTTCCTCCTCTTACCCACCCCATAACCTCCCCAAGTACTCTATGCTTTTTACAAGCTTCATGACTAGAAAAGTCACAAATAGTAAATACCTGGGAGAACTGGGATTTCAGCTCTACCCATGTCAAGTTCAATATCAAGATTTGAAATGATTAGCATATAAGAAAATGCATTAAGGAAATGGTAGCAAGATCGGCCAATTATGGAATCAATAACCTCAAATGATTCAAGCAACAAGGAAAGTTTCAGCATCGTCATAGAATTTCCAACTCATGAAACAATAAATAATTCATATTTTCCACATTTTCTCGAAGTCAGGTTGAGGAAAAACAGGAGCATTGTAACTTTCATTTCTGCATGCTATAATTGATTCTAAACTGCAATTTTTATGCCATTAATAATTGGTTACCTGTTTTCTTCCAACCCAATTCTTGTAGAGGGTCCATGCCCTGATTTTCTATGCTCTCTGCAAACAACTCCCACAGTTGTTTGCTTCTCATTGCAAGTTCCCATTTATCACTTCCAGGTGTTTTGTGTGTCAGCCATATGTAACCCTGTCCTGACATCACCAGAAAAGCCAAACAAAGGTCAGGAAATTCTAGAGCAAGAATTTAAGAGAAGGTAATAAATCAAAAGGGAAACAGCAAAAATCCTATAGATATTTATCGAATTTCAAAAGTTCCATTTGATAGCTGATAATGAATGAAGTAGACTTATGAAAAAGTTCCATAGCTGATAATGAATGAAGCAGGCTTATGAACTGAACTGATTCTTCAAAGAAATGACCAATCCCTTGTTGATAGACAGAAGCTGTAAAAGAGAACCACAAGGGTTGACAACTACAGTAAAGGAAAAATAACTGTTATCTGACGTAGATTCAGCAAAATTGTCAAGATCAAGAGCTTCACATATTTGGCTAGCCTCTCCACATCTGGAACACTAACCAATCTGCAAATGAAGCTCAAAATCTTCCTTGACTGCATATCTTAATCAATTTTTATAGACAAAAAGGAATGATTGTGTAAACAAATTGATAAACATGACATTGTAGCGCAAACATCTCCCACTGTCTAATTGTGGTGCACAGGAATCCATATGCACATTTCCTGCCAAACATTTTGAAAGGTTCAGGAAATGCGCATAGGAACTCCCACCATTTCATTGTGGAAGAACAATGTCATATCTATCAATTGGTTGAAGTGAGGACTGCCCAAACAGAAAACAGGAGGAAGGTGGTCATTCAAAAGACCATCTGCTCGTCATTAAGAAGGGAAAAAAAAAAAAAGAAGAAGAAGCCAAAAGTACCTTTTGCAAGTAATGTATATTCATTGCCATCCAACTGTTCATGTGTAGTCTCACTAATGTGCATTCAAAGCAGTGTCAAGAGATTGGAAATTTCAGTTAAACAAAATCTAGGCACCAAGCCACCAACCAACTTTCATGCTACTCATAGTTATTTAGTGTTCATTTGGATCGTAAGTGACTTTACATAGGCTACTTATACCTCAAGTAGCTTATCTCATGTGGGGCCCACCTCTAATGTTCACTGCCCATCTTGTGGAGCCCACCTTTGATGTGGACCGTCCATCATGAGGGCCTCACCTTCAATGTGTGGATCGTCCATCATGCGAGGCCCGCCTTGGATGTGGGCCATTCATCATTAGGGGCTGACCTTTGATGTGGACCACCCATTATGTGGGGTCCACCTTCAATGTCAACTGCCCATCTTATGGAGCCCACCTTTGATGTGGACCATCCATTGTGTGGGCCCCATCTTCAATGTTGGTCGTCCATCATGTGGGGGCTCGCCTTGAATGTAGGCTATTCATCATTAGGGGCCGACCTTTGATGTGGACCACTCATTATGTGGGGCCCACCTTGATGTAGGTCATCCATCATGTAAGGCCCATCTTCAATGTCCATTGCCCATTATGTGAAGCCCACCTTTGATGTGAACCATCCATCATGTGGATCCCACCTTCAATGTGAGCTATCCATCATGCAGAGCCACCTTCGATGTGAACCATCCATCATGTGGATCCCACCTTCAATGTGAGCCATCCATCACGCAAGGCCACCTTTGATATAGACTGTCCATTATGAGGAAACATAAGAGAGAGAGGAGAAAACTATAATTTAAAAAGCAGAAAAAATAAAAATAAAATAAAATAAAATAAAATAATCGTTGACGGTTGTAAGCAACTTTAAGGTGTTAAGTTACTTCTAAATAGGTGCTTACCGAACTAACTTAGAAAAGAAACTTTTTTGCTGCCATGAGTAAAGAAAGTTGCTTATGGGGTGCTATCCAAACAAGCCCTAAAGTTGCCACTGTTCCAGCTAACACAGATTTATACATCGTCCATTTTCCAAATAATGAAACCAAAAAGAAGAAAGCAGCACAGCAATATCTGAATGACCATCACATTGTACATTTCATTGCATTTTAATCAAATTCCATTTGGCAGACAACGGAGGCTCTCACACCCTGTGGGAGAGGACATAAACCACAACTATTAAATTTTATAAAATGACAGTCAGCAACTGCAAATAATTAAATGTTATGATGGCATCTTTTCTGGGGCCCTCACTGGACAACCTAAACCTATGACATTGGCCTGTTTGTCCTATTTGGATAGGAAGAATCCAAAGTAGCATTGAAAAAAATTATAATCATAATTTCCAAATCACAATAAATGCAGTTGAAATGGTATTGATGATTCCGACCATTTCTTGTCCAAAAAGTAGAAAACAGTGATTGTGGAAAAGTTAATCATGATTTCACTTCCAAGATGATCCCTAATCAATGCAAGAGACAATTTCTTAGCATTTCTTGCAACCCAAACATTTGAAAACAGTGATTTTGTGGGAAAATGTAGACACAATTTCCAGACCCCAATAAATGCAACGGAAATGGAATTGAGGATGCCTCACTGCTTTTTGCAATCCAAACAGTGATTTTCTGCGAAACAAATTCTTCTCATGCGGATTTCTCCTATCCATGAGAATACAAAATGTGGACATGGAAACAACAATGGAATCCTCAGGAAATGAAGAACTGTGGAATCCAACAAAAATTCTATTTGTTTAGTGTGGAGTATTGTTTTCCATGGAGATGTTGAAATGTCAATGGTCAAAGGGTGATAGCTGTCTCTCATAACAGTTTTTTTTTTTTTTTTTAAGAAATGGTTTTACTTCTTTTCCCCCTCTTATTTGGTTTCTCAAGCAAAGGAAACTGCACATCAGGGGAGTTCCTATTTTTAACGGTTTTCTCTCTAATCAAACAGACCTAGTGACATTGTCTATTTTACTTTTAATGGTCAATGTGATATCCAACAAATGGGTGGTTTGGGGGGTTCAGTCAAATTTTATTTTCAGAATATGCTCCATCCACAATAGATCTCACGATATGTGTATGCACACATATATGGTGCAGATACTCCCACCTCTTTGCTCTACCGTCAACGCGAGAAAAGCATTCATCCAGTTACAGGTGCAAGAGGGCCTGACCGAGTGTCATTCAACGGCAGCCCAAGAACTCAACAGCTGAGGGCCCGACCTTAGACCTGGCATGTGAGATAAAGGCCCATTTTCGATCCCATTGATTTTTGGGCCCATTGGGATGGTAAGTCGTTTTGCTTAAGCTACTTTGGTTTCTACTTACTCAACAGAAAAATATGTTTGCTAAGGGGGCGTTTGGATCGTAAGTTACTTTGGATAAGCTACTTATGTCATAAGTAGCTTATCATGGTTTCTACTTATTCAGCCAATAAGTATGTCTGGTAACCAACATACTTATCAAACAAAAAGTAGAAAAGCATGTTTGGTCTCCAACATCATAACCGATTGCCCTTCAAGTCTGGTCCCCATCACATCCACCATCTATCATGTGGGGCCAACCTTTGACGTGGACCATTCATTGTGTGGGCCCCACCTTTGATGTAAGTCGTCCATCATACAAGGCCCATCATGGATGAGGGTCATTCATCACTATGGCCTGACTTTTAATGTGCACCATTCATTATGTAGGGCCCAACTTTAATGTTAGTCATCCATCAAGTGTGGCCCACCATCAATGTTATTGTCCACCATGTAGGGCCCACTTTCATTATCCATCGCCCATCATGTGGAGCCCACCTTTGATGTGGACCGTCCATCATGTGGGCCCTACCTTTGATGTGGGTCGTCCATCATGCAGGGCTCACCTTAGATATGGACCACTCATAATTAGGGCAGACCTTTGATGTGGACTGTCCATCATGTGGGGCCTACCTTGATGTGGACTGTCCATCATGTAGGGCCCACCATTATTAATTGCCCATCATGTGGGGCCCACCTTGGGTGGTGGACCAGAGATTCTACTGCCTACAGAGCCTCTGCTCTGTCCTATGGAAAGGTGTGCTAGAGATGAAACAAGAAGTCCTTAAAGGCATCAGATTCTCGGTTAGCAAAGGAAACAAGGTTCTTTTCTGGGATGACATCTGGGTGGGAGAAACAGCTCTAAAAGAAGCATTTCCAAGGCTATACCGTCTGGCCCCTAACCGGCAAATCTCGATCGTTGACAGCTACACCTTGCATGGCACCGAAACAGTGTGGAATATTCCTTGTAGAAGAAACCTCCTAGACATCGAAATCGATGAGCTAATGGCTCCTCTTTCCCTCCTCAACAGCGGCCATCCAGATCAGCGGGACAACGACAAACCTTTATGGAGATTCGATAAAAAGGGCATATTCTCTGTTAAATCTCTATACAACCTAATCTCCAAAAATCTCCATGCTTTTGATAGGATAATGTCTGATAAAATCTAGAAATACAAATTACCTCCAAAGATCAAGGCCTTCGATTGGCTAGTTGGTAACGGGAAGGTGTTGACGGTAGATAAAGGAAAAGAGGTATGTGCATTCCTAACATATGCTTATGTTGTATGGCGGACGCTGAAACAGTGGACCACTTATTTATTCACTGCTCTTTTATCAAACAGATATGGTCAATAATTCTTTCTTGGTTCAAAATCTCTTAGGTTTTTCCCAACTCTACGGGTCACTTACTCAAAGCCTGGGATGGCATTGATCTCGGTAAATAGAAAAATTTGGCCTGGAGAACATCCATTGTTGTTGTCTGGTGGTCTGTGTGGGAAGAGAGAAATAGGAGATGCTTCAAAGGGGAATCCAATACGGCCAGGCATGTTTTGAGAAGAATTCACTTTCGTCCTATTGAATGGGTTCCAAATGTGTCTCATATTTCCGATTGTAATTTGTTTTCGCTGCTTTAGGCATTGGCCCGCTACCTCGGCGGGTCATCGCCCTCTTTTGTAATCCTTTTTTATATTTTACAAAGCTTTCGTTACTCTTCAAAAAAAAAATTTGTGGGGCCCACCTTTGATGGGGACAATCCATCATGTGGGGCCCACCTTCAATGTGGGTTGCCCATCATGCAAGGCTCACCCTGGATGTGGGTCATTCATCATTAGGGGCAACCTTTGATGTGGATCGTCCATCATGTGGGGCCACCTCAATATGGGTCATCCATCATATGGGGCCTAAGATTTAATGTCCACTGCCCATCATGTAGAACCCATGTTTAGAGTTGTACACGAGTCGAGTTCGAGTCGAGCTAGGCCAAGCTTGGCTCAGCTCGACCTCACCATGACCCAAGTTCGAGCTCAGCTCGACTTGGTCTTCTAGCTCACCTCGACTCACCGGTTCGAGCCGAGTCGAGCTGGGATCGAGTCGGGTCGGGGGAGCTATTCGAACCGAGTCGAGTCGAGTCTGAGTTATATGATTTTTTTAATATTATTTTACAAACTATCATAAAATAATTAAAATGATAAAAAATCAAGATTGTTAGAAGTGAGACAGGTGCAATGGCAGTGCATAACAAGTTATTACAAGCTACCAAATAACAATATGAGAATGTTTGTTACTAGAAAACCTTAAATTCACTCAAAATTCATCAACATCTTGTTAATATCGTCCATATGAGGAACGCCTTCCCGGCTGGCGGATAAGAGATTTATCTATCACCTTCATCTGAACCCGATCCATCAGCATCGCTTTCATCATCCCATCCACTTGATGTGTTTTTAATTTCATCGACGGCCGGAAATATGTTTGCAGATTCGGAGGTGTTATCTTCTCCTAAGTAATTATTTACTTCTTCTGAATCAGAAAGTGGTAAAACTTCACCAATCATGTTCATGTATAGATTTAGCTAACTTTTTCAATCCTTCCTTATGAGCCGATTTATAAGGAGTCCCCAACATCTTATATAATGAGGAGAGCCTGGAGAGTGTTTTGTGGCTCTTCTTTATTTCCTTGCTCGGCCCTGCCTCGGTGTCATGTTGTCTTGGAGGACATTGATATCTAGATGCCTCTGCCTCTTCCCTACTTATCTTTAAGGCAAGTTTCAATTATTCTTCTTTCAGAGCTTTTAATATGACATTTTCCTCTTCTTCTTTCTTACTAATTCGTTGCACTCTCTTTATTTTTGAATCTTCATTTATTATAATAGGCTTGTTATTATTTATATATATATATATATATAATTTTTTTTTTTTTTTTGTGGCTAGTCGAATTTGGTGTGGAGGGAGTGGGCTTTTTCTTATTTGAGTCAAAGAGAGCCTGGAATAGAATTCGTACTTCTTGCGAGGCATTAGAACATGGTTTTGCGTCTCCTCCCCGACCAAATAAGTGTATTTTTAGCCGATTTGTTTTGTTCACGAATTTGTCTCCATATAAGCGGCATTTAATCTTCATTCTTCCAGATGTTGGGGAGTAGACTTGGGTACTATAATCCCAATGTCGGCAGAAGGGCCATCAGACGACATTTCTGCACAAGGACTTTTATTAATAGAGAATTACATTTTTAGGTGAAGTCATGAAGCCAACATAATTTACAAGAAATAAATTACAATACGTTCAAAATTTCAATGTCAATGTCCAGTACTTCACTCCAAAAATAACAGAAATTAAAGTCTTACAGAACAAGTAATAAGATCAAGATGTGCAAAAAATTAAAAACAACGTTTGAACTTTAAACATATGAAGGTGCAGTGCCAATCTCGTCTAGACTCTCGGTCTCGTCCAATTCATCATTCTTTTCATCAAATGAACTGTCACCCCAAACTAGACACAACCAATCTTGTGTACAAACGAGCGCTTCAATTGTTTTATGTACAAGAGAGCTTTTATACTTGTTCACCACCCTACTGCTAGTGCTAAATGCAGACTTTGATGCCACCGTTATTATCAGAATTGATAAAATATCTCAAGCCATCAACGATAGTGTAGGGTATTTTCCTTCACGAGCTCTAGTCTTCCACCAATCTAAAACGTCAAAGTCTTGGCTTGAGACCTTCACGACTCGCTCCTTGAGATATACATTTAATTTTGACTCGTTTGTTTGCTGACTCACTTCATCGTGTTCTAAGGCTGAAAAGTACTCATCGAGAAAATTGTCATCAGCTACAAACAAACTAGAGTCACGTTCATGCATAAGTTGTGTGTCCGGACTTGTGGTAGAATTACCCACATAAGAAGAGTACAATTCTTCAGTCGTCACACGAACACTAGATGTTTCAACTGCTCCCTTGTCAAACAAATAAATCTTCTTATAAACGTAACTAACCGGTCTCATTTTACCGCGAGGATCAAGTACAACAGCTAAAGCCATCAATAGATGACATTCACTCCAGTACTGTTCAAATTTCACTTGCATGCTTAGCGTCATATTCTGAATATAATCTGGAAATCTTGTGATACTTCTCTAAAGAGTATCCTTAATCTTCCAAAGCTTTGGAAGAAACAGATTTGTCATTGGATATTTATTTCCAGAAAATAACTTCGTACAGTCATAGTAAACTCGAAAAAAACTACTAACATCTTCAACTCTTCTCCAATCATCTTCATTAGGTAACCAAGCATATGCTTGCTTTATCACGAACCACTAATTATGACAATGCAATTTTCGACTCAACTGCCGCATCTAACATTTCATATGTTGAATTACAACGGGTGCACACATCTAACTTCAATGTTTTTTATGTTTCAACATTTAAACGTTGGAGTATGTCATTCCATATACTAAGTCTTGATGGTGACCCCCTTATATACTTCACACTCTCTCTTATGTTCTCAATCATTTCGTCAATTATTTTTAGTCCCTCTTGCATAATTAGATTCATAATGTGAACACAACATCTGACTTGGAAAACTTTTCCCCCAAAATAAAGATTTCCTGCTGTCTTGAATTGGCTCCATAAAAACGAAATCATAACATCATTTGTAGATGCATTATATAGCGTGATTGAAGATATCTTACTTTTGATGCCCTCCTCCTTAAGATAATTGTATATGTAATCTGAAATAACCAAACCGGTATGAGGGGGATGAAGGTGACGAAAGTTTAAAATAGTCTTACGTAGATTCCAATCTGCATTCACATAGTGTGCAGTTAGCAACATGTACCTATTTCTTTGGTTGGACGTCGTCCACAAGTCCGAAGTAAGACTTATACGTGAGACTGATGACAAAATGGCTTTCATCTTTGTCTTCTCATTCATATACATCTTCATGCATTCTCTTTTCACCGTGACCTGCAAACACTTCTCAAATTTGGGATTCAAGTATCTGTTAAATTCGTTAAAAACTCTGCTCTCTATAAATCTAAATGGTTTCTCCTCAACAATAACTATTCTTGCAAACCACTCTTTCAGATTGTCTTTTTCAAATTTATGAGTGATGAGAGCAGCTTGCATGTCGGAGTCGCTTCCTCCAGGTGAGACAAATGAGAGCAATTGTTGGCCTAAACGCGGGATTTTTGAGCTCCTAGCACAATTAATAGTGTATACGATAATGTGAAGTTGATCCCCCATAATGGTTTGCAAATGTTGACTTGCAATGCTTACATCTAACCTTGATGACACGGTTCAAACCTTCTTTTACCTCAACCTCTTCAAAATTGTCCCAAACTGCCGATCTTTTTTTTTCCTTTATTAGACGTATCTGAATTTAAGTTTTTCTCATCTCGTTCGACATCAATAACTAGAAGGGTTGTGGCAGATGCACCAACACTAGAGGTAGTAGGGACTTCCTCACTAGCCATCTTTAAAATATGAAAATAAGAAATCAATTACTCGAAGAAATAAATTACTTTAATAAAATACAAATCAATTACTCGAAGAAATCAAGAATCAACTACGACACAACCCGACGCAACCCAACCCTAACCCAGCCTTGACCCAACCCGGTATTGACCCAAACCCAACCCGACGTAACCCTGACCCAACTCGATTGCATCATGCAAGGGAAAAAAAATAAAATCAGAAATGTTAGCTGGCTTGAATAAGGAGAAACAAATCAGAGAAGGAGAGAGTAGAGAGAGAGAGAGGTGGGGTCACTCTTGTCAGTTGTTGCCGCTCGGCTCATCGAGTGGTGGGGTCGGGTGGGGTCTACCGGCCTGCCACTCACTCGCGCTCGAGTAGGGTAAAATGAAAGAGAAAAGAGGGAAAGTGGAGGGGTAGGGTCGGGTGGGGTAAATTTAGGGTTTCACTTTTTTTTAACTTATATATATATATATATATATATATATATATATATATATATATATATATTGTAACGCCCCGAATTTTGGGGGCCAAGTAAATACTCGACTCCCAATATCTCGGGTGCCACTTATGCTTTGCAGAAGTAGGATTTTATAGTTCGTTTCACCTAGCATTTGAGCAGTTCATAGAATTAAAATAGACTATGCAATGTACCCTGGAATAAACGTAAATTTTAATGCAAGTAAATCAACTATCAGTAAAACATATCCATCCAGACTACGGGACTACCGCTAAGCAAAATATACAGTCTAAAATTTACAAATGTGTCAACTCTAAGATCTCACCGATGACCCACAGGTGTCCTACATTGGCCCACCGAGCAACTGGATATACGAGGACGACTCCTCTTAAGTCCATGGTTGTCTTATCTAACGCATCGGACTCCAGGGTGCCTGCATCTATGATAAGGTCTGGTTGGTGTTTTAAAACACCATTTCAGAGTGGGAGTGAGTGATCAACATAGTGGTTTTATTAACATTAAGTTACACAAGTTATCAAATCCACATGCACAATTAGTGAAAAGCAACTTAAACATACAATCCCTAGATACTTTTATTAATGCGCGTGCATGCTATAATGATATGATGCATGCCCTCTCCATCCAACACTCCCTTATAGCAACTCCAACTTCGCATTCGCAAATGACCAACACTCCCTCATCATGCGACCTCAACTGCCGAGTCGCCACACCTAGCTAATGCAATGTGATGAATGCCCATGCTAGCCAAGTGAATTAATTAAGTCTGTTCATCTAGCAAGATTGGGGAAGCTGGAACATCTACATATAATCGATGGCCTTATCCAGATTACTAGGCCCTGGGCGGCCGTAGCGGCTCTGTGCCTGTGATCCTTAGAGGTGGGCATCGAGCCGAGTCGAGTCGAGGTGGGCCAAGCTTGGCTTGGCTTGTCCATGATGTACTCGAGTTCGAGCTCGAGCTCGAGCTTGGCTTTGAGCTTAACACTGAAGCTTAGCTTGTTTGCCAAAGCTGTCGAGTCGAGCTAGTGGTTCGAGTCGAGTCGAGTTTACCTCGAGTCGAGCTCGAGCTTGTTGGGTGAGAGAGTAATGGATTCTGTTCTTGATCCTCCTCCATTGATGAAAAATTCAAAAATCTTAAGAGAATCAAAGCAAAACCCGATGAAAAAAATCAAACAAAGCTTCGAATCGGATGAGGAAACCTATAAGAACCGATCTGTTCTTGATCTTCTTCCACCAGTAGAAATTCAAGTACTAGAAAAGAAACAGAGCAGAAAACAGATCAGAAATCCAAGTAAAAAGCTTTAGCCAATCAGATCATTGGATTTCCTTGAAGCTCTAACAAATCTAAGAAGAACCCGTCTCGAATTTCTTGGGTTTCTCGCCTAAGAAGTAGATCTCAAGAGATTGAAATCATACTATTGTGGAGCTAAAATGAAAACTAGTGATGATGGTGGGCGGGCGTCATCGACAAGGCAAGGAGAGAGAAAGAGAAGAAAGGGAAAGGGAAGGGGGGGCGTGCGGTCAAGTAGAGACTCTAGGGTTTATTTTTTATTTTTTTATTTTTAAGTTTAAACTTAAAACTTATATTAATATAATATATATATATATAAAATATTTAATATATTTATTAATCGAGCTGAGTCGAGCTCGAGTTCGAGCTTTGAGTCGAGTCGAGTTGAAATGCCCCCTGGTCGAACTTGACTTGAACTCAACTCGAGCTTCAAATAATTAGCTTGGCTTGGCTCGAATCCACCATTCAAGCCGAGTCAATCCGAGCTGACTCGAGCCGAGTCGAGCGAGCTTTTCGAGCTAGCTTGACTCATGAACAGCCCTAGAGATCCTTGATCCATATTAGGGTTTACCACCCAAACGACAACTCCCTAATCAATGTGAGGCTAACACTAGCCCGACCGATCACTCGGGACCCGAATGACACAGCCCGGACGCAAAGGGTTAGGCCGCCCATCGACGGGTGGAGGGCGCTCACAAATGATGTAAGGGTCGTCACCCAAACACAATTGCGGAACGGTCGCGATATCATTACAGTTTGATATACTAAGCTCATAGCCTTATTGGTTGCTCATTGGTTACTATGAGGAGGCTCGTCACCCCAGCGTAGGCTGACGGCACGGACACAATGTCTCATACCACCATGCTCGGCTCCTGAGACTTGGGGATTGTCTCACTAACGGTTATCAATAGGCCTCTCCAGGTATGGGGCTTCTCCGGATTCAAGCAGACGTGAACATACATGGTGGACAAACAGGGTTGATCAGTTGGTAGACTAGTTCGGTGGACTCGGCGAACCTCAGCGCAAACGGCACTGAGTGCGAGCATCTCGTGTAGTCCAACTACTGTCGGTTATCTGCATTCAACCATGGTCAATCGGACTAGTCGGGGGCGGCTGACTCAATTATGGCTACCCTCGTAAATTTATGGTTTGCCGACCAACCCAACTAACCAAATAGCCGTAATTAATCAATATACTAATAAATTAATTATCGCGGCTATGGGAAAGTGTACAAATAGCAAATCAAGAAAATTCTACCTTGTTTGGGCATTTTATCGAACATGCAGGCCGTATTACGACTAACATAGCAATTCATGGGCGGTAAGGCAAATTGAGTGGATAGGCAAGTGAGTAGTAAGAAGCATGAGTAACAAATTAGCAAATTCAACCTATTCTAGCAACCAATCGAACATAAAGGCTTCATTACACATGTATAACAAATAATGGAAAATAAACGGGTCATATGAGTACGCACAAGTTAGCATGCATTCATCTATTCATGACACAAATGATTAATCGTGACACGGGGTTCGATAAGTGGCAACATAAGGATAATGGTCTGCACCTTAAGTCGGTAAATCGGGTTCGGGCTTGCTCCTAGTGCTAGAGTCCTGCGGGTTGGCTCACCGGCACCTTGTACCAAGACGGTTGGCTTATAAGACTTCATGCATTTGATTCTCAAAGGAAAATCTTCATGAAAGGGGTTGTTATTTACCTCAAATCGTTACCGGGGAGATTCCAGCAATGCGGCGTGATGCAGATGCGTTGCCGGCTAATGGCAGCGGGGTGGATCTTCCACACTAGCTCCTCTCCCTCACTTTTCCCTCTCTTCTCCACTCTCTCTCCCCCTCTTTTTGCAAGTGAAAATTCGTATGGGAGTGAGATAGTGAGAAATGAGGGCTATTTATAGTGCCAGAATGTGCACAAATAGCCCCGGTGCCCCTTTTTCCATTAGACTTATCCTGGGGAAGGGTGTTTCTAACTTACAGGGCCTCAATGGAGGTCCACAGGTTCATCCGCACCAGAAGGTAGGTGTCGCACCATGGGATCTATGTTACATCACAATTTGGTGGCAATCGGACGCTTCGATAAATCGTGGGGGCCCTACTTGCGATAGACGATCATTTGTGATTGATTGGGGTTGCGGCTATACGGATATGAGCAGGGAAATATCCTTAACTCATGCCTCAAGTTTGGTTGCGATCTATCGGTCGAAAAGCTACAACTTCGCGGAAGAGCGGAATGTCTATTTCACTTTAAGTTTTAGATTTCAACCTAGGGGGGTTCGCGCGTTGCAAGCACTTGGCTTCTGGCCCAAGTTGAGCCATTCTAAGCACTTTCTTCGTTCGCCACCCACGATGGGCGTCAAGCCCAGTGAGACGGACATTATTCTATAGTTTCGGAACCAGTGACCCACTAACAAGCGGTCTAGAGCTCGTTTGGATAATCAAGGCATTTCTAGAATGAATTAGGTATCAAGATTTTTTGTGCGCAATGATTAGGGTTTGGGTTAACTATGTTCATAGTGTGGCCTATTCGCAATTAGCAAAAATGGCGATTCGGTCATAATCACTCTAAACCGTTGGTTCGTAGGTTAAATGGATAATTGGGTCAATGTGGTTTTCTAATTAAGATCTGACCCCTAGTTGTCTCGGCTTTGGGTAGATCTTTAATTTACTTGTGGTCGTCTTAATTAATCAGTGATAAGTCGGCTAGATTTGGACCCTATGTGAACAAATCATAAGGCTAAACTCGATGCTTAAGTGATCGGGCGGATTTGTTGGCTTTCTACAGTTGATTAATCGAATTTGCGCGGTTCTTTACTGGTACCACCCATGTATAGGCTAACATCGAGTATTAATGGTTAGTAAGTGACAACATAAGTTAATCATATTGAAAATTTTCAAGGGTTATTTTTTAAAAAATCTAAAATAGCGAAAATCCAGGACTTATATATATATATATATATATATATATATATATATATATATATATATATATATATATATATATATATATATTTCAAGCGAATTGGGTTCAAGTCAGGTTCGAGCTCCGTTTCAAGTCGAGTCGATTCAAGCCTGACCAATCTCGAACTCGACTCGATTTTTTTCGAGTGACAATTTTTAACGCTCGGCCTGACCTGAACCATATTGCGATTCGAGTCGGATCGAGCTCAACCAAGTCAATTCGAGCGAGTTTCTCGAGCTAGCTCGACTCATGTTAAGCTCCCACATTTGATATGAACCGTCCATCATGTAGACCCCACCTTTGAAGTGGATCATCCATCATACCAGCCCGCTTTGGATGTGGGTTTTTTTTTATCATTATGGGTCAACCTTTGATGTGGACCACCATCATGTGAGGCCCACCTTTTATGTGGACCATCCACCATGTGAGCCCCACCTTCAATTTGAACAGTCCACCATGTGAGGCCTCCTTTGATATGAACTGAGAGAGAGCGTCCTTTGACATGGACAATGAGAGAGAAGTAGAAAAGTAACAAGTTAAAAGGCTAAAAAAAAATTACTTATTAAGATGAGTAACTTTTAGCACATGAGTTACTTTTACAATGATGTTTTGCCAAACTAACTTAAGTGAAAAAAGTAACTTAATTACTTAGCATAAGTTAAAAAAGTAATTTATTTGGTGGTATCAAACGGCCCCAAACAACATAGTTATTAGCCAAATGTAAAAAGCTTGTTTGGTAAACATAGTTATCAGCTAAAATATAGTAAAGTTTGGTTTCTGACATCACATAAGCAAATTTTTAAATCTCTTCCACTAATCTCTCTCCTCTTCAAAAAAAATTAAATTAAATTAAATTAAATTAAATCTTTTCCAAATTTTACTTATTAACGTAGGGTCCACCTCCAAGTATCCACCATCCATCATGTGGAGCAAACCTTTGAAGTGGACTGTTCATTATATTGGGCCCACCTTAGCTTCAATGTGAACCATCCATTTTGTGGGGTCCATCTTTAATGCGGACCATCCACCCATCCATCATGTCAAACATTGGATGTGTATCATCCATCATGAGGGGCCCACCTTTAATGTGGTCCTTCCTTCATGCAAGCCCAACTTCAAAGTGGCCCGTTTTGGATGTGGACCATCCTTTATGTGGGGCCCACCTTGAGTGGGACCCACCATCAATGTTAATCATCCATCATGTGGGGCCCACTTTTGATGTCCACCATGGTGTGTTGTAACGGCCATTACGGGGCCATAAAGACCATTACATAAAGCAACGATGGCCATCATTACATGTCATGGGGTTGTAATGGCTGTTATGGAAAAAATGATTTGTAACGGCCGTCACGCCCACCGTAAAGGGCATAATGGTCCGTTATGGGGCGTGAGAGGCAAATATAAGTTTTTCGAGTTTTTTTTTCAATTTAAAACATAAATAAATAAATAAAAAGACCGTAAAGACTATTATGGGGATTGTAACGTTACGGCCCATATCATAAAGGTAATGGTGATGGCGGTTACGAACACTATTACAGTTATGGAATACCCTAATGTCCATTGCCCATCAACTGGAGCCCACCTTTTGTGTGGACCATCCACGTGAGGGGCCCACCTCTAAAGTGGACCTTCCATCAGGTGGGGCCCAACTGGACCATTCATCAAGTGTGCCCGTCTTGGATGTAGGCCATTCATCATTAGGGGTGGACCTTTGGTGTGGACCATCCATTATGTGGGGCCACCATCAATGTTAATCGTCCATCATGTGGTGGCCACCTTTGATGTGCATTACCCATTACATGGGCCCACCTTTGATGTGGACTATCCATCGTGTGGGTCCCACCCTCAACCTTTGATGTGGACCATGCATCATGTGAGGCCCACCTTTTATGTGGACCATCCACCATGTGAGCCCCACCTTCAATTTGGACAGTCCACCACATGGGGCCTCCTTCGATATGAACTGAGAGAGAGCCTCTTTTGACATGGACAATGAGAGAGAAGTAGAAAAGTCATAAGTTAAAGGCTTAACAAAATTACTTATTAAGATGGGTAACTTTTTAGCACATGAGTTACTTTTACAATAATGCTTGCCAAACTAACTTAAGTAAAAAAAGTAATTTAATTACTTAGCATAAGTTAAAAAGTAATTTATTTGGTGGTATTGAACGCTCCGAACAACATAGTTATTAGCCAAAATGTAAAAAGCTTGTTTGGTAAACATAGTTATCAGCCAAAATATAGAAAAGTTTGGTTTCTGACATCACATAAGCAAATCTTTAAATCTCTTCCACTAATCTCTCTCCTCTTCGGAAAATAATAATAATAATAATAATAATTTAAATCTCTTCCAAATTTTACTTATTAACCTCTAAGCATCCACCATCCATCATGTGGAGCAAACCTTTGATGTGGATTGTTCATTATATTGGGCCCTCCTTGGCTTCAATGGGAACCATTCATTTTGTGGGGTCCACCTTTTTTGCGGACCATCCACCCATCCATC
This sequence comes from Magnolia changhungtana, assembly GCA_030180095.1. NCBI lineage: Eukaryota > Viridiplantae > Streptophyta > Magnoliopsida > Magnoliales > Magnoliaceae > Magnolia > Magnolia changhungtana. Next base: position 2,581,523 of record JASAUF010000096.1, read on the forward strand.
ATGTCAAACACTGGATGTGGATCATCCATCATGAGGGGCCCACCTTTAATGTGGTCCTTCCATTGTGCAAGCCCAACTTCAAAGTGGCCCGCCTTGCATGTGGACCATCCTTTATGTGGGGCCCACCTTGAGTGGGATCCACCATCAATGTTAATCATCCATCATGTGGGGCCCACTTTTGATGTCCACCATGGTGTGTTGTAACGGCCATTACGGGGCCATAAAGACCATTACATTAAAGCAACGATGGCCATCATTACAGGTCATGGGGTTGTAACGGCTGTTATGGAAAAAATGAGTTGTAACCGTCGTCACGCCCCCTGTAAAGGGCATAATGGTCCGTTATGGGGCATGAGAGGCAAATATAAGTTTTTCGAGTTTTTTTTCAATTAAATAAAAAAATAAAAAAGACCCTAAAGACTATTATGGGGGTTGTAACGTTACTGCCCATATCATAAAGGTAATGGTGACAACGGTTACGAACACTATTGTAGTTATGGAATACCCTATTGTCCATTGCCCATCACCTGGAGCCCACCTTTTGTGTGGACCATCCACGTGAGGGGCCCACCTCTAAAGTGGACCTTCCATCAGGTGGGGCCCAACTGGACCATTCATCAAGTGTGCCCGTCTTGGATGTGGGCCATTCATCATTAGGGGTGGACCTTTGGTGTGGACCATCCATTATGTGGGGCCACCATCAATGTTAGTCGTCCATCATGTGGTGCCCACCATTGATGTTCATTGCCCATTACACGGGCCCACCTTTGATGTGGACTGTCCATCGTATGGGTCCCACCCTCAATATGGACCTTCCATCATGCGGGCCCACATTTGATATGGACCGTTGATCACATGGAGAGAGTAAAATGTAAATAATAATAAAAATAAATAAATAAAAGCTACTTGGCGAAGGGTGTATACGAACAGGCCCTAATTTCATACTAGGCCAACTTGTTGGGCCCTGTGCCAAAATTAGATATCCAACCCTTCGTGCCCAGCCCAAAAGCAGTCCCACCCGTCGAAAATTAGTAAAAGAATGGGTGGCATTTTCGTCATTTCAACACAAAATCTCATGAAACTCGAACAATCAATCTCAACCGTCTATGTCAAGAACCCAAGAGAAAACCCAGATCATACCAGCACCCGTAGCGCCCGAGCACGGCACGCGGGCATCAACGACGGCGACGGAGAGGTCGGATCCGAGGAGGAACTGCCTAGCGATCGTTAGTCCGATGATGCCGGCGCCGACGACGACGACATCGAACTCCGATTTATCTTTCGAGATTGAAGAGAGATTCCAGGAGCAAGGAGCGGATCTTTTGGACCTTCTGATGTGGTTCGAAGATGGGGGAACCAGAGCAACCCCGCTGCAGGATCGAGAGCCGATCCGAGCCGTTGGATCGAACAAAGAGCACGAGAGAAACGATCTTGAACGAGCAGTAGCAGGAGGAGGAGGAGGGTGGAATTTCAGATTTCTGTTAGGGTTTGAAGAAGAGAGCAACATTCCCTCTCTTTTTTTTATTGCTTTTCTTCTTTTTTCTTCTGAGATTAGACTAATGTCATTTGTCGAATTCAGAGAGGATTTTAAAAATCGTCCATCCCAGCCGTTTCTGTTTCGGTCCGAAACGAAACGAGTCACCTCACTCAAAACGGGACCGAGTCGGATAAGTTGGAACGGCCCTTCAGCTTATTTTTGTGCACTTGCAGACCGGTAACTATTTTCATCTTAACCGTCCATTGAGAATGTTCGCCGCTCGTTCAACTAGGAACGGCCCTTCGTCCTCTATGAAGAACGGGAATTTCCTGCCACACTTTCATGGGGAGTATGTGCAACCGGGAGCAACGGGCCTACCTCAACATATATCAGACATTAAACCGTCAATGATTTGAGTCAGCTTGTGTCCGTAGTGAGCCACATGTATGATCTTGATATTGCAGTGCGTGCTGGAATCAGCCGTACTCCTTTTTTATGTGCTCACTGAGATAAATTAAGACTTGATCAGTGAAGATTGTACGTCTATTTAGCCACTGATTGTATAAGAACAAATGATTTATAAAAAAAGAAGAGTTCATCATGCAAATAGATTTTTCTTTTTATCTCTCAATCAAGTAGAACTTCAATATTTGCATAATTATAACTATGGTTCAAAAACAGAATAATAAAAATAGAAGATCTAAGCAGATGAAAATTAAAAGTATTTTATTAATAATTTTACAATATAAATACTCATAATCGGTCTAAAGAACAACGGAACAACAGTTCATTCATCACCCAACATGAACCTGACTTTGTAGTATGATGGGCATGAAGTGTTGGATGGTTGTTTGTTGCTTTTTTTTTTTACACACACCCTACATACACAAACCCGCACTCATGTTGTAGTGGGATTTCACCACCTATGGTTACTTGAACCAAAAACCTTGTGTTAAAACTCCTGAGAGTCAACCACTGACATAAAGACTCGAACTGAAAGTCAGGCTTTGTAGTGAGATGGTCGATGGAGAATAGATCTTTGATGATATATCTGTTCGTAGCGAGATGGCTAGTGGGGTGACAGTATGTTCAAGGACTTAGGGCATGTTTGTTAACTCTGAAAAATATTAATTAATGTGTAATTGAGAAAATGTTATGTGTTAAGTATTGTTTGTTAACACCGAATTTGGAAAGCACTACGTGATTTTTGATTGATTTTTTTCAGCAACAGAGGTCTGGCTTAATAGTGAATACGAAATGCGCTTCATGGATTCTTCTTAAAAAATACTTCCAAAATTACTCCTACTCATATATATACACACACACACACACACACACACACACACACACACGAAAACGCTCACTTGCGAACCAGTTCGAACTTTTTTGAGAACCCATCATGCGTGATGAGGATCCAAAATCTGAACCGTTCATGTGAAGAAGCACCTCGTTAAACCCCTAGGGCCCAAGTTTTACTTTGATCTAAAACTTTGATGGGCCATGAAAAATGAAAATAGTTTCTTCCCTTGATTTGCATTTCTCTTTGCTATGGCCCACCAGAATTTTAGATCGGGGTGAAAATTATTCACATGTGATTTCATGGGATTCCGCATCACATGGACCGTTCAGATTACACACCCATGGCACGTGTGCCAAGGTGCGCAGGGGAGCATGACTATATATATATATATATATATATATGAGTAGTTTGTATAATACAGAACCCAACTTTTAACATGTGAAACTTCTTTAGGCCCCACCATGATTTATGTGTTAGATCCACACCATCCATCAACTTTTTCAAATCATTCTAGAGCATGAGCCCAAAAATGAGGCACATATAAAACTTAAGTGGACTACTCCATAAAAACCAATGAAAATTGAATAACTATTGTTAAAACTTTCCTAGGATCCAATGTGACGTTTATTTCCCATATAATCTCTTCATAAGGTCACACGAACTTGGTTAAAGAAGGGAAAGCATAAATATCAGCTTGATCAGGGCCTTCTGTGGCCTTAAGATGTTTTCAATGGTAGGTGCCCAATTTCCACTATCTTTGCAGTGTGGCCCACTTGAGCTTTATATCTACCTTTTTTCTTTCTTTCTTCTTCTTCTTCTTTAAAATTAAAAAAAAAAAAAAAAAAAAAAATATCTTATGCCTCCAAATGATATGGAAAAGTGGATGGACAGTGTGGATAAAACATATACATCATGGTATGCCCCATAGAGCTACTGACAAGGCCGCCCTTCTCCAGCCCAGGACATGGTATCAGTGGATCCCATGCGGATGGATGCAAATTTCCTACTAACGCCTTTCCAATGAAGTTCCTGCGTTGGGATGCAAAGTGGGGTCCATCGTAATGTTTATAAGAAATTCAACTTGTCCATCCATTTTTTAAGCTTATTTTAGGACACGTGACCAAAAATGAAGAGAATCCAAAACTCAAGTGGGCCATACCAGTGGGGAAAGGAATGCCTCCCGTTGAAACCTTCCTAGGCTCCACCTTGATGTTTATATGTCATCCAAACCCTTTATAAGGTCATTTTCACTGAGATGAAGTGAAAACACCAAGAACTTAGACCTATACAAAACTTTTGTGGCCATATAAATGTTTAATGGTGGTCATTAAATCCCCACTGTTTCCTCTCGTGCGGCCCATTTGAGTTTTGGATCCAACTTATTTTTGGTCGCATGTCCTAAAATGAGCTCAAAAAATGGATGGATGGGCTGGATTTCTCACAAACATCGTTGTGGGTCCCACCCATAATCCTCACCCTGGAACGTCTGCTAAAGGCTTTTGCAAGAAATCCGTGTCCCACATAGATTGCCCACTCGGTGAGGAGGGATTGGACAATGCTCTTTGTGCCCCACCGTAATACGTGTTTTATCCCTAGTGTTCATCTATTTGGATCCAAATCTATTTTAGATATTCATCGGGAACTTTTTTTTGGTCCCCACGAAGCTTTTAATAGTGGGCATTCAATCACCACTATTTTCATATGGTCTGGTCCACATGAAATTTGGATCTTCCTCATTTTTTAGATCATTCCTTAAAATGATCTGAAAAATTGGATGAACGGTGTGGATAAAAAAATGTACATTATGATGGGGCCACACAACACTGATCAATAGCCACCTGACTGTGGCAACGTCAGGAAGTAATTCCCATCCATATCCACCACGCTACGGCCAGCCGCGCAGTGGCAGGAAGCAATCCACGTTTGGATCCACCTTCCTAAAGACAGATGATCATTTCAGGAGTTCTGTAGGGAACAGTGTGATCTATTTATTTTATCCAAGCCGTTCATATATTTTGAAAGATCATTTTAGATTATGATACCAAAAATGAAACTGATCCAAGGCTCAAGTGAATCACACCACATGAAGCATTAAGGATTTAAAGCCTACTGATGAAAATTTTTGGGGGCCACATAAGTTTTGGATCAAGCTGATATTTATTTATTTCTCCTTCATACAGCTCCATGTGATCTTATAAATAGTTTGGATGGAAAATAAACATCATGATGGGTCATAGGAAGTTTTCAATGGTAAGAGTTCGATCCCCACTGCTTCATGCATGTGGTTTGGTCCACTTGAGACTTTCATCCATCTCCTTTTTAGGCTAGTTGTCTAAAATGATCCGTCAAAATAGATGGATGGACTAGATTAAAGATATAGATCACGGTGGGCCCTATGAGACCCAGGCATGACCATCTATCTCTAGCTAGGTCATGGTGGGAGGATGTGGATTTACTGTGAAAGCCTTTTGTAGTAAGGCACGGTGTTAGGATGCAAGGTGGGGCCCATTGTGATGTTTGTGAGAAATCCATCCCATCCATCTATTTTTCAAACTCATTTTAGGACGTTCCACAAAAATGAGGTGGATCCAAAACTCAAGTGGGACACACGAGGAAAAATTGGGGAAAGAAATTCTTGCTATTGAAACCTTTATAGGCTCGACCTTGATGTAGGTAATTCCCCATTGGGATGAAGTGAAAACACAAAAAACTTAGCTTGATACAAAACTTTTGTGGCCAAATGAATATTTCAATGGCGGTAACTGAATTCCAAATATTTCCTCTCTTGTGGCCCTCTTGAGTTTTCAATCCATCTAATTTTTTGTGGAAAATCCTAAAATGATCTCACAAAACCGATGGACAGGGATTTCCCATAAACATCACAATGGGCCCCACCTTACATCCCAGCGCATGAACCTTTTGCTGGAAATCTACGTCCTGGTGGGGTGGTACCCATTCCGTGCCTGTCCGGATCCACCTGAGGTGGGCACCATTGTCTCACCATTTCTTATGGTGTGGTCCACAATAACCCTTGGTTTATTGACATGTTGAAGATTATTTTATAAACCATATAGGTATTTGTCGATATGGACTATTTAAGAGATTTGTTCATGCTAACTATTCAATTGTTTACAACATTTAATTGAAGTCTTTATTTTTAATGTTTATATAATTATGTCATTAACAAATGAATAGAGAAAATTATTGAAGATTATTATATTAAACCTCCTATTTAAATATTTAGAGAGATCTACCAGCATAAAATAAACAAATTCTCCTGCATTGCCATATTTTGTGAAAGAATTGGTAGATGGTGTCACACCCCAGACTCGGTAACTAGACTCACAAGGAACCTGATAGGCGGTTCTGGCCGCAACAACTTCCGTAGTACCTCAATCTCGGCTCCTAAGGCAGATTTCGATCCTAGGATCCTAAAAGGAGGATTTTTCATAATCATATATCCATTCCAATATGAGCATACCCAAGATCATAGCAACTAAATTTCAGTAATAACAAAAGGACACATTACAAGATCTACTATAAGTTTGAGCTTTATACATGATACAATACTGAAGGAAATACATATGATAACAGAAGAAAGAAGGAAGAGGATCTGCAACACTGGGTCCTCGGCTCACACACCTATCCAAGCTCCGCTACTAAGACGCCATGTAACGTCCCAGAAAAATCCGTACAAAAACCTGAGTACTACTTCAGGCAGAAATCACCCAGGACCAAATCCTTTAGAAATTAGATAAAATTAACTAAATGTTAAACTAGATTAGCTGTGAAATTAGCACTAATGACTTTAAATACAAACTGTAAGACCAAAACGTGTAGAATCCTTAACGCTACATTACCCTATAACTTAGGATCAATCTCAAAACCCAGTTACTCTCGGGAGCACCTTGAAACTTCGTATCAGACTTGGACTGCGCGTCGAAAATCCGATTGCTGCGAAACCAAACAGAGAGGACCGCCTTACTAGGCTTGACGACCATCTTAGAAATCAAGTCCTAATGATACCCGGAAACGCACAACTTGAGCCCGGAGCGAAGTGTGTGAGAAACGCGAATATCTTTAGAAATTGAGCTAAGATTTAAGTGATTTGGGTCATTCGCTTATGGGCCAAATCTAAGCTTTTAGACTGTCAGAATCCAACCCAATTACACTCTCGGATCAGGAAAAATTTCCAACACATGTCAGTGTACTTATGGCTCTGATCGAGTACCAGTGATTGTTGAACTGAAATAGGTCCCCCGCGGCCAATCTACTGATCCGATCGGACCGAAAACTTAACTCAACCTAGATCTAATGTCAGGGAGCTTAAGTCCAACCGCATGTAGAAAAGGGGCCTCCAGAAGTACTCCGTTGGATCGAAGCAGGTGTCTTTTGGCTATAACCTAAGTATACCTTGGCTCTAGGGCCATTTCCATCAGTTCTAGGCCTATATAAGGGCCTTAAACCCTTTGCCTCTCATTTCATACGAATTTGCAACCCTAGGAGAGAGAAGAGAGCAAAGAGAGAAGGAAAGAGAGAGAAAATGAGAGAGAAAGTGGGAGAGAGTTCTTGGGATTCGATCCCATCGCTCCACGGGCTTAGCTACCATTTTTGTATCACTATTCCGGCAATTCCGACTCCGTTCATAGGTAAGAAAACCTAACCTTAATCTGTTTTAGGGTTTTCAATAGTGTAAGTGATGAAATAGCTAACCTATTTCATGCTACAGTTGACAGTTGTGCCGTAGACAAAGGCTTTGTGTTTAAACTAAGTTCGTTACGAGTCTACCGACGAAAGGTGCAGACTATATATGTTTAGGTTATGGTTTTCAAGACTTTCAATTTCAGTTAATGATTTATTACTGACATGGGTGTCATTTCACATACCAAATGTGATATTTGTTTTGCTTTACGAGTACATTGGACCTATGTCAAGTATAGTGTATTCTATGTATTTGTTGAAATAATTGAATACGTATGGTTTTTAGATTTGCGGTTGACATGATTATCTGTCGTGCATATATGTTTGTTGTATATGTGACAATTCCTTGGTGAAAGGTTTTTCCCAAATACATGTTAGAACCAACATACGTCATGTATGTTGAAGTGTGTAGCCTAAGTGTTTGTAAAAATATTCGAATGAATATAGAACTATGATTTATGCTTGCCATGATAGTTGGTTATCAATGCATGATCATTGTATGCGTGAAAACTCCTTCGTGATAGGATTCGCTACTATATGTGTTTTTAACTAACTTATTATATGTATGTAATATGGTAGTCTAAGTGTTTGATAAAATGCCTGAGTGAGAAAATGCTTAATGTAACGTGCTCATGGAGGGTGTTGAGATAGGATTCTCAATCTCCTTATCTAAGGTTACAATTTCCTTCATGTAATCTATTTTACTGCTATGTGATTTGTGAATTATATGTTAACATATATTCTACATGTTCGTTGAAATGCTAGTATGTAATTTATATTTAATTGTGATCTTACATGTTGTCTTGACTATTACATTGGAGTGCTATTGATCTGGAGTGTGTTTGGGACTATGGTATAGTCCAGGCAATCGGTAATAGACTCTAATTTGGTGGCTGAGGTTGTTCGCCATACAGGACGTGTTCGATGAATCCGAGCCATACTTTGGTTGTCGACAGTGGTTAGGCCACACGAAGTGCTTACGCACTTCATGTCGATTAACTCGAGGTACGCTCGTACCAGTCAAGCTCGTCAAGTAACCTAATTGGCCCGATGTATGTTCACCATGTATGGACGCTCCTGCTTGAATCTAAGGTACCGACTTACTAGTGAAAAGCCCATTTAACCATAGTACCACGATCCGCTAAGACTCATGAGCCGGGCATGGTGGTATGGGACACCGTGGTCGAGCTGTCAGCCTACACTGGGGCAACGAGCCTCCTAGTAGTGACCAGTGAGCAACCTAAACTCATGAGCTGAATACGGTGGTATGGGATACTGTATTTGAGCTGTCGGCCTCTATTAGCGCAGCCTGGCTGTGGTCCCCAGTCGGGTCAGTGACGAGCCTTCGAAAATAGACTGCCAGTTGGTATGGCGTTAGTGGAATGACCTCGAGTATGAGATAGGCCTACCCCGGTGCAGTTTGGTTGTGGTCGCCAGTCAGGTCGGTGACAAGCCTTCAAAAATAGACTGCCAGTTAGTAGGACATTGGTGGTAGTGACCTGAACTTGCATATCGTATGTGATTAACTAGGATTAATGACCCTAGATGGATCATTGTTTGGGTTAATGATATAAAGGGTGGTACCTTAGCTTCCCAATCCTACTATATGAAAAGGACTAATAAGAACTTGGTAAGCATGCTCATGCACCGCATTGCATGTGCCGTTTGGCGTTGGGTAGAGCACTGAAGAAGTGACTGACATGCGCGACCGTAAGATGAAGATCGCAGAAGGAGTACAGGCGAGGCAATGCATCATTTATATATACCATTTTTGCATTAATCAGAGTACTTAGGGATGTGTGATTGTATCGCTTTATCATTAATGCTTGATTGAATTGATAACATGTTAACCTTTGCTTTATAGTTCCACTGAGTTGATCACTCACTCCCACGTTACGGGATGGTTTGTACACACCAACTAGACCCTGTTTTAGTTTCAGATGATGGCGATACTTACGAAGTGGAGCCAGACTTTTATGATGATGAGGAGAATTTCTCCTATATGCAGCTATTAAGCGGGTCTATATGGATTATGTTCTGATTGATGGGGTTATAGGGTTGTTGATTAGACGTCATTACACTTGTTATTTTACACTTTTGGAGTACCTATGTATATTCTTTTTGTTCATTTTTGGAGTATACATGTATATATTTAACCTGGTAACATGTTCATACTCTGGAGACGTACAACAGTTTATATATTTTAAATATCTAACATAGTCTTCCGCTTGCTTAGTTAACTGTCTCTGGAGTATGATATGCTATTTTGGTATAATCCCACTCATGTTTACTACACTAATATGGACAACATTCAATCATCATCATCTATATTGCATAAGTGATGCGTTGGAACTCGGGACTGGAGCTTATGCTCGACCCCCGATTTTTAGGGCGTTACAAGTTGGTATAAGAGCATGATTTGGATTAAACTGGACCTTGGTTATGGTCGCACAACGTGCGTTGATGCAACTCGACGTAGGAGGGTGCGAGAAATGTAGAAACAGACTCATGATTTCCAATTTCGCCAATTGGCAAAATTCACCGAAATCGACCGTCGAGATCGGGCCCGTACACACCCATGATCACTTGAAGTGATCCCGGATCACCCTTAGACCATCAATCAATGGGTTTAGACCACGATTTACCCCATCTCAGCCTTCAACAATCGATAAATGCGAATATACATCAGAAAAATACTCGAAATGACTCAAAATGGAGTCGGGGGCCTAACGGGGCATGTCCAAGGGGACCCAGAGTGGGTCCCACATGTTTTTAGGGTCCACGGGGCAGGAGGACCATGCCTCACCGATGAGCCATCGCCGGTTTGTCTAGAGGTTGGCTAGGGCCTCGCCGGTTCCGCAAGGCCTCGCCGCCTGGCGGGCCTGGCCGGGCGGGTCTGTTCGGGCTGACACCTCTAGGGCGTTGTGTGGCCTACTGATGTGTGTTGGGTCGGTTTAAACCCCTCTTAATACTCCCCCTCTTCATAACCTACCCCTCTAAGCTCTTTTTTTCTCAAGAAATCACTCAAATCTCCACTCAAACCCCCCTCCAAGCACTTCTTCCATTTTCGTACACCACCTACACCAACCCTTCAAAATCTTCTTCCACAACTGTTGCTTTCCTTCTTTCCCTTTCATTTGAGCATTCAAACCCCACTTTGGGTCTCAAATCCGTGGGAACCTAAGAAACCATCCCATTTCCGTATTTCTTCCTTTTTCTATGGCCCTTTTCGAACTTGTGATGGCCATCTTCTCCATTTTCACGCTTCTTTCTCTCATGGGAAAGAAGAGGACTCCTACGGATGAGGCCGAGCCCAGTCGCCCTACTCGTTCAAGGAGGCCAAGAGGCGCCGCCGCAGGTTTAAGTGTTGAATGAGAGATACGAATGAAGTAGGACCTCGATCCCCAGTCTCCTCTTCCAAGAACCTTGCTAGCTGATTTGTCCCATGGAAGATATGGGAGCCGTAGGGTCCTTTTTGAAGCACATGTGGAGGAGAAGCTCTTTGGAGAATACTTGGTGATGGATAGCCTGGTGGGGTCCCATATTTGAGGGAAAGTCTGGAGCAAATGTGGGCACTGTATGAGCCTTCTACGCCCACAGTCGGGAGCCTACGTTGGAGCCCTTGCAGTTCAAGATCCCAGTGGGTAGAGATTGGGAGGCCACAATTGATGTTGGGTTGATAGCTCAGCTTATAAAAATGCCGCTTAGCGAGGTCCATGCAAGCGAGAAGAATCTGAAGAGTGCACATGAAAGGGATCGCCGCACGCGTTTCCTTTGTAGCTGACTGGTTCATTGGCAGCCAAACAATAGTCTCCTGGCGACTAATATGACAGACAACTTTCTCCTGCTTCACCACATTTTCACGTTCAACGTCTAACCCAGGTTGAGCAATCGCAGAGAGTGCATGCGCCTGATGGTAGATTTCCTGTACCAAGTGGGGCAAGGAGAGAAGTTGTGCGTGCCAATGTATGTTCTGCGACAGATAGTTCTTACCGCACGCTCTACTAGAATGTCTGCTTTGCTCTCATTCGGCCGACTCATATGCAAGATTGCATGTGAGTTTGGCTACAGACTTGGGGCAGAAATGCCGCTGCCGATCCATTACATCAATGAAACTACTCTCAATCAGATGGAAATTAGGCCATGGCAGCAGCAAGCTTGACTTGATGAGAGTGAGGACGAGACGGCTAGTGAGGAGTATGGAAGCAAGGAGGAAAGCAGGAAAGAGATAGAGGAGGAACAGGAAGAAGAGGAGGCTCAGGACATGGATGAGAGCTCCCTTCCTATAGCACTGGAGCATGACACTGATCGGGCTGTTCAGGAAGCCCGCTTCGCTCGACTTGAGGAGGGCCAGGCTGCCCTGCAACAGGAGATTATCGATACTCGGGCCCTCGTGAAACACAAGTTTAATAAGATGACTCGCACCTTGAAGTCTATCCTATGCTGCCTGCAGGATAAGGGTTCCCCTCCTCCGTCGCCAGAATCAGATGTCTAGTCATCCATGTCATCGCCCTATAGCTTATTTTGTTGCTATTTTAGGATGTCTGTGTTTTAATGTTGATGGGCCTAGTAGTATAGTAGGTGGAAAGTGTGTTTGTTTTGGTGGTTTAGGCTTAGCATAGCCATATGCGTTCCTGTCATAATTCGTGTAGAACTTTATTCCATATATTGTGACAAATTTTGTTTAATGAATTGCATGCGACTCCTTTTATTGTGAACTGTGTAGAATACTTGAAGAATTAAGTGTTATATGCTAAATCTCACGGGTTGTACCCTATGTTGCATATAGGGCATGCCACCTAAGAGCATGTGGAGCTCGACACGTCTCTCACTGGGTGAATTGTTTGACGAGGCATCTCCCCTAAGCGATAGTCATACGGACCCTAACTTGGGCCCGGACGTTGAGACGATGCCGGGTTCACAGCCGGCCACTGGCCCCACTAATGGGCCTGCACTTGTTGCACCACCGGTTCCAGAGTAGAACCGCACGTCTACTTCAACGCCATACGTGTCTCAGTCGACTCCTCCTCCTTATATGTTGGAGCAAATGATGCTGTGGATGCAGCAGCAGCAGATATAACAGTAATAACAGTAGTAACAATTTTTCGCCACCATAGCAGGGGCCCTTGTCCAGAAATTGAGTGTGGCTACACCTACACCACCTACGCACCCTGCTGGGAACATGAATACCAGCAGACTCTTTGAGCACTTTCAGTGTTTCCATCCTCCCACTTTTACGAGTACTCATAGATCCGAGGAGGCTGATTGTTGGCTAGATCACATCTCTAAGATATTGAAGCCACTACACTGCATTGAGGCAGAACAAGTTGAGCTAGCCACCTATATATTCGAGAAGGATGCTAGTTTATGGTGGGACAGCATCCTACGATCAATTCTCGCAGGACATGTGTGGACCTAGGATGCCTTTGAGACACACTTCTATGAGAAGTACTTCCCTCTCACTTACCGTAATGAAAAGGAGGGTGAATTTCTCCGCTTCTGATAGGGAGGGATGACCTGTTAGAATATGAGAACAAATTTATGGAGCTAGCCAAATACGCTCCTTTGGTACTAACAGATGAACCGATGAAAATGCAGTATTTTTCAGATGGGTTGCGGCCCGATATCCGCACTAAGATATGTTGCGCTAGCATTTCCAGTTACACCGAGCTAGTCAACATGTCTTTACGAGTCGAACAAGATAGAGACAGTTTCTTAGACACTTATACCAAGGGGCCCGAGGCCTCAGCCTGAATTGCAGCACCGGCTAGTCCTAGGTAAGAGGCCACATGTAGACTCGCCTCTCAGGCCTATGGCTCCGCCGACCCGGTAGGGGCCAATAAGGCGTTGGTATACATACTGCAACAAAGGAGGACACACTGACCCCTTCTGTTTCACTAAGATGAAAGACAACGGTGTCACGCCACCTCGAAAGATCGACCGTTAGCCATCACGGGGTATAACAACTCCACCCCTACGATCTGCACCACCAGCGTAACCACTTTACTGACCACCTATATCTCAGAATAGGCCCCCTCAATGACCTATGACAGTGCAACCAAACCATCCTCAACAAGCCCGTGTGCATGCACTTGCAACTGAAGCACCTGAGTCAACAACTACAACACCTTTAACCTTTGAGGTCGCTGCCCACATTCAAGATACACCTGTATTCCTGTTGGTAGACACTGGGTCAATTAAACCAAGTCATATGAAAGAATAGGCCTAATAAAGGAGTACTATACACATTATGAAAATAATATGGTAACTAGAGGTGGCAAATATGTTGTAAATAATAGAAGGGATGAAACGAAAAATTTAGTATGTGGTGTCTATTTAGGAATTATTTATAATCATACTAGGAATTATCATGTGATTAAATTTGATTATACGTAAAGATATATATATATATATATATTTAGTTGTTTTTGTAAAATTAAATTAGAACCCTCCGGTAGGATTAAGTTTCATAGTTTAATACTCCGTAAGCTCATGTTAAAGGCGGACTACAGTAAAATGTTATAAGTTTCTTATTTCCCTTGTAAATTCAAGGTTCATACCACATCGAGGTGATTACCAAAGGACTCACTGCTTTGACCGAGCAGAAGACCAGGATCCATCAGGATTAGGAATGGATACAACGAGTTGTCTGCCCTGGTTAGGCGGGCAATTGACGTATCAGGTTCGAGCCTACCATAACTGATTTTTCATATTAGCCCAATCATAAAGGGTAGAACATACTACCCTTAAGTAAACTGATTTGGACATTTGTTTTCAAACTTCAAAGGTAGAACCTTTTAAGGGGGGTAGACCAATATGGGCTAGGCTGATGTAGTTATTATATACCCTAACACGTATGTAAACCTTTACGTATTACCCTTAGGCAATTTCAGGGATGAAATTGTTCTTTAAGGGGGGTAGATTGTAACGTCCCGGAAAAATCTGTACAAAGACCCGAGTACCACCTCAAGCAGAAATCACCCATGACCAAATCCTTTAAAAATTTGATGAAATTAACTAAGTGCTAAATTAGATTAGTTATGAAATTAGCACTAATTACTTTAAATACGAACTGCAAGACCCAAAACGTGCAGAGTCCTTAATGCTACATTACCCTATAACTTAGGATCAATCTCAAAACCCAGTTGCTCTCGGGAGCACCTTGAAACTTCGTATCAGACCTGGACTGCGCGTTGAAAGTTCGATTACTGCAAAACAAAATGGAGGACTGCCTTACTAGGCTTGATGACCATCTCGAAAATCAAGTCCTAATGATACCCAGAAACGCACAACTTGAGCCCGGAGTGAAGTGTATGAGAAACGCATATATCTTTAGAAATTGAGCTCAGATTTAAGTGATTTGGGCCGTTCGCTTGTGGGCCAAATCTAAGCTTTCAGGCCGTCAGAATCTGACCCAATTACACCCTCGGATCAGGGAAAATTTCCAACACATGTCAGTGTACTTGTGGCCCTGATCGAGTACTGGTGATCCTTGAACTGAAACAGGTCCCCCGCGGCTAATCTACTGATCTGATTAAACTAAAAACTTAACTCGACCTAGATTCAATGTCAAGAAGCTTAAGTCCGACCGCATGTAGAAAAGGGGCCTCCGGAAGTGCTCCGTTGGATCGAAGCTGGTGCCTTTTAGTTATAACCAAAGTATACCTTGGCCCTGGGGCCACTCTCATCAGTTCTGGGCCTATATAAGGGCTTTAAACCCTCTCTCTCTCATTCCATACGAATTTGCAACCTTAGGAGAGAGAAGAGAGCAAAGAGAGAAGGAAAGAGAGAGAAAGTGAGAGAGAAAGAGGGAGAGAGTTCCTGGGATTCGATCCCATCGCTCTACGGGCTTAGCTACCATTTTTGCATCGCTATTCTGGCAATTCCGACTCCGTTCATAGGTAAGAAAACCTAACCCTAATCTGTTTTAGGGTTTTCAATAGTGTAAGTGATGAAATAGCTAACTTATTTCATGTTATAAGTGACCGTTGTACCGTAGACAAATGGTTTGTGTTTAAACCGATTTCGTTACGAGTCTACCGGCGAAAGGTGCAGACTATATACGTTTAGGTTATAGTTTTCAAGACTTTTAATGTCGGTTAATGATTTATTACTGACATGGGTGCCATTTCACATGCTAAATGTGATGTTTGTTTCTCTTTACGAGTACATAGGACCTATGTCAAGTATAGTGTATTCTATGTATTTGTTGAAATAATTGAATACCTATGGTTTTTGGATTCACGGTTGACATGATTATCTGTCGTACATATATGTTTGTTGTATATGTGACAACTCTTTGGCGAAAGATTTTGCCCAAATACATGTTAGAACCAACATGCTTCATGTATGTTGAAGTGTGTAGCCTAATTGTTTGTAAAAATGTTCGAATGAATATGGAACTATGATTTATGCTTACCATGATTGTTGGTTGTCAATGCATGATCGTTGTATACATGGCAACTCCTTCGTGATAGGATTCACCACTATACGTGTTTTTAACTAACTTATTATATGTATGTAATATGTGTAGTCTAAGTGTTTGATAAAATGCCTAAGTGAGAAAATGCTCAATGTAAAGTGCTTATGGAGGGTGTTGTGATAGGATTCTCAATCCCCCTATCTAAGGTTACAGTTTCCTTCATGTAATCTATTATACTGCTATGTGAATTGTGAGTTATATGTTAACATGTATTCTACGTATTTGTTAAAATGTTAGTATGTTATCTATATTTAATTATGATTTACATGCTGTCTTGACTATTACATTGGAATGCTATCGATCTGGAGTGTGTTTGGGACTATGGTATAGTCCAGGCAATCGGTAATAGACTCTGATTTGGTGGCTAAGGTTATTTTGCCACACAGGACATGTTCGATGAATCCGAGCCATACTTTGGTTGTCGACAATGGTTAGGCCACGCGAAGTGCTTATGCACTTCATGTCAATTAACTCAAGGTGCGCTTGTACCATTCGAGCTCGTCAAGTAACTCGATTGGCTCGATATATGTTCACCATGTATGGACGCTCCTACTTGAATCTAATGTACCAACTTACCAGTGAAAAGCCCATTTAACCATGGTACCACAATCCACTAAGACTCATAAGCCAGGCATGGTGGTATGGGACACCGTGGTCGAGCTGTCGGCCTATGCTGGGGCGATGAGCCTCCCCGTAGTGACCAGTGAGCAACCCAGACTTGTGAGCCGAATATGGTGTAAGTGCTATAGTTTATATCCCTATCTGTTGTCAAATTTGTGGTGCCAAAATCACTGTTATATAACTTGCATAAGTGAAGCTCTCTCAAAGATCAACATTCAAACAAGTAAAGCTCACAAGTACAAAGATTCACTCAAAGATCAACCTTGACTGCAAGTATTGCTCACAAGACAAGTCTCAAGAATGCATGACTTCAAGAAGCGTACAAGGCCGTTCGTAAAGAACTCAAGACACTTTCAAGGTTGAGCTACATCAAGATTTCAAGATTGAACTACATCAAGACTTCAAGGCTTTAACTTTAAGGTCACTTATTTCTAATGTTTCAATGTCCTTACTTCATGATTAGGGTTTGATTGACCTTAGGTTGACCTTAGGAGTAGGCCATTTTAGATACATAAGTCATATATTTAAGTTACATGAGTTTGGGCAGTTCTAAGACTTGTCCTAGGCTTTCTTCGACTAGTCTTAGCTTTGCTTCGACTAGTCTAAGAAATTCCTCGATCAGTCGTGAGTTTGTTACAAAATTCGAATATTTTTTGTTAGGCTTCGACTAGTCCAGGAATTTGTTCGACCAGTCGAAGGAACAGTGTCGACTGCATCTTCGACCAGTCGAAAGTCTTCGACTCAAAGTCCAGCGATGAAATTCAGGTTCTTCGACCAGTTGAAGGAGACCTTCGACTAGTCGAAGGAGACCTTTGACCAGTTGTAGAACGGTCAAAGCTTATCGTGCCCGATTTTTTCAAATATCTGTTAATTCTTTGACTAGTCGAAGAGCTCCCTAGACCAGTCGAAGACGCGATCTACTCACCTATAAATAGAGCACGAATCTCAGAAGAATTAACGGAATTAACTAATCCATTTAAGCCAATCTTCGTCAAACTTCTGAGAGATAATTCTGTGCTCCATCTAAGCTAAGTGTGCTTATTTAATATTTTCTTTCTTTAGCTTTATTTAATTGATTTTATTTCTGCTATTCCAATCTAATTTGATAAGAGGAATTGTTATTCCCTTTCTTTGGAATCAAAATCAATTAAGGCAAGCCCTATTTGGTTTAATTTAAAATATATTAGAACTAGAACCATTGTAATTGAGTACTGGACATTGAACTTGGACATTCAATCATCTACTCTGACTTGGTTCTACCGGGCTGCTACAACGAAGGAGATAATCAGGTATTTTACATTTAATTGTAAATTCCTTTCTGTTTTGGTTTCTTTCAAGATTTGCCAGAAAAATCTTGTTGTATTGGTTATCTGAGGAGAGCCAGGAAAACTCAGAAGTGGGGTTTTTTAATTGTGTAAGCCCACAGACAAAGACACAATTGTAAAGGTTTTGGGTGAACCTGAGAAAACCTATTTTGTTAGTGAACGCTAATATCCCCTGTGTGAGGATATTAGGAGTGGAGTAGCATTCTGTGTGGCTGTTGTTTAACAGTTGGTGAACACACAGGCGAACCACTATAATCCCTTGTGTTGTGGTTGAATGATTTATACTTCTAATCTTTAATTATTTATTTGTGGGATGTATGTATGGTGGTGAATGTTGTAATCATTTAATTCAAGCATTGTGGGAATTTTGTAATAGTTTAGAATTTATTTTCTGCTATTCCTTTATCAGCTTGATATTTAATTTCCTTTAAAGTTGTTTCAGCAAGGTTGCCCTACCATTTTTATGGTATATGGCTGTCCCTAGAACAATACATTTGTGATTACAATTTATTTCAGTTCAGTTTATGTTTATTTCTGTATGCCTCTTTGGTTTGAGATTTGATACAAAGATTTTTCTAGAAATAAGGTTGTCCTACCATAAACTCTGGTTTTTGGTGTAAGGTTGTCCTTAGAACAACATTTGTATCAAGCTCTCAAGATCTGAATTTTGAGGTTGTTTTACTTTCCTGCATTGTGATTTATTTTGGCTATCATATTCTTTTTAATTCCGCTGTTATAAGTTTTATTTGGTATAGTCCTATTCACCCCCCCTCTAGGACATATAGCTAGGCCTTTTCAAGTGGTATCAGAGCCAGATAGCTCTTTTTTAATTCTTGGATTTAATTCCTGAGTTAACGATTTAAGCTATTTTAGATGTCAAATTTTGATAGCCTTTCAGTCACTAGGCCTCCACCCTTTGATGGCTCCAACTATGCCTATTGGAAAGCCAGAATGAGGATCTTCCTCAAATCAATGGATGAGAGTATGTGGCAAGCCATAGTGACTGAATGGAATCCTCCTATCATGGAAGTTACTGGGGTTGACGGTTCAAAATCTATGAAAGTCACACCATATTACCAATGGACTACACTTCAGAAAAGTGAGAGTAGTGCAAATGTTAAAGCACTAAATGCAATCACTTGCGCACTATCACCGGATGAGTTCAAAAGAATCATTTCCTGTGATACTGCAAAGCAAGCTTGGGATATATTAGAAATGACACATGAGGGTACTACAATTGTCAAAAAATCTAAAGTCCAACTCCTCACAACCAGATTTGAAGAAATTCATATGGAGGAAAATAAAATGTTTATGGACTTTTACACTAGATTGAATGACATTATAAACTCAATGTGGGGTCTTGGCGATAAAATCCCAGAAAGTAAAGTGTGTGCAAAGATATTACGCTCACTTCCTGAACGGTTCAATTCTAAAGTAACCGCGATCCAGGAACTTCGTGATACGGATAATATGAGGGTAGAAGAACTAGTTGGTTCTCTACAAACCTACGAGTTAAACTTTAAAGCTCCTAAAGGTAAATCTATCGCACTAAAATCTTCTAAATGTAATTCAGAAGAAAATTCTGATTCAGAAGATGATATGGCTCTTTTAGCTAAGAAATTTTACAAGATTTTCAAAAGCAAGAAAATGGTTGATTTCCAAAAATCAAATGATAAAAAGAAGTTTAGACCCAAATCTCGAAAATCTTTGAAAGATAGTCAATGTTACAACTGTTAAGAATATGGGCACTTAGCAAATAGATGTCCTAAAAAGGACAAACCCAAGAAGAAGGGTATGTTGGCTACATGGGATGAATCATCTGATTCTGAAGCTTCTTCTGAATCAGAAGATTCTGAAACTGAGTCGGGCAATGAAGTTAAAGCTCTTATGACTCTAGCCAAATTCACATTTTCAGATAATGACTCAACAAGTGAAGAAAATCTGAGTAGTGAATGTGAAAATGAAGATGATCTTGAAGACGCTTATAATGCCCTATATAAGGAAAGTTGTAAAATTGCTGTCAATCTTAAACTTCAAAAAGAAAAGTTTTCTAAACTCAAAGAATGTTTTGAATCACTTGTCTTAGAAAAATCACAAATTGCAGATTGTTTTGAAAAATCAAAATGCGATTTGGAATTCAAAAACTCCCTAATTGTTGATTTAAAATCTGAAATTGAGAAACTCAAAAATGAAGTATCTTCTCTTCTGAGTCTAAAGGACATATGGAAATATACCCAAGGTGATCCAAAGTTAGAAAAACTTTTATCCGGATCAAGAAAATGTGGCGATCTATCCGGGTTGGGCTATGATAAAAATTTATCTCCTAAACAAAAGTATACTCCTCCTATGTTTGTGAAAGGAGAGTCCTTAAACTCAAAAGGGAAAAGTACTTATCAAGGTTTTTTCTAGAAATTCAAAAACTTTTCAAAAACCTAAAAGTAGCCATGTCAACATTAATCAGAAACGAAATCCACTAGCTGAAAAGATAGTTGATTTACTCAAGGAGCTCTTAAAATCTAACTCTATAGGTCATTCTTACAACTATAAACAAAAGTGAAAGGGCCAAACTATATGCCCTAGAGGGGGGTGAATAGGGCAATGCCAAATAAAACTTAAAACAGCGGAATAATAAAAGATATAAATAACAATGCTGAAATAATAACAATCTCAAAGCGTATGAAATATGAGAATGATACTAAATCAATTCTAAGGACAACCTTACACCAAAAACCAATGGCTTATGGTAGGACAACCTTATTTCTAGAACGATTTAGAAAACACAAATGATATGGAAAATAAATCAAGAATAACTTAAAGAAATAAATCCTAAGTTATTACACCATTCAACCACACTTGCTTGAAATGAAAATTACAACATTCATCCACAAAAGCAATCCATAATAATAAAGGAATAAATGAATAAAGAAATCAAGCACATCCACAACACAACGATATATAGTGGTTCGCCTGTGTGTTCACCAACTGTTAGCCAACAGCCACACAGAATGCTACTCCACTCCTAATATCCTCACACAGGGGATATTAGCATGCACTATCAAAATAGGTTTTCACAGGTTCACCCAAAACCTTCACAATTGTGTCTTTTTATCTCGGGCTTACACAATCCAAAAACCCCCACAATCTGAGTTTTCTGGCTCTCCTCAGATAACCAAAATAATGAGATTTTTCTGGCAAATACCTGGATCTCCTTTTGAAGTAGCCCAGTAGAACCAATCGGAGTAGATGAATGATACGTCGTTCAATGTCCAATACTCACATAAAGAATGGTTCTATGTCTAATTGATTTTAGATTAAATCAAGAAGAGCAAGGTCTATTTGATTTTGATCCCAGAAGAAGGAATATCACAAATTCCTCTTTTCTAAATAAGATTGGAATATGGATCAAAATCACAATAGAAAAATGTTAACAAAAGGAATATTAAATATGCATAATAGCTTAAAAAATAATCACTACTTATCTCAGAGTATAGCCTTAAATCGCTTGAATGGAATGGAATTGAATGAATAAACTCTGAAATTCGTGCACTATTTATAGCCTCAAAAATCCCATCTTCGACTGGTCTTAGAGTCCTAGGACTGGTCGTAGCGTCAAAGATTTTGAAAGATTTCCGCGGGATTAGATTTGCAATACTCATGACTGGTCTTAGGTAGTCTACGACCGGTCGTGGACCACCTACGACTGGTCGTGAGACACCTACGACCGGTCGAGATACTCGAGATAAGTCGCTGGAGTTCGAGTCGTAGAACTACGACTGGTCGAAGGATGAGTCGTAGGACTTCTCAGGACTGGTCGAAGGACAACCAGGAAAATCTGAAAATCTGTAACAACCTAAGACTGGTCGAAGCAAAGCTAGGTCTGGTCTTAAGATTTCTAGGACTGGTCTTAGAACAGTCACACCAAGTAAATTAAAATATTCGGATTATGTATTCAGAATGACCTATCATCTAGACCAACCTAAGGTCAATCGAGATGGACATTGAAGTCTTGAAGGTCTGTATTCTCAAATGATGTTGAAGTAGAAGCTTGAGTCGAGTTGATGGTCTTTCTCGAGC
The DNA here is from genome assembly GCA_030180095.1 of Magnolia changhungtana. Taxonomy (NCBI): domain Eukaryota; kingdom Viridiplantae; phylum Streptophyta; class Magnoliopsida; order Magnoliales; family Magnoliaceae; genus Magnolia; species Magnolia changhungtana. The sequence goes on from JASAUF010000096.1 coordinate 2,603,503, forward strand.
TTGGTACATTCTTGACTTGTCTTGATGAAGTCTTCTAATCTTGAACTTGATAGAAGCAAGCTTGGAGTCTTCTATTCTTGTAGACTTCATTCATGACATGTCTTGCAAGCATTCTTCATTTATGATCTTGTCTTGAAAACATTCTTCATTCATGATCTTGTCTTGAAGCAGTGTGTAGTCACAAACAAGAAACACAAGAAGTACAAGACATATAGGTTTTGGTACTACAAAATTTGACAACCAAAGGGATATGAAATCATAGCACTAACAATCTCCCCCTTTGTCAAATTTGTGACAAAACACATTTATAAATATAAAAGTAAAATGAAGAAAGAATCATGAGCCATCAGAGTGAGAAAAAGAAATACTCTACTCCCCCTAAGTGAGTAGAAACAATCAACCATTTTCAAGTAATCACTTTCTTCCTTTCTCCCATCCTTTCCATACTATTCTCCCATTCTCCCTTCCATTACTACTCCCCTTTTTATCACAAAATGACAAGGGAAGGCCAAAGGAGAGAAGAGAACACCATATGAAGAGTCAAGATTTAATTATCAAATTAGTACAACACTTCAATGTCATCAATCCAAACCATACAACCAAAGTCATCAAACGTAATAATAATACAGAAACCATCATATTCAAACCAAAAAAAAAAAATCCACCTAATCAGATCCAGATGAAGGAGCAGGGATGGTTGGATCAATCTGATGTAAACCCCTATTAATGCGACGAAGATATTTTCGCATATATTTAAATTGCATATCATGGGCTACACTCAGGTTATCAACCTTCTCCTCCAATGCACTTAGACGTGCATCATAACCAGAAGATGGATCGTAATCAGAATCATTTTGGGAGTCAGTTTCAATGTCTTCAAATATATCATCCATATTTATATCAGCCTGTGGAGGAAGATCAGCAGCTTCCCCTTCATTTCCTGCTTCAGCACCTTCACCACCACCTTCATAGAATTGACCAGGAAGCAAATCCAACTTCATCTTATTTAAATTAGTATTATTGAATAAAAGATGATGAATTGGTGCCTCATTCTCAGGTAAAGCAACGAGCATATTTGTACATAATGATCATATCTTAATGGTACATATTTATGTTAATGATATCATTTATGGATCAACTTGTACTGACTTGACTACTGAGTTTGCAGATTTGATGAAATCACAATTTGAAATGAGCATGGTTAGGGAATTGACTTATTTCATTGGATTGTAAGTAAAGCAACAACCTGAAGGAATATTCATTTCTCAATCTAAGTATGCTTTGAATCTAATAAAGAGATTTGGATTTGAAAATGGCAAGAATTTTGATACTCCTATGAGTACTACCCTGAAACTCTTAAAAGGCTCTAATGGTAAAAATGTTGATTCAAAACTTTATCGGAGTATGATTGGCAGTTTGTTATATTTAACTGCTAGTAGACCTGATATTTCTCTAAGTGTTGGTATTTGCGCAAGATATCAATCTGATCTAAAAGAATCTCACTTGATTGCTGTCAAGTGGATTATTAGATATGTCGCAAGTACTGTAAATCTTGGTCTCTGGTATCCTCATGAGGCTAGTGTCCAATTAGCTGGGTACTCGGATGCTGACTGGGCTAGTAATCTAGATGATAGAAAATCAACCAGTGGTGGTTGCTTTTACATTAGAAATTGTCTAGTTTCTTGGTTTAGTAAGAAACAAAATTCTATATCACTTTCAACAGCTGAAGCTGAGTATATCGCAGCTGGTAATGCATGTACACAGCTTATTTGGATGCAACGAATGCTAAGTGATTATGGAATTAAACAAGATTCTATGTTATTACATTGTGATAATTCCAGTGCTATAAATATTTCAAAAAATCCTATTCAGCATTCTCGTACTAAGCACATTGACATTAGATTTCATTATATTCGAGAATTAGTAGAAGAAAAAGTTATATCTCTGGAATATATTCCTACCGAAGATCAACGAGCTGACATTTTCACAAAACCTCTCGATAAAAGCAGGTTCAAAAAGATGAAATTTGATCTTGGCATGTGTATTTTAAAATGATTATTTATGCCTACTTGTATCATAGTGTATATATTTGCTAGATTGAATTCCAATTTTTGAATAATTTGCAAGAAATATGAATTTTTGGACATTCTTCGACCAGTCGTGAGTATACTCGACCAGTCGAACTTCGACCGGTCGTAGATATCCACGACCAGTCGTAGATCTCGGGAATCACTTAAAATTTAGGGATTTTGCTTTCTTCCTCATTTCATTTTTTTTTTCTCTCTAAGGAGCCGAGCTTCGACTTGTCAAACCCACTGTTCTTGTTCTTCAAGGTTAGTGTTCCATATACGTTTTTCTTGCAGATCTGTGTCTAGATTGTTTTCTTTTCTAGCTTGAAGCTTTCTATTTTGGATTTCATTGAGATTTGGGGTATGAATTTTAAAAAATCTGTTTTGAGTAAACCCACTTCTCAATCCTTTGCAACTTCTTATTTCCTTGTTATCGTTGTTGCAAATGGCTTCTAGAGGTAGAAAAACTACTTCCCGTGGTCCTTCTTCTTCTTCCAGATCGACCATTATCACTAAGCGTCATCTTCTTATTCCCAATGACGATCCATCTTATGTTAGGGACATTAGATTACGTAAAGTTATTGTTGAACATCCTATTGATGTTAATCATATTACACCTTTTGACATCCTTCCTATGTTTGAAGCTGTAGGTTGGGTTAACTTATTACATTGGGGTAGGCCAGCATACCGGTCCATTGCCCAATCCATGTTTGCATGTATTAGTACTTTCTCACAGGGTGATTTAACTTTTAAAATATCTACTAGAGAAGGGCCTTTTGACATTGATCGTCATTTAATTTCAGCCCTTATGGACATTCCTGTGAACGATGAGGGTATTCCTATCCATAACCTAACTGATAAACCCTCAATTTCTGAAAAACGCATGCTCACTAGAGATTTGTGCAACATGGATGTTCACTGGACATAAAAAGGGAATACGCTTCCCGTAAGGTACTTGTTACCCAAATACAGAGTTCTCCACAAAATCTTTATGTCTAATCTGTATCCTCGTTTGGGTAATAAAACTGACTTGACCTCGTTTATGGTTCGTGTTATCCATGCTATTGCCAGTGGTACTCAAATTTGTTTACCATCCTTAATCTGTCATTTCATTCTTCAGTTTAGACTCCATCCTGGTCATAGTGACATTCCTTTTGCCTATTTAATGACTGTATTGGCTACACATATGTTAGTTGATATGCCGGTTGATGAGGCACCTATCCGTCATCTGATTTTCAACAATACTAATATCAATAAGATGAAGCTGAAATTACTTCCTAAATAAGGTGGTAGTGGTGGTGGTCATGAAGAAGCTAGTGATGACATTAATATGTATGACATTTTTGAGGAACTGGATTCTGATTCAACAAATGATCCAGATTTTGAACCATCTGATGTTGATGCACGTCTGAGTGCATTGGAGGATAAAGTTGAGAATATAAATGTAAAGATGGAAAACATGTTTGTTGCTCATGATTTACAATTCAAGTACATGCGCAAATATCTTAGGCGATTGAACAAAGGCGTGCACCAACTTGATCTCTCCATTCCTGCTCCGTCATCTGGTTCTGGTTCTGATTAGTTTATATGGGATTTTTGATCTATAATAACTTTATAACTTAGCACTAGGTTGACTGATTTTGAGTTGGATACTATCTTTGTTTTATGCTGGGTATTTGTTCTATGTGAAACTATGCTGAGTATCTCTATCTCTGGTTTTTGCTATAATCTCATAACTCCTCATGTTTACTCTCATATATCCCTTTATTTAGTTCTCCTTTATTGTTGTTTCCTTTGTCATATTGTGACAAAAAGGGGGAGAATGGTTTGTTCTTAACGATGTGATTGTGAGAGGAGTAGCATTGGTTATGTTACTCAGGGGGAGTATGTTTGAACTAGTTGAATGAACTGGTTGAATGTTGAATGCTGAATATTGAATATTGATTTGCAGGTAAGCCAGTTGATATTAACTGGTTCATGATTCTTTAACCAGTTGTTTTACTTTATGTTTATCTTGGTTATGTGTTTTGTCACTAATTTGACAAAGGGGGAGATTGTAAGTGCTATAGTTTATATCCCTGTCTGTTGTCAAATTTGTGGTGCCAAAATCACTGTTATATAACTTGCATAAGTGAAGCTCTCTCAAAGATCAACATTCATGAACAAGCAAAGCTCACAACAAGCAAAGCTCACAAGTACAAAAATTCACTCAAAGATCAACCTTGACTGTAAGTATTGCTCACAAGACAAGTCTCAAGAATGCATGACTTCAAGAAGCGTACAAGGCCGTTCTTAAAGAACTCAAGACACTTTCAAGGTTGAGCTACATCAAGATTTCAAGATCGAACTACATCAAGACTTCAAGGCTTTAACTTCAAGGTCACTTGTTCCTAATGTTTCAATGTCCTTACTTCACGATTGGGGTTTGATTGACCTTAGGTTGACCTTAAGAGTAGGCCATTTTGGATACATAAGTCATATGTTTAAGTTACATGAGTTTGGGCAGTTCTAAGACTTGTCCTAGGCTTTCTTCGACTAGTCTTAGCTTTGCTTCGACCAGTCTAAGAAATTCCTCGATCAGTCGTGAGTTTGTTACAAAATTTGAATATTTTCTGTTAGGCTTCGACTAGTCCAGGAATCTGTTCGACCAGTCGAAGGAACAGTGTCGACTGCATCTTCGACCAGTCGAAAGTCTTCGACTCAAAGTCCGGCGATGAAATTCAGGTTCTTCGACTAGTCGTAGAACGGTTAAAGCTTATCGCGCCCGATTTTTTCAAATATCTGTTAATTCTTCGACTAGTCGAAGAGCTCCCTAGACCAGTCGAAGACGCGATCTACTCACCTATAAATAGAGCACGAATCCCAGAAGAATTAACAGAATTAATTAATCCATTCAAGCCAATCTTCGTCAAACTTCTGAGAGATAATTCTGTGCTCCATCTAAGCTAAGTGTGCTTATTTAATATTCTCTTTCTTTAGCTTTATTTAATTGATTTTGTTTCTGCTATTCCAATCTAATTTGATAAGAGGAATTGTTATTCCCTTTCTTTGGAATGAAAATCAATTAAGACAAGCCCTATTTGGTTTAATTTAAAATATATTAGAACTAGAACCATTGTAATTGAGTACTGGACATTGAACTTGGACATTCAATCATCTACTCTGACTTAGTTCTACCGGGCTGCTACAACGAAGGAGATAATCAGGTATTTTACATTTAATTGTAAATTCCTTTCTGTTTTGGTTTCTTTCAAGATTTGCCAGAAAAATCTTGTTGTATTGGTTATCTGAGGAGAGCCAGGAAAACTCAGAAGTGGGGTTTTTTAATTGTGTAAGCCCACAGACAAAGACACAATTGTAAAGGTTTTGGGTGAACCTGAGAAAACCTATTTTGTTAGTGAACGCTAATATCCCTGTGTGAGGATATTAGGAGTGGAGTAGCATTCTGTGTGGCTGTTGTTTAACAGTTGGTGAACACACAGGCAAACCACTATAATCCCTTGTGTTGTGGTTGAATGATTTATACTTCTAATCTTTAATTATTTATTTGTGGGATGTATGTATGGTGGTGAATGTTGTAATCATTTAATTCAAGCATTGTGGGAATTTTGTAATAGTTTAGAATTTATTTTCTGCTATTCCTTTATCAGCTTGATATTTAATTTCCTTTAAAGTTGTTCCAGCAAGGTTGCTCTGCCATTTTTATGGTGTATGGCTGTCCCTAGAACAATACATTTGTGATTACAATTTATTTCAGTTCAGTTTGTGTTTATTTCTGTATGCCTCTTTGGTTTGAGATTTGATACAAAGATCTTTCTAGAAATAAGGTTGTCATACCATAAACTCTGGTTTTTGGTGTAAGGTTGTCCTTAGAACAACATTTGTATCAAGCTCTCAAGATCTGAATTTTGAGGTTGTTTTACTTTCCTGCATTGTGATTTATTTTGGCTATCATATTCTTTTTAATTCCGCTATTATAAGTTTTATTTGGCATAGTCCTATTCACCTCCCCTCTAGGACATATAGCTAGGTCTTTTCATATAGTGGTATGAGACATTATATTCGAGCTTCGACCTCCATTGGCGTAGCCTGGCTGTGGTCCCCAGTCGGGTTGATGAGAAGCCTTCGAAAATAGACTGCCAGTTGGTATGGCGTTAGTGGAGTGACCTCGAGTAAGAAATAGGCCTACCCTGGTGCAGCCTGGTTGTGGTCCCCAGTCGGGTCGGTGACGAGCCTTCGAAAATAGACTGCTAGTTGATAGGGCATTGGTGGTAGTGACCTAAACTTGCCTATCTTATGTGATTAATTAGGATTGACGACCTTAGATGGATTATTATTTAGGTTAATGATATAAAGGGTGGTACCTTAGCTTCCCAATCCTGCCGTATGAAAAGGATTAGTAAGAACTTGGTAAGCACACTGATGCACCGCATTGCATGTGACGTTTGGTATTGGGTAGAGAACTGAGGAAGTGACTGACATGCGTGACCGTGAGATGAAGACCGCAGAGGGAGTGTAGGCGAGGGCATACATCATTTATACATACCATTTTTGCATTAATCAGAGTACTTAAGGATGTGTGATTGTATTGCTTTATCATTACTGTTTGACTGAATTGATAACATGTTAACCTTTGCTTTATAGTTCCACTGAGTTGATCACTCACTCCCACTTTACGGGACGATATTGTACACACTAAGCAGACCCTGTTTTAATTTCAGATGATGGCGATGCTTGCGAAGCGGAGCCGAACTTTTATGATGATGAGGAAGGTTTCTCCTATATGTAGCTATCAGGCGGGTCTATATGGACCATGTTCTGATCGACTGGGTTTTAGGGATGTTGATTAAATGCCATTATACTTGTTATTTTACACTTTTGGAGCACCTATGTATATTCTTTTTGTTCATTTTTGGAGTATACATATATATATTTAACCTGGTAACATGCTCACACTCTGGAGACGTACAACAGTTTATATATTTTAAATATCTAACACAGTCTTCTACTTGCTTAATTAACTGTCTCTGGAGTATGATATGCTGTTTTGGTATTATCCCACTCCTGTTTACTACACTAATATAGACAACATTCAATCATCATCATCTATGTTACATAAGTGATGCATTAGAACTCGGGAGTGGAGCTTATGCTCGACCCTCAATTTTCAGGGCGTTACATGCCAACCTAGGATCTCCTACACGCATCAATCATGCATAAGCTTGTAGAAAGCTTAGATGGTAGTGAAAATGTGTGACAATGGTGCGCAGAAGAATAATAGGGGATACAGAAAGGAAACATGATCAAAGCTAACACCACCAGCCTTACCAAGGCTGCCATTAATGCAAGAAGCTATACCAAGGCAGTACAATAAATGCAGGAAGCCATACCAAGGCTAAATAATGCAATGAGTACTAGACGTCATGCCAAGGCGATGCAATGTAAGCTTATACAACTGATGTAAATGCAATATGAAGTGATGCCAACCCTCATATCAAATCCGCATATCAGTACAATTCCTTCATAAGGAATCTACCAGGGTCTAATACACTGCAGGATGACTGCCGCTCTATAGATCAGCACAGTCAAACGAGCGTAGGAGACCTCACTACCAGCATGTGGACAACCAATTACCAGCAAGACCTGACGGTAGCGGATCCATTCACGAATTGGTCAGACTCAGCCTAGCTATTGCCCTCTTTCTCTTAGACAGGTAAGGCCACACCCCATTCCATCCGACTACATAATAGTGGGAGTCGCGACCTAAAGGTGTAAGGCCCTCGTGCGTTCATGTTTCCACCCGGTCACGGCGCTGAAGCAGATCCTTGGTACTATGAAAGTTTTGAAATTTTCACCCAAGGGCATCCTATGCACCCCATATGCTTAAGTAATATTTTCGATGTCCAATCATGGCCATCCATGATGTATCTATGGAGGCTACAGCTAGCAAGGGCGATAATGTTGATATGCTATGCAATGCCAGATGCATGAATCACACAATCACCTATACATCAATTCCAAGCATCCAACATGCTCAAGAAGGGATACTACGTCCCTCGAGGAAGGTATCATGCAATGCCCAATAACACAATCATAACCACACACACACAGTGTCATTCAAGCATACAATGATGTACATGGGCCATGAAGATGGATCTAGACGCACTATGCGGTGATATACAAAGTAGTACACTCCTCCTATCCAAGAATGAACCAAGACTAGGTACTTAGACAATATCCATAAGGAAATCCAACCTCTAGTGGGGGCCCATTTACCTGGGGTAGCCCACAAGACTGAGCATACAAGCTACAAGTGATGAATGTCGAATGTTGCATATCAGACCCCAGTAATTGCCTAATTTTACGTACATGAAGGTTTAATGGAGTGTATTAATTGTGTTTTTATTACAGGATGAAATCAGGAGCATGCATTGAAAAATAATGTTAAAAGCATGGATTGGACGCTCCAAAATTACCAGAGCTCGGGATGGACTCCAGAAAACCAATAATGAAGATTTTACACGCCTGAGATCTGAGGAAAGCAAGCCAAAGGGGCCCGAAAAGGGTCCAGAATGCAAGATCACATGGTTCCCGCCATCCGATCAACTCGAAACTTCGTACATGTGATGAGGGCCGTAAATTAACCGTACATATTAAGTTTCAGCCTTTTGATGTCTCTGAAAGTGCTCCAACTGACAAATCAGCCCACAAACCGTTGATTTCAGGCCCACTTGATAACAGGATATGCCTCAACTTTGGTCCCAACCCATTAATTAGGGAGATAAAGAGGATGGATGGTGTAGATTTCTCGTAAACATCACGGTAGGGCCTGTGGATGAGGAGTGTGTACAATGTACACTTGCACCAGCGGCGCACCGCACCGCTGCTTCGGTCAAACCGACCGCTGACCCGCGCTCGAGCCGCTGTTTCCAGCGTCCGCGAACGACCTGCGGTCTTTGGTTGTGGGTCCCACTTATTGTCCATATCGACAATCCAAACCGTCCATTCTCTGTCTAAGGTCGATGTTACCAAGGTGTAGGTGACTGAATTTTAAAAGATCGCGCCTATGGAAATCTAACCGTTCAAAAGTATCTTAAACGAAAGAGAGAGATAACGTGTGGGCCTCATCAACAGAAGGCGGAAGTTACGTATTCCCAACCGAAATTTCCTCCTCCATGCAATGGACGGAGTGGATTCTCCATTTAATCGAAGGAATGGGCCCCACCATTGTCACAGCGGAAGCAATCCGCTGCTCGATCCGCCTCCGGGTAACTAGGCCGCTGGCGATTTTTGCGGGAGTTTTTGGGCCCCGTACGTCACCCTTCCGGACGATCCAAGCCGTTCATCGTGTAGAGGGCTTCAAGAACTACAAAACCATGTTGATATTTTGTGTCCATGCGTGCACACGTGCATGATACAAAGCCACAAACAGGCGGTCTTGTGACGTTCAAAACTGATTTTGTTGTAATTTCTTCTCTGGGCCGCGTTAATGGATGTTCAAAACCACCCATTCTTGACTGAAATTTCATCCTGAATCCAATGGACGGGGTGAATTTTCCAGAAAATACCTCTGTGGGGCCCACCGATCATGGCTGCGAAAAATTGCACTCCGTGTCCTGCTACGACTCTGCTACCGACTCCAGCCCTCCAACAGCTATAAAAGAGGAATTATAGACGTGGAAAATTCATTCAGAACCAGAGGGAATTCCAGATCTAGAGCAAGGGAGAGAAGAAAGAGAAGAAAGAGAAGAAAGAAGAGAGAGAGATCGATTGGTTTGGTGTTTTGTTTTTATGAATTTTGTTTGATCTTTTTGATGGATTTTATGGGTCACTAATCTCTCAGCTAGGGCTGAGATGAAGCCCCTAATTTGATTAGCTCTCGTATTGGTTGATTTACTTTGAATATTAATTAATTTATTTTTTTTCTCTAAGTGGGCTTGATTGGTTTAAATTTTATACTTCTCCATCTATGAACTTGACCAAAGTATATATATGGATGTTGTTTGGATGCTTATTATAGGTGCTTGTGTCTGATCAAGAACAGGTTTCCTATAGAGGAAGAAACCGGTTACTTTAATGACTGTACATTCCATGTACCCGATCAAGGACATGGGATATGTTATTCATGGCATTGCTTAAAGGAATTAGACATTCTGTATGCCCGATTAAGGACACAGATTGTGCTTTCTCTATATAAGTGGTATCAATCTAGATCAAGGTGAATCAACAGACAAAACAAGGGTTAGGATAATTAGGGGTGGATTCGAAAGTCCTAGTGCTCTTTCTCTGATTGAATTTTTTTCCCTGTTCTTAATTATTTTTTTTTCTAGAATTGTGCTTAGTAGTTCATTCCATTATTTGTTGGATTAGTTAAGGAGAGTTATAGATTTGAATTGTGACGATTAGTCCTCGTGGGAACGATCTCGTAATACGTACCGTATCTGCATCTGATTCGTATACTTGCGAGTTTAAAAATCATTTAAATCATGTTGGTTTAAATAAAACATCAACAGGTCTAAGTAATGCAGAAATGAGCCTAACAAGAGTCTTAGATGAGCATCTAATCACACTTAGATACAATCAAGCCTAGAGGGGTCCATAATGGGGATATTTAACCACCATTCCCCAAAAGGCATAAGAACCATGAACTATATGGATAGAAGGCCCAAGGCCTACATTCAAGATAAAAATAGGTTGTCACATATGTGTATATTCGTCATAATAGGCCATAAGAAAAAAAAAGGGATAATACCATCTTCAACAACATGGGCCCCAAGAGGGGAATTAAGGCTCAAGGCTCAATTCCCAATGGCCATAGAATCCATGCATTAAGTTGGACTTGGTGGGCAGCCCGCATACACAATATACAACCTAAAAACAAGTTTAAGTTTGGATGAAATGGGCCCCACTACATCAGCCCAACACTAGCAATTTAAGTGGGCAACCAAGGGCCCAATACCATCCTTATCTCAGCCCACAAGTCCATTAAAATGGTGGAAGTCGGCATAATATATGGTTGGGCCAAGCTGGGGCGTCCCTACCCACTCTGGGCCCACAGGATGCCCCAAAAATCTAATCTAAGATAGGGTCCTCATGTGATCACTAGAGTGACCCAAAAGAATTCACTAACGAAGCCCAGAGATTATAAGAAAATATAAGCATGCAACATGTACACAAGTTCTCAATATAGTGGGCCCCATAGCCAAATAAGTTTTAACCATAACAATGTGCGTTTAAGGCCCTTTGATAAACTTTTAGCCCGTTTGACTTCCTAGACCTACTAAAGTCCAGAAATTAATCAACTGTGTGGAAACAATCTCAACAATATTTATAGGGGCCCCCACCAGATGGAGGGTGTGTATACATCATAAAAGATCAAGTGGGCCTGCTACTGGATTGTGAGTTTAGCAATAACCCAGGGCAGAGAGTGCTTCTATGATCGGGCGATCTAAGGCTTGAATTGCCTGGACCATCATACGTTGAGGTAGGCTCCACATACATCCATATTGAGCCTCAAATAAATGGCCTAGGGCCTATGGTGGGCCTTTAACCATTCATAGAAAAACCCATGGGCCTACCTTAGGATCACCTCGGAGGACATTTAACTTCAACTGGTTCCCAAGAGGTAGCTCGCTACTACATGATTGTGAAATAAGGCCCAAGGCCCAAAACAATCCATGGCCTAATGGGCTATACTCAAAGCCCAATACATAGGCAATATGGTGGGCCCTCAAACAAGGTTTGGGCCCAACCATGAAGGTCACAAAACCCATATATTGTGGTGGGCCTAATGGGTAGCCCAGTAATCCAACCATAAGGGCAATATCCTAACTTTATCCAAGTGAGTTGGGCCTTAGAAATTGGCCCATATACAAGATCATTTTAGTGGGCAACCAAGGGCCCAACCACTTTGCATTTTATGGCCCACGACCCAACACAATAGGTGGTGAAATTCAGGTCCAAATGGTCAAGGGGCCTAACTTAGTAGATCCAAGCTGAATGGGCCTACCAAGGCAAATCAAAACTATGAGCATAAATCCAAAATAAAATCCAATGGAGGTGGGCCTCCAAGCATACATACATGAAGCTCAAAGACACCTCAGAAAATGGCAATCTTATGTGCATAATCCACCCTTAATTTAGTGGGCCATGCTGCCCCAAAACATGCCATTAGGGGCAGCCAGTTTGGGCCCATTGCTAAATTTCCAGCCCGCTTATATTTTGGGCCTGCTGGAGCCTAATAATAAATGATAAGGATTAAATATGAGTTCCCTGGTGGCCCACATATATCTCTGTGGGTCCCACTAGATGGGAGGACTGAATTATACACATAAAACAGGTGGACTATGCTGCTGGACTGAAGGTCTAGTGGCGGTCCAATGGGCCTGGCGTCCCTATGGTGGACGGTACATCAAGCGGGTCCCAAAATGGGTGCCACTAAGGGAGATGGCCGAGTCTCATATGGACCACAATTAGATGGATGGTGGGAAAAACAAATACATCAATGGTGGGCCCATAAGGAGGGGTGGACGGCCAACCATGGCTGGACGTCCGAGCCTGGGTGTCCCAGCCTGATGGACCGATCCAGCTCCTACCACAGTCGGTACAAGGGTCCATTGACCCTGAAAATTAGCAGGTAGGTTCTACCATGGGTGGGCCACACCTCTATAAAATTTCACAATTTTAGGATTTACAGAAATATTTTAATTAATTTAAGGAATTCAACCTGTCCAGAAAATCTGCTAAGTGCAGAATTTTGATAGACCCTGATTTGAGCCTCCAATGGGGTGGATCAATGGCCTCAAAAAAAATGAAAAAAATAGGTTTTAGGTCCCCTCATATATATACTATAAGGTGAGGTCCACAGATGTGGCCCACCAGTGGAAAAATTATTTTATAATTAAGGATTTCCACTTTGATAAGTCGCTAGAAACAGTCCAAAAATTTCAGGCTAACCACCTCACTTGGGCCACATCTTTGGGCCCCAATTAGGGTCGGATAGGGCTGAAATTTGGGGAACATCAAGATAAGATCTCCAAATTTTAGAAAAACATATTTGATGGGTACAAAAGGTCCCCCAATTAGTCCCAAATTCAAGCCCAAAGTCCAACAAAAATCTGTCGAAAAATTTCTGGATAGCAATACATGCATTGAATAAAATAAATGTATGGGCCTGTTAAAGAAGGGATTGGCCCATAAATTGGGTGCCATGGCCCATCCTAGTGGGCCCCACAATTATCCAGAACGAACCCCTAGATTTTGACCCTTGTTGGAACATTTAAGGTGACAAAAAGGGGCATCTAAACCGTGGTGTATGTTGAGTATAGATGTCCCTTACTCACTGGACTTTTCTGGGCAATCCAGGCCTACTAAGTGGACCACAAATAATATCATTAGATTACAAAATAAGGAAAGAGAAGGAAGAGCATCCATCCAATAGGGGAGGGCTCCGCCACTATTGAGCCGTCCCCACACAATCACAACCACAAACAACAATATAAACACATTATATAACACAAATCTTATGATGCATGGCCTAGACGTTGAGATGAATGGTTGGGATGACATCCTAACCACATGCAAGGGTCTAGATGACCCATCATACCTAGAGAAATAGGGAAAATCCCCATACAAGGGGTCCATCAAGGGAAGAATCCCATGCATGGACATGCATGTACAATGTGGGCCTCATGGTCACATCTAGATGGTTGTGTAGGATCTCCACCATTAATTGGTGAGACTTACACATCCAAATGAGAGAGATGAAAGAGACTACATGAGGAAGAAGAAGTTACATGAAGAAGAGGAAAGATCTATTTGATGAAGAAAACACCCACCTTGATCCTTACAAAAATCTAGGTCTCCTTACTCCTCTAGTTCCAAGGAAGGGAAATCAATGGATGAGATGAACTTGTAATGGATGGATTTAGAGAGATTAGGGAAAGAAGGGGCTGAAAATGGAGAGGGAGAGGTGGGGACGTCCCACCTTCTACTAGCAAGAAGGAAGAAAAAGAAAAGAGGGAAATGAGAGGGAGAGGGAGAGAGAGAGAGAGAGAGAGAGAGAGAGAGAGAGAGAGAGAGAGAGAGAGAGAGAGATGCTTGTAGGAGAGAAATGATTGCAACCTTGTTTAGGGAAGAGAAATTTCAGCTTTTCTCTTGAGAAATGGCGCTTTGGTTAGAGAAATAATAATAGGCTAGTAAAACAAAGCCTATTGGAGGCTATAGGCTAGGATTGTCGGTGGTGTAAGGGTGATGGGTAGTGTAAATTATGGGATTTTAGGTAGTGTTGGGTAGTGTGTGTTGAAACTTGTGCATTAGGGATGGGACCATCTAGAAAAATGTGCACACCACTCTTAGGTAGGTCACATGATCATGATTAAGGGCTATAACATGAGATGCACACAACTTATCATCTATACATCGGATGGATGCACAAGACGTGGTGTCGAAACCGCAACGAGGATGCGAACAAGATGGCATAGGTTTCGGCTTGATCCGAGTTAGGTCTACATGATTGGACTTAAGGATAACCGTAAACACTATCCAAGGGTCACAGGTCACCGGGATTCGACCGGTAGGACCGCGGGACCAAGAGAAACAAAATGCATACTTATATACACACATGCACACACATGAACTCGGGTCAGGTCTTACAGATGGTCCTTCTTCGGTTTGCTATAAATTGTTTAAAATGGAAAAAAGATACATTCATTAGTTTGTATAACTTGTTTCACATTAAAGGGTGGTTGTTTGACAGTAGGTATGTATCACTCAAGGAAAAAATTGACAAGTTTATAATGACGATTAGTCATAGCCTTTGGAATATATTGGTAAGAAATTGATTCCAACATTTACCATAAACAGTGCATAAGTACTTTCATAATGTATTATTTGCTATGTTAAAATTTGACATGGAGATTATTGTCGCTCCATCATTTGATCAGAATGTCCAAGAAAATAGAACACACCAACATCTTCGGCAAATATTTAAGGTAAAACTCCATATAAAAAATATAAATGTA
Organism: Magnolia changhungtana; assembly: GCA_030180095.1. Taxonomy (NCBI): domain Eukaryota; kingdom Viridiplantae; phylum Streptophyta; class Magnoliopsida; order Magnoliales; family Magnoliaceae; genus Magnolia; species Magnolia changhungtana. Next base: position 2,618,594 of record JASAUF010000096.1, read on the forward strand.
TTTGCTTCTAATTGAATCATCATACTCAAGAGTTAACATTTACCTTTAATGTTTAGGGTGTCATTGGTGCATTCGATAGAACCCTAATTCTTGCATGTGTCATGGCAAATAAACAAATACCCTGTAAAGGAAGATGAAGAGGTGAATATGCTCAGAACGTTATGGCCATCTATAACTTTAATATGATTTTTACATATGTCATAACTGGATGGGAAGGGGTAGTACATGCTTAAAGGGTCTTTATGTATGTTGTACTTGATCTAGCAAAACAATTTATGTTGCCCCCTCCTGATAATATTTAATATGTTTTTTCATATAACTTGAAAATTTACTAAAAATATCATTTGTTTTTATGTAGATAAATATTATCTGGTTGATGTTGGTTACATTCACACAAGAGGATGTATGGCATCATATCGTAATGTTCAGTATTGGTTGGGTGACTTTTGTAGTGGTGAGTGGCATACTAGTAAAGATGAGGTTTTCAATCATATGTATGCAAAGTTACAGAATGTAATCAAAAGGACTTTTGGTGTATAGAAGGCACGTTTTACAATTTTGAAGCGGATAACACCATATTCCTTCCAGACACAAAGAGACATAGTTATTACATGCATGATACTCAATAACTACATCAGAAAAGAATCTATTTTCGATCCACTCTTCCAACAATACAATGATGAAAATGTTCTTTTGGAAATGAATATCGAATAAGAGAATGTTATGCCTGAAATGGAAGGAGTATTTGGAGACTTTTAACAAACTATTATGTCCAATATGCGAGAAGAAATTGTCTTCGTACTTATAGATGTAAATCATTGATTTTTTTTTTCTTTTTGCTCTGTTTTTTATATATAATGATATTTTAATTTTATATTAAGTACTTTAGTTTATTTGAATTAAATGGAATGGTTTTATTTTTATTTAATAAAAAAAATTCTTCATAATGTAAAACATTTCCAAATAGGAGATACGCTCAAATGTGTTAAATTAACAAATTTCAGATGTTTGTTAACAAACAAGTTATTTCAAATTCAATACTTAATTTTTAGATTTCAACAACAGTTACCAAACAAGTTTTTCGACTTCAGATTTAGACTTCATATTCAAATTTCATATTCAAGTTTCAGATTTCAGATTTAGGCTTTAAACTTCATATTTAACAAACGAGGCCTTAGTGAGAACCAATCACATAGTGAGATGGTCGTGATTGGACTATCTATTCGTTGTTTGATGTAAACTAAACTTCGTGGTGAGATGGTCGACGGAATCACCTAGTGGGTAGTAGGAAAGCCCCACGTCACAACCTTTTGTTGAGCGATCTTCCTTGCAATCTAGTAGGATGAAGGATGGAGAAATGAACTAAAGATAAAAACTATGACCCATGCTATGAGTAGCATTGTGCTAGCAACCGATGGAAATTAAATTATAATAAAATAAAAAAGATAGATGTCCATGATGGATGGATAGATAAGCAACGTTGAGTTGAGTTTGATTTATTGGCATATGGCTTAGCTCTTTATTCTTCGCTGCTTTTATAAACTTGGATAGGCGGTACTCTTGCATGGTCTTCGACAATGTGAGAGATTTAGATGGCTGGCCGTGCAATTTCATACATATCTTTTTTAGCCTCCACATAAATGTAATCTATCGCATTTGGCCACATGTACAAGAAAGATCATGTTTCCACCAAAAACCTAATTATGTATGCTCTCTTAGGCAATTATTCTTACAATCGTTGTAATGTGTGGATGAAGTCTTGCTGCAGAGCTTCTGATGTTGCACTCTTGCCTTTAATACATACTCGAGAGTTGTTTTTCTGAACTCTTATATTGAATTCTTTGTTACCTTTATTAGACTCTTGCATTTAATACTTTCCAATACGCTTTAGCATCTTGGCTTTGAAGTTCATCTTCACCACGTACGGGAGACGTTTTTATCACGTGGCTCATTATAATCCATTTATCTGACCATATTAGGTCAGAGGTAAACAAGCATCTTGGCTTTGAAGTTCATCTTCACCACGTACGGGAGACGTTTTTATCACGTGGCTCATTATAATCCATTTATCTGACCATATTAGGTCAGAGGTAAATGTCTCTTTGCATTCAGAGAATATGAAGAAATGTTGAAATATTGTTAGTAATCACAGAACTACTTACAGATCTTAGAAGAATCAGAGACACGGGAGCTTACACCCCGGGCTTTTCATCATAGGCTGTGAAGATGACCATTTTCATCATTTTTTTTACTCCTCGCAGGATTTCTATTGCATAGGACATCCTAGTCAAATTAGTCGTTGGGACAACCATTTTTTCTATTGCCCCTCAGGATTCCTATTGTAGAGGACATCCTGGTAAATTTGGTTATTGGGATAGCAATTTTTGTCGTTAAATCGGACATTTCGACCGTTAATTTGGCCATTCCTATCAAATCTGTTGTTCGATTAGTCATGTTGGTCATAAAATTGGCAATTATAGCTGAAATTGCTGTAAGGACCGCAATAGTAGAAGTTGGAATAGGTCAAAGTGTCCTAGAGGGGGGTGAATAGGACTTTATAGAATTTTATGCCAATTTAAAATCCTATTAACCTAATCTTGATTTAATGTGCAATTATCAAGATATACTCATTGTAACTCTAATGGCTTCTAAGCCAAGTAGATGATCCAATCAAATGACTACTCAATATTTAAACAAGATATAACAATTAGTCTATGATGGATGAACTATGTGAAAGCATGTGGGATGTGATTCTTTTCAGTTCTAGATGTTCATGTTATCATACTTTAAATGAACATTCAAGATAAACAGAATAAAAGAATACGTAAATAGCAATCCCAAACACAGTCATTTATAGTGGTTCGACTATGTGCCTACTCCACTCCCGGCGGACACACTCAACCATTAAGTGTACCAGATTTGACTAACGGAGGTTTCAAATCAAGTTCACCTCTAACCTTTACAACCTACACAAGATCGACTTTAGGACCTACACAAGGTACCTAGACATGCCTACATAAGACAAACGTTTATGCCCTATACAAGAGCAAAAGTCCTACAGAAAGCACCTAGGTTTTATGCCCTACATAAGAGTAAAGGATCCATACAAGGAACTTAAGTTTTATGTCCTACACAAGAACAAAAGATCCACACAAGGAACCTAAGTTTTAGGCCACACACACTACAAGAAATATGGTTTTTACCGACGAAACATTTACCGACGAAATTTTTTTCGTAAGTAAAGATGACTTTTATCGATGAAAATTATTTTCGTCGGCATAAGTTTACTTTTACCGACGAAATATAAGTTCGTAGGTAAAAGTCATCTTTACCTACGAAAATTTTCGAGTGTTTTGAATTTAAAAAAAAAAATTGAAAAGTTTAATTTACCTACAAAATATAATTTTGTATGTAAAAGCCATCTTTACCGACGAAAATTTTTGTAGGTAAAGGGTGTTTTGAATTTTTGAAAAAATAAAAAATTGAAAAGTTTACTTTTACCTACGAAATATAATTTCGTAGGTAAAAGTCATCTTTATCGACGAAACGTTTCGTAGGTAAAGGGTGTTTTGAATTTTTCAAAAAACCAAATATCGAAAAGTTTACTTTACCTATGAAATATAATTTCGTAGGTAAAAGTCATTTTTCATTTGAAACCCAAATGCAGATGAGACTTTTACCAGCAACTATTTTCATAGGTAAAAGACGCGTATGAGACTTTTAGCTACGAAATGGTTCGTAGGTAAAAATATAATCTTTAACTTAAATTTCAAACATAGTTAAGACTTTTACCTATGAAAATGTTCATAGGTAAAAAACGTGTATAAGACTTTTACCTACGAAATGATTCGTAGGTAAAAATATAATATTTAACCTGAATATCAAATGTAGTTGAGACTTTTACCTACGAAATGTTTCGTAGGTAAAAAACATGTATGAGCCTTTTACCTACGAAATGGTTCATAGGTAAAAATATAATATTTAACTTGAAACTCAAACGTAGATGAGACTTTTACCTACGAAATATTTCGTAGGTAAAAAACTTGTATGAGACATTTACCTATGAAAGGTTTCGTAGGTAAAAATATAATTTCTCACTTTAAAAAAATATGTATGAGACTTTTACCTATGAAATATTTCGTAGGTAAAAAACGTGAATGAAACTTTTACCTACCAAATATTTCATAGGTAAAAGTCTCTCTCTTTTTTTCTTTTTCTTTTTTTCAATATTCCAGCTCAAAATTCCTAATATACACTTGTTACAATATAGTTCATCATATTCTTCCTGATATACACCTGTTATATAATATATTTCATCATATTCACATTCATATCCATCTAAACCCAAACTACGTAAATCCATCCAAACATAAAATACACTCATCCAAATATAAACTACATCCATCCAAACACAAACAATCTTATCCACATCACATTCATCCACGGATAAATACATATAAGTTTAACATCATAAATAAAATACAAAAAATTATTCATAGCCTATTTCCTGGTGGGGCTCACAAAATTCAGTTTGGTGAACACATCACCAACTGTGCACACACATACCTAGGTCCTTACTTATGCCTTCATGGTAGATTCAAAATAGTTTCAATACAAGGTCATGAATTTAAGTACCCATTGTGGCCGTAAGCGACTCTGGTGTATGAGTGTGTGTTAAAAGAAAAGGAAAAAAAAGAAAATGTTGATTTATCTTTTGGGTTAAGCCTCATGGTACTTGGTGATTTCTCATCAGGTAGAAATTATTATTAATTATTTTTAGAAAGATGAGATTAGGCCACTCATATTATATTAACATGATAAAATGTCATACATATATTTGAGCAGACATCATAAAATAAACAATCTTATGGAAAAAAACAAATGAAAAGAGAGAGAACATATGAGAAGTGATCCTTATCTCCTTTGATAGATTCAAGCTGCATGTGCCCTACCCAACTTCCTATAAGGAGAAGTTATATAGGTCTTGGAATAATGTTGGTGACAAATCCACCTTGTCTATTAATATTATCATATTGTGTTAGGACATGACTCTAAAAATGAGATAAATCCAAATCTCAAATAATCTATACTATAAGAGATAGTGGAGATGGAAATAGATGCATTGTGATGCTTGAGTTCAAGTATGCTTGCCAACAAAGCAAGATTTTCTTGTTTGTTGCCATGTGATTGGGCTACATTATTACATCAATCGGTTTCGGGTTCGAGATCAAGTTTAGGTTTTGGGTTTTCAAGTTTAGGTTTAGGTTTAGGTTAGGGAGTTGAGATTAGGATTAGGTGTAGGTTTAGGTTTAGGGATTTGAGAATACATCTAGGTTTTAGATTTAGGTTTAGGTTATAGGTTATAGGTTTAGGTTTAGGTTAAGGTTAGTTATAGGTTATAAGTTTAGGTTATAGGTTATAAGTTAAGGTTTAGGTTTTGGTTTAGATTAAGGTTATAGGTTTAGGTTTAGGTTATAGGTTATAGCTTTAGGGAATTAAGAATAGGTTAAGGTTTAGGTTTAGGAAATCGAGTTCGGGTTCGATATTAGGTTTAGGTTTTAGTTTTCAAGTTTAGGTTAGGGAGTTGAGATTAGGATTAGGTGTAGGTTTAGGTTTAAGGATTTGAGAATACATTTAGGTTTTAGGTTTAGGTTTAGGTTTTACGTTTAGGTTATAAGTTTAGGTTTAGGTTATAAGTGTAGGTTATAGGTTTAGGTTTAAGTTAGGTTATAGGTTAAGGTTTACGGAATTGAGAATAGGTTAAGGTTTAGGTTCAGAAATTGGGTTCGGGTTTAGGTTTGGGTTTTCAAGTTTAGGTTTAGGCTAAGGAGTTGAGATTAGGATTAGGTGTAAGTTTAGGTTTAGGGATTTGAGAATACATTTAGGTCATAGGTTTAGGTTTACGTTTTGGTTTATAGGTTTAGGTTATAGGTTTAGGTTTAGGTTTTAGGTTTAGGTTAAGGTTAGGTTATAGGTTATAAGTTTAGGTTATAGGTTATAGGTTATAGGTTAAGGTTTAGTTTTAGTTATAGGTTTTGGTTTAGGTTTAGGTTTAGGTTATAGGTTTAGGTTATAGGTTATAAGTTTAGGTTATAGGTTATAGGTTAAGGTTTAGATTATAGGTTTTTAGTTTAGGTTAAGGTTTATAGGTTTTGGTTTTTAGGTTTAGGTTTAGGTTTTAGGTTATAGCTTTAGGGAATTGAGAATAGGTTAAGGTTTAGGTTTAGGAAATCGGGTTCGGGTTCAGGATCGGGTTTAGGTTTGGGTTTTCAAGTTTAGGTTTAGGTTAAGTAGTTGAGATTAGGATTAGGTGTAGGTTTAGGTTTAAGGATTAGAGAATACATTTAGGTTTTAAGTTTAGGTTAAGGTTATAGGTTTAGGTTAGGTTTAGGTTTAGGTTATGGGTTATAGGTTATAGATTTAGAGAATTGAGAATAGGTTAAGGTTTAGGTTTAGGTTAGGTTTAAGTTTAGGTTATAGGTTATAGGTTATAGCTTTAGGGAACTAAGAATAGGTTAAGGTTTAGGTTTAGGAAATCGGGCTCGGGTTCGGGATCGGGTTTAGGTTTGGGTTTTCAAGTTTAGGTTTAGGTTTAGGTTAGGGAGTTGAGATTAGGATTAGGTGTAGGTTTAAGTTTAGGATTTTAGAATACATTTAGGTTTTAGGTTTAGGTTTAGGTTTTTAGTTTATAGGTTATAAGTTTAGGTTATAGGTTATAGATTATAGATTAAGGTTTAGGTTATAGGTTTTGGTTAAGGTTTAGGTTTAGGTTATAGGTTATAGGTTATAGGTTATAGATTTAGGGAATTGAGAATAGGTTAAGGTTTAGGTTTAGGAAATCGGGTTTGGGTTTGGGTTTAGGTTTGGGTTTTCAAGTTTAGGTTTAGGCTAAGGAGTTGAGATTAGGATTAGGTGTAGGTTTAGGTTTAGGGATTTGAGAATACATTTAGGTTTAGGTTTTAGTTTATAGGTTATAGGTTATAGGTTTAGGTTTAGGTTTTAGGTTTTAGGTTTTATGTTATAAGTTTAGGTTATAGGTTAAGGTTTAGGTTATAGGTTTTGGTTTAGGTTAAGGTTATAGTTTTTTTGGTTTAGGTTAAGGTTATAGGTTTAGGTTATAGGTTATAGGTTATAGCTTTAGGGAATTAAGAATAGGTTAAGGTTTAGGTTTAGGAAATCGTTTCGGAGTTTGGGATTGGGTTTAGGTTTGGGTTTTCAAGTTTAGGTTTAGGTTAGTAGTTGAGATTAGGATTAGGTGTAGGTTTAGGTTTAAGGATTTGGGAATACATTTAGGTTTTAGGTTTAGGTTAAGGTTATAGGTTTAGGTTAGGTTTAGGTTTAAGTTATAGCTTTAGTGAATTGAGAATAGGTTAAGGTTTAGGTTTAGGAAATCGAGTTCAGGTTCAGGATTAGGTTTAGGTTTGGGTTTTCAAGTTTAGGTTGAGGTTTAGGTTAGGGAGTTGAGATTAAGATTAGGTGTAGGCTTAGGTTTAGGGATTTGAGAATACATTTAGGTTTTAGGTTTAGGTTTAGGTTTTAGTTTATAGGTTTAGGTGTAGGTTTAGGTTTAGGTTTAGGTTAAGGTTTAGGTTATAGGTTATAAGTTTAGGTTATAGGTTATAGGTTATAGGTTAAGGTTTAGGTTATAGGTTAAGGTTATATGTTTAGGTTTTAGGTTTAGGTTAAGGTTATAGGTTTAGGTTAAGTTTAGGTTTTGGTTATAGGTTATAGGTTATAGCTTTAGGGAATTGAGAATGGGTTAAGGTTTAGGTTGTAGGTTAAAGTTTAGGTTATAGGTTAAGGTTTAGGTTTAGGTTATAGGTTTAAGTTAAGGGTGTGGTCTCTGCAAATACAGATATAAATATGGCCTGTCTAAATGGTCAGGCCACTCCAATGTTGTCCATAGGAAATGGACAGCTTCATTATGGTCATAACAGCGGTTTCACCTTTCAGGGACCCTCGCTCAACATCTGGATAGCTTCGACACAAATCCGGGTCTGCTCCATTAATTTCAAGTAAATACATAAACACAGCCTGTTCAAATGGCCAGACCACTCCAATGCTGTCCATAGTAAATGGACAGCTTCATCATGGTCAAAACAGCGGTTCCCATTTTCAGGGACCCCCACTTAACATCCAGATAGCTCCGATGCGCATCCGGGTTTACTTCAACAAATTTGAGCTAATACATAAACACGACTGTCCTAATGGCCATGCCACTCCAATGTTGTCTATAGAAAATTCACAGCTTTATCATGGTCATAACAGTGGTTCCCACCTTCTAGGGACCCCCGCTCAACATCCGAATAGCTCCGACGCACATCCGAGTCTACTTCAACAAATTCGAACTAATACATAAACACGGCCTGTCCAAATAGGCAGGCCACTCCAATGTTGTCCATAGAAAATGGACAGCTTCATCATGGTATAACAGCGGTTCCCACCTTCCAGGGACCCCCGCTCAGCATCCGGATAGCTACGACGCACATCTGGGTCTTCTTCTTCTGCGAGTAGATATGGGACTAATAGGTATGAACTAGCGAAAGTAATCTTTCATTTTCCTAATCCATCCTAATATGTTCAAAATATTTCTTAAAAATGTTATGCAACTTCAAGTCTCTATCACATGTAGTGACTAGATAGCACTTATGCTGTCCATAAAATGAGTCGGTTAAATTTCTTGAAAAATCACAAATGAATAGTTCATCAATCCTTTATGATGATGTGAGGAAGTCAATAGCATATGATTGCTTTTCTCTAGTCTGTAGATGATATTTGTCAAGGGCATGAGAGGAATTATGAAGAGATGTATTATATATATTGTATTAATTTCATTGTTGAATATACATTGTACATTGTTGTCCCACTCATGTACTATTTCATGTTATATACATTGCATTATATACATCGTTAAATATATATTGTACGAGGTTTACAGTAATCTTGGAGTGCAAAAAATTTCCAAGTTTTTGCATTTCAGTCCGAGTTCCTTCTCTAATCACGATAGCCTTGGGAGGGTAGATTCGAGGGATGAGTTGACTACAAAAGGTTATAGGTTTAGGTTAGGTTTAGGTTTAGGATTAGGTTAGGTTTAGGTTATAGGTTTAGGTTAGGTTTATGTTTAGGTTTAGGTTATATGTTATAGGTTATAGCTTTAGGGAATTGAGAATAGGTTAAGGTTTAGGTTTAGGAAATCGGGTTTGGGTTCAGGATTCAATAGATGCTTAGGGTTAGAAGTAATAGATGACTAGTCTTATATCAGGCTTTGGATCCAATCCATGCCTTAGTGGTAGACAAAGTGCGCCATTCAACATTGAGGTCTCAGGTTCAACAAATCCATTCTTATCTATTACAAGAAGTGTTATATTTTGGTTTCCTTCGCTTTGAGAAAAGTATATAAAGATACAAAGACTATTTTATGAATAGTTATGATGGTTATTCTAAATAAAGAACTTCAGGTGTTTACTGCAACATAAAATATTTTTCCACTAGTGTAATGAGTTAGGGTGTGATGCGTTAGGCTTGTGTGGAGCAAGCCCAAGATGTTATCCTTTCTTTTGTGATTATCCATGACTCTAGATCTGACACATAAAACTTCAGGTTCCAGCGATTACCTTCTTTCAACTCTAGTTGCATCGGCCTACTTGGCTCAACTCCCATTCAGTTCTTATTATACAAGAACAAAACTGAATGGTGATTTCAAACTGGTTTGTTGGATAGGAAAAAAATACATCAGGTGACTATCCATTGCACATTGTCTTTTTCAAATAGTTGCAACCCTCAACCTCAATTAGGCATGGTGGAAACAGCGTCGAATATCAATTTTGGAGCTTTCCAAACACAAACTAATTATTGCAACTCAGTTCAGTAGTGCATCCAAAAGTAGCCTGAAACTTTTATGTTCAAATAGAGATTTATCAATGAGAATATAACTCACAGCTCTAGGTGCCTCCTTCACTACACGTTTCCCCTTGTGCCAGTCTATCTCTTCCGTGCAAGCTTTAATTGTATCATTTAGAACTGATATGCCTTGTTCTTGCCAAAATGGGAAAAAAAAATTAAAAAATGGCAAATTTTGAAGAACAATAGACATCGGGAAACAATAAAATTGATCCACAACCAAAATATAGCAATTTTCTTTTATTGGCAACATACAAAAAAGGAGTCCCCATCCATCAGCTAAAACATTGGTGATTGTGTTGGCCACTTGTATGAATACTGATAGGTTGATTCTCTAGAATATGCGAGATATCTAGAGAATAATGAAGAATTACAATAGATGATAACAGAGGAATCCAATAATATGATAGACACTACAGATAAGCATTACAACTCTGCCTACTAGTGACACTCTAGCTGGTCCCAAGCCCAGGCAAAGGAGAGTTGATGTTAGGTGGACAACCAGTGGTAAAACCTTTGCCAAGCAAATCATGAGAAACCGACCTCGAATACCTGGGACAAGGTTATGATAAGGATGATGACGATGATGGCACCATAGATAAGCAAATAGTTAGAAGGTTTTATGTTCAAAGGAATATATTTCTAAATGGAAAACAGATGCAAGAAAGGAAACACAATCCATTAAGATAATGAATAAATGAATTTAGTAATCCAAAGAGGTCTAAGTTCCATCCCTTAGCTAACACATCAATGAGCATGTTGCCCTCTTATAGAGAACATCTGAGGGGCTAGTTCTCCAAAGCATACACGATTCTAGAGATCATAGAAGAATTACAAAATAAAATATTAGAGGAATCCAAATGGTATGATAGACATTAGTTAAGCATTATAATTCCACATGGTAGCAACAGGCCAACCATTCCCAAGGCAGGGTAAAGTGGGGTTGATGCCAGATTGGAAGCAAATAATCAAACTTGGTCAAACAAATCAAGGTAATCCAACAAACCTTGATTTTATGGAGAAGTTGTAGAGATTCTCATATTTGTCTATTACGGTCCTCTCTATCTGGCTAACATAATTAGGGAAGAAGAAATTCAGACTCTCTGTTTATAATTAGAGAACTGGGTATACCCGATTAGGACTACAACTTGGGTTTGCGACAACCCGAGTTTGGGTCATTTTGGCTGAGGCTGTTAAGGTCCTTGAGTTGGTTCGGTTTGGAAAACAACAATCTAATTTGAATTCAGGTTGTGTTTGGGTTGAGCAAATGCAGGTTGAGTAAGGTCATGTTGGGAATAATCCATGGAACTCGGGGCATTCAAACATTGGAAATCCCGAGTTCCATGGAATTCAACAGAGGATTCCACACATCCCAACAACAAGCAAGTGAAGAAAAAATAGCCAAATTCCCCATTGATGGTCCTTGACCAGATACAGAAGATGGCCAAACAGCAACACCAACATTTTTGCATAAAACACATGCATGGAAAATCTTTGAGTGAATCCAAACTGCACAACTTGAGACCGAAATTGCTCTTTTAAATCTGGAAGGTGAAATCCCTAATTCTAAAAATTCTCAGATTCCCGAAATCCTAAAACCCCCAAATCCCCAATTTATAAAATAAAAAAAACTCAAATTCAGGGTCCACATTTAAATCTGTAAGCCCTAAAATCCCCAAATCCCTAAATGAGGGTACACATTCAAATTAGAAATCCACAAATTACTAAATCCCAAATTCATAAATCAACATTGAGATTGAGAGAGGCGAGAAGGGGAGAGAGAGAGAGAGAGAGAGAGAGAGAGAGAGAGAGAGAGAGAGAGAGAAAGAGAGATACCTCACGTTTGTGGGTAGGGCGTGTGGCAACAAAGTGGGGTGGAGAGATCGAGAGAGAGAGAGAGGGAGAGAGAGAGAGAGTGCGAGAGAGACAAAGAGAGGGGAGGGATCTCTGGTGGTCGGGCGTCGGGCGGGCTTGCGGCGGGTAGAGAAAGAGAAGAAAGGGAAAGGGGGCTGGGGTTGGGTGGGGTCGGGTATACAGGGCAAAGGTTTATACGGTCGAGCTCATGGAAACTTCCCACGAGGTCGAGCTATGTGGGCTTCACTGTGATGCGTGTCGACCATCAACACCATGCATTTGATGTGCCCCCTTTAAATTATGGATAGCCCAAAAATCAGCCATATACGGAACTTAGTTGGGCCATACCATCTAAAATCATGTGAAGAAATGCCTAAAACATATAAAATCACTTGGTGGGGCTCACCTGAAATTTTGATGCATATAGAACTTGGTCTGACTCCTCATCCAAGTGGGACACACATAATGGATGGGCTGGATTTGTGAACCACATCTCGGTAGTCCCAACAAATGATTATGAATATTTTAATGGAGGGTAACCCCTCTTAACTTTTGTATGTGGTGTGGCCTAAAAAAGTCACAGATTGACTTAATTTATAAGCCCCAGGCCCACCATGGAATGGTGCATCTAACTGATTGAGTAGATGTTCGACACCCATCACGGTGGGGCCCACATAGCTCGACCGTATGAGAAGTTCCCATGAGCTCGACCGTATGGAACCTTTTCCCATACACACACACACACACATATATATATATAACAAATTATAAATTTATTATATATCTATCATTAAAATCCTCCTAAGGCCCACTGTACTGTTTATTTGACATCTAATATGTTGATTAGGTCATTCGGGGCCAAATGAAGGGGAAAAACAAAAATCAGTTTGATTCAAAACTTTTATGGCCCCAAAATGTTTTTTAATGGTTGACGCTCATTCAACACTGTTTCTTGAAATGTGGTCCACTTAAGATTTGGATATATCTCTTTTTGGTCTCATACCGTAAGATGATCTTTAAAAATAAATAGATGACATGGATTAAACACATACATCATGGTAGGGCTCACAGAGCACCAACCACCTGCCATTGGATGGTGTCAGGGGGAGTAGCCAATCCATTCCCCTTATTTGTGGTGTGGTCCATTTAATCTTTGGATATGATTCATTTTTTGGATAATTCTCTAAAATTATCTCAAAAAATGGATGAACGGTGTGGGTTGATCCCAAATTTTTGGTAAATCCAAAACTCAAGTGTACCATGCCATGTGAAACAGTGTGGAATAATGATTTCCACCGTTAATACCTTCCTTGGGCCCATAATAATGTCTATTTGACATCCAACATGTTCATAATATCAAAAAGATATAAATGAAGAGAAAACACAAACATTAGCTTGATCCAAAACTTCTATGAATGTTATTTTTAACAGTGGAAGTTCAGTCCCTACTATGTAGTCCACTTAAGCTTTGGACCCACCCCATTTTTTGGTTAATATCTTAAAATGATCCTAGAAAAGCGTTGAACGGTATGGAGAAAGTCAATCCATGACTTAGGTGGGCCAAGAGCTTAAAAATAAAGTCCAAGTGGGACCGTTGCCGAACCTGTCCTTTCTTTGTCTCTCTCTTCCTATCTATCTGATCTGTCTCTTGTGGACCATTGCCGAATGCCCTACCCACGCACATATTTAGTTTGGTCCAGCAGGAGGGCCATCTATGTGGAATCCCACCATGATGTATGGGTTTTAATCCTCACTGTCCATCTTCACAGATTTAGTTTTGCAAGGCTTGTTGTGTCCCATGATGACTTGCTTTCTTCTACAGAACTCGTGTTGATTAAAACATATCAAATGTTAATCCCTGGGTCAGATGATGGTTTCTTCTACCATGTTAAACCCACGTTTTCTGTTGCTTTCAGATCTCTTATGTAATGTGTCTCACTTATATATGTAGGAGAATTCAGCTTTATATGCTGTTGTTGTTGGTTCGAGCGGGTTCACTCATAACAAATAGTAAAAAAAAACTCAAGGTCAAAAGAAAAGAAAAGATAGAAATGATGACGAACCAAGCCAAGGGGCCCTACAACATTCTAAGGGTCTGACCACCAATCAAGACCGTTAATTCAAGCCAAGACAGCGCGCAAGGCTTTGGGGGCATAATTTAAAACTAAAAAGGCCCATACAACCATTGAGATCATCCCTAATAGGCCCTACCGCCAAGTCCAATAGTCAGATTGACCCAATGGATAATCCAAATCCCAATTAGACGACACATTAGATAATAGAAGCACCCCTTGGGGCATCATGATAAGAAAAATGCCACAGCGTCCAGATCTATGATCAATTGCCGATTGTTTGCGATTTTCCTGATGTGTTTCAGGAGATTCTGGGATTACCGCCTTGCCGACTCACCGAGTTTCAGATTGATCACGTGCCTGGTACCACGCCTATTTCGAAGGCCCCGAATCGTATGGCACTGTTGGAGTTGCGGGAACTGCAGAAGTAGTTGGACGAGTTCCGCGAGTTGGGCTTTATCCATCCGAGCAGTTCTCCATGAGGAGCGCCGGTACTCTTCGTGAAGAAGAAGGATGGGTCATTGAGGCTCTGCATAGATTACCGCGAGCTCAACAAGTTACGATCAAGAACAAGTACTTGCTCCCGAGGATGATGATTTGTTTGATCAGCTGCAAGGTGCACAGTTTTTTTCAAAGATTGAGTTGCGTTCTGGTTATCATCAGATACGAGTCTGAGAGGAGGACATTCTGAAGACAGCATTCAGGACGCGTTACGATCATTTTGAGTTCCAGGTCATGTCCTTCGGACTCACCAATGCACCCGCGGTCTTCATGTAGTTGATGAACGTTTGTCTTTTGCCCTTATCTCGATCAGTTTGTTGTAGTCTTCATCGACGACATTCTAATTTATTCGAGGACCCGTGAGGAGCAAGAGTAGCATCTGGAAGTTACATTGCAGACCCTCCACGCACACCAGCTGTATGTGAAGCTGGAGAAGTGTAAGTTTTAGCAGGAGAAAGTGAAGTTCCTCGGTCACGTGGTGATGAGGGAGAGCATCGCAGTGGACCCCTAGAAGGTTGAGGCAGTGTGTCAGTGGGGCCAGCCTGCAGTTTCCTTGGTTTGGTTGGCTATTACCGGCATTTCATTAAGGGCTTCTCTCATATTGCAGCCCCACTGACCAAGTTGACTCGGAAGGGTAAGGAGTTTATTTGGAGCGACGCCTACGAGCGAGCATTTATGGATTTGAAGGACTATCTCACGTCTTCTCTTGTCCTTACTCTTCCCTTTGGGAGTAATGGATTTATTGTATTTACCGATGCCTTGCATATTGGTTTAGGTGCTGTCCTGATGCAGCACAGGTGACCAGTGGCCTTCGCATCTCGTCAGCTCAAGGTCCATGAGCTGAACTACCCCATACATTATTTGGAGCTGGCAGCAGTTATCTTCACACTGAAGGTGTGGAGACACTATCTTTATGGGGTCAGGTTCGAGCTCTTCTCTGACCACAAGAGCTTAAAATACATCTTCTCGCAGTCTGAGTTGAACATGAAGCAGAGGCGTTGGATGGAACTCCTGAAAGACTATGACTTCGATCTTCAGTACCACCCGGGCAAGGTGAACGTGGTGACAGATGCCCTCAGCTGTCAGCCACGAGGCCTGGTGGCGCATATGATGATTCAGGAGTGACGGATACTTAAGGATGTAGCAAAGTATGATTTTGAGTTCGGTCTGCAATCTTCCATCGTGCAGTTATTGAGCCTATCGATTCAACCCTCTCTTATCGAAAGGGTGATCGAGGCTCAGTAAGCTGATGAGTTGTTGCAGAGTCATATGGCTGAGGCGGCATCTGAGAGTCAGTTGGATTGACAGATTGGTACAGATGGTGGACTTCGCTTCAAAGGCCGATTATGTGTCCCGGATATTCTTGAGCTACGTAGAGATCTTATGACGGATGCACATCGATCGCGGTTTTCCATCTACCTCGGCTCGACGAAGATGTATCGTGATATGAGGTGATAGTATTTTTGGGCAAGGATGAAGCGCCAGATCGCCAGTTTTGTGGCTGAGTATGACATGTGCCAACATGTCAAGGCCGATCATCAGAGACCTCCTGGTCTATTATAGCCATTGAGTGTCTCGATGTGAAAGTGGGAGCACATATCTACAGATTTCATTATGGGTTTGCTGAGGACATAGTGCGGTCATGATGTCATCTAGGTTATTGTGGATCGTCTGACAAGTCGGCACATTTTCTTACGATTCATGCGACTTGGCCTTTGGACTGGCTTGTGAGGTTATTTATCAAAGAGATTGTGAGACTGCATGGCGTTCCAGTCTCGATCATTTTTGACCGAGGCCCGAGGTTCACGTCTCAGTTTTGGGGGAGCTTCCAGAGAGTGATGGGGACTGATTTGTAGCTCAGTACCTCGTACCATCTACAAACCGATTGCCAGACTGAGAGGGTCAATCAGATCCTTGAGGACATGCTTCGGGCTTGCGCGATTAATTTCGGGGGTAGCTGAGATGAGCATCTGTGATTGGCTGAGTTCGCATATAATAACAGCTATCAGGAGACCATTAGCTTAGCTCTTTTCGAGGCACTATACGGCAGACCATGCAGATCATCGAGTTGTTGGACCGAGGTTGGAGAGCGCCGTCTCCTAGGTCTGGAGCTTGTGTAGGAGACGTCAGAGACTATCGATATCATCAGACAGAGGATGCGCATAGCTCAGAGCTGGCAGAAGAGTTTTGCTGATCGTCGGCGTCGTCTCTTAGAGTTTAACGTAGGGGACCATGTGTATATCAAGGTCTCGCCCATGGAGGGCGTAGTTCGGTTTGGAGCGAAGGGCAAGCTTACCTCGAGATTCATAGGACCTTTTAAGATCACTGAGCGCGTTGGCACCGTGGCCTATCGGCTTGCCTTGCCATCTCAGTTGTGTGGCGTCCACAACATTTTTCATGTCTCTATGTTGAGGAAGTGTGGGTCAGACATCGTTCCTGTTATTGATTGGCAGCTGTTACAGGTTCATGAGGACGCTTCCTACATTGAGCAGCCAGTCAGTTTCCTTGATCAGAAGGAGCAGGTCCTCCAGACCAAGGTCATTTTGTTGGTAAAGGTTCAGTAGGGTCACCATTCTATTGAGGAGGCTTCTTGGGAGCGCGAGGTCAAGATTCGAGAGCGCTATTCCCATCTCTTTGATGATTGATTATGTGTTGTATTTTGTATGTTATCTCTGATTTTATATAGTGATGTTATGTTTCTTCTCCCTCATGAGTTATGACTAGTTGAGATGATTGTATAAATTTCGATGACGAAATTTTTATTAGGTGGGGAGAACTGTAAGACCCGTATCCTAGACTATACCGTTCCATAGACTTTCGCGGTCTTCCCGGTCGAATTTCGGCAACCTTCGACCCTTAACCGGTATTTGCTTGCGATCCTGATTCACACGACGTTAACCCTAGTCGACTCAACTTGAGACTTGTACCCTAGCGACTGCGCCGTCGCAGCGGTTCCGATGCCGCGACTCATGCGCCGATCCGATACTCTGGCTAAGAGATGTGGGCCAGCGTTCGGTGCGAGGAAAATGCTGCGCGTGCGAATTCCGAGAGAATCTCTACAATATGTCACATCAATCAATCAACCAATCAATCCCATCATGTCAAGTACACATCACCTCTCACACTTCCCCAAACAACCCCTAAAGTCAAAAGTTTCTATAAGCCCATACCTCTTCTTACACAATCTACCACAAAAGTCAAAAAAGCTTCTTACGCATCCATCACCCACCACATCCATCACCCATCTCTCACTTCCTCTCTTTAAAACCCTCTCTCTCATTTCTCAACTCATTTTCCTAAGCAAGAGAAAGCGTCACACGCCCAAGCCATTTCTACATTTCAAGGGATTTGTGTGTGGCCTACTTCCTACCCCCTCATTTCCCCTCTCAACCATCTAAACTCCATCTCCTCTGTTAGGATCGAAGCTAAGGAGCAAAGGAAGCCTAGGGAGCAAGAAAGAATGGTGGGTGATCTTGGATTTTTTTCTTTCATTCCTTTTTTATTTAAGGGTCCATATATGCAGGACCCACCTTATGTATGCTTTGTAACATGAGGGGCCCATAGTGGCGGGACCCTCTACCACCGCCGATATCTCTCTCTCTCTCTCTCTCTCTCTCTCTCTCCCCCTTGTTTCTCCCTCTTTCTCATGTATTATAGCCCCTACTGTGATGTATGATCCATGCCATCCCATCCGTAGGGCCCACCTTGCTAACCGTCTATGTGTGAGCCTGGATGTGGGAGGAACACAAATATCATATTGATCCAAATCTGGTGGACCACATCCAAGTGGGACCCATCATGATCCCTATGTTCTATCCACACTGTCCAGCGTCCAGGAACGCTAGACGTGTGTTAGAGTGAAGCGTGAACTGACGGTTTGCATACCGTCCAGCCACTGAAAACACAAATATCACTTTGAATGTAAACTTTATGGTGGGCTGCTCATGCAGGCCTCACCTTAAGGTATAGCTTTGATCCACTCCATCCATCATGTTTCCCACCTCATTCTAGGTGTTGAGCCGAAAAATGAGGCCAAACCGATTTACTAGTGGGCCATAGCATAACAACTGTGTCCTTACCATTGAAAACCACCTTGATGTTTCTGTACCTCGAAACATGCTCAATATTGGGCTTGTTGTTTTTGTTATGGGCTGTAGAATCCAATGGGTGGGGTGGATTTTGCTGATGCGGACCCCACCTAAGAAAAACCACAAGAAAAATGCTTTTTCAAAAAAATAATATAAAACAGAATGCATGGCGTCTTCTGCCGCTGTAGCTTGGCCAAGCGGCGGCGCTGCTCCGCGTGCAACGAATGACGGACGGGCAGCAGCCACGGGCTTAGCCGTGGGCCCAACCATGATGTGGTTTTGAGATCCACACCGTGCATTTGGTAGGCCACCTTAGGGCAGAGGGCCACTTGAAAAATTAGCCTAATCCGAAGCTAAAGTGGCCCACACGACAAGAAACAGTGGGATTGAGTGGCTGCCATTAAAACCCTTTTGGGTTCTCACTTTCAGTGGATTGGATGGAAAATAAACATTACGGTGGGCCCCATGTGGGGCTACACCTGATGTGTGTGCTGTCCAGGCCGTTCAGGGCCTAGATGACCATGATTATATTATATTATATTATATGATATAGTGTATATATCATATATAGTATATATTATATTATATATATTATATATAGTATGTAACACTATCCAGGCCGTCCAGGGCTTGGACATGGGTATATTATATTATATTATATATAGTATACATTATATTATATATATTATATATTATATTATACAATATATAAATGATGGTGGGCCCTACGTGGGATCCACCTCTAACTTTCTAGTGTAGCAACTGCACGTATAATAGTTATAGAGCGGCACCTTTTTTACGGTAGCAATCCCGCAAGTCCCACATTGATGTATGTATTTTACGCCATTCATTGTTTGAACGGTGGGGTCCACCATGATGCATACGTTGCATTCAAACTATCTAACCATATTGAGATATCATTTTCATAGCATGAGCAAAAGGTTGGGTTAGATCTAAAGTTCAAGTGGACCTCACCATTTAAAGAGTGGACCATGACATCCATCGTTCAACTTCTAAGGGCAACAGTGGTTTCCAATTTAGTTGATATTTGTTTTCAGCTCATTTATCTCTATGTTAACTTGTGAATAGCTCGGATCTCAAAAATATATGAGGGTGGGCCTGATTTGATATACATGAGGCCCATTTGACTTGGCCTAATTGATTCAACCCATTTAAATCGGCCCATTCGAATTAGCCCATTTGATCAACCCATTCGATCGGCCCGATGCGATGTATGTGAGGCCCATGAGCGAGGCCCAATGTGATGTATGTGTGGCCGTTACATTGTGTATGAATTCCTTATGTAGGCCACTCCTTGGGAGCAATGTTGGTTAGATGTCCACATTGATAGGCAATGATGGTTAGATGTCCTCATTGTGACCTTCCCTTAGGCCTTGTTAGGCCCATTCTTTGCGTGGGTTAACCCAAATAAGTGGGGCCCATTCGCCGCATGTGATTAATTAATTTCGATCTTCGATTTCGATTATCGATTCCGATTCTCGATTCCAATTATGAGTATATAACAACATAGTATCATGATACATGTTCATACGTAACATCTGCATGCTTGTGATGAGATGAGTGATTGATCATAACACATGCCATTGGGCAGATTATTAACTCTCTAGTGAGGGAAGTTGCCCGTATGAGCGCGCGATATGCACATGTTTGCTGTATGACTGGATTGCGTGATTCATTCATCTTACATCGTATGACATAGTTACTGTACACCCTAGTGACATCAGGGCCGTAGCCTCCACAGGAGTATCGTGGTTAGTAGGATTGGATACCAAAAATCTTGTTCTACATGGGGTGTTATAGATATCCTTGGGTGAAAGTTCCTAAACCCTTATGGTACCAAGAGGTTGCTCTAACGTCTAGACCGAGTGGGTGCATGAGCGCAGAGAGTCGAATACCAGGAGGTCGCGCTCTCCATTGTGTCGTGGTCGGTTGGAAGGGGGTGCTGCCTTACCTGCCTGAGAGGAGGGGGCAAAGCTAGGCGGAGTTTGACCAGCTCGAGGAATGGGTCCGCTATCAACGAGTCGAGCCTGATATTGGCAGACGGATAGTGAGGTCTCTTTCACTCGCTTTACTGCGCTCGATGGGGCAGTAATCTGGTTTGGAGTGTACTAGACCCCGGTTATATTCTAGAGTTGAGCTGTATTGATATGTGGACTTAAATGAGGATTGGTGTGCTTGGTTTACATCTCGTATCGCATAGCCTTGGTATGACCGACATCATTCATGCTTTACATCGCATATCCTTAGTACGGCTAATAGTATTAATGGATTCATCAACATGTTCCGCATTACTCTGATACTGTATAACTGTATTACTACCTTGTGCACACACTGTCACCACCCTCTAAACTTTTCATAAGCTTATGTACAACCGTTGCGTACAGGTGACGTTAAACCGCAACAGCGTTGAGGTTAGAGTGCGTGGCAGATTGTCTTGGAGCTTTTTGTCCATTATCATTGTATTTCCCTTTATGCTCATTGTACTTATAAAGTTTTTGATCATAGTGAAAATGTGATAGAGTTTTTAGTTGTTGTTTGTGGGTTATGACTTTGGTTATATTTATTATGAATCAAACTGACGTTAAAAATTCTCCTCATAGCATCCCAGGATCGGAACCTGGTGAATGGGCGTTGGGAGTCGAGAATGGGGTACTACGAAGGCTGTCGGCGCCGAATTCGGTGATCGAAAATTTTGTGAGCCCGGTTTCTGAGTTTGAGGCGTGACATGGAGTAAGGATATTTCCCTACTCATATCCATATGGTCGTAGCCCCGATCGACAATCGGTGACCGTTGAATAGACTTCTAATCATATCTGTCGATCGGCACATCCAAATGGTGGGCCAATCATATCCATACGTAGATCATCATTAGGGCTAACTATCTTACGGTGTATATCAATATGTACACCCTGTAGTAGGCCATAGAGGTTAGAAAAACCCTCCCATAGGGCTAGTATAGTAAAATCCTAAGCCTTGGGGCCATTTGTACCAAATCTGGCATTATAAAAGGGCCTCATTTGGGCACCCCCTCTCCCCAGACGAATTTACCCTAGAAGAAAGAAAGGTAGAAAGGGAGAAGAGAAAGAGAAGAAAAGAGGAGAAAGAGAGAGAGAGAGAGCTTGGAAGCATGAGGGTTTGTGCACCTTCACCCTCTCATCTCCTCTATAACAACATCGTCCTTCATTGGTGTCGATTCGGCGACGATTGAAGGTAAGTATGGAGTTATATTTGTAGGTTTAGGTCTTGGGTTAAATTCCTTCTAATTCTTACAAGCTTGTATGCTTATTTAGGCATTTCAACAATGATTTCCTAACACCATAACCCTATGGACGCCATGGATCAAGCGGTTTGTCATAAGGTGCGGACTATTATCCTTAGGTGGCCTAGCATCAATATTACTATGAGTTTAATGATTATGAATGTTAGGATGATGTGCTTGAGTAATCTAGAGAGAACCTACCAAGACCCTACATGATAGGTCCCCCTAAATTCCATCAAATGAATAAGTGTTGTTTATTTGTTCTTCAACATGATTAGATTGATTTTAATGTAGCATGTTCATCCCATATATAATTCTACTAAATTCTATGACATGATTGAGTGTTATTTACTTGCTCTTCAACATGATTAGGCTTGATTTGGTATGGTATGTTCATCTCATATACGTTCCTAGTATAACCTTTCTTGTGGCATGCAGATTGCATTAATCCTTGTTGTATGTTTGTCCTATGAATGATGTATAGTTCTTAGTCTCTTCGGTAACCCCACTCAACACACACACACACACACATTAATGTTGTATTTTGTTAGTAGTTGCATTGTAGAAAAATTTGAATCTTTATGTTGGATGTATGAGTGCATGACTTTACTTGCGTTAGAAGTTGAATTCGGAATTGTTGGAATATTATTGAATGTCATCAACCCCTAGGTTGGTTAGGGAACTGAGGTGGGAGAAGGTGGTCCCGTTGGTAAGACCATCCTGCGGCTAAACCAGCGTATTTGGGTGGATGCGAATGGGCGACAGTAGTTGGACTACATGGGTCGCTTGTACTCGATGTCGTCCGTCACGTACTCGCCTGGACTCGCATGGTCTAGTTCACTCACTGGCCAACCATGTTTGTTAACCATGTCTGCTCATGCCTATATGAAACCTGGAACACCCTTCAACCAATGAATCCTATTGATAACCATTTGAAACCGATCCACTGACTTGTAATGCCCCGAAAATAGGGGGTCAAGCAAAGCTCAACTCTCGAGTTCCAACGCATCACTTATGCAATATAGATAATGATGATTAAATGTTATCCATATTAGTGCATTAAACATGAGTGAGATTACGCCAAATCAGCATATTATACTCAAGAGTTACTTAAATTATGCAAGCGGAAGACTGAGATGAATATGTAAAGTATGTAAGTGTTTATCAATCCCCAGAGTATGAGTATGTTATCAGGCTAAATAAATATATATATGGTTCCAAAATTTACAAAATATCAAGTGTAAAGGTTTAACTAATCTATAGTCCCAAAATCTCAACGACGCAACTCTAAGTCTACATTGACCCGCCCGAGAGTTGTACGAAGGAGAACTCCTCCTCGTCGAAGAAGTCCGGCTCTGTCGCATAAGCCTCCCCATAATCTGCATCTAAAACAGAGTCTGGTTGGTGTTTTAAAACACCGTCCCATAGTGGGAGTGAGTTATCAACTCAGTGATACTATAAGGCAAAGATTAACATGTTATCAATTCAGTCAAGTAGTAATGATAAAACAGTACAACAATCATATCCAAATTACTTTCGTTAATGCAGGAATGATATGCGTAATGATGCATGCCCTCGCCTGCACTCCCTCAGCGACATCATCTCACGATCGCGCATGGCAAACTCCCTAAACGTGTGCTTCCTTGCCAAAGCACATGCAATGCAGTGCATGGTCGTATTAGCCAAGTAATTTATTAAGTTCCTTCATACAGCAAATTCAGGAAGCTAAGGTACCTCCCTTTATATCACTTACCCAAACAATAATCCATCTAGGGTCATCAATCCTAATTAATCACATACGATAGGCAAGTTGTAGGGCATCACCCCTGATGAAAGTAGTGGATAGGTAAGTTCACGAGTTTACACTCGAGGTCACTACAGAGAGGCTCATCACCTCATCATAAGCCGACAACTCGAATACAGTGTCTCATACCACCGTATTTGGCTCACGAGTTTATGTTGCTCACTGATCACTACGGGGAGGCTCGTCACCCAGTGTAGGCCGACAGCTCGACCACGGTGTCCCATACCACCATGTCCGGCTCATGAGTCTTGGAGGATCTTGGTACCATGGTTGAAACAGGCTTTACATTGGTAAGCAGTACCTTAGATTCAAATAGTAGCGCCCATACATAGTAAACACATAACAGGCCAATCAGGTTATTTGACAAGTGTGATTGGTACGAGCACACGTTGAATTGATCGACGTGGAGCGCGTAAGTACTCCGTGTGGCCTAACCACTGCCGACAATCACCGTACGGCTCGGATTCATCGAACGTATCTAATGTGGCGAAACTAGTTCGGGCACTCAATCTGGAACCATTACCAATTGCCTGGACAGCGTAGTAGTCCCAATCATACTCAGATGCAATGGGTAGTCACATATGTTAATCATAACAGCATTTAACGAACAATTCAAGCATAATTCCCATTTGAGCATTTTATTGAACATATAGTTATACATATGCATCTCAACCATAAATCACGTAATAGCAATTTACATTTCATGAAAGAAACTATAACTATGGACAAAGTAGGTGAGAATCCTATCTCAACACCCTTGCTGGAAGCAATTTATCAAACACTTTCTTATTCAGACATTTTATCAAACACCTACATAATACTATATACATAAACTAAATTAACTATGGCATATATTATGGCAAATCCTTTCACAAAGGAGTTGTCATCTACACGACAAACATGTATTCTAGGTTAATAATCCTAGCAAGCATAAATCATAATTTCACTTTCATTTAGACATTTCGACAAACACATGGAATGCATTATGTAATCACATAGTTCACACACATGTATAGTTTATCGAATACATCGTAACTAAGATCATGTGGTAGCAATCAAGCCAAACGTAAATCATTGCTGACATTGAAAGCCTTGAAAACCATAACCTAAATGTTTATAGTCCGCACCTTTCGTCGGTACGCTCGCTACGAACTCGGTTCGTACACTACGCCCCCGCCTACAACACAACGATTACCTAAATCACGAAATAGGTTAGCTATTTCATCGTTTCCTTTATTTGAATCCCTAAAATAAGATTAGGGTTAGGATTTCTTACCCAAATCGTATTTGTAATCGACGGTGTAGCTAAACGAGAGAGATGATTCGATTCGTGGTGTAGTGGAAGTGAATTCCAGCAACAATCCACAGATCTCTCTCTCTTCTCATCACTCTTTTCTCCTCTTTTCTCTCTTCTATCTCCTAGGGTTAGAGAATTCGTATGGAATAAGAGAGGGGTGGTTTAAGGCCCTTAAATAAGCTCAGAAGTGGTGTCAATGGCCCCAGGGTCATGGTATACTTAGGTTATAGCCAAAAGACGTCTGTTTCGGGCAAACAGGACTTATTTGGAGGCCCATTACTCACCTACATCATGGAGTAAGTTCCCTGACCATGGATCTAAGCCAGGTTAAAGTTTCAGTCCGATCGAATTTATGGATCGACCGTAGAGGACCCGTATCAGTTCAACGGTCATCGTCACTCGATCAGGGCCATAAGTATACTGACCTATGCAGAAAAATTTTCTTGATCCAAGGGTATAGTTTTGTCAGAATTTGACGATCTAAAGTCTTCAATTTGGCCCCGCAAGCGAATGGTCCAATTCACTTAAGTTGAGTTCATTTCCTAAAGATATTCGCATTTCTCACATACTTTGCTCAGAGCTCAAGTTATGTATTTTTGGATACTATTTGGGCTCGATTCCCACGATGCTTTTCAAGCCCAGTAAGGTGGTCATAACCTTATAGTTTCGTGTTAATCAGACTTTTGACGCGCGGTCCAGGTCCGATACGAAGTTTCAATGTGCTCCCGAGAGCAACTGGGTTTTGGGATTTCTCATAGATTTTTAAGTAATGTTGAGCTAGCGATTTTAATAGTTTTAGGTCTTGCAGTTCTTATAGATAGTGGGTCAAGCAAGTCCATCGATTAATTTAGTTTAGTACTTAATTAATTTTCGTCTAATTTCCATAGTAAACGGTCTTTAAGGATTTTTGCCTGAGGTGGTACTTGGGTCTTTTTATGGATTTTTTCGAGATGTTACATGACTCAAGAGCTAGGCAGGTGAAATGAGCCACTGTGTCGGAGCTGTTGGCCTACGCTGGGGTGACGAGCCTCCCCGTAGTGACCGCAAGCGATCCGTCTTCTCAGCACTCCCCGTGTGCTTAAAATCAGAGATGGGGAACTCGATGGGATTAAGGATCGCAGGGTCCTAGCATCGCACGTTGAGGGGCCTTGGCCTCACAACCAGTTGAAGACAATTATATGTGGGGTGTACCAGTTTTTTCAATCTGCTGGGTGAACGAAATTAACTAAATACTCGGCTAACATTATTCACGCATCGCATTAGCTAGGATTTGGCGACTCAACAGTTGAGGTCATAATGAGGGAGTGTTGGTCATGCGTGATCGTTAGACGAAGTCACTCGAGGGAGTATTGTTACGAGGTCATGCATCTTATCATAATACATGCATATGCATTAACGAGACTATTTAGGGATCTGTGAATGTCGGCCTTTCATTTAATTCATTATATAATTGATGCTTATTGTAACTTAAGGCTAACAGTAACCACTGAGTTAGCTACTCATTCTCACTCTGGGACAGTGTTTTAAAATACCAAATAGACCATTTATTAGATGCAGGTGAGGCGGAGCTTGACAAGCCGAGCGGTGTGAGCGTGGATGAGGAAGAGGAGCTTCTTACTTCCAGCTTATGGGCGGATCACCGTAGATTGTGCGGGTTGATTATGAGTTGTTGAACTGTGGATCTAACATACCACTTCTTTTGGAAATTTATTTTATAAATTCTTTTGAGGACGCCTTGTGCGACCTGTTAGATATTCATATAGATTTGTAGTTCTTAGTCACATTTATTTCAGTAGATTGGTTGTGGTTGTGGTTTATGTTCCAGCCGATTTCTTTATTGCTCATTTAAACTGATTATGTACAAATGGCCATAATTAAGATATAAGCGACACCCAGGAATTAGGACGCCGAGTTCCTATACAACTTCTGAAAAGACGGGGTGTTACATTAACGCACAAGAGTAATTAAGGATTTGAGACATTAATTCAAGATATTCAATAAGAAAAGTTAAACCAAAGGGAACAATAATGCAAGAAACATATGAAATCAAGTAAAGGTGTAGTCGAGGGAAGCCCGTGAGTCAGAAGGAATGAAAAGAGCTATTCCTACAAGCGAATGAAAGGGGTTAGGCCTCAAGTAAAAGGCGAGATGTAAATAATAAAAATTTATTACAAGAGGGAGGAATGTAGACACTTAGAGTTTAATTTGAGAAGAATGGAAAATTTAAGAAATACAATATAAATGAACTAAAATTTGAAATTTGAACAAGTGAAATGAAATCAAGAGAGGAGGATACTCACCTGACGATGATTTTGACCCAAACCATACTCGAATTAATCTCGACTTGATTTGACTCAACTTGACTCGATTGTGACTCGGTTACAACTCAACATTGAACTCATCATGCGACTTCTCCTATTGAACACTTAGCCTTCACCAAGAAGTTTTCTAGCCATGCTTAGGGTTGTCAACGGCCCGAGCCTAGTGCAAGCATTAGCCTAGATTTTGAACTATTTTGGGCTGGGTCGTCAGACCGACCCTATTCAAAATTTGAAAATTTCAAGCCTGAGCTCAGCCCATTGACACCTCTAGCCATGTTGGACTCGACCCAAATTCGCTTAACTAAGTGAGTTGACTCGACTCAAAACTCTCTTTTTCTCTTTCGCTCTCTCCTTCTCTTTCTCCTTTTTTCCTTTCCTAGGTTCATGTCCAATAAGGACGTTGATTGCTAATAACTTGGCTTGACTCACTAAGATTTTTCATACAATATTAAGATTAATTGAAATTAAGTTTATACCCTAGTGTGATGAAGTTATAAGTAAACCTTGAATACATCTTAAATTTTCAAATTTTGTAATTTATATTGAATCAACATCTGGATGCAATATTATTATGTATACATTCTTAAGTTGTGGGAAACTAATGATAGATTACATGGATGTGAAGTTGTATTTATATTATTCGCATGTTGTTGCTAAATGGGAATTCAAATTGGAAGTATAGATGCTTTGCCTTGGATAACTCCAAAAAGATCAGTACAGGTGCTCTGCCTTGGATTTTTCTTAAAAGATCAGTATAGACGTTCTACCTTGGGTTATCCCTAGAATATCATTGGTGCTCTATCTTGGGCTATCTTTAAAAGATCAATAATGCGGGTGTAACACCCATATATTTTTTAAAATAAATTTTAAATTTTAAATTTTAAGTTTTAAACTTTAAGTAGGAAAGAGATCCACCGATCTCGCCATCCTTCCTCTTATCTCGTTATACAAAATTTCTCGTATCTTATAGTTTCTCAATCAACCTTCTTTCTTTAAAAAAGAACGTAACAAGAGTTCTATTAAAATTGGAATAACCAATGAATAACTCATAGAAAAAAAAAAACATAAGAAGAGTTCTATTAAAACTGAAATAACCAATGAATAACTTGTAGAAAAAAAGAACATAAAACGATTTCTATTAAAACTGGAAGAACCAATGAATAACTCGTAAAAAAAAAAAGAAATTACGGAAAGAAAAGTGGGAAGAAGGAATTTCTTTGGAATTCACTTATTGAGGTAAGTAATTTTATATTATTTTTTTTCTTATTTTATTTAAGCAATATGTAATTTGGCATGATCTACACATTTGATGGATTGGATCAATCAAACATCCATTGTTTAGTTTTAATTAATTCATGTAAAAAGGCATGTGCATGACTTCCTAAAGTATAGAATGTGAGATTTTAAGGTATGCGCATGACTTTAAGGCTAATATGTAGATTGTGATTTTTTTTTTTATGATGGACAGCGATCAGTATGATCCGTACTGTTCATGAGTGTTATAAGAATTAATTATATAATATTTTTAAGAATCAGATCGATTCGACACTTTAATGGACCATACTAGCCATATATCTATCAATCTTCTTCATTAATCTAACGAAATTGAAAAAAAATGGAAGAATAATTCTCTGCGCAAGATACAATTTGGCACAAAGAATTATATGACATAATTTGAAACGTGTGATTAAATCATCACCATTCATTAGTTCCTTAAAATTAAAATAAATTAAAATCTTAAATTTTAAATAGATCAAACCATTGGATGGGCAATATAACCTGAATAAATGATAAATAATAAATCATATGTTTTATTCATTATGTATAATCGTAAGATTTAAAGAAAATTCTTATTTACATGATTTTAGGAAGTCAAAATTCAATTCAAACCGTTAGTTCACGGAATCATCTCCACCACATCAAGGTGAGTGATCCCGATGTGTTTCCTATCCATCAAGTTAAAATAGGTAGATTGTTTAATGTGTTGTATTATTATCCTGATTTAATTATCATGATTTAATTGACATGATTTAATTGCCATGATTTAATTGTCAAGTACTCTTAGTTAATTTAAAGGACTATGATTTCTGTATTAATAATGATATGATTTGATTAATGTGTTAGACTATGTTAATTCAAATGTGATAATCAAAATAACTTATGCAATACATGATTCATGATTACATGGTGCATTTATCAATTGCATGCACAACACGTGCTGGATTCCTAGGGGACCTCCCTGGATGATATATCCTTATAGAATCATTACCAGAAGCCCACTATACTAGTGGAAGCCTACTCAAGGAGTAGATGCGGGCCTTACATATGCCTACCAAATGGTAAAAGCCTGTCAAGGGGCAGATGTGGGTTAACGGGTTTTCAACTCAAGCAAGTGGACGGATTCCCACTTGATGCATTATTGCATTACATTTGTATTTTTTAAAATTTAGATTGTATATGATTATTGGGTATTCTATTATAATTTGATGTAAAGAACCATGTCAGGAATTCTTACTAGGCCTGGCTAGCTTATCCTTTTTATTGATGGAAAAACCGTACAGATGTGAATGAGGGTAAGCCGGTGGCTCAAGAACAGGAATACGTGGCCGAGCCGGAGGAGGATTTAAGGGACATGTGACCCTACTTGAAAGAGGAAGAAATTACTGCCTTAGAGTAGCCATGATTTTTATTCTTTAATTATATTTGATTTTCTTAAATTGTTAATTAATTTTTTTCAAGTTGTTGGACATGTTTATTTCATTTCATAAAACTCCGAATGGGAGGGTCCTTAACTATGTTTATGATTGATTATTGCAATAATTGTCGTTTCTTATTTATGAGATGCTTCTTAGTATGAATGTAATATAGATCTACAGTAAAACTATTGGATGGATGAGATTTTTTGTAAGAAATTTAACAGTTTAAGTATACTTAGTGTACAAGTCATGACATGGATATCGGGTCCAAAGTATACACTAGGTACCCGAAATCTGGGTCATGATAGAATGGTATCAGAGAATAGTTTTTCCAAAACCTAGAGTTACCTGTAGGTCATGTACCCCACAAAATTCATAAATTGTAAACCCCTAAAATTAGAAATATTTCATCGGAATTTCCCTCTCTATTGATATATGGAATGAGGTACATAGAAATTTAAAAATAAGTTCCTATTTATTTTTAAACGTGGAAATAAAATTTTTAGATTCTCTGCACTCCTATTTGAATATAATTTAAATTAATATGGGTTAGTGTGGACCGGAATTAATTTTTAAAGATTTTTAATCCATAAAATAATGTTTGATAACAATAGGTAGCAGAAATTACCCAACTTGTAAAATTCGTAACTATAAAAGTACTACTCCGATTGAGGTGATTTAAAAGCTTGATCGAAGATAGACGAGTCTAAATTAATATAAAAAAATTTGAATCTTAGAGTCACTATACTGATTCAGTGAGTTAGTACAGGTTGGTTAGAATTCATCAAATTCTGGACATGTTTGACTGCAGGAATTTTATTTTTTTTAAATTGTGATTGAAATTTTTAACTAAGATTTCACAGAGATATATTAAACTTATAATAAAATCTCCAAAAAAATTTAGAATCTAATATGAAATTTTAAAGTACAAGAAAAGGTGATAGAAATAATAGTCATCAAACCGAAAGTCAATCTGCCCATACTGGTTTTCTATCGATTTAACTAATGGAGTTTTTCATTTTAATAATTACCTTTGGTTAAATTAATATTTTTATTTGAAGTACTTTATATATATATATATATATATTAAGAGTAAAATAAAATAAAATAAAGGTCATTATCTCTACTAAATTTAAAGTTCTTTCTTATAGGATCATAAGCCCATACTTAGAGATTTTTTTTTTTTTTTTACTTAAAAAAATGGGGGAAATTTTAATCTTAAGCTTACTAAGACTTATTTTTAGGCCTATAAGAATGTTTTCCCCAAATTTCAAGGTCCAGGGTAAGTATTTCTAATTTTTGACAATTTGTTTACATTGTTGATTGAAAATTTGGAACATTTTAGTGTCCCTAATCAAACGCAATAAAATTGTTACTCAAAAAATATTTAAAAAAATTTTGAGAGTCATGTACATATTTTTGGATATCTATATAAAATTTTATGATAATCTGAGCTGTAAATAAATTATGAACATTCAAATAGTAGGCCATAAATGATAAAAATAACTGCTGGACAACATGCTTTTTCTCCCTTAGTAGTGATGAAAAACCAAGTAGATGTAATGATTTTGATTTAAATTTTTTTTTAAAAATTCATCAGATAGTCAATGACCTGTATTCCAAATTTCAGATCATTCTGACTTCTAGTTTGGAAGTTAAAATTCTGGAAATGATGATGTGTCTATCAAATCCAAATTTGAAAATTTCCTTTAGTCACGTCGAGAGATGCAACGCTTTGATCTTTAATCATCGTAATATGTAAAACTTAGAAACCCAACCTATGATCCTTGATTGATATGAAATATACATATATATATATATAATTAAATTTTTTTCCCTTGTTAAATTAAATTTTCTTCTCATAGGATTAAATGGCCCCCAAGAAGACCCGTAGTATCTGAGATTTGTTACCCTCCGTAAGTACACCTCTCCCTAAGGCTCCCATAGCAAATCCGACTATTCATGAAGAATCAGGGACGGCTCCTGAAGAGCAGGATGAGAATATGATAAATGAGGATGAAGTGGGCGATGTAGGGCAAGTTCCTCTACCACCTCCTTATCTAGTTAATATAGGTGGTGCAGGATTGAGCACTCATTTGCCACTATCTCCAAATATGATGCGTGCTAACTTCAATGGACCTAACATTTGGCCCTGGGATGCAGCCTTTAGGTTAATGACTCAGATGGCAGCCATGATGAAACAACAACAAGAACAATTTGCGGCTCGGTGGGATATGTTAACAAATTTGAACCAGGCCCCTCAGAATCATCGAAATTCTTCACTGCACGGAAAAGAACCACCTCGAGAAGTAGATATGCTCGAAAAATTTACCAAGCTACGTCTACCAGTTTTCAAAGGAGCTTCTAATCCATCAGTTGCGGAAGATTAGCTTAAACAAGTCGAGAAGACTTTAAAAGCTATGAATTGCCCTGATAACCAAAAGGTTATACTCGCAACATTCATCATGCAGGGCAAAGCAGATATATGGTGGAAAGCAGCCAAGAAGATGGTACCAACTGGACATTTGTGGACTTGGAAAGAGTTCCAAGATAAATTCCATGAAAAATATTTTCCTAAGGCTTATCGAAACCAGAAGATGGCAGATTTTGCAAACTTACAGCAAGGAGCGATGATTGTGGCTGAATACAAGGCCAAATTCGCTGAGTTGTCAAGCTATATCACAAGACTAGACGAAGATTATAAAATAACAAGATTTAAAGAAGGTCTTCGTTAGAATATCCGAACAAGATTTTGTTGTGCGGATATTTAGAAGTACTCTGAAATTGTAGATAAAGCCCTTCGAGCCGAGAGAGATTGT
Source organism: Magnolia changhungtana (assembly GCA_030180095.1). Taxonomy (NCBI): domain Eukaryota; kingdom Viridiplantae; phylum Streptophyta; class Magnoliopsida; order Magnoliales; family Magnoliaceae; genus Magnolia; species Magnolia changhungtana. The sequence goes on from JASAUF010000096.1 coordinate 2,651,226, forward strand.
GAACATTTTCTGAAGTCGAAGGTAGGAAGCTAAAGCAGAACCGTGCCAAATCAACAATAACCTTTGGAGAAGAGACAATGGATACATGTTCAAACAGCATCATCAGGAAATTAGGAGCAACATTTCTCTGAAAATTGTTTGTATTGTGGAAAATATGGACATGAAGCTCAGGTGTGCAGGACCAGACTTAAAGACATGGGAGTGATGCCGCTTCAGTAAATACCTCCTAGATTGCAACTTTCAGCACCTACTCAACAGTCGGGCCAAGCGTCGCGTGCATTACCTTCTAAGCCTCCATAAAATCAACATAATAGGCCTCAACCTCCTATGTCTCAAAACCAGGGAAATCAACAAACCGAAATGTAGCCGTCGAGAGCTCAGGTTATTCTGTTCATTCCATCACACCGGTAGACAAGCCTGAAGATAACCATAATGTCGTGTAAGGTACAATTGATATGAACAGCATTTCAATTTCTGTGTTGTTTGATTCTAGAGCTACATTATCTTTTGTTGCATCATCCATTATAACTCCATTAGGATTAAAACCAGAAAGTCTTATAAAGAAGATTTCTATGAAGTCTCCCAAAGGAAAACCTGTTATTTTAGATAAGATTTGTAGGTCTGTTTCGATCATATTAGGAGGAATTCCAATGACATCTAACTTGGTTGTCATGGACATGTCTGGATATGATATTATTTTTGATATGGATTGACTTACCCCTAATCATGCCAAGTTGGACTGTTACGAAAAGACGGTTAATTTTTTCGTACATGGAAGAAAGCCATTTACAATTCAAGGGAAGTATAGGAATGAAAAGACCGAGCGTGTTATGATGTTAATGAATGGAGAGACACCAAAATTGTCTATAGACCAAATTCCAGTAGTGAGGGAATATCAAGAAAATTTTCAAGATATACCGAGTTTATCACCTCGTAGAGAAGTAGATTTTGGTATTGATCTTCTGCCAGGATCGGCACCAATATTTATGTCTCCATATCAAATGGCACCTGTCGAAATGAAGGAATTGAAGGAACAACTAGAAGAATTAAAGGCTCAGGGATTCATACTATCAAACACGTCACTGTGGGGTGCGCCGGTACTGTTCGTGAAGAAAAATGATGGTACTAGACGCTTATGTATTGATTATCCCTGATTGAATAAGGTAATGATTAAGAACAAGTATCCATTACCACGCATTAATGATCTATTTAATCAACTGAAGGGAGCTCGGTATTTCTCTAAGATCGACTTAAAATCTGGATACCATCAACTGCGAATCAAGGAGGAAGACATCTATAAAACGGCATTTTGAACACACTATGGACACTGAATTTCTGGTTATGCCCGCAATGTTCATGGACCTAATGAATAAAGTATTCCAACTTTATCTGGATAACTTTATCATTGTATTCATCGATGATATCTTGATTTACTCTAAGACTAGTGAAGAGCATGAGCTACATTTGAGGACAACATTACAGACTTAAAAGGAAAATCAATTGTATGCTAAATTCTCTAAATGCGATTTCTAGAAGGAGAATGTTAATCTCCTAGGCCATGTTATCTCAGAAAAGGAAATTGCAGTAGATCTAGCAAAGATTGAATCCGTGGTGAAATGGAAACGACCCACAAATGTCTCAAAAATTAGAAGTTTTCTTAGACTGGCTGGATATTACAGAAGATTCATCAAAGATTTTTAGAAGATTTCCAGGCCATTGACAAGTCTGACTCGGAAGGGAGTACCATTCAAATGAACTGAGAAGTGTGAAGAAGCTTTCATCGAGTTAAAGCAACTTCTAACCTCCGCTCCCATCCGTACTCTTCCAAAAGACGAACTGATGTTTGAAGTATATACAGATGCATCAACAAAAGGTTTGAGTTGTGTATTTATGTAATTTGGTAAGGTCATTACCTATGCATCAAGGCAACTTAAGCCCCATGAGCGTAATTACCCAACTCATGACCTGGAATTAGCTGCCATCGTGTTCGCATTAAAAATTTGGCGACGTTATCTGTATGGCAAATGGTTCAAACTTTTTACAAATCATAAGAGTCTTTAGTACTTATTCTCACAGAAGGACCTGAATATGAGACAAAGAAGATAGATAGAATTCTTGAAGGACAACGATTTTAAATTACTTTATCATCTGGGTAAAACAAATTTAGTAGCAGATGCTCTAAGCAGAAAAGAGTATAAGCAGAAGACAATAGCTATTTTGATGATCCACAAATGGGAAATGTTGAGTTTCATAAGAGAATTCAACGTCAAACTAAATTTTCAGGAGCAGAAGGTTGAGATATGCAATATTAAGGTGAAACCGACTCTTAGAGATCGGATTATCGAATCGCAAGCTAATAATGAATGGTTGCTAAAAATGGTAGCCAAATATCAGGATAATGAGGAGTCTAAATGGAGTAATAGGGCAGATAAATGGATTCAATACTAAGGACGTATCTGTGTACCTAATGTCCTAGAGTTGAAGAACGAGATTTTGAAAGAAGCACATCGAGCCAAGTTTATTATTCACCCTGGAAGCACGAAGATGTACTAGGATGTGAAGAAATTATTTTGGTGGTCGAATTGAAGAAAGAGATCGTAGATTATATTTCTCGATATTTTATTTGCCAACAGGTGAAGTCAGACCATCAGAATCCATTAGGTTTGTTGCAGCCATTGAAAATACCTGAGTGGCAGTGGGATTGTATTTCTATGGATTTTATAATTGGTCTCCCCAAGACTCAGAAAAAGCACGATGCGATATGAGAGATTGTCAACTAACTGACAAAGTCAGCACATTTCCTTCCCATCCTTATCAACTATTCGATTGATGAGCTCGCTAAATTGTATATCAGGGAAGTTGTAAGACTCCACGACATCCCTAGTTCTATCGTGTCAGATCATGATCCTCGTTTCACTTCGCGATTCTAGATCAGCCTACAGGAAGCTATGAGAACCACTACAGACTACGATACAACATATCATCCGCAATCCAATGGGCAGACCAAACGTGTGAACCAAATATTGGAAGATCTATTGCACGCATGTGTAACGTCTCAGAAAAATCCGTACAAAGACCCAAGTACCACCTTAGGTAGAAATCACACAGGACCAAATCCTTTAGAAATTAGGCAGGAATTAACTAGTGCTAAACTAGATTACCTGTGAAATTAGCACTAATCACTTTAAATATAATTTGTAAGACTCAAAACTTGTAAAATCATTGATGCTATTTTACCCCAAAATCTAGAATCAATCTCTAAACCTTGTTGCTCTCGGGAGCATATCGAAACTCCGTATCAGACTTGGACCGCACGTCGAAAGTCTGATAACTATGAAATTATATGAATATGACCACCTTGTTGGACTTGACAACCATCCTAAAAATCAAGTCCTAATAGTATCCAAAAACGCACAACTTGAGCCCGGAGCGAGGTGTGTGAGAAACGCGAATATCTTTAGGAAATAAATCCAAACTTAATTAAACTGAGTCGTTCACTTACTGGTCTAAATATAAGGATTCAAACTGTCAGAATCTGACCCAATTACACCCTCGGATCAGGAAAAATTTTCAACACATGTCAGTGCACTTGTGGCCCTGATTGGGTACCGGTAACTGTCGAACTAAACTGGTCCACCACGGTCGATTTGTAAATCTGATCGGACCGAAAACTTAGCTTGACCTAGATCCAATGTCAGGGATCTTAAGTCCAACCGCACGCAGAAAAGGGGCCTCCGGAAGTGCTCCGTTGAGCCGGAACAACTGACTTTTGGCTATAACCTAAGTATACCTTGACCCTGGGGCTATTTCCAATCAGTCCTGGGCCTATATAAGCCCCTTAAACCTTCTCTCTCCCATGCCATACGAATTTTGCAAACCCTAAGGGAGAGAAGGGAGAAAAGAGAAGAAGAAGGTGAGGAAGAAAAAGAGAGAGAGAGAGTGAGAGATAGTTGTCAGAATCCTTCCCTGACGCTCCACGTGCTTAACCACCATTCCTATATCGCTATACAGGCGATACCGATCCCGTTCTTGGGTAAGAAAACCTAACCCTAATTTATTTTAGGGTTTCAGATAGTGTAAGTGATGAAATAGCTAACCTAATTCATGTTATAGGTTGTCATTCTACTGTTGACAAATACTTAGTATCTAAACTGAATTCGTTACGCATTTACCGGTGAAAGGTGCGGACTATAAATGTTTAGGTTATGGTTTTCTAGGCTTTCAATGTCGGTTAATGATTTATAACTGACTTGGGTGCCATTTCACATGCTAAATGCGATGTTTCCTTTGCTTTTCAGATATATATGAACTATGTTGAATATAGTGTATTCCATGTATTTGTTGAAATGTTTGAATGAGTATGGAATTTGGATTCGTGCTTGCCATGATTATCCGTCGTGGATACATGGTGTTGCATGTGTGATAACTCCTTAGTGAAAGGAATTGCCCTAATACATGTTATGGCCAACATACGTCATGTATGTTGTAGTGTGTAGTCTAAGTGTTTATAGAAATGCCTGAATGTGTATAGAATTTGGATTCATGCTTGCCATGTTTGTTCGTCGCGGATACATGGTGGTTGCAGGTGTGGAAACTCCTTGGTAAAAGGAATTGCCCTAATACATGTTGTGGTCGACATACGTCATGTATGTTAACGTGTGTAGTCTAAGTGTTTGTAAAACTGTCTGTATGAGAAAATATTTGGTAAATTGTAGTTTATATGGGTGTTGAGATAAGAATTTCAACTACCTTAACTATGTGTATAAATCCCTCCATGCAAATTACACTGTATTGTCTGTTTTACTTATAGAATGCATATGTGTGAATTCATGTTTATGTTGTATTTCATAAAATGCTCAAATGGTTGTAAGATGTGAATTAATTGTTCATTACTGCTCTGACTATCTCATATGATTACTTGTTAGAATTGAGTGTGTTTGGGACTACAGTATAGTCTAGGCAATCGGAAACAGGTTCTGACCAGTTGACTGAGGTTGTTTCGCACGCAGGACGTGTTCGATGAATCCGAGCCGTACTTCGGTTGTCGACAGTGGTTAGGCCACACGGAGTACTTACGCACTTTATGTCAATTAACTCGATGTGCGCTCATACTAGGCGAGCTCGTCAAGTAACCCGATTGACCAGATGTATGTTCACCATGTTTGGATGTCACTACTTGAACCTAAGGTACCAAACTCACCAGTGGAAACCTCGTTAACCTTGGTACCTCGATCCACTAAAACTCATAAGCTGGACATGGTGGTATGGGACACCGTGGTCGAGCTGTCGGCCTACGCCGGGGTGACAAGCCCACCCATAGTGACCAGTGAGCAACCTAAGCTCTTGAGCCGAATACGGTGGTATGAAATACTATGTTCGAGCTATCGGCCTACGACTAGGTGACAAGCCATTCGTAGTGGCCTCGAGTATTCTCTAAGATTGCGTTGAGGTGACGAGCCTTCCCATAGTAACTAGAGTATAAGCTAGGCCTGCAATGAGGTGACAAGCCCTTTGTAGTGACCTGTAACCGCAATATCGTATGAGACTAGCTAGGACTAACGACCCTAAAATGGATGATCGTTTGAGAAATGATATAAGGGAGGTACCTTAGTTTCTCAATCCTGCTGTATGAAAAGGCCTAATAAGACCTTGGTAATCACACTCATGTACCGCGTTACATGTGTCGTTAGCATCGGAGTAGAGCACTGAGGAAGTGACTGACATGCCACGACCGTGAGATGAAGATCGCAGAGAGAGTACAGGCAAGGGCATGGATCATTTATACATACCACTCTTGCATTAACCAGAGTACTTAGGGATGCTTGATTGTAGTCCTTTATCATTACTGCTTGACTAAATTGATAACATGTTAACCTTTGCTTTATGGTTCCACTGAGTTGATCACTCACTCCCACATTCTAGGACAGTGTTTTAAACACCAACCAGACCCTGTTGTAGTTTCAGATGATGGCGCAGCCTGCGAGGTGGAGCCATACTTTAAGGATTATGAGGAAGCATTCTCATATATGCAGTATTCAGGTGGGTTTCTATAGACCGTTCTGATCGACGGGGCTTCAGGGCTTATACTTGTAGTGGACCATCACATTTTTGACATTTTGTATTTTAAAATAATACTTGTAACTATTTGACCTGGCAATGCGTTCATACTTTGGGGACCTATAATGGTTTATACATTTTATATATTTATCACAGTCTTCCGCTTGCGTAAATTCAACTGTCCTTGGAGTATAATTTTCTTATTTAGCTTAATCTTATTCATGTTTTATGCACTAACATGGACAACATTAAATCATCATTATCTATGTTGCGTAAGTGATGCATTGGAACTCGGGAGTTGGGTACCTGCTCAACCCTTGATTTTTAGGGTATTACAAGTTGGTATCAGAGCATGATTTGGATTAAATTGGACCTGGGTTATGGTCACACGACGTATGCTGACGCATTTCGACGTAGGAGGGTGCAAAAAAAATGTAGAAACAGACTTAGGATTTTCAATTTCGCCAAACGGCGAAATCAACAGCTGAGATCGGGCCCGTACACACCTGTGATCACATGAAATGATCCCAACACCCCTCTAGACTGTCAATCGACGGGTTTAGATGAAAATCTAATAGGTCCCACACTCAACAACCTGAAAATTCGTGAATGTGCACAAGTTGGAACCCGAAACGACTCGAAATGAAGTCAGACCCTAAATCGAACAATCCAGGGGGATCCAAAGTGGACCCCACATGTTTCTGGACCCCGGGGGGGAGGCATCGACCAGAGGGCAAGCCCTCGTCGGACAATTCAGGGACCAGCGATGGCATCGCCAGTCCTCGCCGATCCCACGTACCGGGCCTGACGGGCCTGCCAGGGTCGGTCAGGCTGATGCTGGTGGGGTGTTGTGTGGCCCACCAAATCAGTGAAAAGTGGTTTTTACCACTTCATTTGCTCCCCTCCCTCATTTGTCACCCCTTCAAGCTTCCCTTTCTCTCAAAAATCTCAAATCTCCCCTCCTTCCTCAAAGATTCTTTTTTTTTTCCATCATTTCATGCACCCCTCCACCACCTACATCAAGATCCATCTTCCATCACCTTCTTTTTCCTTTCATTGAGCACACAAACCCTCTTTTGTGTCTCAACATTCCAAAACTTAACAACCCCTCTTATTTTCCCCTTTTTATTCCACTTCAATGACTCTCTTTGAGCTTGTGACAACCATCTTCTCCATTTCTACTCTTCTTTCTCTCATGGGAAAGAAGTGGGCTCCTACGGATGAGGTCGGTCTTAGTCGCCCTACTCATTCAAGGAGATAGAAGGCCGCCGCCACAAGTACAAGCGTCTATCGGTAGATACGGATGAAGCGATATCTCGATCCCTAGGCTCCTCTCCCAAGCACCCTATTAGCGGAGCTGTCCCATAGAAGATTTCAGGGCCGTAGGGTCCTTTTTGAAGCACACGTGGATGATAGGCTCTTTGGATAATATCTAGTGATGGATCGCCTGGTGGATGCCTGGTAGGGTCCCGTATTTGAGGGCAAGTCCCGTGCGAATGTGGGCACTGTCTGAGCTTTCTACGCTTATATTCGAGAGACTACGCTAGAGCCTTTGCAGTTCAAGATCCCTATGGGAAGAGATCGGAAAGCTACAGTCAATGTTGGCCTAATAGCCCGACTCATGGGAATGTCGCTTGGTGAGGTCCATGCTAGTGAGAAGAGCCTTAAGATTGCGCATGAAAGAGATCGCTGCACACGATTCCTTTGTGGCCAACTGGCCCACTGGAACCCAAACAATAGCCTCATCGCTTCCAATATGACTAACGACTTCCGCCTGCTCCACCACATCTTCACGTATAACGAGTATCCCAGGTGGAGTATTCGCAGCGAGTGCACACGCTTGATGGTAGACTTTCTGTACCGAGTTGAGTAGGGAGAGAAGCTTTGCATGCCTACGTATGTACTGTAACAGATAGTTCTAACCGCACACTCTACTAGGACGTTTGATTCACTTCCATTTGGCAGACTCATATGCAAGATTGCATGTGAATTCACCTACGGACTTAGCATGAAACTTTCTATGCCGATCCATTTCATCAACGACACTACTCTCAACAATATGGAGATTGGGCTACGACAGCGTCAAGCCCGACTCGGCGAGAGTGAAGATGAGACGGATAGTGAGGAGGATGAGATTGATGAAGAAGGCAATAAGGAGATAGAGGAAGAGCAAGAAGAGGAAGAGGAGGCCCAAGACACCGATAGGGGCTCTCTTCCCGCTACCCAGGAGCGTGGCGGTGATCGAGCTACTGTAGAAGCCCACTTGGCTCAACTTGAGGAGGGCTAGGCAACCTTGCGATAAGAGGTCGGTGAGACTCGAGCCTTCGTGAAATAGAAATTTAAGAAGGTATCTCGCACCTTGAAGGTTATCCTGCGCTGCCTGCAGGATAAGCGTGCCCCTCCTCCATCGCCAGTCTCGGACGACTAGACATACATGCAGTCATCTTTTAGTTGCTTGGTTGCTAGTTTCCTAGTTTCTGTGTTTTAGCCTTGACAGGCTTAGTAGTAGATTAGATAAATGGTGTGCTTGTTGTTTAAGGTTTTTGTTAAATTAGTTCACATGCTTTTCCTTTCATGATCCATGTAATTCCGTATCTCATGTATTGTGAAAATTTTGGTAAATGAAATGCATAAAGCTTGTTGATTTGAAATGTGATTGATTATGAATGTGTGTGTTGATCCTATGCTAAATCTCACGGGTTGTGCCCTATGTTGTATATAGGGAATGTCACCTAAGAGCACGCGGAGCACGACACATCTCACACCTGGAGATTCACTTGCCGAGGCACCTGCCCTCAGCGATCGTCATATGAACCCCAGTTTGGGCCCGACTCACGATACTATGCTGAATTCTCAGCCAGCCACTGGCCCCACCAATGGGCCGACACCTGTGGCACCATCTACTGCACCACCTATGTCATCATTTGCGGTACCACCTGTTGCACCACCGGTTCTTGAGCAGAACCGTGCATCTTCTTCGGCGTCGCACGTGCCTCAGTCTGCTCCTCCTACTGATAGGTTCGAGCAGATGATGTTGTTGATGCAGCAGCAGTAGCTACAACACCACCACCACCACCAGCAGCTCTTGGCCACCCTTGGGGGAATCTTTGCCCAGGGCATGGGTGTGGCTCCCCCTGCACCTTTTGTACACCCTGTCGGGAACACAAGTGCCAACAGCGTATTCGAGCGATTCCAGCGCTCGCGTCCTCCCACTTTCGTGGGTACTCACAGACCCGAGGAGGCCTAGTATTTGCTTACAGCATCTCTAAGATGCTAAAGCCGCTGCACTATATGGAGGCAGAGCAGGTAGAGTTGGTCACCTTCATGTTTGAGAAGGAGGCCAGCTTATGGTGGGACAGTGTCCTGAGGACCATTGCGTTCGGCTATGTATGGACATGGGAGGCCTTTAAGACGCGCTTCCAAGAGAAATATTTCTCCCTCATGTACCGCCACGAGAAGGAGAGAGAGTTCTTTCACCTCCGACAGGGAGGGATGACAGTGGCGGAGTATGAGAACCGATTCATGGAGCTGGGCAGGTATGCTCCGTTGATATTGACAAATGAGCCAATGCAGATGCGGTGATTTTCTGAGGGTCTGCGACCCGAGATCCGCTTGAAGATGTGCTGAGTTAGCATACCCAGCTATGCTGAGCTAGTGAGCATGTCCATGCGAGCTGAGCAGGACGAGGACAAGCAATCTAGTATGCGAGCACCTATGGTCCCTAGGCCACGACCAAATCTTTCGAGCAGACCGTTCCTCGGTAAGAGGCCATGGGCAGATTCACTGCCTAGGCTTATGGCTTCACCGGCCCCGATGAGGGGACCAGACGTGTGGTGTACTTACTGCAAGAAGCCAGGCCACACAGAGACAAATTGTTTCACCAGGATGAGGGACAATGAGTTTTCGCCACCTCAGAGGATCAACCGCCAGCTTCCTCAGGCCATGTCAGCACCACCTCTACGGTCAGCACCAGCTCATCTATCATTCCGGCCACCTGCACTTCGATTCAGGCCGCCTTAGAGACCTATGGCACCACAGCCAAATCATTCACAGCAGGCTAAGGTGCACTCACTGGCAGCTGAGGCATCCGAGAGATCAGACACAGCACCGATGGCTTTTGAAGTCACAACACAGATTCAAGATATGCCTGTCTTCTTATTAGTGGACACCTGGTCCACTATTTCGATCATCTTATGCGCTGCAGTCAAGTGGCTAGCGTTGGATACTGCTCCTATGAAGGAAGTGAGACTCACTACCGCTACAGGGACCTTTTCAGATGTTACCTGGATTTGTGAGGCTTGCTCAGTAGATTTGGGTAGCAGGACAGTGATCGTTGATCTGATTATCGCTCCACTATGGCACTACGATGTTGTTCTCGGAATGGATTTTTTCACCAAGATGAGGGCAGAGATAGATTGTCAGGCCAGAGTCATGACGACCTACGGACCTGAGGGCACAATCTTTACTTTTCCAGTTCAGGTCAGTTGGCCCTGTCGAGTTAGTCGTTACGCTGCCTTATTAGAATGTGTTGAGAACCCGATGTTAGAGGGCATGCTTGTAGTTCAAGATTTCACGAATGTGTTCAGGACAATTCCTGGATTATCCCCTCGGCTTGAGATCAAATTTACCATTGATCTTGTACCTGGCGTGACAAATATTTCACTACCGACATATCGCATACCTCCATGTGAGATGGAGGAATTGAGGAGACAGATTGATGGTTTGTTGGAGGTAGGTTTCATACAATCGAGTGTGTCCCCTTGGGGAGCGCTGTGTAGTTTGTGAAGAAGAAAGATGGTTCACTGCGATTATGTATGATTATCGTAGGTTAAACCAAGCGATGGTAAAGAATAAGTATCCTTTACCCAGGATAGATGATCTATTTGATCAGTTGAAGGTGGTGCAGTATTTCTCAAAGATCGACTTACAGTTTGGGTATCATTAGTTGCACGTCAGAGATGAGGACGTGCAGAAGACGACTTTAAGGACCAATTTTGGGCACTATGAGTTTCTCATTATGTCGTTCGGCCTTACGAATGCACCAGCCGTGTTTATGGATTTGATGATTAGGGTATTCTGGTAGTATCTTTTTCGATTCGTCATCGTGTTTATAGATGACATCCTGATATACTCTAAGAGTCAGGAAGATCACGAGGAGCATTTGCGAGCAGTTCTTGATACGCTCAAGAAGAACCAGTTGTTTGCATAATACAAGAAGTGTGACTTTTAGAAAGGAGAAGTTAAGTTCCTAGGATATGTGGTGTCCAAGGAATGTATAGTGGTGGACCTTGCTAAGGTAGCCACGGTTCAGTACTGGGAGCAGCCCTGTTCGGTTACTGAGGTGAGGAGCTTTCTTTATCTGGCAGGTTACTACCGTCATTTCATCCGGGACTTTTCCAAGATAGTCAGGCCTTTGTCTCAGTTGACACGCAAGAATCTTAAGTTCGCTTGGAATAAGAAGGCCGAAGCAGCTTTTCAGGAGCTGAAGGACAAGTTGACGTCCGCTCCTATGCTAGTATTGCCAGAGCAAGGGGTCAGGTATACTATATACACCGACGCATCTCATGTTGGTCTGGGTTGTGTCCTTATGCAGAAGGACAGGGTGATTGCTTACACCTCGAGACAGTTGAGGAAGCACGAGGAGAACTACCCTACACATGACCTAGAGTTGGCAGTTGTCATCTTTGCACTGAAGCTCTGGAGACATTACCTCTACAGAGAGGAGTTCAAGCTCTTTTGTGACCACAAGAGCTTCAGATACATATTCACTCAGTGGGACCTCAATATGAGGCAGCGGCGATGGATGGAAACCTTGAAGGACTTCAAGTTCGAGGTTTCCTACCATTCGGGCAAGGCTAACGTTGTGGCTGACGCGTTGAGCCGCAAGAGGACCATAGAGTTTGCAGCTCTGTTGATGGTGGCAGAATGAGATATAATAAAGTTTGTGCGCGATTTGAGCAGAAGCTTATGGTGGAGGAACCGTTTGAGAGTGTCTCACACATTTGTGTGCAACCACTGATTGATGATCGAATCATAGTGGCTCAGCGAGAGGACGAATGGTTAGATAAGATGAGGAAAAGGGCTAGTGACGATGAAGACGCCGAATGAAAAGCTGGTACGGATAAGGGTTTGTGTTACTGTGGCCTCCTATGCGTCCTAGACATTCATGACTTGAGACAGGAAGTTCTCGAGGCAGCGTACAATTCGAAGATGGTGATGCATCTTGATAGTACAAAAATGTATCAAGACATGAGGAGATCATACTGGTGGGACAACATGAAGGTTCATATAGCAGATTATGTGTCTCCTTGTCTCACGTGCTAGTAGGTCAAGGCTGAACACTGCCGACCTCCTGGACTACATCAGCCCATGCCCATAGCGGAATGGAAATGAGATTTCATCTCTATGGATTTCATCTCAAGGCTACCGAAGACAAGGAAGGGACATGACTTTATTTGGGTGATCGTGGACCGGTTGACGAAATTGGCTCACTTTCTTCCGATTAAAGTCTTGAACTCTGCAGACGAATTGGTTAGGTTGTACATCAGGGAGATTATGCATCTGCATGGAGTTCCTTTGGAGATCGTATTGGACCGAGACACGTGATTCACATCCATCTTCTGGACTCGCATCTAGGAAGCGATGGGTGTGAAGTTAAAGTTCAGTACCGCGTTCTACCCACGAACGGACGAGCAGAAGGAACGGGTAAACCAGGTGTTAGAGGATATGTTGCGAGCTTGCGTGCTTGATTTCAAGGATAGTTGGGATGACCGTCTCCCCTATGCCGAGTTCACATACAATAATAGTTTCCAAGCAAGTATTGACATGGCTCCCTATGAGGCCTTATCTGGGCACCCGTGTAGAGCACCGCATTGCTGGTAGAGGTTGGCGAGAAAAGCTTGATAGGGCCAGAGTTAGTACAAGCAACTTTAGAGAAGATAGACATTATCAGGTGTCGACTTCTGGCGGCACAGAGTAAGCAGAAGAGCTACACCGATACGAGGCGGCGACAGTTACAGTTTGAGGTCGGGGACCATGTGTTCCTTAAAGTTTCACCCATGAAGGGAGTCATTCGGTTTAGCAAGAAGGGAAAACTTATGCTGCGGTTCATTGGCCCATTTTAGATACTAGATCGAGTGGGTGTGGTGGCATACCGCCTTGCTTTGCCCACACCACTTGTTGGCGTGCACAACGTATTGGATATATCTATGCTGAAGAAATACTTTCCTGATCCTTCCCACATTATCAGATGGGAGCAGGTACAGTTGAGTGAGGATGCTACATATGTACTACGACTGATGCGTATCCTAGACAGGAAGGAGCAGGTATTGCGTATATACTGATGAGGCATGCTCTTCTATCCATCAATGAATGGTAAATGAAAATTTTTATACTGCATTTGTCTGCTGGGCAATGATGTGTTGCCTCTGTAATTCATAGTTTCATGATGTGTTGTCTGCATTAGTAAGTTTTGTGGGCCCCATCATGATGTGTGTCGAACATCAACACCGTGGATTTGATGTGTCCCCTTTAGCTTATGAGATATCTCAAAAACCCAAACCTAAACCCGATCCTGAACCCGAACTCGATTTCCTAAACCTAAACCTTAACCTATTCTCAATTTCCTAAAGCTATAACCTATAACCTAAACCTAAACCTAAACCTAAACCTATAACCTAAACCTAAAACCTAAATGTATTCTCAAATCTCTAAACCTAAACCTATAACCTAAACCTACAACCTACAACATTAACATAAACCTATAACCTAGAACATTATGCTAAACCTATACTTATAACCTAAACTATTCTCAAATCCCAAAACCTATAACCTAAACCTAAACCTAAACCTAAACCTTAACCTATAACTTAAACCTTAACCTATAACCTATAACCTAAACGTATAACCTATAACCTAAACTCAATTTCCTAAACCTTAACATATAACCTACACTTATAACCTAAACCTAAACCTGTAACCTAACCTAAACGTAAAACCAAAACCTAAACCTAAACCTAAAACGTGAATATTTTCTCAAATCCCTAAACCTATGACCTACAACATTAACATAAACTTATAACCTACAACATTAACCTAAACCTATACTTATAACCTAAACCTATTCTCAAATCCCAACACCTATAACCTAAACCTATTACCTAAACCTTAACCTATAACGTATAACCTATAACCTATAACCTAAACTCAATTACCTAACCCTTAACCTATAACCTAACCTAAATTTAAACCTATAACCTACACTTAAAACCTAAACCTAAAACGTAAATGTTTTCTCAAATCCCTAAAACTAAACCTAAACCTAAATCTATAACCTACGACATTAACATAAACTTATAACCTACAACATTAACCTAAACCTATACTTATAACTTAAACATATTCTCAAATCCCAACACCTATAACCTATAACTTAAACCTAAACCTTAATCTATAATGTATAACCTATAACCTATAACCTAAACTCAATTCCCTAAACCTTAACCTATAACCTAACCTAAACCTATAACCTACACTTAAAACCTAAACCGAAACATATAACCTAAATGTATTCTCAAATCCCTAAACCTAAACCTACACCTAATCCTAATCTCAACTCCCTAACCTAAACCTAAACCTAAACCTAATACCGAACCCGAATCTGAATCCCTAAACCCTTAACCTAAACTTAAACCTATAACATAAACCCAAACCTAAACCTATAACCTAAACTGAATTCACTTAACTTAAACCTACACCGTAACCCAAACATATAACCCGAACTCGAACCCGAACTCGAACCTAAACCCGAATTCCTAAACCTAAACCTATAACCTAAACCTATTCTCGAATCCCTAAACCTATAACCTAAACCTATTCTCAAATCCCTAAACTTATAACCTAAACCTATAACCTATAACCTAAACCCAATCCTAAACCTATAACCTTAACCTAAACCTATAACCTAAACCTAAACCTAAACCTAAATCTATAACCTATAACCTAAAACATAAACCCAAACCTAAACCCGATCCCGAACCCGAACCCGATTTCCTAAACCTAAATCTTAACCTAATCTCAATTCCCTAAAGTTGTAACCTATAACCTAAACCTAAACCTAAACCTAAACCTAAACCTATAACCTATAACGTAAACCTAAACCTAAAACCTAAATGTATTCTCAAATCCCTAAACCCTGCACCTAATCCTAATCTCAACTCCTTAACCTAAACCTAAACTTGAAAACCCAAACCTAAACCCGAACCCGAACCTGATTTCCTAAACCTAAACCTACACCTAATCCTAATCTCAACTCCTTAATCTAAACCTAAACTTGAAAACCCAAACCTAAACCCGATCCCGAACCCAAACCGATTTCCTAAACCTAAACCTTAACCTATTCTCAATTCCCTAAAGCTATAACCTATAACCTAAACCTAAACCTAAACCTATAACCTAAACTTATAACCTTAACCTAAACCTAAACCTAAACCTAAACCTAAAACCTAAATGTATTCTCAAATCCCTAAACCTAAACCTACACCTAATCCTAATCTCAACTCCTTAACCTAAACCTAAACTTGAAAACTCAAACCTAAACCTCGAACCCAAACCCAAACCAGATTTCCTAAACCTAAACCTTAACCTATAACCTAACCTAAACCTAAACCTATAACCTACACTTATAACTTAAACCTGTAACCTTAACCTAAACGTAAAACCTAAACCTAAACCTAAAACTTAAATGTATTCTCAAATCCCTAAACCTAATCCTATAACCTAA
The DNA here is from genome assembly GCA_030180095.1 of Magnolia changhungtana. Lineage (NCBI taxonomy): Eukaryota > Viridiplantae > Streptophyta > Magnoliopsida > Magnoliales > Magnoliaceae > Magnolia > Magnolia changhungtana. The sequence goes on from JASAUF010000096.1 coordinate 2,667,064, forward strand.
ACCTATAACTTACAACATTAACATAAACTTATAACCTAAACCTCTAACCTACAACATTAACCTAAACCTATACTTATAACCTAAACCTATTCTCAAATCCCAAAACCTATAACCTAAACCTAAACCTTAACCTAAACCTAAACCTATAACCTAAACCTTAACCAATAACCTATAACCTATAACCTTAACCTATAACCTATAACCTATAGGATTGTTATTTTGGGGTGTCTGCTCACGTACAACATTTTATCATGTTAATATAATTATAAGTGGCCTAATCTCACCTTTCAAAAAATAACTAATAATAATTTCTACCTGATGAGAAATCACCAAGTACCATTAGGCTCAACCTAAAAAGATAAATCGGAATTTTCTTTCTTTCTTTTTCTTTTAACACACACTCACAGACCAGAGTCACTTATGGCCACAATGGGTACTTGAACTCATGACCTTGTATTGAAACTATTTTGAATCTATCATGAAGGCATGAGTAAGGACCTAGGTGTGTGTGCGCAATTGGCGATGTGTTCACCACACTGAATTTTGTGAGCCTCACCAAGAAATAGGCTATGAATAAATTTTTGTATTTTATTTATGATGTTAAACTTATATATGTATTTATGCGTGAATGAATGTGATGTGGATAAGATTGTTTGTGTTTGGATGGATGTAGTTTATGTTTGGATGGATTTACGTAGTTTGGGTTTAAATGGATGTGAATGTGAATATGATGAAATATATTATATAACAGGTGTATACTATGATGAAATATATTGTGACAGGTGTATATCAGGAATTTTGTGCTAGAAGAGTGGAAAAAAAAGAAGAAGAGACTTTTACCTACGGAATATTTCATAGGTAAAAGTCTCCTCATCCACATTTTTTACCTACAAAATTTTCGTAGGTAAAAGTCTCATCCACGTTTTTACCTACGAATAAAAGTTTTGTAAATATTTTTACCTACAACAATATTCATAGGTAAAAGTTTTTGTAAATAAGTTTTGTAAATATTTTTAGCTACAAAAATATTCGTAGGTATATGTTTTGTAAATATTTTTAACTACGACAATATTCGTATGTAAAAGTTTTGTAAATAAGTGTTGTAAATATTTTTAGCTACGAAAATATTCGTAGGTAAAAGTTTTGTAAATATTTTTACCTATGAAAATATTCGTCGGTAAAAGTTTTCTAAATATTTTTACCTACGAAAATATTTGTAGGTACAAGTTTTGTAAATATTTTTAGCTAGGAATAAATTCGTAGGTAAAAGTTTTGTGAATATTTTTACCTACGAAAATATTCGTAGGTAAATGTTTTGTAAATATTTTTACCTGCGACACTACGTTTTGTAAATATTTTTAGCTACGAAAATATTTGTAGGTAAAAGTTTAATTTGTAATAATTTTTACCTACGAAAAAAATGCGTAGGTAAAAGTTTTGTAAATATTTTTAGCTACAAAAATATTCGTAGGTATAAGTTTTGTAAATATTTTTACCTATGAAAATATTCATAGGTAAAAGTTTTGCAAATATTTTTAACTATGAAAAAAAGCATTGGTAAAAGTTTTTACCAATGAAAAAATTCGTCGATAAAAGTCTTACCTTTGCCGACGAATTTTTTGTTTCCTTGGTAAAAGTTTTTCCCGTCGGTCTTTTGCCGACGAATTTACCGATGAAAATTTTCATCGGTAAAACGTTTTGCCTATGAAAAAAAAAAGCTTTTAGTGACGAAAATTTCCGTCGGTAAAAGTGGCTTTTCTTATAGTGATAGGCCAAGGATCAACACAAGGACCCTAGTTTAGTCCACACGGGTCAAGGACCTACACAATGACCCTAATTTAGGCCACACAGGCCAAGGATCCATACAAGGACAAGGATCCACACAAGGACCCTAGTTTAGGCCACACAGGCCAAGGACCTATACAAAGGACCTAAGTTTATGCCTTACACAAGAGCAAAGGTCCTACACTAAGAACCTAAAACGTACTCTCCCGTTGGAGGCCTCCTATGAGGGCTTGTAAGGGGTGAGATGTACATGTGACCCAATCCTACACAAGGAATGATTAACAGGGTCTCTAGACTCTAATGACTAACAGATAAGTACATGAGCCCTGTTCTGCACGTTGATGAAGATGATCTCCCTTGATGATGGAGATTCTTCAGCTTCCTTGATTTGTAACACTGATGATGCTCCAATATAACGCGATGGGTTACGTCAAAGTTTTGTTGGAATCTACTCTAATGAATATTACTCATTTAAGAGACGGAGAGATTCCAAGCTCTTATGCATTCAAGAGATCCCAACTCAATGATTTGCCATTAAGATAGTAGCTGGATGATCCTTAAATGAGGAAGTTCATTCACCAATCCACTCTATTAAATATCAATAAAGAGGGTGGATTGAAGGATGAACTCCCATGAGAAAAAGGACTTAGGGTAGGTGATATTCAATTAATCTCACAAAGCTCTCTCTCTCTTTTACTCAATACAACAACCAAGAACAAGCTCTCCTTATAAAGGCAAAGAGCTCCAACGAAAATAAAACTGCCAATTTTTGACTTAGTTCGATGTCATCGAACCTGATTCGATGTCATCGAACGTATAACTCAACTGTAAAACATTCCTGGAACTTTTTGATAGATGATTGATGTCATCGAACCTGATTCGATGTTATCGAGATTTGAACTTTGATGTCATCGAATCACAATTCGATTCCTTGACATTATAAACATAAGAGCTTGCTAGACAAATTAAATGCTAACTACGATGTCATCGAATCCTAGTTCGATTCTTCGATCTTTTCATAAGATATTCCTTAAAAGCTTGCTAGACACTTCTTTATCCATTTTCGATGCCATCGAGACTTCCTCGATGTCATTGAACTTTGAATATCAATGTTATCAAGGCTATCTTGATTCCTCGAACATTACCGTCATTTTTCCTCTGAAGCTCATTGGACATACACTTGTTCGAATTTGATGTTATCGAACCTTTTTCGATGTCATCGAAATTCAAATTTTGATGACATTGAAGCTAGTTCGATTCCTTGAGCAATGTCAAAATATTTTTCAAGAAGATTTGTTTGACTATGCTCTAAGTCATTCGATATCATCGACACGTCCTCGATGTCATCGATAACGATGCTCGATGTCATTGAGAGTATGTTCGATTCATCTAATATTCTATCCAAAATACTTTGTGGTTGCTTAACATAAAAGGTCTCATTTCGATGTCATCGATTCCAGTTCAATGTCATCGAACATGAGTATTTGATGTCATCGACTCCAACTCGATGTCATCGAACTAAGTAGAAAACTTAGAAAATTTTCCTGTTTAAAAACAAGTTTTCTCACTTTTTACTCCTGTGTTGTTCTAAGGCTTTTAAGGGTTTATTCACCTGGGTGTTTTGCGACATGGGATGTGAGGATTAATTTACCTTTGACGGGCTCAGAACACACATTCGGTTGAGGCAATATCTTGAACGATCTTCATATGGGGCTTACCTAACTCACTGACTTAACCCTCACGCTAATTGAAAAACCAGGTCACTTTTGATCTCCCCCTTTGTCAATTACGTGACAAAACACGTAGAACAACATCCTAAATTGTGTGTATACGAACTTTACACAATTTTACAAATAATCTATTAAGTTCATACACACATTCTTCATGTACCTGCTCCTCCTATCTTGCAGTTGCTCCCCTATCACTTGTACCACCATGCATATAAAAACATACAACAAGGCGTTCTCATGGTGGGATTTGTTCTCCCCCTTTTTGTCAGTTATTGGCAAAGGTTAGTATATACCTATAGCAGATCGATTGACTGAAGTTGAAATTGAAGAAACAAGGAGACACAAGATAATAGGAAGGCAAGGATTCCTCATTTAAAAGCATGTAAGCATATCAAGAAAAAAAAAAAATCAACATTTCCTAGTTAACATTATAAACATATATACATTTAACTATAAAGCACAAAATCATCATTCCATAACATATTTAACCACTTTCATGGGCATATAATAATTAATAAGTAACTAATCACCATTCCTCTCATCACATTCATTCCATAGATATTGAATATTAATTGCAGAAAGATCATCATTACTTTAGATAAGCAATTAAACAGACTGCCCAAGCTTGGCAGGAAATAATTATCCAAAAAAAAATATATCATCCAACCCATTCAGGGGCACATTTAACCCAAAAAACAATCCAACCATTTTGCCCATCCATGGGCACCAACAAAAATGTCTCTACAGACGGACCAACCTAATGCAAACACACTGACTACGGTGCTCGAGTCTCACCATCTGTCAACAAGTCAATAACTTGCTGTATAGTTTGCTGCAATGCGACAATATTCTCCTCGATCCCAGTCAAGCGCATCTCGTAGTTTCGAAGACGTTTGTCAATGTCAGCTTGTCCATTCAGCAGATGTCAACCAAGCTCATGCTAATGGGAACACCGACAATTACTGACTGACTCCGGACTGTTGAGTGGCGTGCGATTAGAGCCCCATTGTGTCAGCGGATATGGGCGTTGACTGTCCTTTGCGCCACGGGTCGGAGTAGGGGGACTGTTCGGTTGATAGGGGTTGTCAGGTACAAGTGCTGAAGTGTGTCATCATTAAACCATTCCTCTGGGTGCAGTGTATTAGACATGGGCGGCAATTCCATAAAGTGCACTAACTTGCATATGAGAGACGGGAATGGGAGTGTGTTAAGGTGCTCCCCTTTGACTATACAAGTCAGTTGCCCTAGGATTAGGGTTGGCAAGCACACGGGGACTTCTTGGTAGATGTCGTATAGGACATTCAACATAAAAGGAGAGAGATCCTTTCCCGTTGCATCACAGGGATACACATTTGTACTGAAAATATCATTGATAATCTTGAATGTGGTCTCAAGATATCTAACAGGAAATACATTTCCTTCATTCCGAGGAATAGTGGCCCCTTTGCATAATGCGCGTGTCAATCCACCCCCCCCCCCCCCCCCCCTCAAACTCCTAGAGCATTTAGATTTAGATTTCATTCAGTGACCAATATCCGTGTAACCTCCACACTTAGGAGACGTCCAAGCAACACTGGAGTGATGAGTTTGGTTTGATGCCTAAACTCCAGGCTATTACACGGTGGATCTTCACGGATGGTGTGACAACAATTGAAGAACTGGTGAATCAAATCATATTGGTATGGACCACTAAGATTGAGTATATTTTGTCATCCGATTGTCTCCAACATGAGGTCCACCCCGTATGGTTCAATAACACCGTTGAGGACAACACGATCAGCTATTGTGACTTGCACCCAATCTGGGCAATTGGGAGGAGAGCCACATGCCGCCGGTTTGTCACCTCTGGATTTCTTAGTTTTAGAAGTTTTAACACAAGGTAGTTCCTTACCTTTACCTTTCACCATGCTTCCTTCCTTAGATGAAAAGTATCCTTAAGATAGAAGGATTGAAGGAAGACAGAATCTAGAGAAGATGAGAAGAAACAGTTTTGGATTTTTCGTGCTCTCACTGTCTTTTTATAATAGAGATCATTTATGACATCGAATTTGATTCGATGTCATCGAATACCGACTCATAATGGCCTCGAAGTCTGTTTCGATGACCGTTGGTAAGAACCAACGGATATTCCCGGGATACAATGTTTCATATTCCCAAGATTCTTCGATGACATCGAGTGGTTTCGATGTCATCAAAGCGTGTGTCTAAACGTTTCATTTTCCATAGCGACTGTTCATGTTCCAGACAACTTCGATGACATTGAGATTGACTCGATGTCATCGAATATGTCAAATTTTTAGAAAAACTTGAATTTTGATCTTCTTTGACATATCAAGTGGACATTGGTTAGTACATGAAAATATGCCTATTTTGCATATGTACATTTGACCAAGATTAGGGTAACTTCTATGTTCCCCTTTTTCAAAAAGGAGGACCTTAGTCCTCATATGTGCCTATTTGCCTCATTTTGACTGTGCATTTTATCAAATTTCACATAATCCGATGGATTTTTGGAGATCACCAAACTTATTCGCATCAAGAAGTTTTTTAAGGATATCAGAAAGTTGCCTTTTGTTAAGGGTCAAATATTGCATATTAGAACCCAATTATTACCTGAATGTACGAACATCATACTGTTTAAGAGCCCATTTTAATCGTGTTTGTGATGCAAGGTGTATTTAAGAGCCTGGACTGAAAAATGGTACTTAAAGCATAGATTTAGTGCTCAGAAATCACCAAGGCAATGAACGGACCCCAGGGGATCGAGATCAAAGAATTTACACGCCAGATATCCTAGAAAATCAAGCCACTCATGTTAAATGTGCCTGAAAATCATCCAAAATGCAAGATCACAAGATTCCCACCATTCGTCCAGCTCGAAACTTTATATCGGGCCTGAGGACCATAAATTAACCGTACGTCGAAATTTAGCTCTTGGATCCCTGTGGAAGTGGCCCAACAGGCATATCAGAACACAAATCGTCAACCTAGGGCCCACCTAATATCTGGATACACTTCAATTTTGGTTTCAACCTCTTAAATAAGGTGGAAAAATGAATGGATGCAGAGGATTTATTTAAACATCTCTGAGGACCCCACCTTGAGGGTGTGCGTATCTCTGTTGTTGTCTCCAGCGTTCGCACAGGGACCTGCGGATGATCGTTGTGGGCCATCGTTGTTGTTTAGATGAGTAATTCGGACCGTCCATTAGAATACCACGGTCTCTCTTATCATATTCTAGGTGACATAATTTCAAAAGACAACGAGGATGGGTTCTCATCCGTTCAAACGCAGGACGGACGGCAGAATAAAAGATTTTGTGGGCCACACCGAAACCAATCCAAAACTGCTCATTCCCGAACGGTTTTTCAAGGGGAAACTAATGGACGGGATGGATTTCTGTGAAAACTCCGATCATGGCCCCATCGTCAGCACAACGCAGCTTTTGCACAGGCCATGCATCCGAACAGCGCCTGGACGCTGTGGGCCAATAACGTGATCAAGATCACGTTCCGATGCGTGATCTGGACCGTCTAAGAGAGAGATATGGTGGCCACGACCCCAGCCAAGAGGAAAAATTTGAGGTTTGGGCAGCAACCGTCCCAAATATTTCATCCAACTCAACGTCGGTCCCCAGTTTCGCTGCGCACGCGCTCTTATGCGCAAATTCCAGCCTCCACCGACCCTTGTGGCTATAAAAAGAGAGAGAATGACGTGGGGGGGAATCATCCAAGGATTCAGGCAGGTGTGAAGGCATCAATCTTAGACGTGGAAGCCACGGAGAGAGAGAGAGAGAGAGAGAGAGAGAGAGAGAGAGAGAGAGATCGTGGACGCACACTGGCCCTAGAGTTCTTCCATCTCCTTTCTTCTTTGTTTTCCTTTAATGCTTTTATGAGTTTTAGTGTGATCATGCTTATGACAGGCTAAACCTCTTAGTTGGGCTAAGAGGTGAAGCTTGTAGCATGATGAAATGTGTTTATGGCTTTGATTCATGTTAAGTTGCACTGATTTTGATTCTAGCTTGATTAATAGGAATGCTTTCAGTTTTTAATGGTTTGTTGTGACTTAAATTACAATGGATCTGCGATAGCTTTTAGCATGTTCTTTACATTATAGGGATTGTGAATTTAGGAGTCCCTGTTGTTCACCATCGTCTCCTGGGCATGGTTGGATGATGGAATCCTTCCTAACATTCATACATCCCTCAAATTGGTTGTGGATCAGTTAAATTCTATTGTTTGCTTTGTCTCATGGGTATGGTTTTGTGATGGAATCAATTCTAATTCTCATACCTCTCATCTCTTAAAAACTGGATTAAAGGAAGTTCAGATTTGGATTTTAATGATATATCTTCCAACTGGATGAAGATGGGACTCTAAATCCAGTTGTGTTTATGAATCAAACATAGATTTCTCTGATTGCTACAAGTAGATCCTTGGCACCCTAGTTTTCCACCTTTGAATTTTACAAATTTTAGTTAAAGTGTTTCACCATTATTCTCTTAATTTTCTCTGATTTAGATTACATCTTCACCTAATTCTGTTCAAGTTACTTTCAGATTACGTACAAGGTTCAGTCCCTGTGGATTCGACTTCGGTCTTACCGAGTTTATTACTACATCTCAACCCTATACTTGGGGTGTGAACAAGTTTTTGGCATCGTTGTCAGGGATTGACGGTTACATTTTTCTAAGATTAACTAGTTTTAGAATTAGGTTAAGATTTGGGTTTTCTAACTTTAGAATTAGATTTTAATTTTCTAACTTTAATTCTAGGATTTCCTTTTTAGAAACTAACTAATGTTTTAACTTTAGGTTTAGAACTTTCCTAATTATTTTTAGAAACTCTCTAATTTTAGGTTTTATTTTCTCTTTTTAGAAATTTTTTAATTCTAGGATTTTTCTATTTTTAGGAACTAGTTTATTTTTAGAAACTTTTTAATTCTAGGTTTTCTTTTAGAAACTAACTTAGCTTTCTATTTCTAGGTTTAGAAACTAACTTTCTATTTTTGTTTTTAGAAACTTTCTAACTTTAGAATTTCTATTTTTAAAAACTAATTTCTTTTGTTTTCTTTTGCAGGATCTTAACATAGGAACTTCTAATTTGGTAACTTCTTTCTAACTTCTTCCCTCTTCTTACTTTCCATACTGCTGTAGGATCTTTTCTTTTATCTTTCTTAGGATTAGATTCAGAGTTAGGGTTTCACCATGTATATGCATGAATGGGAACATCAGTATGCTGAGATAGCTAAGAGACACTGGGAAGGGATGTATGATGATTATGATAGAAATCAACCTATGTCTCAGAATTTTTCTGAAACAATCATCGAAAACCAACCAGAGTATAACACTCTATCAGTTAAGAAGTCCTTACGTGATCATATATGGGAGAACAATTATACCCCATGAACAGTATATAAGTGTTGGGGTTTCATAACTATGAGAGTGGGAATTATTACACTACAAAAAAGAGGGATTTTAGCGACGAAACTTTTTTTCGTCGCTAAAAGTCACTTTTAGAGACGAAAGAAATTTTCGTCACTAAAAGTTTACTTTTAGCAACGAAATTATAAATTTTCGTCGTTAAAGGTTGTAAACAGTTTTTGAAAAAAATTCGAAAGGTTTACTTTTATCTATGAAAATTTTCGTTGCTAAAAAACATGGATTAGACTTTTAGCGACAAAAATTTTCGTCGCTAAAGGTTGTAAACAGTTTTTGAAAAAAAATTCAAAGGTTTACTTTAGCTACGAAAGTTTTCATAGCTAAAAAACGTAGATGAGACTTTTAGCGACCAAAAGTTTCGTCCCTAAAGGCTGTAAACAGTTTTTGGAATTACTTTTAGCTATGAAAATTTTCGTAGCTAAAAAACATGGATGAGACTTTTAGTGACGAAAATTTTCATCACTAAAGGCTGTAAACAGTTTTTGAAAAAAATCAGAGGTTTACTTTTAGTTACGAAAATTTTCGTAGCTAAAAAAATGTGGATGAGACTTTTAGCGATGAAACGTTTCGTCGTTAAAGGCTGTAAACAGTATTTGAAAAAAATCCAAAGGTTTACTTTTAGCTACGAAAATTTTTGTAGCTAAAAAACGTGGATGAGCTTTTAGCGACGAAAATTTTCGTCGCTAAAGGCTGTAAACAGTTTTTGAAAAAATCCAGAGGTTTACTTTTAGCTACGAAAATTTTCGTAGCTAAAAAAATGTGGATGAGACTTTTAGCGATGAAACTTTTCATCGCTAAATGCTGTAAATAGTATTTGAAAAAAAAATCCAAAGGTTTACTTTTAACTACGAAACATTTCGTAGCTAAAAAACTTGGATGAGACTTTTAGCGACGAAAATGTTCGCAGTAAGACTTGTAGTGACGAAAATGTTCGTCAGTAAAAGTGTTTTTCCTAAATCTTTTTCCCGACGGCTGAAAACCTTTGGTAATAATGTAAAAATGTTTTAATTTTTAAAATTTTTTGTCTGTATATATATATATATATATATATATATATATATATATATATATATATATATATATATATAGTTTTTATATCATATGAGTGGAAATTATTTATATATATATATATATAATTAAAAGGTAATATTTAAATGATTTGTAATATCACATAAAATTTTTTTTTGAAAAGTTCAAAAATTTTAACAATGTTTGAGAAAAATTTTGAGAAGAAAATGGTGCTTTTGAAGAAAAAAATTGGCATTTTGAAATTTTTGAGAAAAAAAATAAAATATGAGAAAATTTTTGAGATTTTGAAAATAAAAATTCAGAATTTGTATTTTAAATATTTATTGAAATATTTTTTAATAAAAATGATATTTTGTTAAAAGACAAAAAATTTACATTTTGAAAAAAAAAATTATTATTTTTAAAAGGAAATTGAAATTTATCTTTGAAAAATAAAATTACTAAATTATTAGGCACATCCACTAATTGAACCTTTAATCATTTTTGGAAAATCTAATCAGTTCAAATTGAAGAGTAAATAACTTCAGATGTTTAAATCAAATTTCACTGAAATTGTTGATCAATCTTGTATGCTCAATATCTTTCTCATGTGTAGCCTGATTAAGGCGAGTAACTAGTCAAATTGAGAGTATTGATCAGTAAAATAGAGTGAATGGACCAGACATGTAAAATGGGCCAAATATTATGGTCAAAATTGTGACCCCAACTTACCGACCTCGTGAGAACCTAAGAATTGATATTAGTAAGTTTTGTGGGCCCCATCATGATGTGTGTCGAACATCAACACTGTGGATTTGATGTGTCCCCTTTAGGTTATGAGATATCTTAAAAATCATCTGTATACGAAACTCAAGTGGGCCAACCATCTAAAACTATGTGAAGACATCCTAAAAATATAAAAGCACATGGTGGGGCCCACATGAGTTTTGGATGCGGTTGAAACTTGGTCTGACCCCTCATCCAAGTGGACACACATAATGAGTGGGTTGGATATGTGAATCACATTTAGGTAGGCCAAATATATGATATGATTATGAAAGTTTTAAGGAAACCCTTCTCCACTACATTTAGGTGAGTTACTCGTTACCCTTACCAGAGTAAACTCTGTGGGGTCCACTGTTATTTATTTGTTTATTTTATCTACTCCATTCATCCATGTTAACGGATAATTTGAGGTCTAAAGAACAAAAAGGAAGCATATACAAAGCTCAAGTGGACCACACCACAGGAAATAGTGTGATTGAACCTCTACCATTTAAAATTTCTTGGAGGCCATATAAGTTTTGGATCGAGCTGATGTTTATGTTTTCTATTCATTCATATATTTTTGATATTATGAACAACATTTAACCGTTTTTGGACAATCTAATCAGTTTAAATTGAAGAGTAAATAACTTCAGATGTTTAAATCAAAATTCATTGAAATTGTTGATCAATCTTAGTATACCCAATATCTTTTCTCATATGTATCCTGATTGAGGCAAGTAACTAGTCAAATTGAGGGTATTGATCAGTAAAATAGAGTGAATGGACCAGACATATAAAATGGGCCAAATATTCTGGTCAAAATTGTGACCCAACTTACTGACCTCGTGAGAACCTAAGAATTGATATTAGTAAGTTTTGTGGGCCCCATCATGATGTGTGTCGAACATCAACACCGTGGATTTGATGTGTCCCCTTTAGGTTATAAGATATCTCAAAAATCATCTGTATACGAAACTCAAGTGGGCCATACCATCTAAAACTATGTGAAGACATCCTAAAAAATTTAAAAGCACTTGGTGGGGCCCACATGAGTTTTGGATGCGACTGAAAATTGGTCTGACCCCTCATCCAAGTGGGACACACATAATGAGTGAGTTGGATATGTGAATCACATTTAAGCAGACCCAATATATGATTATGAATGTTTTAAGGAAACCCCTCTCCATTATATTATGTGGTGTGGCCCACCCAAGTCATGGATTAACTTTATTTTTAAGCTCTTGGCCCACATAAGTCATGGATTGACTTTCTTTATACCGTTCAACGCTTTTCTCGGATCATTTTAAGATATTAACCAAAAAATGGGGTGGGTCCAAAGCTTAAGTGGACTACAAAGTTAGGACTGAACGTCCACCATTAAAAATAACATTCATAGAAGTTTTGGATCAAGCTGATGTTTATGTTTTCTCTTCATTTATATCTTTTTGATATTATGAACATGTTGGATGTCAAATAAACATTATTGTGGGCTCAAGGAAGGTATCAACGGTGGAAATCATTATTCCACACTGTTTCGCGTGGCATGGTACACTTGAGTTTTGGATTTACTAAAAATTTGGGATCAACCCACATCGTTCATCCATTTTTCGAGATAATTTTAGAGAATTATCCAAAAAATGAATCATATCCAAAGATTAAATGGACTACACCACAAATAAGGGGAATGGATTGGCTACTCCCCCTGACACATCCAATGGCTGGTGGTTGGTGGTCTGTGACCCCTACCATGATGTATGTGTTTAATCCATGTCGTTTATCTATTTTTAAAGATCATCTTACTGGATGAGACAAAAAAAAAAATAATGAGATATATCCAAATCTTAAGTGGACCACATTCCAGGAAACAGTGTTGAATGAGCGTCAACCATTAAAAAACACTTTGGGGCCATAAAAGTTTTGGATCAAACTGATTTTTGTTTTTCCCCTTCATCTGGCCCTGTATGACCTAATCAATTTATTGGATGTCAAATAAACAGTACAGTGGGACTTAAGAGGATTTTAATGATGGATATATAATAATTTTATAATATATATATATATATATATATATATATATATATATATATATATATATATATATATATATGGGAAAAGGTTCCATGTGGTCGAGCTCATGGGAACTTCTCAAACGGTCGAGCTGTGTGGGCCCCACCGTGATGGGTGTCAAACATCTACCCAATCAGTCAGATGCACCATTCTATGGTGGGCCTAGGGCTAAAAAATCTAGTCAATCCGTGACTTTTTTGGGCAACACCACATACAAAAGTTGAGAGGGGTTACCCTCCATTAAAATATTCATAATCATTTGTTAGGCCCACCGAGATGTAGTTCACAAATCTAGCCCATCCATTATATGTGTCCCACTTGGATGAGGAGTCAGATCAAGTTTCAAATGCATAAAATTTTCAGGTGGGCCCCACCAGTGGTTTTATATGTTTTAGGCATTTCTTCACATGATTTTAGATGGTATGGCCCACCTAAGTTCCGTATACGGCTGATTTTTGGGATATCCCATAATTTAAAGGGGGCCCATCAAATGCACGATGTTGATGTTTGACACATGTCATGGTGGGGCCCACACAGCTTGACCTTTGTGTTTAATCCATGCCGTCCCCATGAGGTCAAGCTATGTGGGCCCCACCATGACATGTGTTAAACATCAACACCATGCATTTGATGGGTTCCCTTTAAATTATGGGATATCCTAAAAATCAGCTGTATACGGAACTCCTGTGAGCCATACCATCTAAAATCATGTGAAGACATGCCTAAAATATATAAAAGCACTTGGTGGGCCCCACCTAAAATTTGGATGCATTTGAAACTTGGTATGACCCCTCATCCAAGTGGCACACACATAATGGATGGGCTGGATTTATGGACCACATCTCGGTGGGCCCAAAAAATAATTATGAATGTTTTAATGGAGGGTGACCCCTCTCAACTTTTATATGTGGTGTGGCTCACACAAGTCATAGATTGATTTGATTTTTAATCCCTGGCCCACCATGGGATGGTGCATCTGACTGATGAGGTAGATGTTTGACACGCATCATGGTGGGGCCCACATAGCCATATCAGACCCCGGCCTAAATTTAGGCACGCGCTCGAAAACAGAGTCGCGCCCAAAAAATCCCCCAAAATCCCAAATCTCTCTCGCTCTCTCTCTCCGTTCCCTAACCTCAAATCCCAAATGATGAAGGCACTCATTCTCGTCAGAGGGTTCGGTATGCGTTTGCGGCCATTGACGCTCAGCGTTCCAAAGCCGCTTGTGGATTTTTACCCTCTCTCTTGCGGGGCTTTCAAGAGAGAAGCTCAAATCCAAAAAACTGTAAGAAATTCTTCCTCCTTTCAATTTCTCGATGCAAAAGAGCTTCGAGATCGAATCATTTTGTGGTATTTTCACACAAATCCATTGAAAATCACGTTAATCCATGTTCTTTCTTTCACTAAGTTGATTTCAGATTGAGAGGTTGATGTTAGGGTTTTGTTTTATAGTGAGATTGATTGCTTGTTTGTATTGGAGACTGTAAATCTTTGATTCAATCTCTTGCATTTTGGTTTTATTAAGAGAAAACGAAAATGTTTTTGTTTTTGTTTTTTATTTTTTAATTTTAAAGAAATTGAGGATATTTTTTGGCATATTAGTGAAATTTTCGACATTCGAAACTGTAGATCCTTGAATAATCCATCTTTCTTTCTTTCTTTTGTTTTTTTTTTTTTGAAAAAGAGGCTTTGTGAAGGTAATTTTAAAAAACTGGAGGATAGTAGCGAATTTCAATGGGTTTTAGAACTGTAAATCTATGGGATTTCAGTGGATTTCGATGCTTGAAACTGTAACCCTTTTTTAAAGTGGATGGTGAAAGAGGACGTTGGAAGATTTTTTTTTTTTTAAAAAAAAAAATTTCCTGCCATTTTATCACATATATATATTTTTCAAATTAGAGGAATTAAGTGAATTATAATTTTTGGGATATTTAATTTACAACAAATTCCTCTCTTTTTTTAGTTGTCACTGATCAAATAGAAAGATACAGAATTTGTTTTTCCTGTTTTTTTTTTTTTCTCCATGTCTTCTTGTCTGTCTTTGTCTTTGTTATTTATTTATTTTTATTTTGTGTGTGTGTGTGTAACTGAGAAAATAAGAGGTGCTAATGCAATTTTTGCATGGGCAAATTGAAGAAGCAAGCAATTCCTAGCACATGCCAACCTGGCACTGTTGGAGATCACTGCCATTCATCAGATGGGGCCTAGCATTGTTATGTTCTGGCCTGAAAATCAGGCCACTTCCATTCATTAGTATGACACATGCCAACCTGGCACTGTTGTGTGCATTGCCTTAGCATTCCTCTCAGCATATTATAGGGCTTCAATGAATTTAGCAGATTATCTGAAGTCGCAGTGCCGATACATTGTTGATGCAATTTTTTTTCTTCTTCATGTTTTGTTTTGAAGAAGCTTACTCTTTTTTTTTTTTTGGTCTCCGATATGTTTCTACACTTGTTTGTTGGATGGATGGTCAACTGAAGTGGAATATCCAAATTTGGGTTAGTCACATGTGTTATTGGTTAAGTCACTAATGAATAAAATCTTTGGATCTAGGAGATTTGGAGAAAACAATGGGCTTGGAGTGGGGTTAGACTTGAATTTTAGTTGAACCTTCAAAGCTTTGGAAAGATAAAAACACCGACAAGCCCAAAAATTAGATTTCAGGTTCTGCTCAAGTTATTTTGGGGTCATCATCATAATCATAATCATAATCATCATCATCATCTAAGCCTTATCCCATCTACTTGGGGTCAGCTACGAAAATCCTGTTATGCCATTCCACTCTATCAAGGACCTTATCCCAGCTACTTGGGGTTGGCTATGAAAATCTTGTTCTGCCATTCACTCTATTGAGGACCATAAGTCTTTTCTTACTACCTCTTCCCTGGTCCTTTTGGGATTTCTCCTTGTCCTTTTATACCCTTCAATTTTAATAAACTCATTCCTTCCAACTGGCACAGTTCTTGTTCTCCAACGTAAAAGTCCAAATATAGGGTCTTATCTACAAAGCCAAATAAGTAAAATCCAAGACATCAAATCTCGTCCAAAATCAGACTCTTCAGTGAGTTCTAAATAGCCTCTGACAATGACTCTAGTCATGTATGGCTTCCTAACATACAATCATTTATGCGGCCATTGTCGATAACAAGCCATGACTGAAACTCACTTGTTCCGTGGCAACCCCTAGTGAAGCCCACTTGTTGCAACCCCATGCGTGTATGAGACTGAGAGAATTCCTCGTATTGGGTTCAAAACCATTCATTCTTCACAATTTTTGAAAGTATATTATTTAATACATATAGCTTTTAAGAAGTAGCTTGCATTACAAAGCACAAACCCACTCTGATATCAATTGGCTCAAACTACAAGCTGCATGTATAAGATATACAAACAACGAAGCCTCTAGGGACAATTTGTCTGGTGGGTAAATCCGTACTTGAGTTATGTCTGATTGGTCCTGTATATCCCACCTTTTGGTTGTCCCGCTTCTTTGCGGACATGTGGATGCTTTTCCCCAAGGAGGAAGAGTACATAGAGTGGTTCGAAAAGGCTGGATTCAAAGATGTTCAGTTGAAAAGCATTGGTCCCAAGTGGTACTGAGGAGTGCGCCGGCATGGACTGATCATGGGATGCTCGGTGACAGGTGTAAAAAAAGCGTCAGGGGATTCTCTTTTGCAGGTATTGTGTTTATTTCATCATGCATTCTCTTTTCTTGTTTACATAAAGAACATCCATAATCCTTGGTTTTATTGCATTGCTGGCCTTTTTCTTCTTGGTGGCATATTCTATGTTGATATGTTGCAAGAATTGACTCTTCACAAGGCCTGTTGGGCTAATGTTTTCTAAAATATAGAAAAGAGATTACATAATCATGATATATTTCAAATATAGAAGAAGCTTTCCACTGGTTTGTTATCTATTTTAGATTTCCACTTACTTTGTTGTCATTAGTAAAGAAGATCATTGAAAATAAACTATAAATAAATCATAAATATAACCAGTCTTTGACCTTACATCTTCCCTTTAGATGGAGGGTTCAATGGTTGGTATAAAATTCCCTTTTCCACCAAATGTCTGCCTATTAGAATCTCATCTATGACTATAAGCTAGTGTAAAGGACTGCAGTAAGTGTTGCAAACAAGTCCCAAATCAATCAGGTCTTCTCATCTTAAACCTATGAAGCTAGACAATTGCTCGATGTGCAAGATGGGACAACTTCTGTACTTGGATACCAAGGAAATGCATGCAATATTCCACTTCCTTAGACATGTTTCACATTATTTGTTGAGAACAGTTTCAACATGGCAGCACCATTTTCCATGTCTAAATATATCATGAAGGAAAGAGACTAGGAAGTCAGATTGCTAAAATAAGAAGAAAATATTTGGATTTAGAAGAAAATGGTTGGATTTAGTTCGATGGTAGGTTTTGACTTGGATATGTCATTAATCGGCAAGGAAATCAATAAAGTTGACCAATGCAGCTGCATCTTGAATTCAATAATTAACTATTGATGCTATGGTTTTAGTGTATTCTAACATGAAATGGGAATATTAGTAAATATGGATTTTCTTGTTAAGAAGAAAATGGAAGGTAAAGAAGAGACATAACAAAAACTTTGCACTGTGAAAAGTAATATTAACCATCTTACTTTTCCCGTTGAATTTGACGTCCAGGAAATGGACCTTTTCTAGAAAACCATGGATTTAAAACCATTAAATCCTTCTCAGAAATCTGAGTTTATTGAACTGAATTGAATTATTACAATTCAATTTTGTTGAATATCCAAATGCAAGGTTTCCATGAATTAGGCAAATGAATTCATTCTAACCCATTTTGTTGAATATCCAAACACAAGGATTTATTATTTATTATTATTATTATTATTATTATTATTATTGTGATATGCAATAGCTTTTCAGAATTCATATGTAGGTGCATACTTGTGCTCATTCACATGAATTTTGACTATCTTTCTCAAATTTCTTTAATTTTTCTAATTTTTGTATCTCATTTTGAATTTCTAGGCCCTAAAATAAGATTCGAGGTGCCGTCAACAATGCTAACAGAATTCTCCAGGTCAGATTATTAATTGGACCTGATTTTATTTAAACGATCTTGATAATCCATTTTATTTAAATGAGCAGACCTGGATGTGCGTCGGAGCTATTAGGATGTTGAGTGGGGGTCCCTAGAAGGTGGGAACCGCTGTTATGACTATGATGAAGCTGTCCATTTCCTATGGACAGCATTGGAGTGGCCTGACCATTTAGACAGGCTGTATTTATATCTGTATTTGCTCGAAATTGATGGAGCAGATCTGGATATGCGTCGGAGCTATCCGGATGTTGAGCGAGTGTCCCTGGAAGGTGGGAACCGCTGTTATGACCATGATGAAGCTGTCCATTTCCTATGGACAGCATTGGAGTGGCCTGACCATTTGGATAGGCCGTGTTTATATCCGTACTTGCAGGGACCACACCCTTAACCTATAACCTAAACCTATTCGCAAATCCCTAAACTTATAACTACAACCTAAACCTTAACCTAAACTTATAACCTATAACTTAAACCTATAACCTAAACTCAATTCCCTAAACTCAAACCTACAACCTAACTTAAACCTATACTTATAACCTAAACCTATTCTCAAATCCCAAAACCTATAATTATAACCTAAACCTTAACCAAAACCTATAACTATAACCTAAACCTTAACCAAAACCTATAACTATAACCTAAACCTTAACCAAAAACCTATAACCTATAACCTAAACCTATAACCTAAACTCAATTCTCTAAACCTTAACCTACGCCCTAACCTAAACTCAATTCTCAAAACCTTAACCTACGCCCTAACCTAAACCTATACTTGTAACCTAAACCTATTCTCAAATCCCTAAACCTATAACTTAAACCTAAACCTTAACCTAAACCTATAACCTATCACCTAAACTCAATTCCCTAAACCTTAACCTATAACCTAACCTAAACCTATTCTCAAATCCCAAAACCTATAACCATAACCTAAACCTTAACCAAAAACCTATAACCTATAACCTAAACTCAATTCCCTAAACCTTAACCTACACCCTAACCTAAACCTATACTTATAACCTAAACCTATTCTCAAATCCCAAAACCTATAAACTTAAACCTTAACCTAAACATAAAACCTACACCTAAACCTATACTTATAACCTAAACCTATTCTTATAACCTAAACCTATACTTATAACCTAAACCTATTCTCAAATCCCAAAACCTATAACCTAAACCTAAACCTTAACCTAAACCTAAAACCTAAACCTAAAACCTAAACCTAAACCTACACTTATAACCTATAGCCTAAGCCTAAACTTAAAACCCAAACGTAAACCTGATCTCGAACCCGAACCCAATTTCCTAAACCTAAACCTTTACGTATTCTCAAATCCCTAAACCTAAACTTACACCTAATCCTAATCTCAACTGCCTAACCTAAACTTGAAAACCCAAACCTAACCCGATCTCGAACCCGAAACCAATTTTCTAAACCTAAACTTATTCTCAAATATCAAAACCTATAACCTAAACCTAAACCTATATAACCTTAACCTACACCTAAAACTTAACCTATAACTTAAACCTTAACCTATAACCTTAACTTATAACCTAAACCTATAACCTAAAATCAATTTCCTAAACCTTAACCTATAACCTAACCCAAACCTAAACCACCCGAACCCGATTTCGTAAATCTAAACCTTAACGTATTCTCAAATCCCTAAACCTAAACCTACACCTAATCCTAATCTCAACTCCCTAACCTAAACCTAAACCTAAACCTAAACTTGAAAACCCAAAACCTAAACCCGATCCGAACCCGAACCCAATTTCCTAAACCTAAACTTATAACCTTAACCTAAACCTATTCTCAAATCCCAAAACCTATAACCTAAACCTAAACCTATATAACCTTAACCTACACCTAAAACTTAACCTATAACCTAAACCTTAACCTATAACCTTAACTTATAACCTAAACCTATAACCTAAAATCAATTTCCTAAACCTTAACCTATAACCTAACCCAAACCTAAACCACCAGAACCCGATTTTCTAAATCTAAACCTTAACGTATTCTCAAATCCCTAAACTTAAACCTACACCTAATCCTAATCTCAACTCCCTAACCTAAACCTAAACCTAAACTTGAAAAGCCAAACCTAAATCCGATCCCGAACCCGATTTCCTAAACCTAAACTTATAACCTTAACCTAAACCTATTCTTAAATCCCAAAACCTATAACCTAAACCAAAACTAACCTTAACCTAAACCTAAAACTTGACCTATAACCTAAACCTTAACTTATAACCTAAACTCAATTTCCTAAACCTTAACCTATAACCTAACCTAAACCTAAAGCTATAACCCGAACCTGATTTCCTAAACCTAAACCTTAACGTATTCTCAAATCCCTAAACCTACACCTATTCTTAATCTCAACTCCCTAACCTAAACTTAAAACCCAAACCTAAACCCGATCCCGAACTCGAACCCGATTTCCTAAACCTAAACTTATAACCTTAACCTAAACCTATTCTCAAATCCCAAAACCTATAACCTAAACCTAAACCTATATAACCTTAACCTAAACCTAAACCTTAACCTATAACCTAAACTCAATTCCCTAAACCGTAACCTATAACCTAACCTAAACCTAAACCTATAACCCAAACCCAATTTCCTAAACCTAAACCTTAACGTATTGCCAAATCCCTAAACCCAAACCTACACCTAATCCTTATCTCAACTCCCTAACCTAAAACTAAACCTAAACTTGAAAACCCAAACTTAAACCCGATCCTGAGCTCGAACCCAATTTCCTAAACCTAAACTTATAACCTTAACCTAAACCTATTCTCAAATCACAAAACCTATAACCTAAACCTAAACCTAAACCTTAACCTATAACCTAAACTTTTAACCTAAACTAACCTAAACCTATAACCTAAACTAACCTAAACTAAACCTAAACCTATAACCTACACTTTTAACCTAAATCTAAACCTATAACATACACTTCTAACCTAAACCTAAACCTATAACCTTAACCTAAACATAAAACCTAAACCTAAACCTATTCTTATAACCTAAACCTATTCTCAAATCCCAAAACCTATAACCTAAACCTAAACCTTAACCTAAACCTAAACCTATAACCTAACACTTATAACCTAAAACCTAAACCCAAACCTAAACCTACACTTATAAAACCTATAGCCTTAACCTAAACCTAAAACCCAAACGTAAACCCGATCTCGAACCCAAACCCGATTTCCTAAACCTAAACCTTAACATATAACCTAACCTAAACCTATAACCTAAACTCAATTCCCTAAACCTTAACCTATAACCTAACCTAAACCTAAACCTATTCTCAAATCCCAAAACCTATAACCTAAACCTAAAACTTAACCTATAACCTAAACCTTAACCTATAACATTAACTTATAACCTAAACTCAATTTCCTAAACCTTAACCTATAACCTAACCTTAACCTAAACCACCCGAACCCGATTTCCTAAACCTAAACCTACACCTAATCCTACCCAAAACCAATAACCTAAACCTAAACTTATATAACCTTAACCTAAACCTAAACCTAAACTCAATTCCCTAAACCGTAACCTATAACCTAACCAAAACCTAAGCCTATAACCCGAACCCAATTTCTTAAACCTAAACCTTAACGTATTCTCAAATCCCTAAACCCAAACCTACACCTAATCCTAATCTCAACTCCCTAACCTAAACCTAAACCTAAACTTGAAAACCCAAACAACCGATTTCCTAAACCTAAACTTATAACCTTAACTTAAACCTATTCCCAAATCCCAAAACCTATAACCTAAACCTAAACCTTAACCTATGACCTAAACCTTAACCTATAACCTTTACTTTTAACATAAACTAACCTTAACCTATAACCAAACCTAAACCTAGACCTATAACCTACACTTATAACCTAAACCTAAACCTATAACCTTAACCTAAACATAAAACCTAAACCTAAACCTATTCTTATAACCTAAACTTATACTTATAACCTAAACCTATTCTCAAATCCCAAAACCTATAACCTAAACCTATAACCTAACACTTATAACCTAAAACCTAAACCTAAACCTACACTTATAAAACCTATAGCCTAAACCTAAACCTAAAACCCAAACATAAACCCGATCTCGAACCCGAACCCGATTTCCTAAACCTAAACATTAACATATAACCTAACCTAAACCTATAACCTAAACTCAATTCTCTAAACCTTAACCTATAACCTAACCTAAACCTAAACGTATTCTCAAATCCCAAAACCTATAACCTAAACCTAAACCTATAACCTTAACCTAAACCTAAAACTTAACCTATAACCTAAACCTTAACCTATAACCTTAACTTAGAACCTAAACCTATAACCTAAACTCAATTTCCTAAACCTTAACCTATAACCTAACCTAAACCTAAACCACCCGAACCCGATTTCCTAAACCTAAACCTTAACGTATTCTCAAATCCTTAAACCTAAACCTACACCTAATCCTAATCTCAACTCCCTAACCTAAACCTAAACCTAAACCTGATCCCAAACCTGAACCCGATTTCATAAACCTAAACTTATAACCTTAACCTAAACCTATTCTCAAATCCCAAAACCTATAACCTAAACCTAAACTAACCTTAACCTAAACCTAAAACTTAACCTATAACCTAAACCTTAACCTATAACCTTAACTTATAACCTAAACCTATAACCTAAACTCAATTTCCTAAACCTTATGCTATAACCTAACCTAAACCTAAACCTCTAACCCAAACCCGATTTCCTAAACCTAAACCTTAATGTATTCTCAAATCCCTAAACCTACACCTAATCTTAATCTCAACTCCCTAACCTAAACCTAAACTTAAACTTGAAAACCCAAACCTAAACCCGATCCCGAACCCGAACACAATTTCCTAAACCTAAACTTATAACCTTAACCTAAACCTATTCTCAAATCCCAAAACCTATAACCTAAACCTAAACTAACCTTAACCTAAACCTAAAACTTAACCTATAACCTAAACCTTAACCTATAACCTTAACTTATAACCTAAACCTATAACCTAAACTCAATTTCCTAAACCTTATCCTATAACCTAACCTAAACCTAAACCTCTAACCCGAACCCGATTTCCTAAACCTAAACCTTAATGTATTCTCAAATCCCTAAACCTACACCTAATCTTAATCTCAACTCCCTAACCTAAACCTAAACTTAAACTTGAAAACCCAAACCTAAACCCGATCCCGAACCCGAACCCGAACCCGATTTCCTAAACCTAAACTTATAACCTTAACCTAAACCTATTCTCAAATCCCAAAACCTATAACCTAAACCTAAACCTATATAACCTTAACCTAAACCTAAACCTTAACCTATAACCTAAACTCAATTCCCTAAACCGTAACTTATAGCCTAACCTAAACATAAACCTATAACCCGAACCCAATTTCCTAAACCAAAACCTTAACGTATTCTCAAATCCCTAAACCCAAACCCACACCTAATCCTAATCTCAACTCCCTAACCTAAACTTGAAAACCCAAACTTAAACCCGATCCCGAACTCGAACCCGATTTCCTAAACCTAAACTTATAACCTTAACCTAAACCTATTCTCAAATCCCAAAACCTATAACCTAAACCTAAACCTTAACCTATAACCTAAACCTAAACCTTAACCTATAACCTTAACTTTTAACCTAAACTAACATTAACCTATAACCCAACCTAAACCTAAACCTTAACCTATAACCTTAACTTTTAACATAAACTAACCTTAACCTATAACCTAACCTAAACCTAAACCTATAACCTTAACCTAAACATAAAACCTAAACCTAAACCTATTCTTTTAACCTAAACCAATACTTATAACCTAAACCTATTCTCAAATCCCAAAACTTATAACCTAAACCTAAACCTAAACCTATAACCTAACACTTATAACCTAAAACCTAAACCTAAACCTAAACCTACACTTATATAACCTATAGCCTAAACCTAAACCTAAAACCCAAACGTAAACCCGATCTCGAACCCGAACCCGATTTCCTAAACCTAAACCTTAATATATAACCTAACCTAAACCTAAACTCAATTCCCTAAACCTTAACCTATAGCCTAACCTAAACCTAAACCTATTCTCAAATCCCAAAACCTATAACCTAAACCTAAACCTATAACCTTAACCTAAACCTAAAACTTAACCTATAACCTAAACCTTAACCTATAACCTTAACTTATAACCTAAACCTATAACCTAAACTCAATTTCCTAAACCTTAACCTATAACCTAACTTAAACCTAAACCACCCGAACTCCGATTTCCTAAACATAAACCTTAACGTGTTCTCAAATCCCTAAACCTAAACCTACACCTAATCCTAATCTCAACTCCATAACCTAAACCTAAACCTAAACTTAAAAACCCGAAACCGATTTCTTAAACCAAAACTTATAAACCCGAAACCGATTTCCTAAACCAAAACTTATAACCTTAACCTAAACCTATTCTTAAATCCCAAAACCTATAACCTAAATCTAAACCTAAAACTTAACCTATAAACTAAACCTTAACCTATAACCTTTACTTATAACCTAAACTCAATTTCCTAAACCTTAACCTATAACCTAACCTAAACCTAAGCCTATAACCCGAACCCGATTTTCTAAACCTAAACATTAACGTATTCTCAAATCCCTAAACCTACACCTAATCCTAATCTCAACTCCCTAACCTAAACCTAAACCTAAACTTGAAATCCCAAACCTAAACCCGATCTCGAACCCGAACCCGATTTCCTAAACCTATTCTCAAATCTGAAAACCTATAACCTAAACCTAAACCTATATAACCTTAGCCTAAACCTAAAACTTAACCTATAACCTAAACCTTAACCTATAACCTTAACTTATAACCTAAACCTATAACCTAAAGTCAATTTCCTAAACCCTAACCTATAACCTAACCTAACCTAAACCTATAACCCAAACCCGATTTACTAAACCTAAACCTTAACGTATTCTCAAATCCCTAAACCTAAACCTACACCTAATCCTAATCTCAACTCCCTGACCTAAACTTAAACCTAAACCTAAACTTGAAAACCCAAACCTAAACCCGATCCCGAACCCATACCCGATTTCCTAAACATAAACTTTAACCTTAACCTAAACCTATTCTCAAATCTCAAAACCTATAACCTAAACCTAAACCCGATTCCGAACCCGAACCCGATTTCCTAAACCTAAACTTATAGGTTATAGTTTAGGTTTATGTTTAGGTTATAGGTTATAGGTTATAGGTTTAGGTTAAGGTTTAAAGTATTTTTGTTTATGATGTTAAGCTTATATGTATTTATGCGTGAATGAATGTGATGTAGATAAGATTGTTTGTGTTTGGATGAATGTAGTTTATGTTTGGATGGATTTACTAGTTTGGGTTTAGATGGATGTGCATGTGAATAAGGTGAAATATATTATATAACAGTTGTATATCAGGATGAATATGATGAAATATATTGTAACAGGTGTATATCAAAAATTTTGTGCGGGACATTTTTTAAAAAATAGATACTTTTAGCTACAAAAATTTTCGTAGCTAAAAGTTTTACAAAAATATTTTTAGCGACGAAAATTTTCGTAGCTAAAAGTTATGCAAATAGTTTTCAATCATGAAAATTTTTTTTAGCGACGAAAATTTTCGTAGCTAAAAGTTTTAGAAAATATTTTTAGCGACGAAAATTTTCGTAGCTAAAAGTTTTGAAATTATTTTTAGCGACGATAATTTTCGTAACTAAAAGTTTTGCAAATATTTTTTAGCAACGAAAATATTCGTCGCTAAAGGTTTTGTAATTATTTTTAACGACAAAAATTTTCGTAGGTAAAAGGTTTGGAATTATTTTTTAGTGACGAAATTATTCGTCGCTAAAAGTTTTGCAAAAGTTTTTTCATGATGAAAATTTTCGTCACTAAAAAAACTTTTAGCGATGAAAATTTTCGTCGCTAAAAAGCTTCCCTTTGGCGATGATTAAAATTTTTCATCACTAAAAACCATTTGCTTCGATCTTTTAGCGACGAATTTAGAGACGAAAATTTAGCTTTTAACGATGAAAATTTTCATCGCTAAAGGTGGGATTTCTTGTAGTGTTATCACTCATCCGATAAAAAGAAAACAATGCGTGATTATATTATGAGTGATAATATGTATTACTGACCATCAAATTCTCCCACCTTTGATCCGTATGACTATAATCAGTGAAAACATCAATGTTGGGAAGATAAACCAGCAATACATCCTAGTGATAAATCTCTTGGGGTCTCTACCTTTGAAACCTAATCAGAAACAATCCAAGAGGATTCACTTCAGAAACTCATGAATGCACAAGAGCAGTTCAATCAAATTGTCATACAATCATGTGAATTACTCAAATCCTCAATTCAAAGAATTCAGTCACACCTTATGGAGGAGGAAGAGGCTAGGTTATCCTAACCTTAACCCAATCTAGAAGCACAATGTGAAGAAAGTGATTATAATTCGCTTGTGGAAGAAACTGAAATTACGAATGAGGAGTTGGATTCCATTAATGAGCATATGGTTCAATTTCTCGATAAGTCAATCTCGATGATTGTCTAAAAGAATGGTCAAGAGACATGGGTGTCTTTCAAATATAATGATAGTGACACACTTCACTCACATAACACACATGATTTCAATAATGAGGTAGATGTTAGTTTATTCGAACCTCAACCTAATTTAGGAATAGAGTGTGAGGAGAGCGATCCCATTCCAAGTGTGCACTGCACAGAAATAGACGATGATGTGTATTGGGATGACGATTATGAATGTGCAGCCCAAATTCTCCTAGAATCAATCTCAAGTATGGTCCAGGTCAGTGATCAAGAAGTACATGAAGTGATCGGTCATAAGGATCTACTCTACTCATCTGATATGTCTGATTTAAATATGGAAGATGAGCTCCTTACAACCGAACCTTCTAACTCTTGTGAGACATGTTTGGACCACTCCTCTAAATTGAATGATGATATGAGTCAGGAGAAGGACGAGTTTCTCAATACGACTCTAGAATTTGAAACCACCCAGTTGAGGCCACCATTTGAGCTGTACACTTGTGACGATGCAATGCCTCTACTAAGTAGCTTCAATGAACAGAGTGTTCACATTGATGCTTCCTCTATTGATTTTCAATCTGTTTGTGCAGGGCAAGAGCAAAAGAGCATGCGTCCATCTACTTTCAAAGATGATGGATTCCTTGGGCAGATCATCACGAACTTTAATATGAAAAATAAGTCACTCTCAGTCGAATTTTTCAATTCTTTGGATGATTGCTTGGCACACTTTGCAGATTCAAACGATCCCATGATAAAAGACATAGTGAGTGCCTTGCAAGACAATATCTCGATAATTATCACGAACCAAGAAAATCCTTATTCTGAAGCCCTTCCTTCCCCAGATTTGGAATGTTTACCATTAAAGGAGGAGGAGCTGACAATGAAACCAAAGTATGGAACTGCGGAATGTATTGAGACTACATCACTTCCTAAAAATTTTTCTGAATTTTATCTACCTGTAGTCTCTGATTTACCATGGGATACTAACTTTGCAACTTTTTTTGACCCAGGTGAATTATATATACTTTGGATACCTCAGGTGAATCAATGGTAAATTTTTGTTGAGGTATATAAGTTTCTCTGGACATTCATGCTTCAGGGCATCCAAGCCTATTGCGAAAAGGACTTTTGGATGATCTTGTTGAGGAACCTACTGAGAAATTTATCCAAATATTGGCTAGAAGAGGAACCTTACAACATGACTGAGTAGTTTTTTTCCTGCTTTCATAGGACTAGGATAGTTACTTGATGTCGTTCTAAGATAGTTTTATGCCATTAGGTTAGTTTGCTTTATACGTTGTTTTAGGAAAGTTTGCTTTTGTTGGATTGAGTTTTGTGACGAACCACTGTCAAGCTGAGATCTCTTTGGAAGAAGCCTTTTAACTCCTTTATCAGGTACTATCTTTCCATCACTTTTCCTTCAATTTCGTTGTCTCACATGCATTGCATGCTTATATCTTTTACATTGAGGATAATGTAGATTTTAGGTTGAGGATGGGAGATTAGATTACGTAATTAGTATTTTCTTAGTCTTGAGTAAAAATTGTGGAAATTTTTAAAAAATTTTCCAGAAATTCTTGTGAATTCAAAGTAATTTTGACGGCTATCCTTGATTTAGAATTATAAGATACGTAATGTTGGTGATTTATGACTCTTGGATTCAGTTATCTATTAGATTTCACAATTAAGTTCGAATTGTTAATCCATGATTAGAAGTTGTAAACATTGATTGAATCATGATTTCACATGTCACATCTCGCTTACACATTGAGGTTTCAGTTCGATATTGAAGGATTAACTTAGTAATCATTAAGTATGAAAGGAACCAGCCTGAGAAATTTTACCATCATGCTTATAAAAAAGAATTGAAAGGGTTGGGCGAATGGTCTTCACCATAGGTTTGCTCCCTATGGGTGAAGGTTCGATTCCCCAAGGTTGATATTCGAAAAGGGTTGGGCAAATAGTCTTCACCATAGGTTTGCTCCCTATAGGTGAGGAGTTGATTCTCCTCCTTGACGTTATTTTTAATGGAAAATTTAAAAGTTGGTAGAATGAAAGGATGATCTGTGAGGCAAGTTTTGGTTTAGGTTATGGTTATCTTGAATGCTCTTGTGATTATCAATGTTATCATGGAAATAAAGAATTGAGCCTTTGATTGTGATAAGTTTAGGTTTCACTATACACCCATTGAACTCAATGTTTAGAATTCTTCTAATCGATGGATTAATACTTTGACTTTGACTATGAAGTTTATCGTGTGCTTGAGTCTAGGAGAAAGTAATGCCCAACATTAATGAATCTTAGAATTCTAGTATCTGAATCATTTTTCAAAAATCACTCAAGTTTATAGAAATTGTCCTGTAATTCTCAACTTTTCTTCGCATACTTTGCTCGAGACTAGCAAAATGCTAGTTGGGGATCGTGTTGAGGGTCAAATATTGCATATTAGACCCCAATTATTACCTGAATTTACGAACATCATACTATTTAACGGCCCATTTTAATCGTGCTTGTGATGCAAGGTGTATTTAGGAGCCTGGACTGAAAATTGGTACTGAAAGTATAGATTTAACACTCAGAAATCACCAAGGCAAGGGACGGACAGAATGCAAGATCACAAGGTTCCCACCATTCGTCCAGCTCAAAACTTTACATCTGGCCTGAGGACCATAAATTAACCATACACGTAGAAATTTTGCTCTTGGATCCCTGTGGAAGTGGCTCAACGGGCATATCAACCCACAAATCGTCAACCTGAGGCCCACCTAATATATTGATACACTTCAATTTTGGTTTCAACCTCTTAAATAAGGTGGCGAATCGAATGGACGGAGAAGATTTATTTTAACATATCTGAGGACCCGACCTTGAGGAGTGCACAGCACATGAGCACCAGCCATGCACTAAAACAGGGAGAGCGGTCAGCGGACGCTGACCCGCTCTCCTTCTGAAAACAGAAATCTCTGTTTTTATCTCCAGTGTCCAGACAGGGACCTGCGGATGATCACTATGGGCCACTGTTGTGGTCCAGATGATTAATTTGGACTGTCCATTAGAATCCCACTGTCCCTCTTATCACAGCCTAGGTGACAGAATTTCAAAAGATAACGATGATGGGTTCCCAGCCGTTCAAATGCAGGACGAACGGCAGAGTAAAAGATTCCATGGGCTACATCGAAACCAATTTAAAACTGCCCCCAAACGGTTTTTTGAGGGGAAACTAATGGACGGGTTGGATTTCTTTGAAAACTCTGATCATAGGCCCCACCATTAGCACAACGCAACTTTTGCGCAGGCCGTGCGTCCGAACAGTGCCTGGACGCTGTGGACCAATAACGTGATCAAGATCACGTTCTAATGCGTGATCTGGACCATCCAAGAGAGAGTAGGGTGGCCACGACCCCAGCCATGAGGAAAGATTTGAGGTTTGGACAGCAACCGTCCCAAATATTTCATCCAACGCAACGTCGGTCCGCGGTTTCGTTTCGCACGCGCTCTTGTGTATAAATTCTAGCCTCCACCGATTCTTGTGGCTATAAAAAGAGAGAGAATGTGGGGGGAATCATCCAAGGATCTGGGCAGCCGTGGAGGCATCAATCTTAGACGTGGAAGCCACAGTGAGAGAGAGAGAGAGAGAGAGAGAGAGAGAGAGAGAGAGAGAGATCGTGGATGCACACTGGCCCTAGAGTTCTTCCATCTCCTTTCTTCTTTGTTTTCCTTTAATGCTTTTACGAGTTTTAGTGTGATCATGCTTATGATAGGTTAAACCTCTTAGCTAGGGCTAAGAGGTGAAGCTTGTAGCGTGATGGAACGTGTTTATGGCTTTGATTCATGTTAAGTTACACTGATTTTGATTCTAGCTTGATTAATAGGAATGTTTTCAGTTTTTAATGATTTGTTGTGACTTAAATTACAATGGATCTGTGATAGCTTTGAGTATGTTCTTTACATTATAGGGATTGTGAATTTAGGAGTCCCTGTTGTTCACCATCGTCTCCTGGGCATGGTTGGATGATGGAATCCTTCCTAACATTCATACATCCCTTGGATTGGCTGTGGATTGGTTAAATTCTATTGTTTGCTTTGTCTCATGGGCATGGTTTTATGATGGAATCATTTTAATTCTCATACTTCTCATCTCTTAAAAACTGGATTAAAGGAAGTTCAGATTTGGATTTTAATGATATATCAGCTAACTGGATGAAGATGGGACTCTAAATCCAGTTGTGTTTATGAATCAAGCATAGATCTCCCTAATTACTACAAGTGGATCCTTGGCACCCTAGTTTCCCACCTTTGAATTTTACAAATTTTAGTTAAAGTGTTTCACCATTATTCTCTTAATTCTCCCTGATTTAGATTACATGTTCACCTAGTTCTAGTTCAAGTTACTTTCAGATTATGTACAAAGTTCAATCCCTGTGGATTCGACCTCGGTCTTACCGAGTTTATTACTACATCACAATCCTATACTTGGGGTGTGAACATCTTTCTATAGACACATAATCCGGTACAATGATTTTGTCTTCAACAAGCTCTCAAATAAAATGGTGGCGGATGTCAATGTGCTTAGTCCGTGAATGTTGAACTGGATTTTTTGAAATATTGATGACACTTGTATTATCACAAAAAAGAGTCATCGTGGATTGCTCAATTCCGTAATCCAGCAACATTTGTTTCATCCAAAGAAGTTGTGCACAACAACTACCTGCTGCGATGTATTCAACCTCAGCAGTGGATAGGGATATCGATTTTTGTTTCTTGCTCTACCGAGATACCAAACAATTTCTGTTATAGAAACACCCGCCATTGGTTGATTTGTGATCGTCTAAATTCCCAGCTCAATCGGCATCAGAGTATCTGGTAATGATGTTAGATGTTTCGAATGGGTACCATAACCCAAAGGTGGTTGTTCCAGCCACATATTTGATGATTCTCTTAACTGCTGATAGGTATGATTCCTTTGGATCTGCCTGATATCATGCACATGCACCCACGCTAAATGATATATTTGGATGGCTGGCTGTGAGATATAGTAGGCTCCCTATCATGCTTCGGTACAAATGTTGATCCACACTCTTACCATTTATATCTTTGGAAAGTTTGAGTGTAGTACTCACAGGGGTATGATAGGTATGGCCCGATTCAAGTCCAAATCTCTTTACTAAATCTTTTGCATACTTGGACTGACATATAAATATTCCATTGTGCATTTGCTTCACTTGTAGTCCCAAAAAGAAATTCAACTCACCGACCACACTCATTTCAAATTCAGATTTCATGAGTTCGGCAAAGCTATGAGTAGTATCTTCGCATGTAGACCTAAAGACTATATCATCCACGTAGATCTAAGCAATAAGCAATGAATCCACTGTCTTTTGTATGAATAGTGTTTTATCGACACTACCCCTACAAAATTTATGGTCCAAAAGAAATTGCGTTAAATGTTCATACCAAGCACGAGGTGCTTGTTTAAGGTCATAAAGAGCTTTGCTCAACCAATAGACATGTTGAGGATACTTGGGGTCTGAAAATCCCTTAAGTTTTTCTACATATACTTCTTCCTCAAGAACCCCGTTGAGAAATGCACTTTTGACATCCATTTGAAATAATTTAAATTTTAAAGCACATGCAATAGACATGAGAATCCTGATTGACTCGAGGCGAGCTACAGGAGCAAAGGTTTCATCGAAGTCAATACCCTCTATTTGTGAATATCCTTCTACTACCAGTCTTACCTTATTTCTAATCACATTTCCTGATTCATTAGATTTATTTTTGAAGATCCATTTGGTTCCAATGATATTTGTATCAAGTGGTCTAGGAACCAGTTGTCACACCTCATTTCTCCTAAATTGTTGAAGCTCTTCTTACATATCATTGATCCAATATTCATCTTGAAGAGCTTCTACAATATTTTTGGGCTCAATCTTGGAGGTGAAGCAGAAATGCTATAAATGCTTTCTATCTAACGTCGAGTTTTCACATCATCATTAGGATCTCTAATGATTTGCTTGAGGGGATGATCCTTAATGATGGGTATGTTAGTTGACAGTTGAGGCTCATTAGATGAGGGAATTTTGTTATCTGATTTACCTAGAACGCGTGAATCCACATCATCCTCTAATTCATTCAAAGGACTTTCTTCTTCATGAGGTTGATCACCAACAACCACATTAACAGATTCTTAAATGGTGAGAGTCCTTAGATTGTATACTCTGTAAGCACAACTGTTCAGGGCATACCCTAGAAAAATGTCATCATCACTTTTAGATTCAAATTTTCCTAGATGTTCTCTTTCTTTCAAGATATAAAATTTACTGCTAAAGACACGGAAGTATTTCACACTAGGTTGTTTTCCGTACCATAGCTCATATGGTGTCTTGTTTAAACCTGCTCTCAGATATACTCTATTTATTATATAGCAGGCAGTATTAACTCCTTCGGCTAAGAAGCTTTTGGCCATATCTTTTCCATTCAGCATAATTGAGCCCATTTCCTACAGTACTTGATTCTTTCTTTCAACAACTCCATTTTTTTGTGGAGTTTTTAGGGCTGAGAATTCATGTCGAATTTCATTCTCATCACGGTATCTTTGAAACTAATCATTTTCAAACTCACCACCATGGTCACTCTTGATACGATTTATGCAGTATCCTTTCTCATTTTGGAGTCGTTTTGCTATAACTACAAATTCATCAAAAGTATTAGATTTTTCTCGAAGGAAGGCGACCCACGTAAATCTGGAGTAATCATCTACTACCACCAAGAAATATCTTATTCTACCATGGCTTTCAACTTTGGTGGGGCCCACTAAGTCCATGTGTAGCAAATCCAATGGTTTAGATGTTGCTACGGTGGTTGTCTTTTTGTGTCCAACTTTTATCTGTCTGCCCTTTAGACAGTCACCACATAAAATCTTCTCTCCCTTTCTAATCTTAAGAAGTCCTCTTACCAAATTCCTTGAACTTAGCTTGGCTAAGTTTCGATAGTGGCCATGTCCCAGCCTTTAGTGCCACAGTTTGGACTCTCTCTTCATAGCCATATGACATTTTGTGGATAATACATTCTCCCTACTACTCTCAATAACGTATCAGTTGTCACTCGTGCGTAGACCCTTCATAATAGGTTTTCCTGTCCGGCCTAAGATTCTACACACATCTTTTGAAAAAGTGACTAGGAGTTCTTTGTCACAATTTTGAGAAATACTGAGAAGGTTATGTTTTAAAACTTCTACACAAAGAACATTTTTTTATTGTGGGAAGGCTTGGGCCGACTATAGTTCCGTGCCCAATTATTTTAGCGGAGCTCCCATCTCCAGATGTGACTAACCCACAATCAAACTCTGAATACTCACAAGAGTGAGTTTGGTCATCGGTCATGTGTTTGGAGCATCCACTGTCAAGATACCACTTCGAACTATTATCAGCCTTAAGATTAGTATGAATTACTAGGCAATTGTTCTGACTGTTTTTACTTTTGATACTACCTAGTAGTTTAAGAGTTCCAGTATACAGTTGATTTTGGGTAATTGCAGTGTTATCTTTGCACCCTCTAGTCCCACACTACTGGCCATAGTTTCACAACTTCAGTCAAGATCACTCTTTAGGCGATTAAACCCTTAAGAGAGACCCTTCTCTGATACCAAATGAAATTACTATAAGGACCGCAATAGTAGAAATTGGAATAGGTCAAAGTGTCCTAGAGGGGGGTGAATAGGACTTTATAGAATTTTATACCAATTTAAAATCCTATTAACCTAATCTTGATTTAATGTGCAATTATCAAGATATACTCATTATAACTCTAATGGCTTCCAAGCCAAGTAGATGATCCAATTATACGACTACTCAATATTTAAATAAGATATAGCAATTAGTCTATGATGGATGAACTATGTGAAAGTGTGTGGGATGTGATTCTTTTCAGTTCTAGATATTCATGTTATCATGCTTTAAATGAACATTCAAGACAAATACAATAAAAGAATATGCAAATAGCAATACCAAACACAGTTGTTTATAGTGGTTCGGTTAAGTGCCTACTCCACTCCCGACGGAAGCACTCAACCACTGAGTGTACCGGATTTGACTAACGGAGGTTTTAAATTAGGTTCACCTCTAACCTTTATAACCTACATAATGTCGACTCTAGGACCTACACAAGGTACCTAGACATGCCTACACAAGGCAAACGTTTATGCCCTACACAAAAGCAAAGGTCCTACACAAAGCACCTACGTTTTATGCCCTACACAAGAGCAAAGGATCCACATATGGAACCTGAGTTTTATGCCCTACACAAGAACAAAGGATCCACACATGGAACCTAAGTTTTAGGCCACATAGGCCAAGGATCTACACAAGGACCCTAGTTTAGACCACACGGGTCAAGGACCTACACAATTACCCTAATTTAGGCCACACAAGCCAAGGATCCACACAAGGACCCTAGTTTAGACCACACAGACCAAGGACCTACACAAATGACCTGAGTTTATGCCCTACACAAGAGCAAAGGTCCTACACTAAGAACCTAACATGTACTCTCTCGTCGGAGGCCTCCTATGAGGGCATGTAAGGGGTGAGATGTATATGTGACCCAATCCTACACAAGGAATGATCAACAGGGTCTCTTGACTCTAATGATTTACAGATAAGTAGATGAGCCCCGTTTTGCACGTTGAAATACACCCATTTACCACCAAATTTGAGTATCAAACGGGATGTACGTATGTGTTGTATTCATGCTGTCAATTCGTTTTGTCATATCATTTTTTGGTATGAGCTCAAAAATGAGACAGATCTAAGGGTCAAGTAGACCCACGCACTTTTTGGGAGATGCAGAAGTTTTAATCAGACTTATATTTATGTTTTCACTTCATTTAGGTGCATATTACCTTGTGAATAGGTTGGATAGAAAGTAAAAACCATAGTGGGCCCTAGAATGGCTTGAATGGTGGGACTCATTATCATTAATGATTCCTATGATATGGTCCACTTGACTCGTTTATCTTCATACTAAAGAATTAACATTATTATTATATAATGATTGTCAAATCCTATATGCGAGATTAAATTCTTCTTTTGAGATAAACATGGTATCAAGTGAAACCTATATAATGACAGAGATTTTTCAGCTTCCTTAATCCACAACACTGATGATGCTCCAATATAAGGCGATGGGTTAGGTCAAGGTTTTGTTGGAATCTACTCTAATGAATATTACTCATTTGAAAGACAGAGAGATTCTAAGCTCTTATGCATTCCAGAGATCCCAGCTAATGATTTGCCATTAAGATAGTAACTGGATGATCCTTGAATGAGGAAGTTCATTCACCAATCCACTCTATTGAATATCAATAAAGAGGGTGGATTGAAGGATGAACTCCCATGAGAAAAAGGGCTTAGGGTAGGTGATATTTAATTACTCTCACAAAGCTCTCTCTTTTTCTCAATATAGCAACCAAGAACAAGCTCTCCTTATAAAGGCAAAAAGCTCTAACGAAAATAAAACTGCCAATTTCTGACTTAGTTCGATGTCATCAAACCTGATTCAATGTCATCAAATGTATGCTTTCAATGCCATCAAATATCGGTTCGATGATACGAACTCAACTGTAAAACATTCTTGGAACTTTTTGATAGATGATCGATGTCATCGAACTTGATTCGATGTCATCGAGATTTAAACTTCGATGTTATTAAATCACAATTCAATTCCTCGACATTATAAACACAAGAGCTTGCTAGACAAAATAAATTCTAACTACGATGTCATCAAATCCTAGTTCGATTCATCGATCTTTTCAGAAGATATTCCTTAAAAGATCGCTGAACACTTCTCTGTCCTTTTTCGATGTCATCGAACTTTGAATATCAATGTTATCGAAGCTATCTCGATTCCTTGAACATTACCATTGTTTTTCCTCTGAAGCTCGCTAGACATACACTTGTCTGAATTTGATGTTATCGAACCTTTCTCAATGTCATTGAAATTCAAATTTCGATGACATCGAAGCTAGTTCGATTCCTCGAACAATGTCAGAAGATTTGTTGGACTATGCTCTAAGTTCTTCGATATCGTCGACAAGTCCTCGATGTCATCGATAACGATGTTCGATGTCATCGAGAGTATGTTCGATTCATCAAATATTCTGTCCAAAATACTTTGTGGTTGCTGGACATAAAAGGTCTCATTTCGATGTCATCGATTCCAGTTCGATGTCATCGACTCCAACTCGATGTCATCGAACTAAGCAGGAAACTCAGAAAATTTTCCTATTTAAAAACAAGTTTTCTCACTTTTTACTCACGTGTTGTTCTAAGGCTTTTAAGGGTTTATTCACCTAGGTGTTTTGGGACATGGGATGTGAGGCTTAATTTACCTTTCACAGGCTCGAAACACACATCTAGTTGAGGCAATGTCTTAAACAATCTTCATATGGGGCTCACCCGACTCACCAACTCAACCCTCACACTAACTGACAAACTAGGGCACTTTCACTGGCTACTAATTTGGTTGTTCTTGTCGAATTGACTGTTTACTTGGCCAAGAGTTGGCCATTTCTCAATCATCTTGAGAAACATTGATCTTTTTAATCGGCGCAGTCTCGGTTGAGGATTAATCATTCCAACTAAGCCTACATTCACCTGAGGAATAATATTTTAGGTTGATTATCAAAATGTGGTATTCTTTCTACAAGAATTTCCATTAATTTGTTAACGTTCTCAACTTATAATATTCTCTGTTCTGAAACTTATTGCGGGATAATTTATATGTCATCCAAGAGGCCTATAATATTATCTAGTCAATTTTTGTTAGAAGAGGATCTAGTCTCTTAGATTGTAGGTACTGGAGGGGGATTGGCTTCTAATAACATATCATTCTACACATGTCTTTCTTGACTTTCTTGTTGCACCCTGAGTTGATTAGATCTTCTAACTATATTATTGAACTATTGAAATTGTAGTTAGACACCTATCACATTGGGCATGCTAAAAAAGGCGTTTCGTTGAAATTTGGTCTTGCGTGCATGTCAAAGACGGATGTAGCTCGATTTGAAACAAACTCATTTTGACCCCAGGTGTCGAGATAAGCCGATTAAGACCGGATCTCTGAAGATCAATCATCTATCTGTCCACCAATCATATAAGATTAGGCGATTTGCGAATGGGAGGGTTCATCCTTTAAATGGATT
This sequence comes from Magnolia changhungtana, assembly GCA_030180095.1. Taxonomy (NCBI): domain Eukaryota; kingdom Viridiplantae; phylum Streptophyta; class Magnoliopsida; order Magnoliales; family Magnoliaceae; genus Magnolia; species Magnolia changhungtana. The sequence goes on from JASAUF010000096.1 coordinate 2,704,793, forward strand.
TATTTTCTTGTCTTTCGGTCGAAAAGACTTAAATATTTATATGATTACAACCATAGTTCAACGACAAAGCAATAGAGAAAAAAGATATAACTAGAAGAAAGTTAAAATTATTTTATAATTTGGACACTCACAATCAGCTTGAGTAATGACAAACCATTGGTGGCCCAATGTGGATTAAGCTTTGTAGCATGACAGTCGTGAAGTGCGAAATGGTCGTCTGTTCATTACTCGATTGAAAATCGGCCTTTGTGGCGAGACGATCGATGGAGGATGGATCTTCAATAATCTGTTTGTCATCCAGTAAAAAAAAAGGGATTCGTGGCGAGATGCTCAGTGGGATGATAGTTAATTTAAGGACTTAGTAGGAACCAAGCACTTAAAGAGACAGACATGATTCGACTATCTAGTCGTTGTCTGATGTGAATCAAACTTCATAGCGAGATGCCCAACGGAATCACTTAGCATGTAACAGGAAAGCCCTGCAGCATTCCATTCAAAACATTAATCTTTCTTCAATACAGGAGGATGCCATATATGAAGGGTGGAGAGATAAACTAAAGATAAAAATTATGACCCATGATAAGTAGCATTATGCTTGCGGGAGATGTGGACTAAACTAGAATAAAATAAAAAAGATAAGAGTCCATAATGGACGGATAAATAAGCAGTGTTGTGTTAGATTTGGTTGTATTAACATGTGTCCCGGAGTTATTCATTCTTCTATGCTTTTATAAACTTAGATAAGATGCAATCTAACATGCTCTTCGGTGGCGTGAGAGATTTCGTGCAGATCTTCTTAAACCTCCACGTAAATGTAGCTTATCACATTGATTATGTGTACAAAAGAAATCATATTTCCAATAAGCAACATGATTATATATGCTCTCATATGCAATTGTTCTTGTTGTCTTTGCAACGTTTAGATGAGGCCTTGCTGGAGAGCTTCCGATGTTGAACTCTTGTATTTAATACTTGTCAGAGAGTTGCCTTTGCTAGACTCTTGCATTGGATACTTTTTAAGAGAGTTCCTTTTATTGAACTCTTGCATTTAATGCTTTCCAATACACCCTAGTCGCTTAGCTTTCAAGGATCACCTTCACCACATGTGGGAAACATTGTTACCATGTGGTGCCTTATGATCCGTCTAATTTGACCGTGTCTCATGTTAAGTGTAAACAGGTATATAATACATAATAAAAGAAATAAAGAAATTTAAAATGAAAAATTAAAATTCGTGGGTTCAAGTCTTAACTTAAATAGTCAATGTCTTAAGACAAATTTATTATTTGTTTTTTTGGATATTCCAACAAGTGCAACGGGAGGGAGATGATAAGTTATCTTCAAAATATAATAAACTCAAATATTCAACTCAATATGAAGATTTGTAACTTTAAAGGCGTATTTAGAACGTGGGATGGGTCCAATGTAAATTCCATCTGGCATTTGGAAACAATGGGAACGATTAGATTAATCCAATTATTATATCATTCAATCATAGTAGAAAATACAACGGGATTTCTGGTAGATTTTGAAATCCACTACATGTGTGGGCCCCATGTCGGTGCATGTGTTTTATCCACACCATCCATCCATATGCACCTTTACACTTGACAATCAAGTTGCATATGCATACAGGTGACCAGCATGAATTGTGAAATTTGGTCTATTGATTACAATTCCATGGTCCACCAAACACATGTTTCACTAAATATAATGTTTTTCCCAAAGGAAGAATTTGATCCCAAACATGGGATCGGACGGTCAAAATACCATGGTATTTTCAGACAATCATTGTGTGATAATGGTGTCAATTCCACCTAATGCAATTCAATACCATTTAATCCCAAGTTCCAAACATGTCTTTAGTGTTGAACAAATCTCCAAGTGTAGACATTGATATGCCTTCACATAAAGGTCTTTAAAGTACAATTAAAGGGAGCATATATGAGTGCACAGGGCTTTAGATGGCTTGATTTGGGATTTTTTTTTTTTTTATCCCATGTGGTCGATAATATCCAAGATATTTAGAATCTAAAGGGAGATGAAATCCTTCTTAGAGAGACACTCTTGTACCTCTTCAAAACAATTGCATACTCATTCGCTACAAACAATCAGTTCTTCATGAATGGATATGACTTTTGCTTATGGCAGTTATTTCTATCTCTTTTAGACAAAACAATTATACAACATTAAGAAATTGTTATCACATAGCAACATATATAACTACCACCGAAATTCTAGTCAACAACCATCGCCACGTATACAACATGTGGCACCGATGTTATGTATACAACAATATGTCAGGTACATTCAACAAACACTATGATTAGAACCTTAGCCACCAATGGATTAAACCTCCTACTGGAAGCTAATTCACACTCTAAGTGCACAATGGATCGGATGGGTCCAAACTATGTGCCAAAAAGAATAGGCTCTTTAAGCTTGCGAAGTGCGTCTAATAAAATGCTAAAAAAGCTCAAGCACCCCCATAGCCTATGCCACGCGCATGCATGCGTGGTGGAGATTTAAACCCACATTCTATGGTGAAAACCTCTCGTTTTACCAATAATCTGATTATTACTCTTTTAAAAAGTTTTCATATATAATATATTTACTTACTTTCTAAAATTAAATATTTTATTTTTGAAATTTACTTTTCTAATAAAAACAAAACACAACAAAAATTAAGTAGATTTATAATTCATGTCGGTCAATCCATGAGAAAAAAACAACCAGAAGTAAATGGTCTGCCCTAACATTTGTAAGACATCGACCCTAACATTTGTAAGACATCAACCCTAACCTTTGTGAGACATCCAATCCGTACATCATCTGCGCCAACTTGTTTTGGAGTGAGCCTAAAAAAATTACTTAGATCCATACCTCATGTAGTCGCACCACAGGAAAAGTCGGTATCGGGACGTTCACCATTGTAACCTTCTTGGGGCCCATAGTGATGGTTTTATCCCATCTAACCTATTCATAAAGTAATTCCCATTGAGATGGAAGACAACAACATCATAAAAGGTGATTCCCACTAAGATGTGTTTGACTTAAATTCGATTGTTCATATGATGTATACTGACAGGTGTGCCAGAGTAGAATGCAGCTTGAATTAACCAAATACTTTATGACTCAAAGCACTGAAATAGATTGATTAAAACTAAATCTGTGAAAATTGAACATCTATCTAGCCAACGATTATGTAAAATCAAGCGATTGGTGAAGAGGAGGTTTCATGCTTCTAATGAATTCTTTTTTGCCTTTGGAGAAAGGGCTGTCAATTAAGCGCATGATAGATTACATTGTTTAATACTAAGATAATATAACTTGAAATAAATATAAGCTAAAGCCAATGAAATTAATAATATAAATGTATTTACACTTAGCTGAAAAGAGAAATAAAGGAAAATTAAAATGGATAACTAACAATAATTCGTTTGTCATTGGTGGAATACCAGGTTTGATAGAAAAAAAGGTTGCGGAGCACGAAAGCTGGATCGCCTACTTAGTTGCCTCCTGGCAAGACAATCATAGGAAACAATAGTCCGTTCGTTACATGGCTAGGCTTCATTATGTGAGATAATCATGGTTCATAAGAGGGGGTGAACATTTGTCCATCACATGGCTAGCTTCGTAGTTGGACAATTATCATGACGATTATCTGTTCATCATGTAGGACAGGGTTCTATGGCAAGACAGCCGATGACAACTTAATCTTTAACAGTTTGTTAGTCTCACGGCTAGGTTTGTAGCAAGATGGTTGTTGGAGACAACAGTCTGCTCATTACTCCACACGGCTAAGCTTCATGGGTGAGTCGGTCATGGTTAAACAATTGATCATTCATCACTTAGCCACGTACTTCATGGTGAGAAGGTTTATAAGTGACAACCGATTCGTCGCTTTGGGTCCTCTCTTCATGGCGAGATAGTCATGGGAACAATTATCAGCTTGTGACTTAGTACCTGACTCCGTAGGCAAAGCTGTTGTCAAACGACTACCTTTTCGTCACTTAATTGGGCTTCATGGCGAGGCAATCATAGTTAAACGACAACCAATTTGTTACTTTAATCAAACTTCATGGCAAGATGGTCAAGTGGTGTAAGACTCGTATCCTAGCTTATACTGTTCCGTAGGTGTACGCTGTCCTTCCGGTCGAATTCCGACAACCTTCAACCTGTATCCGATGTTTGCGCGCAATCCTAAGCTAAGTCCTGCATATCGAAGTCGGCTCGACCCGAAACTTGTATCATTGAGACCCCGCGTCTCGCGCGCCAAAATGATACCCAGGCCAGGAGATGTGGCCCACGTTCAGTTCAATTCGAGGAAAACGCCGTGCATTGCGAATTCCGAGAGAATCTCTACAATATGTCTCATCAACCAATTAATCGAGTGTACACCATATCTCAAGTACATCACCTATACCCCATGCCACCTCACCCCCCTACAAGTCAACTCTCTCTCTCTCTCTCCCCACCCATACCTCCTTTACATAATTTTCAACCCAACCCATGCCTTTCCATTCCTATGCCTTACAATAACCAATCCACCCATCCCTCTTCTCCATCATTCCTCTCTCTCTCTTTCTCATTTTCAAAATCCATCTCCCAAGCAACCATGGAGGGGTGGACGTCCATGGGAGGGAAGCCATGTGTGGCCCACCTTCCTACCAACCAATCCCACCCTCCAAAATCAATCTTAACCGTTAAAGTCCATCCATTGGAGCTCTAGTATGCTTTGGCGGAAGGAGGAGGAGAAGATCATACGTGGGTATTTTTGTATGATTTTGATGATTAGAAGGCCCACTTATGGTGGGACCTACTTGATGTATGCATTGTATGGAGGGACCCATAGTGGTGGGGTCCCTCCCATCTCCACCGTCTCCTTCCCTCTCTCTCTTTCTCTCTCTCTCCCTCTCTCTCTCTTGATGACCGTGTGGCCCACCTGATGCGTGTGACCTTATCCACGCAGTCCATTGATGTGGACCCCACCGTTCGTGTGGGTGGTACGTGCATTGTCCAGCAGCGAATCGCTGCTGGACATGGGAAAAACACAAATATCAGTCTCCTCTGAAGCATGTGGGTCCACACGTGTGGACCCACCTCAGTTGTATGTGGTCCATACACATGGGACCCACCTTCCATCCCAACCGTTCATTCGTTTGAACGGTGGGTCCCCACCATATGAAGTGGGTTTCATCCACGTCGTGCATCCCTTGCCACAGCAGTAGCTACTGTTGTTGATGTCAGTGGACGGGCGGGGCCCACCTCCTATGACGTTTGTGATATCCAAGCCGCCCATTTGGTGGGGCCTGCTAACTAACCTAAGCAGGTTCTACGGGTCCCACGTGATGTACGCGTTACATTCAAACCGTCCATCCATGGGCACCTTAAAATCTCAGGTGGAGCATGACAACGCCAGCACCTGGATGTTGTTGCTTGTTATAATATAATATAATATATGTTTATATATATAATGATATATATATCTAGTGGGCCCCACGTGAGACGCACCTTGATGTATGTATCAGATCCACACCGTCCCTCCATTTCTCTAGATAATTTTAGGGCCTGAGGCCAAAAAGGATGTTGATCCAGATCTCCGCTGGGCCACACCACCGGAAGCAGTGGAGACATTGATGTCTACCGTTGAAACTTTTCCAGGGCCAATCTTGATGTTTTTTTCCCATCTAATCTGTTCACAGGGTCACACAGACTTGCATGCAGGGAAATACAAATGGCAGCTTGATCCCTGACTCCTGTGGGCCCCACTATCATTAATCAGTGGAGATTGAACAACTATAAAAGGGTGGGGACTCACCTTGATGTATATATTATATATTATATATATTCTCCACCGTCTACCAGCTAGACGATGGAGCCTGCCTTGATTATCTTGGAATCCACACCGTCCATGTGGATTTTGGGGCCTGCCCCACCTGATGTATATGTTATCTCCACCGTCCATTGTCTGGACGGTGGGACCCACCCTGCACAAGTATACGTGTGGGGTGTGGGGCCTACCATGATGCATGTTGCATCCGTCCCGTCCATTACGAATTGGGTAGGTGTACCTCCTACCAGCAGCACCACGCTGTTGTACTGGCGCAGCAGGCTCTGCGAGCCCCATCATGAGGTATGTATTATATTCCGTCCATCCCTCAATAGTTCGTGGGCCCACCCCACACGTATGATATGGGTGGGTGGGACCACCCGATGTATTTATTCTGCCCCACACCATCCATCTGTTTGGTACAGTTGTGGGGTGCACAATGATGTATGGGTCTAATCCCCGTTGTCCATCCGTTTGAGGACATGGGCCACACCACGATGTATGTGTTTCTCCATCTGTCCATCTGTTTTGGGACGAGGGGCCTATCCCACACATGTGGGCAAGTGGACCCCACCTTGATGTATCTATTTTACATCCACGTTGTCCGCCCGTTTTGGGCTGTGTGGGCCCCTACCTTGATGATGTGTTGTATGACATGCCCCCTACCTGTGTGTGGTCCACCTTGATACATGTATTTTATTTACACGCTGTCCGTCCGCTGCCCACCTTGATGTATGCATTCTACATTCATGCCATACATCTATTTGCTGCATGTGGAGCCTACCTTGATGTATGATTGTATATCCATCCATCTGTCCAGTTGGGTTGGACGTGGCCATCATGCCACATATATTTCATTCTTTCCGTGCGGTTCAGCTGGATGTGGACCCCATCGTGATGTACATCTGTACAGTCCGTGGGACGTAGGGCCACCATGATTCATGTGCTGGATACTCACAACGCCCAGGACAGTGGTCCACCCGGATGAACTCGTTGTATATCCAGGCTGCCCATCCATTTTTCTTGGATTATAGGCTGCCCATCCATTTTTCCTGGATTATAGGCTGCCCATTGGGCCCATTTTGGTGGTGCAACAGGCCCACCTTAATGCATGCATTATAGGCAATCTATCCACCGAATTTCGTGGGTTATGGGCTGCCCCATTAGGCCCACCTTGAGATGCAATGGGCCCAACTTGATGTATATGTTATAACCACGCCTTCCAATCCGCTGGACGTGCGACCCACTATTATATGTGTTGTTCATCCATGCCGATCATTTGGTGGGCCCATTTCGAAGGTGCGAGCCCACTATTCCGAATTTGAGGCCCATGGTGCGACCCAATGATGCAACCCACTTGATGAATTTTTGGCCCATACGACGAGGCCCATGAGATGTATTTCTGGCCTATATGATGAGGCCCGACTTAATGTATATACGGTCCATTAGTGTGGTCCATTGATGCAGCCCACTTGATGTGTATGAGGCCCATGTACAGGGCCCACCTATTATGTATATTAGGCCCATGTGTAAGGCCCACCCGTTGTGTATTAAGGCCCATGGATTGTGGCCCATTGTGATGTATTTCTGGCCCATGGACAAGGTCCGATGTGATGTATTTATGGCCCATGTGCAGGGCCCACCTATTATGTATTTGAAGACCATATATTCCGACCCTTGAATGAAGCCCGACTTGATGTATTCATGGCCCATTGTAATATATTTTCGGCCCATACAATGAGGCCCTTGTGAGAGGCCAGGGGCCCACTGTATGTTTAGCCCTATGTGGGCCACTCCTTAGGAGCAATGTTGGTTAAATGTCAACATTGATGGACAATGATGGTTTAATGTCAGCATTATGACCTTCCCTTAAGCCTGGATCAACCGATCATCGAGGCCGATTTCGATTGTCGAGGCCGACTGCCGATTAGCGATCGAGGCCGATTATCATGACTGATTGCCGATTGACGTGACCGATTTGTTGATTCTGATTATTGATCGATTCCGATTGACGTGGCCAATTTACCGATCCCGATTGTCGAGGCCGATTGTCGTGGCCAATTGCCGATTCCAATTGACGTGGCCGATTTATCGATCACGATTGTCGAGGCCAATGTCGATCAATTCCAATTGTCGTGGCCGATTGCCGATTCCGATTGACATGGCCGATTTGCTGATTTTGATTGTCGAGGCCGATTGTTGAGGCTGATTCCAATTTCGATTATCGAGGCCCAAGGTGATGTATATGCGGCCCATATTTGAAGCCTGTTGTGATGTGTATTTAGCTCGTGTTTAAGGCTCAATGTCATGTATACGAGGCCCATTGTGATGCATTTGAGGGCCAGGCGATGTAGCCTATTGTGAAGTATGTTAAGCCCATGTGAAAGGCCCATCATGATGTGTTAAGCTCTTGAGTGAGGCTCATGGTATTATATATTTGGCCCTTGTGTGAGGTCATGGGTCCACTATATGTTAGGCTCTATGTTGGTCATTCCTTGGGGGCAATGTTGGTTAAATGTCAACATTATCAGGGTCGATTATTGGTGCCAGTTATCGATACCGATTATAAGTATATAATCTGATACCAATTATTAGTATGTGACAACATAACACCATGATACATGCCCATACGTATCATCTACATGTTTGTTATGAGATATGATTGACCATTGCATATGTCATTGGGCAGGTTGATATAAGACTCCCTGATAGGCAGAGGTTATCTCACATGAGCGCACAACATGCGCAAGATTGATGTATGACTGGATTGTATGACTCATGCATTACACATTTTGTGATATGACTACTGTACGCCCTAGCGATATCAGGGCCGTAACCTCCACAGGCATATCATGGATGGCCAAATGGGACACCGAAAATGTTTGGTTCTAGCATACGGGCGCTATAGATGTCCCTGGATGAAAATTCATAAACCTCCATGGCCAGGAGATGCTCCAACGTCGGGACCGAGTGGATGTATATGAGCGCATGAGAGCCGTATACCAATAGGCCGCGTCTCCCACTGTGTCGTGGTTGGTTGGGAGGGGGTGTGACCTTTCCGGCCTGAGTGAGGGGGCATTATCTAGGTTGATTATGACCAGCTTGAGGAATGGGTCTGCTATAGACGAGTCGGCCCAATATTGGTAGACAGATAATGAGGTCTCTCCCACTTAACCAATTGTGCGCTTGGACAGGGGCGGCAAGCTGGCGTAGAGTGTAATAGACCCTGGTGATGATTCCAGAGAGGAACCGTACTGATATGTGGACTTATTGAGCAGTTGCATACCCATTCATTCATTCATTCACTATCCACTCGGGCTGGTGGTGCGCAACTATTTATTACGTGTACCTTCGCAATGGCCAGGATTTCGGTTGGGGCGCATGACTAACCTAAGATCAGGAGTTTACCACATTGAGTCTGACTATCCAAATTTAGGTATGAGACTGGTTTGGATAGAAGTCCCTTGTGATGGACCTCATAGCTTGCGATACTACGTACTATCATCCCGCCTTCACACTCCAGCATGATCATTCCATTCGCACCGCATATCGCATTATATCCGTAATATATGGCATTTTGGGTTACTATGTTTCTTCATTTATACAGCCTATATACGACTGACGATATTCATAGACTCATCAGGATTTGCATATTACATTACATCATCGGCATCTGATATTTGGCTTGTTGTCTCTGCATTGCATAGTTAATCTGCATTGCTTCATCAGTATATGACATTGTTTTTATTATATTTTTGCATCGCATATCCTGGTCAAGGCTGATGGTATTTATGGGCCTATCAGTATGTTTTCATATTTCTGATATTGTATGATTTATGAGTTTATCAATATTTCCAGTTACTCTGATTTCTCTGATATTGCTTACTTAGCACTTACCTTGTGCACACACTTTCACCACCCACTAAGCTTTTTATAAGCTTATGCACGATAAATGCATGCAGGTGGCGTTAGGTTGCAGCAACATTGAGCATGGAGCATGCAGCGGTTTCTGGAACTTGATTTTGACATATGTATTTCCCTTTCAGCATTGTATTCAAATATTTATATTAGTGGATATGTGATGATGATGTTGCCTTTGTGATTTAGGTAAACTTGTGGCTATGCTTCTTACGAGATAAATGTACATTAGAAAATCCTCCTTTTAGGATCCCAGGATCGGAATCTAGCGTATGAGTGCTAGGATCCAAGAATAGGGTACTACGGAGGCTATCCGCACCGAATTCGGCAATCGGGATTCCTATGAGTCCGATTTTTGGGTTTGGGATGTAACAAGTGGAATCTCTAGATACGCGGCATGATGGCCTCATTGGTCATCTATTCGAGACCTAGAGATCTTATTAGGTCCAATGATGTAATCGTGGACATAAGATGGCAAGCTAGATAAATTATAATCTAAGTGGTTCTAGATGGTTTACAACATTGTGTTTGCTTAACATGGAGGAGTTAAATTGAATAATAACGATGATGATAAGTGTCCATGACGGACAAAGATAGGCAGTGTTGCACTAAAAAGAGTAGTTGCTACGCAGATGCCTTGGATTCTGCATAGTCTGGAAAACAGAACAAGGTCTTATATGTCGTACCAAAAGAGTGTCGATCTAACCGATAGCATACATGATTTCTTCATTTGGTACCATAGTTGGGCTCTGTTGATCCAATCGACAGTTAGTGTTGGTCTGACCATCAGTCTGATTGACGGACACCGATTACTTAAGCGATTTTGCAGAAATCAGGGTATTTAAGCCTAATTGTGATTAGGGCTTGGTAATACAAGTGTTTTTTTCTCTAAAGGCAAGGATTTTGTGAGGTGAGAGGGTTTTTTACACTTGTAAAGGCTTAAGAATAGATTTTCTCAAGGGGCTAAGGTTTTCATATGTGCACATCACAAGGGGAGATCGAGTGACTCTATAATCGAAGAAGGTGAGTGGCGTAAACTCTGAGGCTTTTTATTATAATGGAAATCTCTATCATTTTTGCTATGGTTCTTTCTTATAAGGGTTTTCCATGTAAAATCTATATTCTGTGTTTGCTTGATTGTTTTATTATCTATTTAAGTGTTCTATCTTCATTGATAATGATTCCGCAAAGAACACGAATTGGCAATGGTATTAGATCTGAATTTCTAATACCTATGGTTGATATGGGTTTGTTGATTTGTGCATCTTGTTTATCAATCACGTAAGTCCCTATGTCATGTAGTCAATTGATGTCATGCCCTAAACTCGGAAATCAGGCTCACAAAATTCCCGATTGCCGAATCCGGTGACGACAGCCTCCATAGTACCCCATTCTCGGCTTCCAGCGCCCATACACCAGATTCCGATCTTGGGATCTTACGAGGATTTTTTCCAACGTACATTTATCTCATAAGAAGCATAACCACAAGTTTACCCAAATTGCAAAGGCAACATAATCACCGCATATCCACTAATATAAACATTTGAATACAGTGTTGAAAGGGAAATACATATATAAAAAACCGAAGCTCCATTAGACAGCTGCATACTCCAAGCTCAACATTGCTGTGACCTAATGCCACCTACACGCATCTATCGTGCATAAGCTTATAGAAAGCTTAGAGGGTGGTGTAAGTGTGTGCGACGCATGTGTCAAGCATATAGATATCAGAGTAAATGGAAATACTGGCAATCCATAAATCGTACAATATAAGAGTAATGCGGAAACATGCTAGTAAGTCCATAAATATCATCAGCCTTATCCAGGCTATGCGATGTAAAAACATAATAGGCCAATATCATATGCTAAGGAAGCAATGTAGATCAACTATGCAATACGGAGACATAGTAAGCCAAATATTAGATACCGAGTCCACGAATGTCACGCCCCAAACCCGGGGACAGACAACTTCCGTGATGCCCCGAATCTGGTACTCGACTTCCATACACCAAGTCCCAAGTTTGGCACACCACAAGGAAGATTTTTTACTGAAATTTTTTAATTATTATTATACATATATAATAATACCTGAGCATAAAGATCCATGATCAAATTACCAAGCAATACTCTCCAATAGAAATCATGATGGTTTAGTGTACAATGCTTTCCAAAAGGTACACAACGTCAACATTGCCAAATCAAAAAATAGATGCAATGCATTGAGAAAGTAAAGTCTTCCAAGCTACTCCAACCCTGAAAAAAATGAGAAATAGGAAGCTTAGGCAAAAAGCTTAATGAGTACACACGTGTGTGCAGTGTGTCCTACATGCAAGCAAGATAAATATGTTACAAGGAAATCATATATGTGAAAGGCGTATAGCACGTAAAGTATGATGTCAATGCCAATGCAATGCATATACATCATAGTAATACTCCAAGTCAATGCTACCAACATCACAAAGTCATATTTTCATTTCTCCTATACCACAGCCATAATCATATTACACGCATCCGTAATCATATCATCATCATTATATTGTCATGTCATAATTATACAATATCAAAAATACTTACAAGTCCATGAGTCAAACAATATCAAAATACGCAATACAGATCAACTATACAAATGAGGAACAATATCAGAATATGTGATACAGATCAACTATACAAATGAGGAGTCATAAAGAGTCAAATATCAGATGTCGTATCTAAACCATATAAATGCAGAAATACAGGTAACCCAAAATGCCATATGTCGCTGATGTAATGTAATATGCGGTGCGAATGGAATGACCATGCTGGAGTGTGAAGTCGAGATGATAGTACGTAGTATCACAAGCTATGGGGTCCATCACAATGGACTTCTATCTAAACCAGTCTCATACTTAAATTTGGATAGTCAGACTCAATGTGGTAAACTCCTGATCTCAGGTTAGTCACGCTCCCCAACCGAAATCCTAGCCATTGTGAAGGTACGCATAACAAATAGTTGTGCACCACTAGCCCGAGTGGATAGTGAATGAATAAATGAATGAGTATGCAATTCCTGCTCAATAAGTCCACATATCAGTACAGTTCCTCTCTAGGATCATCACCGGGGTTTAGTACACTCCAAATGGCACTGCCCCTCTCCCAGCAGTACAATCCAAGTGAGCGTAAGAAACCTCACTATCTGCCTGGCTAATAGTCTGTCAAAACCTATCCGGCACATCGATAACGGACCCATTTACGAGCTAGTCAAACTCAGCCTAGTAATGCCCCTACCCTCGGGCGAATAAGGCCACACCCCTTTCCAACTGACCATGACACAGTGGGAGACGTGACCTCTTGGTATTCGGCCCTCGTGCGCTCATATATCCACTCAGTCTCGACGTTGGAGTCTTCCTCTGGTACCAAGAAGGTTTAGGAATTTTCACCTAGGGCCATCTATGGCGGCCCGATGCTAGAATAAATTTTTGGTGTCTTGTCTGGCCATCCACGATATGTCTGTGGAGGCTACGGCCCTGATATCGCTAGGGCATACAATAATCATAATGTAAGATGTATGAGTCATACAATCCAGTCATGCAGCAATCCGGTGCATACCGTGTACTCATGTGAGATAATCTCCGCCTATCAGGGAGTCTCATAATCGTCATGCCCAATGACATATGCAATGGTTAACCACCTCTCATAACAATCATGCAGATGATGCATATGAGCATGTATCATGATGTTATTCTGTCACATACTCATAATCGGCCTCGACAATCGGAATCGGTGAGAATGGGCCTAATAAGGGAAAGTCACAATATGGACATTCAACCGTCATTGCTCGTCAATGTGGACATTTAATCAACATTGCTCCTGAGGAGTGGCCCACATAAACATCAATACATACATCATGGCGAAATCACACATCACATCGGTCCTCATATAAATCACTTTGGGTCTCACACAAGGGCCGGACATTCATCGCATTGGGCCTCACTCATGGGCCACATATACATCACATTGGGCCGTATCATATGGGCCTTACACATTGCAATGAGCCTCGACACATGGGCCATGAATACACCACATCAGGCTTCACAACCCATGGGCTTCAAATACACAATAGATGGGCCCTGCACATGGGCCTCAAATACATCACAGTGAGCCACAACCCATGGGCCTAAAATACATCTCAATGAGCTACACCCATGGGTCTTAAATACATCACATTGGGCCTCGCCCATGGGCCTCGAATACATTACAAGTGGCCTCAAATATATTTCACAGGCAGGCCACAGACCAGGCCTAATACACATCACTATGAGCCACATCACATGGGCCAGAAATACATCACAATAAGCCTCATCATATGGGCCGGAAATATATCTCAACAGGCCTTGCCCATAGGCCACGAATACATAGCTACACCAATTATGATAAGTCTTATAATACAACCACTTCACACGTCACGTAGTTAATGGCTCATATTTGGTGTCGCATGGTTAAGGGCCAAGAGCCACATTTCATCATACCATTTACAGTTTAGAGATCATTGTGTGTAGAATCCGGGACCTTGATAGCATTAGCTTGGGTAACATAACCCTACATCACATTCGGTTTAGTGTACAACTTAGTTATATGTGATTCAGGTGGCGGTATCTATATCGATAAGCACAAACCTACATTGTTGAATGGCCATCAATGCCACTTGATTTCATACTGTTAGGTGGCCTTATACGTATTTCACATTCATACAATTAGATGACTACATATACTCTACCATTGCCTATGATTAGGTGGCTATATATATATATATATATATATATATATATATATATATATATATATATATATATATATATCAAATACCTATATGATTAATGGACCAAACAAGTATATCACATCCTCACACCACTAGAGTCTACATATTTGTTATAATTAAACATGTTTAAGGGTTTAAACACAAGTCACATGATCCTATTGCTTAAGGTCGTACTCTAACCAAAGTGCCAAGTAATCAAGGGCTGTTCACAATCAGCCCATTTAAGGGATTAATCATCATTACTTCAAAAATTACAATACTAGTTCGTCATATGTTCAACACATGGAGATTACAAACTCTTGTCGAAGAGACCCAATGGTTGGCCCAAACAAGGCTACCACTAATAGGCCCATAGGGCGTTCACTCAAAATGGGCTTTAACATTCTCGGGCTCACACATCAATGGAATTTACAATGAGTTCTATGTGGTGGAGCTCATGGGGCTTTCCCATGAGGTTAAGTCGTGTGTGACCCACTAAAGACTTAGGTTTGCTTTGATTCTAGTCCAAATCCTAAAATGATATGAGGAAGTGGATGGTCCGCATGGATTAAATAGATACACCATGGTGCCCTTAGGTTGGATTCAATAGTTAAGTCCTTATTCTCACAACCTTGTATTGTATGGTCCAATTCAGGTTGGATTGACTGATCTTTGAGACAATGCCCTAAAGGGGACCCGGTACATGGGGTAGATGGGTTGAATATCTAATACATCATCAGGATGGCCCATAACAAGTTTTCAATGATGAGAGTTCAATTTGCATTATTTCAGGATGTATGACTATCTAATCATTGGATGGGCTTGAGTCTTGGTAACATATCGTCAAAAGGGTTGATAAAATAGATGAATGACGAGGATCTTAAATATATATCATGTCATAACCATGGTGGATTAAGTGGCTTAACACCTACATTAGAGTGGGCCATACCACACACAAGTTGAGAGGTTTACCCTCCATTAAATATTCATAATCATTTGTTGGGCCCACAAAGATGTGATTCATAAATCCAACCCATCCATTATGTGTATCCCACTTGGTTGAGGGGTCAAACCAAGTTTCAGATACAACCAAATTTCAGGTGGACCTAACAAGTGATTTTATATGCTCGAGCTTCGAGTTGTACGAGCGGTTCAAGAAGATCAAAGTTACATGGGTCCTAAAGTGATGTATTTATTATACCTATACCGTTCATCTATTTTAACCAAAGATTATCTGGATCTCACTTCAATTAGCAGTTAGGATAATGATTTCACCATTAAACCATTCATCGGGCCCACCATAACGTTTATTTTCCACCCAATCTATTCATAAGGTCGCAAAGACCTGAATTAAGGGGAAAAACAAATTTCATATTGGTCCAAAACTTTTGACCCAAAAAGGGTTCCAATGGTAGATGTTCAATCCTTGCTCCTTTTGTAGTGTGGCCCACTTGATAGTTAGATCTATCTTATTTTTCTTATCAAGCCTTAGGACAAGCTCACCAAATGGATGGATGGTTTAGGTATAACATATGCCACATGATTAGACCCATAAATTTGTTGATTTATTCAGCTTCATAAATTTATTTTTTGTATTTATTTTTTATTTTTTGATGGTGTGGGCCACCTGAGTTCCGTGTATGGCTGAAATTTGGCGGTGGCCCATTTTTAAACGGGACCCATCAAATGCACGGTGCCAATGTTCGACATGCATCAAGGCGGGGCCTGTGATGGGGGCCACTTTCCTCCTGCGTCAGCAGCAGACACTGCTTGTTGCAGTGTCTAACGCTGACAGCAACAGCGGCAGTGCTGTTTATAATAATTTTTTTTTTGGTGTGTATGTACGTGTGTGTTTGGCCAGCACAATGGCCTCACTTTGGGATGGTTTAGATGGCCTACAAAAATTCTAGTGGGGCCCACAATCGGTGGGTCCCACATAAAGTCTATAAAAAATCATTTCTTTATGAAATTATTTTTATTATTTTTTTATATGTATTCTCCCATGAATCCACACCATTAAACACACTATTAAACACATCATTCTCCTATGTATCCACACCATTGATCATATCAAATCGTCACCACAAATAATCAAAAAGAAACAAACCAAGAGTGGAGTGGGTGTACTCACCTTGATGAATTAGATGGATGGTTGAGATGGATGGAAGGGATGGGATTGATGGAGTTGATAGAGTTGATGGCCCACCAAGATCACTCCTCTCTCTCTCTATGGAAAATGGTGAAATGCTAAGGGATGGAGGGGTATTTATAAAGAAATGGATAAATTTTTTTGTTAAGTTAGGCTAATGTGATTAATATTAGCTTAGGCTAGGATTATGGTAATTAATTCATGCTTTGTAATTAATGGTGAATTAAAGGAGTATGGGATGGCATGGTGTGATGATGTCATGCATGAGATGTGGCATGGAGGAGAGTTAACTTTTCATGCATATGAGAGATGAGAGGTATGGGTGTGTGACATCACACACATGGGTAGAGATTCTCTCACCCATGTGTGGCATGTGCATGTGTGTATGACATGTGTTGTACACATGTGTGGAGAGGAGTACATGGCGCCATGCGCATATGATACACTAATTATTCTTCACGGCGTATCTCACAAATGGAGTATCATACAGACGCATGGATTGTACCTCCACGATCGCAGCAACGGGGCCGTCGATATGAGATAGGTTTCGAGGTCTTGGGGTTCCGGTCAGTTGGGTGTATACTATGAATGACCAATCTATGTTTAGCTAAGGGCATCGATCATCATGTACATAAGCATAGAAAATAGTACGGAATGGACAGGGTGTTACAATGAATACCGTCAACCTTAATCAAGTTATGCAATAAAGAAGTACAGTAAACCAAATGTTATGTGCTGAGGATATAATGCAATATGCGATGTGAATGAAATGACCAAGCTGAAGTGTGAAGTCGAGATGATAGTACGTAGTATCGCAGGCTACAGGGTCCACCACAAGGGACTTCTATCAAACCAGTCCCATACCTAAATTTGGATAGTCAGACTCAATGTGGTAAACTCCTTATCTCAGGTTAGTCACGTGCCCCAGCTGAAATTCTGGCCATTGCGAAGGTACACGTAATGAATAGTTGGGCACTACCAGCCCGAGTGGATAGTGAATGAATGAATGAATGAGTATGCAACTCCTGCTCAATAAGTCCACATATCAGTGTCGTACATCTTTGGGATCATCACTGAGGTCTAGTACACTCCACATGCAATTGCCGCTCACTGGACTCGCAACCATGTGAGTGGAAGAGACCTCACTATTCTCATGTCCAGTAGTCACTCAATATCTACCCGGCACGTCAATAGCGGACCCATTTACGAGCTGGTTATACTCAGCTTAACAATGCCCACTACCCTCGGGCGGGTAAGGCCACAACTCCTTCCCAACCGACCACGACACAGTGGGAGATGTGGCCTACTAGTATTCGGCACTCAAGCGCTCACGTATCCACTTAGTCTAGACGTTGGGGCGTCTCTTGGCGTCGGAGGTTTAGGGACTTCATCCAGGGACATCTATGGCACCCCATGTAGAAAAAGATTTTTGTGTCCCATCTAGCCATCCACAACATGCCTGTGGAGGCCACAACCCTGATGTTGCTAGGGCGTACAGTAATCACAATTACACAATGCAAGATGCATGAGTCATGCAATCCAATCATGCATCAATCCTGCGCATACCGTGTGCTCATGTGGAATAACTCCACCTACCAGGGAGTCCCATAAACCACCTGCACTATGGCATATGCAACGGTCAATCACATCTCATAACAAACATGCAGATGATGCGTATAGGCATGTATCATGATGCTATGTTGTCACATACTTATAATTGGCACGATAACCGGTATCGATAATCGGCCTCAATAATTAGCCTCGACAAACGATAATCGCCCTCGATAATCGCCCTCGACAATCGGAATCGGCCTAAGGGAAGATCACAATGTGGACATTTAACCATCATTGCCCATCAATGTGGACATTTAACAACATTGCTCCCAAGGAGTGGCCCATATAGGGCCAAACATATAGTAGACCCATGGCCTCACACAAGGGCCTAATATACATCACTTGGGCCTCATACAAGGGCTACATCACGACATGCCTCATCACATGAGCCAAATACACATCACGATGGCCCGCATCACACGTGCCACATATACATCAAGTGGGTCGCATCTCACGGGTCTAATATACATCGTAATGGGTCGCTCACACTGGCCTAACATACATCAAGTCGGGCCTGATCATATGAGCGAAAATATATCACAATGGGCCACATCCCATGAGCCTTGATTACATCACAATGGGCCGCACCACCTGGGCCTCGAATGCATCGTAATGAGCCATAACCCATGGGCCTTAATACATCACAATAGGCCACAACCCATGGGCCTAATGCACATCATAATGGGCCTCACTAAATGGGCCACAAAAACATCACAACAAGCTGTATCACATGAGCCTAACACATCGCAATGGGCTGCGTCTTATGGGCCTAATACATATCACAATAGGCCACACCACCTGGGCCTTACGCATCAAGTGGGCCGCATTGCATGGGCCGCACCAATGGCCTCGTACAAGGGCCTCACAAGGCAGCTCACTGCTCCCAAAATGGATGAATAGTGTGTATATAACACACACAACATTGTAGGTCTCATAAGGCAGCCCATGGCCCAAAAAAAATGGATGGACAGCATGTATTCAACACATATATCATGGTGGGCTTCATGAAGTAGCCCGCAGTTAGGCACATACATAGGGTGGGCCTCTCAAGGAAATGGGGCTCACAGCCCTAAGAAAAATGAATGAACAGTGTGTATGACACACATACATCACGATGGGCCTTACGTAAGAGCCTCATCACATGGGCCTCTTTACCTCAGCGAGTGGGCCTCACATACTATTGGTGGGCCTCATCACATCACAGTGGGCTGCACACGTGCAGCAGGTGGGCCCTGCCCACTGTACGGCGAGCATACAAAACATACAGCAGGTGGGTCTCACACGCAATGGACAACGTGGTTATAAAATACATACATCAGATGGATCACACGTCTCACAGACGGTGTGGATAAAACATACATCATGTGGGTCCCCCAGATGGACTGCTGGATGAAATAATACATCAAGGTGGACCCCACCCATCCCACCCTATGGACGGTGTGGGTATACAATACATAAATCAAAGGTGGGCCACACCGTCCAACAATCTGGACGGTGAGGATAAGGCCCATTCATCATGGTCGCCCCATCACAGCACTGTCCTGATGGATGGTGTGTATACGGAATACATGCATTAAGGTAGGTCCCATCCCACACGTGCCACACGTGTGGGGTGGGCCCCACACGCTTGCTAATTGGATGGACGGTATGGATATAACCCTTACCTCATGATGGGGTCACAGAACTTGCTGATGATAATGCAGCAACAACTGCATGCTACTTGGGACCCACCGTCCTTACTTGGACATGTGGATCCAACACATCATCAAGGTGGGTCCACACATGTGAGGCCCACCAGGATAAAGTTGATTTTTGTTCTCCCCTACATACGGTCCAGCAACAGGTGCTGCTAGATGGCCTATGCCTGGACGGTCTGGATGACCCGACCTCAAGGTGGGGCCGTGATCTGGCCAAAATGGATGGACAATGTGGATAGACCACAACATTAATGGGGTCCAGGTGGGTGGCCCACTAGCCACAGACCAAGCCTAATATTTGTTTTCTCCCTTCATCCAGGGTCTATCCAGGAAGGACGTCCTGGATATAACACATACATGGGGTGGGTCTCACCGTCCAATTAGCTGGACGGTGTGGATTTCTCACATACACCAAAGTGGGCTCCACCGTGATGGATGGCATGGATATAACACACACATCAGGTGGGCCACATGGCATCAAAAAGAGAGAGAGAGAGAGAGAGAGAGAGAGAGAGAGAGAGAGAAAGAGAGAGAGACATGAGAAGGGGAGGGACCCCGCCACTATGGTCCCTCCCTATACAATGCATACATCAAGATGGGTCCCACCATATGTGGGCCCTTAAATCACAATAAAAACAATAGTGGAAGTCATGAAATCACCCACCATTTGCTCCTCTTCTTTAGCTCCTTGGAATCCCTAGCTCCAAAGCTACAAGTTTGATGGAGGATGATGGAGATTGGATGGTTGGATGGTGGGGATCTTGGGTAGGAAGTGAGCCACACTAGGCTCTCTCATGGAGCTTGGACGGTCTCTCATGGTTGCTTGGGAGTGAAGAAAGAGATGAGAGAGAGAGAGGTGATGTAAGGGATGGGTGATGGATGGAGAGAGAGAGAGAGAGAGAGAGAGAGAGAGTTGACTTTAGGGTACTTGTGTAAGAGAGAGGTAAGGGTAGGGTATGGGTTGTGTAAGACCCGTATGCTAGTTCATACCGTTCCATATACTCTTATGGTCCTCCTGGTCGAATTCTGGCAACCCGCGACCTGTAACCGACTTTTGCGTGCGAGCCTAAGTCGAGTCCTACATATCTGAGTTGACTCGACCCGAGACTTGTACCAGTGCGACTGTACCGTCGCCGCACTTCCGACGCCGCATCTTGCACAGTGAGGCGATGCCTGGGCCAGGAGATGTGGGCCTACGTTCAATTCGAGGAAAACACCGTGCTTTGCTAATTCCGATAGAATCTCTACAATATGTCCCATCAATCACATCAACCATAAGTCAAGTACATCTCATCTCAAGCCATCACCCACCCTTACCTCTCCTTACCCAAAGTTAATGCAACCTATGCTTAACTCATTCTTTTCTTACAAAAGTCAAAAGAACCCATCCATTTCTACTCCATCACCACTCTCTCATTTTTCACTCTCCCAAGCAACTCCCAAGGAGAGGAAACGTCCAAGCTCTCTATGAGAAGATCCATGTGAGGCCCACTCCCTACCACCCTATCTCCCATCTCCACTCTTGGATCATCATCTCCACCGTTAAAGGAGCACTTTTGGAGCATTGGAAGGCTAAGGAGGAAGAAGAAGGATAGGTGGGTGCTTCTTTCTCTCTCTCTCCCTCTCTCTTTCATTATTTTGGTGTGATGATGTGGCCGTGTGGCCCACCCGGATGTACCCTGCCTTGACGTATGTGATGTCCAAACCGTCCATCAAATGGACCCCATGGCCGTCCAAGCCATGTGGGCCCTACTTAACGGTGATAGGAAAATACAAATATCAATTGATCAAGTGGGCCATGTCCATGTGGGACCCACCTTGATAAATACGTCCACGTCTAGCGTCCCTGGACGCTGGACGTTGTGAGCATGGACAGACAGTGGGTGTACTAACAAAAACAAATGCTTGGTTTATGCTTTGGACGGGCTGCTCATGCAGGCCCCACCTTGATGTATGGATTTAATCCACACCGTCCACCCTTTCTCCCATCTCATTTTAGCCGCTGAGCTGAAATGTGAAGCTAATCTAAACCTTTGGTGGGCCATAATGTAAGAAACAGTGGTTTTAGGTGATTTAAACGGTTAAGGCCCACTATGATGTTTCTATACGCCAAAAATATTGCATATTGGATTCATTAGTTCTATTACGAGCCAGGGAGACTAGTAGTCGGTGTAGATTTTCCTAATGCGGGCCCCACATATAAGAATCCTTAGAATAACAAAAATAAATAAATAAATAAATAAGCAAAACACATACATGGACGTCCCTATTGCTATCAGCCTCCTCGCTGCTGGTTTCAAGGTGGAACAGTAGGCCCACCATAGGCCCCACCACGAAGTATGTTTCACGTCTATACCGTGCATTTGATGGGTTTCCTTTTTGGAATTGGGTTTCCCCAAAAATCAGCCGTATACACAACTCAGGTGGCCCACATGGCAGGAAATAGTGTTGATTGAACGTCTGTCATTAAAACCCTTTTGGGTTATCACCGAAGTTTTGGATCAATATGCAATTTGTTTTTCCTCCTCATCCGGGTCTGTGTGACCTTATTAACAGATTCGATGGCAAATAAACGTTGTGGTGGACCCATACGTGGGACCCATCTGATGTAAGAATTGGATTGGCCTTTGTGCCTCAGCAGCTACAGAGCTGTTGTAGGTAACGTCACCAAGCTCTGTGAGTCCCATCCACCGTCTACCCGTTTTCTGGATGCGGGACCCACCTCACACGAGCTACACGTGTGAGGGTGGGGCCCACCTTGAGATATGTATTGCATGCCCTGCCATCCTCGTGGATAGCAGGTCCCAGTAGCAGCGGTTGCTGGGCGTACGCCAATAAGTTCTGTGTCCTCGTCATGATGAATGTGTTTCATCCGAACCGTCCAACGGTTCCTTGAACCCCACCTTGATAAAGGTGTTGTACTCGCACCCTTCAGCAGTACGTGGGGTCCACCTTGATATGTGTTTTATCCATCATCCATCTGAGGACGGTGGAACCCACCTATGCAGCTGCCCTAAGGGCCGACGAATCTGCCACCCAATCTGTCCATCCATCCAGGACGTAGCACCCACTCCACACGTGTAGAGGTGGGACCCGACATGATGTATTTATTCTATGTCTACACTGTCCATCCCTCTTTGGACTGTGGGTGGACACCTTGATGTATGTAATCTGCACCGTCCATCCAGACGGTGCTATGTGTGCAGACCGCCGTGGTGTTTGTGTTATTTGCACCATGGTGGGTGCATTTGCAATGACACCGCCCATTTGCACCATGTTGTGTATTTTGCATACGTCAGTACGTTCTGTGGGTTCCATCCGGACCGTGGACCCCACCATAATATATGTATTTTATCTCAACCGTCCATCTAAACGGTGAGGACCCGACCTAGATGTTGTATTGATGCCACCATGTTCTATGAGCCTGATCATCAGGCATGTGTTATATCTAACCATCCATCTGCCATGGGGCGATCGTGATGTATGTGTGCTCCACGCCGTCCACTCCTTTACAATTCAGACCGTTCATCAGATCCAATTCTCTGATGGCCACATGCGTGGGATCCACAGTGATGTAAGTGTTTTGTCCATGTTGCCCTGGGGTGTGGGCCCCACACATGGAAACCTCCCATGATGTATGTGATTATCCACACCAGCCATCCAATTGTTTTGACATGGGGCCCTACCCACACGTGTGGCACATGTGGGTAGGTGGGACCCACCTTACTGATTGTATTATGTATCCACAACCGTCCACTTGTGGACGGTGCTATATGGGCCGCACCATGATGTATGGGTATATCCCCACCATCTGTCAATTTTGATGGATGTATGGCCTACCTCGATTGTAACTACCCGTAAATTTCCGTACTTTGGCTCGAGTACCACCTCGACCAGAAATCAATTAGGATTAAATCCTATGGAAATTTAACAAAGTTAACTAAGTGCAAAACTCGATTAGCCATGAAATCCGTTGGGATCGCTTTAAATACGATCTGCAAGACCCAAAACTTGCCAAATCATTGACTCTAGGTTACCCTAAAATTTAGGATCAAACTCATTTCCCGGCTGCTCTCGGGAATGAAATGAAACTTTATATTAGGTCTAGACCGCACATCGGAAGTCCGATTCAAACGAAGTTAAGGAACTAGGACCACCTCACTGGGCTTGACAACCACCTCGGAAATCAGGTCCAGTCGATGTTCCACGGCTATTCGCTTAAGTCCGGAGTGAGGGAGTGTGAAAATCACTCTTTCCTTTACAAAATAAATATCGGGAATAGTGATCTGGCACCATTCGGTTGCGGATCAGTATTAAGCAACCAGACCGTCGGAATCAGACCAAATTACACCCTCGGATCAGGAAAAATTTCAGGAACATTTACATGTACTTGGAATTTCGAATCGTGGCCCACTGACCGTTGAACTGAAAGTGGTTCGCCCTGTGTGATCTGGGAATCCAATTGAGTCGAAAACGTAATCCCACGTAGATCCATGAGTTGTGAGCTTAAGTCTGACGTTTGGCTCAAGGGGGGCCGCCAGAAACACTCTTTTGAGCTGGAAAAGCGCCGAATTGCTTATAATAGTCGTACCTCTTGAACCGGAGTCTGTTTCGGGGAGGTTTTAGGCTATATAAGGGTCTTAGAACAGCCCCTCTCATAGCCATACGAATTTGGGATAAAACCCTAGAGAGAGAGAGAGAGAAAAAGGAGAGAAAAGCTTGGGATTTGTGGGAGACTTTCCTCCTACTGTTGTAGATCATCCAACGGGCTGCACCACCCCTTCCTTGACATTTTTCCGGCGTCACCGACTCCGTTTTAAGGTGAGAAACCCTAACCCTAGATCTGATTTGAGGTGTATAGGCTTTAGGTTGTGAAATAGCTAACCGATTTCACTCCTTAGGCTAGAAAACTCCCGAATACGGAAGCTCATCCAACCTTGCTGATTCGTTGAGATTCCAAGGTGAAAGGTGAGGACTTTAGGTGTATAGGTTGCGGTTTTCAACACTTTCAATGTCCGATAATGGTAGATTCATGATCTGTATGCAATTGCACATGTACAAAGTACTTTCCGTTTTCTGTTTCGATTAGAATTGTAAAATTTGGAATTTCACATACTCTAGGTATTTGTATAAAATACCATATATGTATTTTTTATGGAAATATATTTGACATGTTTATTTGTCGTATGGATATATGATGTATGGATAAAATACTCATTTGGCGAAAGGGTTCGCCTAAATACATGTTTACTAATATACACCATGTATGTAGAAATATGGTATTGTAAGAAGTACCGTATACGTGTATATTTTAGCGATGTGTTTGTCATGATTAATTGTTGTATAAATATATTATGTGCGTATAAATTAATTTCTTGGCGAAAAGAATCGCATAATACATGTTAAACTTGTAAATACTACGTATGTTGAAATTGTGTATTCTAGAAATATCGTATACGTGTAAATTTCGGAAACGCAATTGTCATGATTATTTGCTGTATGATTACGATATACGCGGATAAAATGCTAGCTTAGCGAAAGAATAGCCCTAATACATGTTTTACTAATATACGTCATGTATGTTGAAATAGCATACTCCAAGTGTTTGTGTAAATGCTTGTGAGAGTGAATGCTTGGATGTTTGCACCGTAGGTCGGTGCTGAGATGGAATTCTCGACTACCTTAAAGACATGTAGGATTTCCTCTATGTGGTTGTTTACTACAACCACTCACATATGATGTATATATATTTGTATCCCTTTCTGTATAGTGCTCTATTACATGCTTTATAACATGCTTTATATCATGCTTTATAACATGCTTTATGACATGCCTCCTAGCATGTTTGTGTTACTTTGTTTATCATGCTTAACTTCACATGCTATTGATGAGAACTGTTTAAGTTTGGGACTATGTCTATAGTCCAAACATTCGGTACCAGACTTGAGATTGTGGCTGAGATTCATGTCGCCACAATGGATGTGTCTGACGAACCCGAGTCGTACTTCGGTTGGCGATAGTGGTTGGCCACACGGAGTGCTCTTGCGCTTCACATCGCCCAACTTGTTGTGCGCTCGAGCTAGTCAGGCTCGTCAATTAACCCGATATGTCGAATGTGTGTTCACCATGTCTGGTCATTACTGTTTGAACCTAGGGTACCAAACTTACCAGTGGCAATCCCGTTAACCATGGTACCTCGATCCGCTAAGACTCATGAGTCAGACATGGTGGTATGGGACACCGTGGCCTAGTTGTCGGCCTACGCTGGGGCCACGTGCCTCCCATAGTGACCATTGAGCAACCCGACTCGTGAGCTGAATACGGTGGTATGGGACACTGTATTCGAGCTGTCGATACTTACGGCGAGAGCCGAGTACGGTGAGACCTGTACTCGTGCTGACGGGCGATGAGTCCTCTGTAGTATCTTCGAGTATACTCCAAGGTCTGTGATTGGCGACGAGTCTTTCACAGCAACTAGAGTATGAGTTGAGCCGAGTACGGTGAGACCTGTATTCGAGCTGACGGCTAGTGATTGAGCCGAGTACGGTGAGACCTGTACTCGAGCTGACGGTCAGCAATTGAGCCGCATACGGTGAGATCTGTATCCGTGCTGACGGGTGACGAGCCCTTTGTGATGCCTTCGCTACGCCTCTCAAACCATAATATCGTATGAGATTAACTAGGACTGACGACCCTATAATGGATCATGTTTGGGAATGATACAAGGGAGGTACCTTAGTTTCCCAATATTGCTGTTTGAAATGGACTAATAACAACTCAGAAATCATGCGCATCATTGCACCGCATGTGCCTAGTAGATGTGGGGCACTGAGGGAGTTATGCATTCGCAAACGTAAGATGTTGTCGCATGAGGGTGGTTTAAGCAAGGGCATACATCATCATGTCATTTCATTCTTGCATTTATCAAGAGTAGTTAAACTTGTTTGATTTGTACTGCTTTATCATTACTGCTTGATTGAATTGATAACATGTTAACCTATGCTTTATTGTTCCACTGAGTTAGCTACTCACTCCCACGTTACGGGACGGTGTTTGCAACACCAACTAGACTCTATTACTGTGTATAGGCACTGCGACAGTTCGGCGTCAGAGCCGGAGCCGATTTCGACGAGGACCAGGATGGGTTCTCATTTATGCAGTACTCTGACGGCTATGCTTAGGCCGACTGCATCGCGGGGACTTCAAGACTCATCTTTTAGATTGTATTTTGATTTTTGACTCAGAAATAGTACATGTATTTGGGTACTCAGTAGTGTTCATACTCTGGTGTTCACACAAAGTTTTGTTTCTTTACATACCTTAAATATACAATTTCAGTCTTCCGCTTGCCTTTATACAACTGAACTGGAGTATGAATTACTGTTTTTGGCATAATTTCATTCATATTTATTGTTCTAACTCAGACAACATTTAACCATCATTATGTATGTTGCATAAGTGATGCGTTGGAACTCAGGAGTTAAGTTCATACTCGACCCCCGAATTTCAGGGCGTTACAAGTTGGTATCAGAGCATGATTTTGATTAAACCGGACCTGAGTTATGTTCCCATTACGTACGCTGATGCATTACAACTTAGGAGGGTGCGAGAAGAATTTTAAAAACAATCCTAGGATGTCCGATTTCGCCATTTGGCGAAGTTCGTCGAAAACGCGCGTTTTGATCGAGTCCGTGCTCGATCCTGGTCGCACGAGTCTAGTCCAAATCACTTCTAGACCGTCTATTGACGTGTCTAGATCCCTATCCACCCAATCCAGTAGTTAAGAAAATCAGAAAAAAATCAGTTCAGATCTGAAATTTCTCGGAAACACCCGATCTGGAACCGAATCGAGTCGGGGGCCTCCCCACTTAAATCCAAAGGGACCCAGGGTCGAACCAGGGTGCAATTGGCACCTTGGGACCATAGGGAACATGGCCACACAGCGGCGGCGCGGCTCCGGCCAAGGCGGACCGCGGCGGCACCGCGGTCACCGCGGCACGCCGCCGTCCGGTAGCTCGGCTGGTGGTGGGCCCGGCCTGGGATTGGTCGGCCCGACCTCCCCTACCCCCTGGCACGTGCAGTTTTGGCTGGGGTTTGGGATTTTAGGGGCTGGAGCACCCCTCTCTCTCATTTCACCCCTTCCAAACGCCCAAACCCCCATTTTCATTTTTTCCCTCAACCCATTCCTCCAAATCTTGCAAATCCTCTATTTTCTTCCATAAACCACCCACTCCAACCGTCCACAACAGCCCTAGCCTCCTCCTTTTCCCTTTTTCTCATGTTGGAGCTCTCATACCCCCCATTTGGAGCTCAAAATCGGGTAACCTCCTAACCCATTCCATTTTCCTTTTACTCCTTCTTCATTTCCTGCCTCTGGTGTCCCCTCCAACACCTGTGGGGACTGTTGCTCGTGGAGAATCGAAGAAACCAGCCCCTCTTTCTCTCATTCCTTCATTCCATGGCTCTTTTTGAGTTGGTCACGGCCATATTCTCCATTTCCTCTATCCTATCTCTTATGGGAAAGAGGAAGACCGCAACTGATGATGCTGGCCCGAGTAGGCCAGCCCATTCCCGAAGAAGATCTGACGATGGGGCCGACACTAGCACCGTTCGGGAGTATAGGTCGAAGCGAAACTTGGATCCCCAACTGCCGCTCAGGGATGCACTACCGATCGGATTCAAATACGGTCATTTTACTAACCGTAAGGTCGTGTTTGAAGCTCACGTGGATGAAGGGATGTTTGGAACACACCTGATGATGGACCATTTGGTGGATGTTGTCGGATGGGGTCCTATATTTGAAGGTGAGTCTCCCGCATGTGAGAACACGGTTCGCGCCTTCTACGCTCATATCATAGACCCATCGTTGGAGCTGCTTCAGTTCACGGTCTCTATAAGGGGCATAAGGCGTACGGTTACTGTGGCTAAGGTGGCGCGGCTCCTGAACATCTCGCGTGGTGAAGTGCTTCCAAACGACGACTTCTCCAGGAGTGCGCGAGAAAGGGATCGCCGCACGCGGTACCTTTATGGTCGCCGAGTTACTTGGACGCGAGGAAATTTTATTGCGGCGACAAAGATGGCCGAAGATTTTCTTTTACTCCATCACATTTTCATATACAATGTATACCCATGGTGGGGTAACCGTACGGAGTGTACTCGGTTGATGGTAGACTTTTTGTACAAGATGGGACGCGGGGACAACATATGCCTGCCCACATTCATCCTATTTCAGATAGTTCAGGTTGTTCGATCTACCAGGAACGACCTTTCGCTCCCATTTGGCCGCCTGATCTGCAGGATGGCTCGTAATGTCGGCTACAGGTTGAACATAGAGGACCTTGCACCAGTCCGAGTCATAAGCGAGGCCACACCAGGATTTACAGAGCAGACCTATTCTAGGCAAGAGGCCTCATGCTGATTCGCCTCCCAGGGCCACGACACCAGTAGTTCCTGTGAGACGCCCGATTGTGACCTGCACGTATTGCGGGAAACCGGGACATCCTGCTGAGAGTTGCTTCTCACGTATGAGGGCTAGCGGATTTACACCACTGCAGAGGTTGGATCGCCCTTACCCACAGGCCATATCAGCTCCACCGCTACAGACTGCTCCTGCACATCCTTCATTCCGACCTCCTGTGTCGCGCTTCAGGCCGCCACAGCGCCCCTTGGCTCCTCAGCCGAACCGTCAGCAGCAGGCTCGGGTATATACGCTTGTTGCCGAGGCACCTGAGACGTCGATTTCGGCACCGACGGCTTTTGAGGGTACGGCTTACATTCATGGTACTTCCGTTTCCTTATTGGTGGACACTGGGTCCACTACTTCTATTATTTCTTGCGGGACGGTTAAACGTCTATCTTTGCGTACTATTCCCACTAAGGGGATGAGACTCACTATGGCCACTGGGACCTTCTCGGATGTCACACGGTTATGCGAGGGTTGCTCGATAGTTTTGGGTAGCAGCACAGTGCTCGTCGACCTCATTGTTGCTCCACTATGGCACTATGACGTTATCCTTGGTATGGATTGGCTCGCCAAGATGAGGGCGGAGATAGATTGCGATACTCGGATTGTGACTGCCTATGGACCTGATGGCACAGCTTTCACGTTTCCAGTGCAGGTCAGTTGGCCCTGCCGTGTTGATTGTTATGCTGCTTTACTTGTGCCGATTGATGGTCCGATATTGGAGGGTACGCCGGTGGTTCGGGAATTTGTTAGTGTGTTTAAGACTATCCCTGGTTTACCTCATCGGCGTGAAATTGATTTTACGATTGATCTTACGCTTGGTGTGACGCCCATCTCATTGCCGACTTATCGTATGCCTCCATGTGAGATGGAGGAGCTGTGGAAACAGATTGATGAGCTTGTAGAGAAGGGTTTTATATGACCTAGTGTGTCTCCTTGGGGAGCACCTGTGCTATTTGTGAAGAAGAAGGACGGGTCGCTATGGTTATGTATTGATTACCGTAGGTTGAACCAGGTCACGGTGAAGAACAAGTATCCTTTGCTCAGGATAGATGATCTGTTCGATCAGTTGAGAGGG
This sequence comes from Magnolia changhungtana, assembly GCA_030180095.1. Lineage (NCBI taxonomy): Eukaryota > Viridiplantae > Streptophyta > Magnoliopsida > Magnoliales > Magnoliaceae > Magnolia > Magnolia changhungtana. Next base: position 2,735,319 of record JASAUF010000096.1, read on the forward strand.
GCGAAGTATTTCTCGAAGATTGATCTTCAGTCGGGGTACCACCAGTTGCGCGTGAGAGATGAGGACGTGCAGAAGACAGCCTTCAGGACGTGCTTTGGGCACTATGAGTTTCTAGTGATGTCGTTCGGCCTTACGAACTCACCAGCCGTGTTCATGGATCTGATGAACCGGGTATTTCGGCCCTTCCTGTACCGATTCGTCATTGTCTTTATTGATGACATTTTGATATACTCTACGAGTCGGGAGGAGCACGAGGAGCACTTGAGAGCGGTGTTGGGTACGCTGGAGAAGAACCAGTTGTTCGCACAGTACAAGAAGTGTGACTTCTGGCGGGAGGAAGTCAAGTTCCTCGGACATGTAGTGTCTAAGGATGGGATAGCAGTGGACCTTACTAAGGTAGCCGCAGTTCAGGATTGGCAGCAGCCTGAATCGGTTACCGAGGTAAGGAGTTTCCTTGGTCTGGCTGGGTATTACAGGCGCTTCATTCATGACTTCTCGAAGATTGCCAGACCATTGTCTCAGTTGACCAGGAAGGACTTGAAGTTCGCCTGGAATGAGAAGGCGGAGGCAGCTTTTAAGGAGCTGAAGGACAAGTTGACGTCCGCCCCTGTGCTACTATTGCCAGAGCAAGGGGAGAAATACACGATATATACTGACGCGTCTCGCGTTGATTTGGGTTGTGTCCTGATGCAGAAGGATAGGGTGATTTCGTATGCCTCGAGACAATTAAGGAAGCACGAGGAGAATTACCCTATACATGACCTGGAGTTGGCAGCCGTCATCTTTGCATTGAAGCTCTGGAGACATTACCTCTACGGAGAGGAGTTCAAGCTTTTCTGCGACCACAAGAGCCTTAAGTACATATTCACACAGCGAGACTTGAATATGAGACAACGCCGATGGATGGAGACTTTGAAGGACTTCAAGTTCGAGGTTTCCTACCATCCTAGCAAGGTGAACCTTGTGGCAGACGCGTTGAGCCACAAGAAGACGATAGCATTTGCGGCACCATTGATGATAGCTGAGTGGGACATGGTCGAGTTCGTACGGGACTTCGAGAGAGACTCACTATGAAGGAGCCATTTGTGTGTGTTGCCCACGTTCGGGCGCGGCCACTTATTGACGACAGGATTGTTGAGGCCCAGGAGGGCGATATGCGGCTGTCTGAGCTTCGAGAGCAAGCTAGCGACGCCGAGGACTCCGAGTGGAGAGTTGGTTCTGATGGGGGTCTGCGATTTCGTGACTGCCTATGCGTTCCTGATGTGCCCGACTTGAGACGCGAGCTTCTCGAGTCTGCCCATAACTCGAAGCTTGCGATGCATCCTGGTAGCACGAAGATGTACCGGGATATGAGACGGACGTATTGGTGGGATAACATGAAGGCCCACATCGCTGAGTATGTGTCTCTATGTCTGACGTGCCAGCAGGTCAAGGCAGAACATCGCCGACCTCCTGGACTGCTTCAGCCCATGCCCATAGCAGAGTAGAAGTGGGACTTCATCTCCATGGATTTCATATCAGGGCTGCCGAAGACGAGGAATGGACATAATTCCATTTGGGTGATTGTGGACCGGTTGACTAAATCGGCCCATTTCCTCCCTATCAGAGTTACGAACTCTGCAGACGAGCTGGCTAGATTGTACATCAGAGAGATCGTCCGTCTGCATGGAGTTCCGTTGGAGATCGTGTCGGACAGAGACACTCGGTTCACATCCATCTTCTGGACTCGTATCCAGGAGGCGATGGGTGTGAAGTTGAAGTTCAGTACGGCATTCCATCCTCAGACTGATGGGCAGACAGAGCGGGTGAACCAGATTCTGGAGGATATGTTGCGGGCATGTGTGTTGGACTTCAAGGACAGCTGGGATGACTGTCTTCCGTACGCAGAGTTCGCCGCGCACAACAATGTCAGCAGCTTCCAGGCGACTATTGGTATGGCGTCGTATGAGGCCCTATATGGTCGTCCTTGTAGAGCACCGCACTGTTGGGCTGAGGTTGGCGAGCATAGTCTGATTGGCCCAGAGTTGGTACAGGCGACTACAAAGAAGGTCGACATTATCAGGCGTCGACTACTTACAGCACAGAGCAGGTAGAAGAGTTACGCTGATACGAGGCGGCGACTGCTTGAGTTCGAGGTCGAAGATCATGTGTTCCTTCGAGTTTCCCCTATGAAGGGAGTCCTTCGGTTTGGGAAGAAGGGGAAACTCACACCGAGGTTTATTGGTTCATTTTAGATACTGGATCGAGTGGGTGATGTGGCGTATCGTCTCGCTTTGCCTACGCCACTAGCATCTATACACAACGTATTTCATGTCTCTATGCTGAAGAAGTACGTTCCTGATCCTTCGCATATCATCAGATGGGAGCAGGTACAGCTGAGCGAGGATGCTACGTATGAGTTGCGCCCGACGCGTATCCTTGACAGGAAGGAGCAGGCACTGCGTAGCAAGGTCATTCCACTTGTGAAGGTACTATGGACACATCATTACGAGGAGGAAGCTACTTGGGAGACTGAGGCCGAGGTCAGGAAGAACAACCCTCAGATTCTCGAGGAATACGAAAAGGTATAAATTTCGAGGATGAAATTTTTGTTTAAGGGGGGTAGATTGTAACGACCCGTAAATTTCCGTACTTTGGCTCGAGTACCACCTCGATCAGAAATTAATTAGGATTAAATCTTATGAAAATTTAACAAAGTTAACTAAGTGCAAAACTCGATTAGCCATGAAATCCGTTGGGATCGCTTTAAATACGATCTGCAAGACCCAAAACTTGTCAAATCATTGACTCTAGGTTACCCTAAAGTTTAGGATCAAACTCATTTCCCGGCTGCTCTTGGGAATGAAATGAAACTTCGTATTAGGTCTAGACCGCACATCGGAAGTCCGATTCAAACGAAGTTAAGGAACTAGGACCACCTCACTGGGCTTGACAACCACCTCGGAAATCAGGTCCAGTCGATGTTCCACGGCTATTCGCTTGAGTCCGGAGTGAGGGAGTGTGAAAATCACTCTTTCCTTTACAAAATAAATATCGGGAATAGTGATCTGGCACCATTCGGTTGCGGATCAGTATTAAGCAACCGGACCATCGGAATCAGACCAAATTACACCCTCGGACAGGAAAAATTTCAGGAACATTTACATGTACTTGGAATTTCGAATCGTGGCCCACTGACTGTTGAACTGAAAGTAGTCCGCCCTGTGTGATCTGGGAATCCGATCGAGTCAAAAACGTAATCCCACGTAGATCCATGAGTTGTGAGCTTAAGTCTGACGTTTGGCTCAAGGGGGGCCGCCAGAAACACTCTTTTGAGCTGGAAAAGTGCCGAAATACCTATAATAGTCGTACCTCTTGAACCGGAGTCTATTCCGGGGAGGTTTTTGGCTATATAAGGGCCTTAGAACAGCCCCTCTCACAGCCATACGAATTTGGGATAAAACCCTAGAGAGAGAGAGAGAGAGAGAGAGAAAGGAGAGAAAAGCTTAGGATTTGTGGGAGACTTTCCTCTTACTGTTGTAGATCATCCAACGGGCTGCACCACCCCTTCCTTGACGTTTTTCCGGCGTCACCGACTCCGTTTTAAGGTGAGAAACCCTAACCCTAGATCTGATTTGAGGTGTATAGGCTTTAGGTTGTGAAATAGCTAACCGATTTCACTCCTTAGGCTAGAAAACTCCCGAATACGGAAGCTCATCCAACCTTGCTGATTCGTTGAGATTCCAAGGTGAAAGGTGAGGACTTTAGGTGTATAGGTTGCGGTTTTCAACGCTTTCAATGTCCGATAATGGTAGATTCATGATCTGTATGCAATTGCACATGTACAAAGTGCTTTCCGTTTTCTGTTTCGATTAGAATTGTAGAATTTGGAATTTCACATACTCTAGGTATTCGTATAAAATACCGTATACGTATTTTTTATGAAAATATATTTGACATGTTTATTTGTCGTATGGATATATGATGTATGGATAAAATACTCATTTGGCAAAAGGGTTCGCCTAAATACATGTTTACTAATATACACCATGTATGTAGAAATACGGTATTGTAAGAAGTACTGTATACGTGTATATTTTAGCGATGTGTTTGTCATGATTAATTGTTGTATAAATATATTATATGTGTATAAATTAATTTCTTGGCGAAAAGAATCGCCGCAATACATGTTCGCTTGTAAATACTACGTATGTTGAAATTGTGTATTCTAGAAATATCGTATACGTGTAAATTTCGGAAACGCAATTGTCATGATTATTTATTGTATGATTACGATATACGCGGATAAAATGCTAGCTTAGCGAAAGAATAGCCCTAATACATGTCTTACTAATATACGTCATGTATGTTGAAATAGCATACTCCAAGTGTTTGTGTAAATGCTTGTGAGAGTGAATGCTTGGATGTTTGCACCGTGGGTCGGTGCTGAGATGGAATTCTCGACTACCTTAGAGACATGTAGGATTTCCTCCATGTGGTTGTTTACTACAACTACTCACATATGATGTATATGTATTTGTATCCCTATCTGTATAGTGCTCTATTACATGCTTTACAACATGCTTTATATCATGCTTTATAACATGCTTTATGACATGCCTCCTAGCATGTTTGTGTTACTTTGTTTATCATGCTTAACTCCACATGCTATTGATGAGAACTGTTTGAGTTTGGGACTATGTCTATAGTCCAAACATTCGGTACCAGACTTGAGATTGTGGCTGAGATTCATGTAACCATAATGGATGTGTCTGACGAACCCGAGTCGTATTTCGGTTGGCAATAGTGGTTGGCCACACGGAGTGCTCTTGCGCTTCACATCGCCCAACTTGTTGTGCGCTCGAGCTAGTCAGGCTCGTCAATTAACCCGATATGTCGAATGTGTGTTCACCATGTCTGGTCATTACTGTTTGAACCTAGGGTACCAAACTTACCAGTGGCAATCCCGTTAACCATGGTACCTCGATCCGCTAAGACTCATGAGCCGGACATGGTGGTATGGGACACCGTGGCCAAGCTGTCGGCCTACGCTGGGGCCATGTGCCTCCCCGTAGTGACCATTGAGCAACCCAAACTCGTGAGCCGAATACGGTGGTATGGGACACTGTATTCGAGCTGTCGATACTTACGGCGAGAGCCAAGTACGGTGAGACCTGTACTCGTGCTGACGGGCGACGAGTTCTCTGTAGTATCTTCGAGTATACTCCAAGGTCTGTGATTGGCGACGAGTCTATCACAGCAACTAGAGTATGAGTTGAGACGAGTACGGTGAGACCTGTATTCGAGCTGACGGCTAGTGATTGAGCCGAGTACGGTGAGACCTGTACTCGAGCTGACGGTCAGCAATTGAGCCGCATACGGTGAGATCTGTATCCGTGCTGACGGGTGACGAGCCCTTTGTGATGCCTTCGCTACGCCTCTCAAACCATAATATCGTATGAGATTAACTAGGACTGATGACCCTATAATGGATCATGTTTGGGAATGATACAAGGGAGGTACCTTAGTTTCCCAATATTGCTGTTTGAAATGGACTAATAACAACTCAGAAATCATGCGCATCATTGCACCGCATGTGCCTAGTAGATGTGGGGCACTGAGGGAGTTATGCATTCGCGAACGTAAGATGTTGTCGCATGAGGGTGGTTTGGCAAGGGCATACATCATCATGTCATTTCATTCTTGCATTTATCAAGAGTAGTTAAAGTTGTTTGATTTGTACTGCTTTATCATTACTGCTTGATTGAATTGATAACATGTTAACCTATGCTTTATTGTTCCACTGAGTTAGCTACTCACTCCCACGTTACGGGACGGTGTTTGCAACACCAACCAGACTCTGTTACAGGTATAGACGGCGCGACGGTTCAGGAGCCGGAGCCCGATTTCGATGAGGACCAGGATGGGTTCTCATTTATGCAGTACTCTGACGGCTATGCTTAGGCCGACTACATCGCGGGGACTTCAGGACTCATCTTTTAGATTGTATTTTGATTTTTGACTCAGAAATAGTACATGTATTTGGGTACTCAGTTAGTGTTCATACTCTGGTGTTCACAAAAAGTTTTGTTTCTTTACATACCTTAAATATACAATTTCAGTCTTCCGCTTGCCTTTATACAACTGAACTGGAGTATGAATTACTGTTTTTGGCATAATCTCATTCATATTTATTGTTCTAACTCAGACAACATTTAACCATCATTATGTATGTTGCATAAGTGATGCGTTGGAACTCGGGAGTTGAGTTCATACTCGACCCCCGAATTTCAGGGCGTTACATCGATGCATGATTTTAGCCACGCCGTCCATCTATTTCATCTACACCGTACCCAGCCTCGTGGGACACCATGATATATGTGTTGTGCATCCATGTTGTTCATTTGGTGGGCCTATTTGGAAGGTGCAGGCCCACCTGCTGATCGTGCAGGGCCCACCGAATAGATGTAATAAGGCCCATGAGATGTGACCCACTTGATGTAATGAGGGCCCATTGATATGTATTTGAGGGTCATGTGCAGGGCCCACCGAATATGATGTAATAAGGCCCATAAGATGTGGCCCACTTGATGTAATGAGGGCCCATTGATATGTATTTGAGGGCCATGTGCAGGGCCATCTATTATGTATTTTAGGCCCACGTGTATAAGGCCCATTGTGATGTAATTGTAGTCCGTGTTTTAGGCCCATTTGATGTATATTAGGCCCATTGGTGCATCCTGTTGATGCGGCCCATTGTGATGCATATAGGCCCATATTATGCTACCCATTGTGATATATTTGTGACCTATTTGGCAAGGCCCACTATGATGTAATTATGGCCCAAGTATGAGGCCTGACATGATGTATCTGAGGTCCATGTACAGGGCCCACCTGTTGTCTATATGTGACCCATTAGTAAGGCCCATTATGTCGTATATTAGGCCTTTGTGTGAGGCTGTGGGCCCATTATATGTCCGGCCCTATGTAGACCATTTCTTGTAAACGATGTTGGTTGAATGTCCACATTAATGGGCAATGATGGTTAAATGTCCGCATTGTGACCTTCCCTTAGGCCTTGTTAGACCCATTCTTATCGATTCCAATTCCAATTATCGAGGTCGATCTTGATTGTAGATACCGATTCCGATTTGTCGAGGCCGATCGTATAGGCCGATTTTGATTTATTGAGGCCGATCGTATAGGCCGATTCCAATTTGTCGAGGCCGATTATATAGTTCAATTCCAATTGTCAAGGCCGAGTATCGAGGCCGATTTCTATTTGTCGAGGCCGATTATATAGGTCGATTCCAATTGTCAAGGCCGAGTATCGAGGCCGATTCCGATTTGTCGAGGCCTAATGTGATGTATATGCGGCCCGTATTTGAGGCTCATTGTGATGTGCATTCGGCCCATGTTTGAGGCCCAATGTGATGTATATGCAGCCCGTATTTGAGGCCCGTTGTAATGTGTATTCAGCCCATGTTTAAGGCCCAATGAGATGTATATGAGACCTAAGTGATAAGGCCCATTGTGATGCATTTGGGGGTCAGGCGATGTAGCCCATTGTGATGTATTCGTGGCCTATAGGCAAGGCCCATTGTGATATATATTAGGCCCATGATACATGGCCCATTTGATGTATTCGAGACCTATATGTAGGGCACACATGTCGTGTATTTGAGGCCCATGAGCAGGGTCCACCTGTTGTGTATATGTGGCCCTTAAATAAGGCTCATTGTGTCGTATATTAGGCCTTTGTGTGAGGCCGTGGGCCTATTATATGTATGGCACTATGTGGGCCATTCCTTGGGGGCAATGTTGGTTAGATGTCCATATTGTCGAGGCCAATTGTTGATGCCGGTTATTGATACCGATTATGAGTATGTAACAGTATGACATCATGATACATGCCCATACGCATCATCTGCATGTTTGTTATGAGATGCGATTGACCATTGCATATGTCATTGGGCAAGTTGATATGAGACTCCCTAATAGGCGAAAGTTATCTCACATGACCAAACGGCATGCGCAAGATTGATGCATGACTGAATTGTATGACTCATTAATCTTGCATTATGATTACTGTACGCCCGAGCAACATCAAGGCTGTAGCCTCCACAGGCATATCGTGGATGGCCAGACGGGACACCAGAAATTTGTTCTAGCGTCGGGCTGTCATAGATGGCCTTGGGTGAAAATCCTTAAACCCTCTTGGTACTAGAGGATGCCCTAACGTCGAAACTGAGTGGACACATGAGCGCCCGAGTGCCGAATACCAAGAGGCCGCGTCTTCCACTGTGTCATGGTCAGTTGGGAAGGGGTGTGGCCTTACCCACCTGAGGGTAGGGGCATAGCTAGGCTGAGTTTGACCAGCTCGTAAAAGGGTCCGCTATTGACGTGTCGAATAGGTATTGCAGACTATTAGCCAGGCGGATAGTGAGGTTTCTTACACTCACTTGGACTGTATTGCTAGGAGAGGGATAGTGCCATTTGGAGTGTACTAAACTCCAGTGATAATCTCATAGATGAATAGTACTGATATGTGGACTTATTGAGCAGGAGTTGCATACTCATTCATTCATTCATTCACTATCCACTCAGGCTCATGGTGCACAACTATTTATTACGTGTGCCTTCGCAATGGCTAGGATTTTGGTTGGGGCACACGACTAACCTGAGATCAGGAGTTTACCACATTGAGTCTGACTATCCAAATTTAGGTATGGGACTAGTTTGGATAGAAGTTCCTTGTGATGGACCCCATAGCCTGCAATACTACATACTATCATCCAGACTTCACACTCCAGCATGGTCATTCCATTCGCACTACATATTGCATTACATCCGCAGCATATGGCATTTTAGGTTACCTGTGTTTCTACATTTATATGGTTTAGATACGACATCTGATATTTGACTCTTTATGACTTCTCATTTGTATAGTTGATCTGTATCGCGTATTCTAATATTGTTCCTCATTTGTATAGTTGATTTGTATCGTGTATTCTGATATTGTTCCTTATTTGTATAGTTGATCTGTATTGTGTATTCTGATATTGTTTGACTCATAGACTTGTCAGTATTTTCACTTACTCTGATAATGTATGATTCATGATCTTGCGCCTATTTCGACATTGTGTGATTATGGCATTATGTTGAATACTTGGCACTTATCTTGTGCACACACTTACACCACCCTCTAAGCTTTCTATAAGCTTATGCACGATAAATGCGTACAGGTGATGTTAGGTTGCAGCAGTATTGAACTTAGAGCATGCAGCAGTCTTCTGAAGCCTTAATTTTTGACATATGTATTTTCCTTTCAGTATTGTATTCAAAATTTATATTAGTGGATACGTGATAATGATGTTGCCTCTGTGAATTGGGTATACTTGTGGTTATTCCTATTAATAGTTAAATATACATTTTTAAAAAAAATCCTCCTTGTAAGATCCCAGGATCGGAATCTGGCGTATGGACGCTAGGAGTCGAGAATGGGGTACTACGGAGGCTGTCAGCACCGGATTCGGTGATTAGAATTCCTGTGTAGTTTTCCAATCCTGCTGTATAAATAAACCTAAGTAAGAACCTGACTAATCACGTGCATGCACCGCATTGCATGTGCTTTGGCGTGGAAGAGCACTTTCGAGAGGTTGCCATGTGCGTCGTAAGATGAAGACGCTGAGGGAGTGTAGGCGAGGGCATCATCATTCTTACATACCATTTTGCATTAATCAAAGTACTTAGGGATGTTTGATTTTACTGCTTTATCATTACTGCTTGACTGAATTGATTACATGTTAAACTTTGCTGTATAGTTCCACTGAGTTGATCACTCACTCCCACGTTATGGGATGGTGTTTTAAACACCAACCAGACTCTGTCCTGATTGCAAATAACTACGCGACTCCTGAGGTGGAGCCTAACTTTTGTGATGACGAGGAGGCATTCTCGTATATGCAGTATTCAGGCAGGTTCATGTGAGCCGTTCTGAATCGATGGGGCTTCAGGGTTCATACTTTATAAAGGACTACCATTTTGAACATTTTATATTTTGACACAATACTTGTAATTATTGACCTGGCAACACATACATACTTTGGGGACTTATACTGGTTTATAAGTTATTCTTGTTTATTTCAGTCTTCCGCTTACGTATTACAACTGTCCCTGGATTATGTTTTGTTGATTTGGCTTAATCTCACTCATGTTTAATGCATTAATACAGACAACATCTAATCATCTTTATCCATGTTGCATAAGTGATGCGTTGGAACTCGGGAGTTGAGGCTATGCTCGACCCCCCGATTTTCAGGGCGTTACATGATTACCCGTGACCCCTTAGATACCTTAAGGGCACCATCAATACCTGTGTACTTGCATCCTTTTGCCTCAAGCACACCAAGAGAAATCAGATTCTGCTTCAGATCAGGAACGTGCCTAACATCAGTCAAGGTAAGCTCCACCCCACCAAACATCCTGATACGCACCGTACCAACAGCCACAACATTACAGGCAATGTCATTGCCCATAAATACCTGTTCACCATCACGCTCCCTATAACTGGTGAACCAACTCCGATGAGGAGTTATGTGAAAAGATGCCCCTTTGTCTAGCATCTACATGTCCTTACGATCATTGTATGACCATCTGAGCGAAAAAACAGATAAAACATCACCATCACATCCATCTGACAAGGCAGCATTGGCCTCCCTACATGAAGACTCAGAATCTTCCCTCTTCGATTTAGAATTTTCACAATCCTTCTTCACATGTCCTTCCTTCCCACAGTTCCAGCACTTTACCTTTCCTTTGCCCTTGCCCTTGGATTTGAATCTAGAACCTGAAGAGCCTGTACCTTGTTCAGAATTCCTACCAACCGTAAATAGTGCTTCAGAAGATGTCCCCATGTCGCTATTTAGCTGTCTCATAGCCTTCCCTTGAAGGGCTGAGATAACGGTGTCGATACTCAGGATTTTATTCATGCTGCACATAGTGTCCTTGAATGACTAATACGACGCCGGAAGAGAATTCAGCAACATACATGCTTGTTCTTCATCTTTCATTACGTCCTCCATATCCAGCAATTTGTAAACTAATTTATTAAATTTACTGATGTGAGCCTCCAAATCTCCACCCTCTGTCATCTTGAAGTTATACCACTACCGCTTCAAGTGCAGGCGATTTTCAGAGGATTTTTACGCATAGACATCCTCTAACTTCGCCCATAACTTTGCCGCAGTTTTCTCTCTCATGACTTTGTAAAGAACCTCATCTGTGAGATATAAACGGATCGATGATAAAGCCTTCTTATCAAGAATATTCCACTCGTCATCAGTCATAGTAGACTTCTGCTCCTCAAGAGCACCATCTTCGCCTTGCTTGATTAAGGAACTCATCATCTTGATTTTCCATAACTCAAAATTATTTTTCCCTAAGTACTTCTCAATCTCATACCTAGCGCTCGCCATTATTACTAATCCCTGAGATTCAGATCTATGCCCCAACGATTGCTTTGATACCACTTGTTGGGATTTTGACATGCGGAATCACACAGATCTAGATCTAGGATAGCAATTCAATGGCATCAAGCGCATACAAGAGAACACACAGATTTAATGTGGAAAACCCTTTCGGGAAAAAATCACGGCACAAAGCGACAAATCTCCACTATGAAAATAAAAATCACAAAGAGCGAGGACTTACCTGATTCGAACAACCTCGAATCTCACCCTTTCTACACCCTTTAATTTCCCTAGAACCCCTTTTGAAAGCCTTAGAATTATTTCCCATACCATAGAAAAATCCTAGGGACACCTACTTATAGTTTAGGCAACTTCTCTTTTGCATCCTTGTTGTGAAAGGACTCAAAATCCGCAATCCGCACAAAATTGTGGAACGAATCTGTGTAACCACGACCGGTCGAGCGGATTACACGACCGGTCGAGCATGACCCACGACTGGTCGAGCACCTCGGACCCCAAAAATTTATGCTCGCTGGACTTTGAGTCGAGCCACTCCCACGACCGGTCGTGCACGTTAGATTTAAGACATATGACAACATTTTTGTTCTACAATCCTCCTCCCCTCCTAACAAATGTATACTTGTCCTCTACTTCACTTTCCATCTTGTTTTTTCCTGATCTTATACATAACCATAATTACTAGCTCATCAAACATTATCATGTGGGATATTTCCATTTGAGGATATCATAGAAAATGAGAGGAAAGGAGAATTATACATGCATTGCCTTCACGAACCAGTTGTGTCTTTAGGGCACGCACACATTTTAGAAGTGACCTTACTTCTAATAGTGTCTCAACATGCCTTCTTTCCCTCACCCTTGTCCCATTATTATTAGGAGGGTTAATTAGCCATTATGATTGTGGTCCCTCTTACTATCTTACATTTCTGATTATTGGGCTTGCCACCAAAGTAGCCCTCAGTTAGCTATACCACATGCCTTATAGGTCATTCAACATATCAAATTATTTTTTATTATTTTTTTAACACACGCCCACACACTCACACCACAGTGGGATTTCACCACAATGGGTAGTTGAACCCATGACCTCATGTTGAAACTCTTGTGAATCTATCACCAAGGCATGAGTAAGTACCCAACATTTCAAGTTACAAAAGGTTGGGGGAGATCATTAGCTCCCTAACACATTATTTTACCTCAAATCTCCTCTATGAATAACAATATATCTACATACCTTAGGCTAAGAACATTGAATAGGGTTAACCCGTTGGAGATATTGGACATGTTAATGTCTTTCAGATAAATCATTGTATTTTCAAGATTTCTCCTTTGCTTTCATGAGCAACTTAGTATATGCAAACCAAAAAAGGTTTGCAATCCTTTTACCGGCCAAGCTTCAATCCTAAAACTCTGTTTGGTTCCCCTCACATCCACCGTCCATCATGTGGGGCCAACCTTTGGTGTAGATTATTCATTGTGTGGCCCTATCTTTGATGTGGATCGTGCATCATGCAGGGCCCACCTTTAATGTACACAGTTCATTAGGTTGGGCTCACCTTTGATGTTAGTCATCCATCATGTGGGACCCACCATCAATGTTATTGTCCATCATGTGGGGCACACCTTCAATATCTACTGCCCATCATGTGGAGCACACCTTTGATGCGGACCGTCCATCATGTGGGCCTACCTCCAACGTGGGCCGTCCATCATGTGGGACCTGCCTTAGATATGGACCATTCATCATTAGGCCCACCTTGATGTGGATCATCCATCACATGGGGCCCAACATTATTAATTGCCCATCACGTGGAGCCCACCTTTGATGTGGGTTACCCATCATGTGGGCCCCACCTTCAATGCCAGTTACCCATCATGCGGGGCTCACCTTGGATGTGGGTCATTCATCATTAGGAGCAGACGTTTGTCTGGAAGGTCCATCATCTAGGGCCACCTCAATATGAGCCAATGTGGGGCCCACTAGATCATCTATCCATTCATTGAATGATTTTCCAATCTCATAAACTTAGAAGGGGTTCATGGCCCCCAAAGAAAGCATACTCTCTTAAATAATTTCCTTATTTGTTGTGTCACCGATGAAAATGAAGGAAATAAGTTACTTTTGAAAGTTGAAAAGTAATAAAAAATTTACCTTATCTAAAAAGCAATTTATTTAAGTTTAATAACCAAACTTAATGATTTAAGAAAAGTAACTTATTAACTTACGTAAGTTAAAAAACCTACTTATTTGCCTATTTGGAAACCACCAAATAAGTTACTTTTTCTAGTTAATAAAACTTATTTTGTATAAGTTTGGTATATGATTAGTTATAAGTGACGCAGGTGAGGACGTGAGGTCGAACACCGTCTTCCTCAAGAGGATAACTATTCTGAATCCACGGAACTTCTCTGGACTCCTCACAAAGACTTTCTCGAATCCACGAGAAAATAGAGCAGAAAATAGAAATAAATTCTAATAAATTCGAAATAGATTAATGAATGCATAAAAACGAGTTCACAACCCTTTAAATAAGGGTACTAAGCAATGGGAAAGAAATCATACTCAAACTACAACTAAAACTCCTAGAATTCGCGACTTACTATAAATAGTAAACTTACTATTTATAGACAGTCGTGATGTCTACTAGTGCACAAGGTTTTCGGCCAAAAATAGTAAGTGTCCTATTTGGCTTCACCAAACCGTTCCCCTAATTATTCTAAGCTCTTTTCACGTTGGGCACAACTCCTAAAGCCCGACGGATGAAGAGTTATAGTCAAACTAAAACTTACTATTTATAGTAAAAACGAAATTGAAACAAGGAAACGACCATCAAATCAGGGGTTTCTCACAATTCCGAGCATCGCAACCCGGCATAGCAGGGTTGGTTGGCTAAAGTAGCTCGTTGTACCCCAAAATCATATATTTTACGTCAGCTAACTCATCCCGGATTGCGAGATACGCCTGGTCCAAATCACTTCTGTCGCCGACCGGGCCTTTTCTGATCCATCTTTGCCATGTAATTGTCCACGACCCGCTCTACATCAATAAGTAACTTTTTTAATCACTTTAGCTCATTTTTTAAGCTTTTCTACTATTCATAAGTTGTTGAAGAGAGAATCAAGAGAGACGAAAGAGAGATGAAACTGATAACTATATTGTTTACCAAACATACTTATATGCTTAGTAAGTAGAAACTAAGATAAGCTGCTTGAGACATAAGTAGTTTATATAAAGTAACTTACAATCCAAAAGCCCCCTAAAAGACGGCTAGAAGTTTCTGGAGAAGAGACGGAAAGAGGAGCAGCTTCGTTTTGCTAAGATCAGCTCGCCGGTTAGCAAAAAGGGAAAGTTAATAGAGCTTATCCGGCACAGCACATGCGATGTACCCATTACATAATACAGGGCTGTAACACCCAATTTGAAAAATCCGGGCCCATAATGGACTGATAAGGAGCCAATACATTTTTTCCTTTAAAGAAATTGATCATTATGAGGGCCATAACAGCCATCATGGCCCGTATCATAAAAGGTCATTCGACCGGCTGTTATGCCAGCCATTACCATTACCTAATACCATGACCACGTGAACTATCTCCTACAAAGCAACTAAGCCCACGCGTCATGTCTGGCAAGAAATCAAATTCATCGGAACCTTCTGTAATCAAATGCACTCTTTCAATTCAGAAACTTTTCAGTGTTGGGTTAATTCTTGTTTTGATTTATATCCTATTTAATTCTTTCCATCACAAAATAACATGTATGCTTATCAGTGAGAGAGGGAATCATTGACTACACAACCATGTGAAATCTAACTTCATCTCTTATAATCCTATGAAATGCAAAAGCACGAATACATCAAAACAGAACGAGAAATAACCGGTAAGGAAGAATTCATTCAGCTGAGCAGCATATGCTATTCCAATTCAGAATTCCACGGTAATAGTACAACATAGATGAGCATGAGCATGTGATAATCTTCATTACATGGAATGCAGCTGGTGAGCCTTCGCATTATGTTATACACGGATAACAACAGCCTGAAGCTCGACCCAGAATAAGAGAAAAATCATCGAATCATCGATAAGTAGGTCTAAGATGTGCGCATCTCAAAGGCAGTGTACATCTCCCTCGTATTCTTCCTTCAACTTGATATCTGGATAGAGCTGCAGACAGAAGTGTTCTTCGGGAAACAGGTCATTGGTTTCTTCATTACCTGAAAGAAAAGAAATTTTAACAATACCATCCCAACATGAGAGAGCTGAAAGCTGTCCACAGTCAATGTACATCTGACGAGTCTACTGGCATGATTTTTGGGCTAGGTCATCTACATGGTAGGTCTGTAGGGGAGTGGGGCCAACAGTCTCCGTGGGCTCCACCCCCCAACGGCACTCTAATTAACTCCATCCCTCCCTCCCTCTATAAATGTAGTCTGGTAAGAGGATAATCCCTCTCTCACTTTTTTTTTTTTTTTTTTTTTTTTTTTTTTTTTTTGTGAGATCTCCTGATCACCTTTGAGAGTGAGTGAATCCTCTTGTATTTGGGTGAGTGAATCCCCAACCTTGGATGAGTGAATCCTCAAGTCATATAGTGTATTGTCGCATCCATTCTCAATCAAAGCAATCATCCCTCTTTTCTTCTCTCTACCAATTTCTTGAGCATTTTCCATTTTCTTGCCCGCTGGATCAGCAGCAAGCACATAGCGTAGTTATCTCACACACGTGACAGGTTAGCACATGTGGTTGTGATGAGGGTTTAGTAAAGGTGAGATATTAAGTTATTAACATGAGAGAGAGAGAGAGAGAGAGAGTGAGAGAGAAACCTGAAATTGGCAGCGAACAGTTGAGAGGAGGTAGCATTTCTGGCTCCAACTCCAGCTTCATAAAATCTTTAGAGACTTTGTCAGCTTCCTAATTTATACCAATTTTGTGATGTTAGTTCTACCAAATTCAGACCAATAGCTGCTTTTTCTACCAGGGGAAAAAAAAAAAACCAAAAGGGATTGCAGTTACTGAAAGTTCACTAGAAAGTAAGGAATACTTTAGCATGGGAAAGAGACAAATCCTCTTCCTTTTTGTTATGGTGGACCTTAAAACTTTGAAACGTATGAAATTGCTAACCATCAAAAAGCAAACAAACGAGTGAACAACAAAGAAATACTGACACAGCAATGAAACCTTAAAAAAAGGTATTTGATGTGTAAAACTGAATGTTTCATACATCCAATGTTATCAAACACAATACTAAACAGTTTGAATCGTGCCATTGGATCTACTATGAAAAATTATCGAATCGCATTTGGGTGCAGAGCAAAATCGAATCGTACGATTTATGATCAGATTACACGAACTGATGAACAACAAAGAGCCCACGGTGCAACAGTGACGGTGATTGTTTGTTGGATTCTCTATCCTTTTCTTTTACCTTCTTTTCTATCTGCATGTTATGTCTTGAAGTATAAGATGCTCTATATAGCCATAATAAAATCTTCTCTTCTTTAAGAGATGAGATTGAATACGTCGTTCTAGAGTTTGTTCAAGTAACATGGGCCACTATAGCTCAACTGGCAGACTGAGTGGAGATACCTCGTTTCAACACTTGAGGTCTTGGCATCGATCCCTAGCGGGGGTGGCTAACATAGATTGTGTGTACTGACATGGGTGTGTACTAACAAGCTAACCCAAAAAAAAAAAAAATTTAACATAGGCCAGACTTCTATCCTACTTCAGCACCCTCAGAAAATATTGGTCTCATATGCCACAGCTTTATGGCAATCCAAACTATCCGAGTAATTAATCAATTGTGGATGGAGAAAAAAGAAAACATCACACAGAGAAGACGTTGGTAACCATCTGATTCTGCATGTGGAATTTGGACCACCAAGTGATGGGCTCCTACAAGCAGCACCGCTGGAGACCATCTGTGTGAACAAAGGGTGGGCAGTTGGGTGGGACCCACTGTGATGTGCATGTAAATCCACTCTGACCATCAGGTGTGTTACCCAATTCTAGGCCCAAGAATCAGGCCCATTTTTTATTCACATGGACCACATGATTGGAAACTGTGCAGTGCAGGGGGGTGCACACCCTCCAAACTGTTTCCCTTGGTGTGGCCCACATAAATCCCGAATGGGCCTGATTTTTGGGCCCCAAGTGTAACTTTTAGTCAGGCATCTGATGGTTTGAGTGGATTTCACAGAATCCTCACAGTGGGCGTGTAAGAAATAAGGGTAGACGTCCCTCTCCCAACTGTTTCTTTTGGTGGGGCCACCTAAATCACGGGTCACTCTATTTTTGGGACGATCCAACACAAGACCACTAAACTCACGACAATCTTAATAACAGAGAAGTGTTGCACTGTTGAGGGTCAAATATTGCATATTAGACCCTATTTAGCACCTGGATTTACGAGCATGATATAGTTTAACAGTCGGTTTTAATCATGTTTGTGATGCAGGCTGTATTTGAGAGCAGGTGACTAAAAAGAATGTTCAGATCGTGGATTTAATGATCTGATGACACCACAGGCAAGAGACAGACTCCATGGGACCAAGATCGAAGAATTTACATACCAGAGATCCACGAAAATCGAGAAACTGAAGCTCAAGTAACCTGAAATTGGTCCAGAATGCAAGATCACAAGGTTTCCACCATCCGTTCGGTTTGAAACTTCATACATGGCTTCAGGACCATAAATTAACCGTACACGTTGAATTTTGGCCGTTGGATCCTTGTGGAAACAGCCCAACGGACAGATCAGCCCACAAAACTCTGATTTTGGGCCCACTTGCTGGCTGGATATGCTTCAGAATTGGTGTCAACGCGCTAAATGAAATAACAATACGGATGGACGGAACAGATTTCTCATAGCATCTTCGTGGGACCCCTACATACAGTGCATGTGCACGGAGCGAGAGTACACCGGGCGTGCACCTAAAAGAGCCGAAGTCGGTCAGCAACGCTGACCGACTCTCCTTCTCAAATCAGGAAGAACGGACAGCGTTTTCCTGTCCGGTTTGGGTTTCGCTTGTGGGCCCCACCTATCACCCAAAACATCTATCTGGACCGTTCATTTTGTGCATAGGGGTGGTGTTAATCCCACCTAGGTGTTCTTTTTCTTCCATGCAAGTGATCAGAGAATCTCCACCGTCAAACAGCGGATGGACGGCGGAATAGAAAATCAGGTGGGCCACACCTAATCCAATATGAAACTAGTCCTTCTTTACTGGTTTTTCGTCCGAAAACCAATGAACGGAGTGGATTTTGT
This sequence comes from Magnolia changhungtana, assembly GCA_030180095.1. Classification (NCBI taxonomy): domain Eukaryota; kingdom Viridiplantae; phylum Streptophyta; class Magnoliopsida; order Magnoliales; family Magnoliaceae; genus Magnolia; species Magnolia changhungtana. Next base: position 2,754,054 of record JASAUF010000096.1, read on the forward strand.
TGAAAATGACACTGTGGGGCCCACCGATCATCACAGCGCCGTTGCGTCGGCTCTGTTTCGCAACAGAGCCTGCGGGCGAGTTTCGTGGGCCACCACCGTACACCGAAGGTCCGATCCGGACCGTCCATTGGAATCACACCGACCCTCTTATCCTCGCCTAGGTGTCAGTTTGACCCCATGCAAGGTATCGTGAGATCTTAGCCGTTGAATGCACGATGGACGGCGGAGTACAATATTCTGTGGGCCACACTGAAATCAGTTTGATCTTAGCATATCTGGACGGTTTTTCGAGTACGATTCAATGGACGGCTTGGATTTCTTCAATATACAACGAAGTGGACTCCACCAGCTTCGTCAGCAAGTGAATGAAGCTTGCTTCGCACGCGTCAGCGAAAGCCGGACGCTGCGCCTACAAGTGGATCCTCTGAATCCCTAGTTTCCCTTCTCTGATTTTTCCTAAATTTTAGTTTAATTATTTCACCATTATTCCTCAAATCATAATTGGTTTAGATTTCATCTTAGCCTAATTCTAGATCTGGTTATTTTTAGAAAGCGTACAAGTATCAGTCCCTTGGGATTCGACCTCGGTCTTACCGAGTTTATTACTACATCACAACCCTATACTTGGGGAGTGAATAAGCAAGCGCCGTTTTGGACCGACGGCTACGATTTTCTGAAATTAATTGGATTTAGAGTTAGTTTAAGATTAGAATTTTACTAATTTTAATTTTTAATTTTGTTTTCTATTTTGATTCATAGAACTAACTTATTTTCTATTATGTAGGTTGTTAAGATAGAACTTCTAATTTGGTAAACTCTTTCTGATTTTCTAGATTTTCTAACTCTGTAGATTTGGTTTACTTCAGAAACTAACATGTTTTGTTTTGTTTTGCAGGTTTTTAACATAGGAACTTCTACTCTGGTAACATCCTTCTCACCTCTCTTCTGCTTACCTTCCATATTGCTGTAGGAATTTTATTTTATTCTAGGATTAGACTCAGAGTTAGGGTTTCACCATGTATATGCACGAGTGGGAACGTCAGTATGCTGAGAAGAATAATCTATATTGGGATGATGATTATGATCCACCAATGTCTCAAAACCTTTCTGAAACTATCATCAAGAATCGACCGGAATACAAAGATCCACCAGTTAAGAAGTCCTTACGCGATCATATACAAGAGAACAATTCCACCCCACGGACCGTACGTGAATGTTGGGGTTATCATAACTATGGGAGTAAGAATTACTATCACCCATCTGAGAAAAAGAAAACAATGCGTGATTATATTATGAGTGATAATAAGTATTACCAACCATCAGATTCTCCCACCTATGATCCGTATGACTATAATCAGTGGAAACATCAATGTTGGAAAGATGAACCAACAACCTATTATAATGACTATTCTTTTGGATCCCCTACCTTTAAGATTCAACCAAAATCGATCCAAGAGAATTCATTTCAAAGGAACACATACTCTTCTGCTGACATGAGGAAATTACTAGAAGAGCTTGAGTCACGCCTTGATAGGTTAGAGGAAGCTCGCTCATCCCTGCCTACAATCCAATCCAGAAATACAATGCGAGGAAAGTGATCCTCACTCGCTTTTGACGAAATCTGGAATTTGGAATGAGGAGTTGGATTCCATTAATGAGCATACGGTTCAATTCCCCGATGAGTCGATCTCAATGACTGTTCAAAATAATGGGGAAGAAACATGGTTGTCTTTCAAATATAGTGATGATGACACACTTTCCTTACATGATACACAGGATCTCAATGATGAGGTTGAGGTTAGTTTATTCGATCCTCAACCGAATTTAGAATGTAAGGAAAGTGATCCCATCTCAAGTGTGTACTGCACTGAATTAGAAGCTGAGAAGTATTGGGATGAGATTCATGAGAGCACAACCCAAATTCCCCTGGAATCAATCTCAAGTATGGTCCAGGTCAATGATCAAGACGAACACGAAGTGATCGGTCATAATGAGCCACTCCCCTCACCTGACATGGCTGATTTAAAGGTGGAGGACGAGTCCCTTACAACCGACACTTCTAACTCTTGTGAGACATGTTTGGACCACTCTCTTGAATTGAATGATATGATTTGGGAGATGGATGACCTACTTGATACGACTCTAGAATTTGAAACTACCCAGTCGAGGCCACCATCTGAATTGTTGAATCTTGACGAGTCTAGGCCTCTTCTGAGTAGTATCAATGAACAGAGTCCGCACTTCAATACTTCGTCTACTGACCCTCTATCTGTCTGTGCAGGGCTAAAGCAAGAGAGTACACCTCCATTTACCTTTAAAGACGATGGATTCCTTGGGCAGATCATCACGAGCTCTAATGTGGAAAATGAGTCACTCTCAGCTGAATGTCCCAACTCTTTGGATGATTGCTTGGCACACTTTGCAGATTCAAATGATCCCATGATAAGAGACATAGTGAATGCCTTGCAAGATGATATCTCGGTAGTCATCACTGACCGAGAGAACCCTTACTCTGAAGCCCCTCCTTCCACACATCCTGAATGTTTACCATTAGGGGAGGAGGAGCTAAAAATTGAACCGAAGTCTGATACTTCGGAATGTGTTGAGACTACACCACTTCTTGAAAATTTTTCTCAATTTGATCTACCTGTAGTCTCTGATTCACCATGGGATACTAACTTCGAAACTTCTTCTATCGCAGGTGAATCGTACATACTCTGGTTACCTCAAGCAATACAATGGAAAATTCCTTATGAGGTACGTAAGTCTCTCTGGAAAGTCATGCTCCAGGGCACCCAAGCCTTTTGCAAAAAGGGCTTTTGGATGATCTTGTTGAGGAACTTACTGAGGAACTTATCAAGATACTGGCCAGAAGAGGAACCTTGCAACATGAGTAGTGAGTTCAATGTTTGTGGGTAACATTGCTGTAAACCCTCACGAGACTACAACTCGTCCACTAGGGGCAACCTAGGGGTTTAAAGGCTTGTTGCATATGCTAAATGCAATCGAGAGCACCTGCGAAAGTGGTATAGGTAGGATTTTATTTCTTGTTATTTTTGTGTTACTTTTTTCTCTCGTGCTCACCCGCTCTCATGTTGAGATCTCTTGGAAAGTCTCTCACGATTCATCATTCAGGTACTATCTTCCCATCACTTCTCTTTTACTTTTCGTTGTCCCATGTGCATTGCATATTCATATCTTTTACATTGAGGACAATGTAGATTTTAGGTTGGGGGTGGGAGATTAGGTAGCCTAATCAGTGTTTTTCTTGATCTTGAGCAAAATTTGTGAAAATTTTTAACTTTTTTCTGAACTTTCTTGTGAATTTGAAGTAATTTTGACGACCATCTTGGATTTAGAATTTCTAAGATACGTGATGTTGGAAATTTATGACTCTTACATTTAGTATCTGTTAGATTTCACAGTTAAGTTTGAATTGTTAATCCATGATTAGAAGTTGTAAACATTGATTGAGTCATGATTTCACATGTCACATCTCGCTTACACATTGAGATTTCAGTTTGATATTGAATGATTAATTTGGTAATCACTGAGCATGAAAGAAACCAGCCTAAAAGATTTGTCCATCAGGGTATAAAAAAGAGTTGCACCATGGGTTTGCTCCCTATAGGTGTGGATTCGATTTTTCATGATTAACAATTGAAAAGAGTTGGGCAACTAGTTTCACCATAGGTTTGCTCCCTATAAGTGAAAATTTGATTCCCATCTTGACATTTAAAAAAAAAAAAAAAAAAAAAAAAAAAAACTAGAAAATGAAAGAATGATCTGTGAGGCAAAGTACTGGTTTAGGTGATGATAGTTATGAATTTTCTGATTGATTACTAATGATATCCTAAAATCGACAATTTGATCTCTTAATGATGATAGGCTGAGATTTCACTATACACTCATGGAACTCAATGTTTAAAATTATTCTAGTTTATGGATTAATATTTGAACTTGATTATGAAATTCACCATGCATGAGAGGCCAGGAGAAATTGATATTCAACATTCATGAATCTTAAGATTTCTCATATCTGGATTGTTTTCAAAATATCACTCGGCTTCACCAGAATTGTTTCGTAATTCTCAACTTAATTTTCGCATATTTTGCTCGGGACTAGCAAAATGCTGGTTGGGGGTTGTGTTGAGGGTCAAATATTGCATATTAGACCCTATTTAGCACCTGGATTTACGAGCATGATATAGTTTAACAGTCGGTTTTAATCATGTTTGTGATGCAGGCTGTATTTGAGAGCAGGTGACTAAAAAGAATGTTCAGATCGTGGATTTAATGATCTGATGACACCACAGGCAAGAGACAGACTCCATGGGACCAAGATCGAAGAATTTACATACCAGAGATCTACGAAAATCGAGAAACTGAAGCTCAAGTAACCTGAAATTGGTCCAGAATGCAAGATCACAAGGTTTCCACCATCCGTTCGGTTTGAAACTTCATACATGGCTTCAGGACCATAAATTAACCGTACACGTTGAATTTTGGCCGTTGGATCCTTGTGGAAACAGCCCAACGGACAGATCAGCCCACAAAACTCTGATTTTGGGCCCACTTGCTGGCTGGATATGCTTTAATTGGTGTCAACGCGCTAAATGAAATAACAATACGGATGGACGGAACAGATTTCTCATAGCATCTTCGTGGGACCCCTACATACAGTGCATGTGCACGGAGCGAGAGTACACCGGCGTGCACCTAAAGAGCTTGAAGTCGGTCAACAACGCCGACCGACTCTCCTTCTCAAATCAGGAAGAACGGACAGCGTTTTCTGTCCGGTTTGGGTTTCGCTTGTGGGCCCCACCTATCACCCAAAACATCTATCTGGACCGTTCATTTTGTGCATAGGGGTGGTGTTAATCCCACCTAGGTGTTCTTTTTCTTCCATGCAAGTGATCAGAGAATCTCCACCGTCAAACAGCGGATGGACGGCGGAATAGCAAATCAGGTGGGCCACACCTAATCCAATATGAAACTAGTCCTTCTTTACTGGTTTTTCGTCCGAAAACCAATGAACGGAGTGGATTTTGTTGAAAATGACACTGTGGGGCCCACCGATCATCACAGCGCCGTTGCGTCGGCTCTGTTTCGCAACAGAGCCTGCGGGCGAAGTTTCGTGGGCCACCACCGTACACCGAAGGTCCGATCCGGACCGTCCATTGGAATCACACCGACCCTCTTATCCGTGCCTAGGTGTCAGTTTGATCCCATGCAAGGTATCGTGAGATCTTAGCCGTTGAATGCACGATGGACGGCGGAGTACAATATTCTGTGGGCCACACTGAAATCAGTTTGATCTTAGTATATCTGGACGGTTTTTCGAGTACGATTCAATGGACGGCTTGGATTTCTTCAATATACAACGAAGTGGACTCCACCAGCTTCGTCAGCAAGTGAATGAAGCTTGCTTCGCACGCGTCAGCGAAAGCCGGACGCTGCGCCTACAAGTGGATCCTCTGAATCCCTAGTTTCCCTTCTCTGATTTTTCCTAAATTTTAGTTTAATTATTTCACCATTATTCCTCAAATCATAATTGGTTTAGATTTCATCTTAGCCTAATTCTAGATCTGGTTATTTTTAGAAAGCGTACAAGTATCAGTCCCTTGGGATTCGACCTCGGTCTTACCGAGTTTATTACTACATCACAACCCTATACTTGGGGAGTGAACATGCACCGCAACTATTTCAACATCAGGCATCTTTGGATGAAAACACCACCTTGCTTGAACATGAAAGAAAATATCAAACACTTCCCCATAACCCAAGAAAGATGTCAAGCCAAATTTTATAGTTATCGTAGATTAAGAAAGATGTAAATATCTACAGATGATATTAAGATGCCAGATTGGTATTACTTGGTTACTTGGAGCAGCGAAGTAGTAGAATATATGGCATGATTGAGTGTAAAGGGAAAATGCACCCAAATAAGTGTGGTGTAGGAAAATATGGTGGTGGAGGTTTGGCGAAGAAAGCAGATGCGCTTTGGAGGAATGTTACTGCAGGAAAATGTATTGGGCATTTTGTAGTATTGTATATTGGCTTGGATATTTGTTGAGTGACAACCAGCCCACCCCCCCTGCATGATTTTTCTGTGTCGATTCCTTCTAATTTAAAAGTCCTTGCCTTGTATCCAGAGGAGAATGCATTTAGAAAAGTTGAGGTGCAAAATATGGGCTAATGTTGGAATAATGCAATGTCTCTATTGGAGATCATGTGTGATGGTGTACGTGTCTTTGTATGCATGTGATGCAATGTACTTTTCATTATGATAGGTATGTGAGTTTATGTATTAAGAGCTCCTTCAGGAAACCATTCCTTTTTTATCAGGGTTCCCTTAAATAAAATAAGAATAGAGACAAACAGACAGACAGACAGAGAGGCCTTAATCACTCCTCTTTTCTACTCTTCCTTCTCTCAAACCTCTCTTTTCCCCTTTTATACTTCAATCTCAAGGGAAGAACAAAGTAGATCTTTCGAAACCTTTCTAGCAAAATTTCCACTCAAACAATTCTTTTTGAGGTCTATAGATCCCTGAAAGTTGGAAATCTATTGATGATTTGATTCACTAATTGAAGAGATTGGAGACAAACCAGCGACATGAAGGTTCATGTTGCACTAAGGGAAAGTTGATAAAAATGGCAAAAAGGTTCTCTTAGGAACCACCACTCCAATGTAATCTTGCAAAATAAGTTAGTCTTGGCAAGTGGGATGAGATTTGATCCTCATTGATCTTAGAGGCAATGTCACTATGAAATATGAATTTGGGGGATTCCATAAGTATCACTCACTAGTGTAAAGGTTACTCCTCACCTTCCTGTTGGTTTCTTTTCAAATGTTCAGTTACTAAGCTAAATGTAAATCCGCTTTGTCCTTCATGAGAGACATTTCTGACGTTTACAAGGAAACAGGAGAGAAGATACCAGATATGTACTCGGTTCGACCTATAACTTCATACCAGAAATGTAGTCAGTAGTTCTCATTTGTTTTACATTGTTATTGTTTAGCATGTCTTTGAAGTGGTGTTTTGTGTCATTGGCCTTAAGAATATGTTTCGTTCTAGATGGAGTTAAAGACACTTGTTTCTGTTTGTGAATGACTCACCAGATAATCCATTTGTATTTTCTGATTGGAATTCAAACCCACTGGCTCAACATCTACCCAGCGCACACTTCGCCCATGAGCTCAAAAGCCTGTTTTTGAATATCAGTTTGGATTGACCGACCCCCATAAACAAAACGGGTGTGAAATGGGTATCCTGAAAATTTGGTGTTTCTATTGACCCAGATCAATGATGACATGTTTAAAAGCCCACTTCTTGAATTTTTATTTTTATTTTCCAAAATTTCTCACATTTTTTTTTTCTTCTTCTATATTTGAACCTTAGAGAGAACTTAGAAACTCATTTTTGACTAAATAATGGCCTATTTTTTATAAAACACAAGATTTGAGAAGTGTTCCATTTTGGGGAAAACCATAACAAAGCCAACCAACTAACAACACTTTATTTCATCTTCTTCTTCTTTATTTTTTGGAAAGGTGACCATTTATTAGTGAGACCGCAGAGCCAAAAGAATACAAGGAAAAAAGAAAAGAAAAGAAAAACCTCAAAGTGCACACTTGCACTACAACCCGCTCTAACTAGAGGCCTCAACTTTAGAAGAAGCCACTGCCCATTCAAAGACACTAGATTTTGCTCAAAGAAATACTCCCCTTGGATTACCACACATGTCTAGGGATGTCAACGAACCAGGTGAGGGCCAGGCCAAGCTTTGTCCAAGCTCGGCCCTCATTCTTCAACATAAGCCCAAACCTGGCTCAGGTGGCCAAAATAGTCTAACTTGAGCTCAGCCCGGAGTACATATATAGGGCCCGGCCCGAACCCGAGCCCAAAATGGTGCCCACCATATGATAAAACGAAGGAAAGATCAAAGATTGATTGAGAGAGTAGAAGCTGTGGCTGAAGAGGCAGCCATTCTCACAGAGAGAGATAGAGAGGAAATCGTTGGAATTTCCTCCTCAGGAGAAAATTTGCGCCCTAAAAGGATGTATGGATTCCATCTTCCCATCTCTCCTTCTGTAAATCAAATTCCCATTTTGCAATTTCCTTTGATTCCAATCCTACTCCTTTTCGATTATGTTTTAAACTTTTAATTTATCTATTCAAACAAATTCCTCCTCAAGATTTCTCCCAATCCTTCATTCAAAACCCATATCTTAATGCATATTTCAAAATATATTACAAAAGTGCCCTTTCCAAACCTTGACGGGTTAGATCGAGCTAACAAGCTTTTGGACATCTAGTCCAAGCCCAGCTGGATTTAGAAACAGGCTTGAATTTTTAGCCCAAGCCCGAGCCCAGCCCTTGGGCCTAACACTCCAACCCGAGGTGGGTTAAGTGCGGAATCCAGGTGGGCCAACGCGACCCATTGACACCCTTACACATTCCGAAAGCATTTGTTGTTCCATTCCTTCCAAATAGCACATAGCCCGGCTAGGAGAGAGTCTCCACACCTCAGATCCACCTTCACTATAGCCACTTACATGCCACTACCTAAAGAATTCATCAATCAATCTCGGTAAAACTCAAGAAACACCGAAAAGCCCGAAGAATCTTTCCCACACCTCCCTAGAGAACGGACAAGGCATAAAAAGATTACCCGTCGACTCCTCGTCTTGCTAAGACAAGCATTAATGATAATGAGGCCCCTCTTTCTCAAGTTATTAATCGTTAACACCCTATTCTATCCAACCAACCACGCAAAAGCCACCACCTTAGAGGAGGCCCATAAGACCAAAGGAAGAACGTGTGCACTTCAGCGCCTACACTAGGGCCACCTAACATCATAAAGAATAGAGATTTGATCAAGAACTTCCCCAATTTTTGCCTCTAACCACCTTATTGAATCAATCCTGACCAAAAGAGAAACCCTGACAACCTATTCAAGAGAAAAACAAACTCTTCAAATTCATTCTCATGGAGGTCCCATCTACATATGGGAACCCAAACCCCCCTATCCTCTTGGGATGAAAAACAAGGATTAACTGAAACATTCAAGATCCACAACCACTTGAGCAAGCCTTGATCTTGAAGTTTCCATCACCAAGCCACACATCCTTTCAAAACCTCACCCTTGAACCATCACTCACCCCTCTTAGGACAACATCTTTTGAGTCCATAATAGAATTCCAAACTCCTGAAATTCTATTCAAGAAGATCTTTTTAGGCCACCAACCTTCCCACTCCACCCCAAACTTTCTAGATATAACCTCCTTCCTCTACACTAAATCTCCAAATCCATTTCCCCAAAAGAGCCTTGTTCATGAGGCCCAAATTACGAATCCCCACACCCCCTTCCTCTCTCAGCCTACAAACACCAACACACTTCATAAGATGAAATTTCTTTTTCACCTTCTAGCCTTGCCATAGAAAATCCCTTTTAAATTTCTCCAACTTATCTAGCACCCCCTTCAAGACATTTGAAGAGAGACGAAATAAAAAGGAAGGTATGAAAGTGCCACTTTTATGAGAATAATTCTTCCCCCCAAGGATAAGAGCCTACTCTTCCAAACATATAACTTCCTTTCTAATCTTTCAACAACCAGATCCCATAACTGCTTCTTCACCTTCCCGCTGCAAAGAGGAAGGCCAAATAAGTTATAGAAAAAGACCCCTCCTTGCAACCAAACACTCAAGCAAGAGACCCCACTTCCTCCCTGGACAACCCTATTTCCAAAACTTCTGACTTATGAAGATTCATTGATAAACCCGACACCACTTCAAAATAAGAAATAGTTATCCTAAGATTATCATCCTGAGAGACTTTTAAGTTCATAGAATATGATGGTGTCATATGCAAACTGCAGATGAAACACTTGAAAATCCCCTCTATCCACCTTGAAGCCCAAGAATGAACATTCATTGACCCCTTTAGATAAAGATAGGACCCCTTGCCTTACACCCCTAGCTGATTTGAAAAATCCTTTTGGGGTTCCATTGACCAGGATTGAAAACCCAGCCAAGCCCACACACTCTAAAATCTAGCTTCTCCATTTAACCCCATACAACATCCGGCACAATATGCTATGGTCATAAGCTTTCTCCAAATCTAGCTTGAAAATTACTCCCCTTTTCCCTTCCCAATGGCACAAATTGATAACCTAATTTGCAATCAACGAGTTACCCAAAATTTTCCTACCTTCCATGAGGCCACCTAAACCTTAGAAATAATTCGACCTAAAATAGCACGAAGCCTAGAAGCAAAAACCTTGTTAAGGATCTTATGGAGCTCTTATGAGACAGGTAGGGCAAAAATCTTTTAGACAATCAACACCTTCCCTCTTCAAAATCAAAGCTATAAATGTTGCACCCAACTCTGACGCTAACATGCTATTTTCTGAGAACTCACCAATAAAACCCATAACATCTTTTTTAAGCATGTCCCAAAAATATGGAACCAATTCTTGAATAGCTTTCTTCACTTCCTCCTCTGAAATAAGCCTTTTCAATGATGCAGCCTCTTCAACAAATAATACCTCAAACCCCAAATTATCTAGCCGATGTCTAGCGATATTAGCATCAGAGAGTAATCCTTATAAAAAGACACAATAGCATACGTTTAATTTCTCTTCTTTTTTAACCCCATCCACCAGTTTCAATTCTATTAACACACGATCTTGTGCTAGCAAACCCATGAAAGAACTTGGTATTATGATCCCCCTCCTTAAGCCATGTCACTTGCAAGCGCTACTTCCATTTATTTCCTCCTGCTTCAAGTGATTATCATAAACTACAATCCCTACGACTTTTCTCTTCATCGAATAACTCTGCCCCTTCTTCTTTGATGTCTAGCGCTTGAATCTCTTCCAAAGCACTATCCACTAGTGCTTTGTCATCGTGAAAAAACTCCTTCCACATAAAGATCTTTCCTTTTAATAGGCAAAACTTCTGAAAAAGCACAAATCCGAGCTAATTCACCAACTCATCAAAGCCCTCCACTTCTAACCAAGCTAATTCAAATACAAAAGGTCTTAGGCCCCAACTTTCCATTTCCACTTCAAGGATAATTGAGCAGTGATCAAATATAGGCTTTGATAGCTCCTGTTGGTTGTAAGGGAAAATGTATCAATCTAATTGCCCGACAGAAGAAAGGAATCTAGCTTGGTATTAATGGGATTCGCTTGACCATTCAACCATGTGAATCTAACTCCCTCCATAGGCAGATCAACCAATTCATTTTTACTCACCTAAGTAGAGAAACCCACCATGCTTTGTGTTATTTTCCCACAAGACGACTTCTCAAAAGAGAACCTAGGAACATTAAAATCCACACCCATACACCAGTAAAGCCCCCATCCGGCATTCACTAAATCAAGCTCCACTCAAAACGAGTCCTTGAGATCAAGCGAATTTGGTCCATACACCACAGAGAGAACCCATTTGAATCTTAACATCCTGTCACGAAGAACCAAACTGAATGAAAACTCCCCAACCTAGCTATCTTCTTTGAGCCAAAGTGAAGAATTTCATATAATCAGAATAGCTCCAGATGCTCCAATGGTGTCCTTTATAGCCCACTCCTTAGAAGATCCTCTCTAGATATCTTTCACCGCCCTCTAATTCATGTTACTCATTTTAGTCTCTTGAATAACAATCATCTAAGCTTTATATTTCTTACAAATGGCCCCAATCTGAGCCCTTTTATGGAGGCATCCCATACCCTTAACAAGCCAACTTAAGATGTCCATGGAATCACTCTCTTCCCCCCCCCCCCCCCCTTCTTTTCAGGAGCCTAATGGACCATCATAATTCGTTGAGCACGCAATCGCTTTCAACTCCCTGATGCCTCTTAGAAAAATTAATTTATCCACCATTGCCACTTCCTTCTCTTTCTGTGCACCCCTTTCTCATATTGTTTGCAATAACACAGCATAATCCTCCTCGAAAGAAACCCCCAAGAGTCTACTAACTTTCTTGGCCCATTTCATGCCACAAGCCATAAGAACTCGATCCCCTCTATGATTTGGCAATTATCCTTTAATACATGCATATAAGAAACCTCCATCAATACGACGAAACTACCTCCAACCGAGAGTGCCTGAAGAAGCTCGAGATCACGATCACCTTTCTGACTACCTTGGGACTATCGAGTTTGACCCGCCTCCCCTAACGTAAGGGCATTTTCACACCGGGCTCGAGTGGGGTGGCTTATGTGAAGCGGGGGCACACTCGGGGTGGGCGGCCCATGTGAGGCGGGTGGCTCGTGTGAGGCGAGACCCATATGAAGGTGGGCCCACGAGGAGGGTTCGACTAAGGGCCTGACCTAGGCTATGAGATAAAGGGATCGATTTGCCACACTATCAGTTCAAGCTTTTAGAGCAAGTGGTTAGTTGTCCTGCATCAAAAGTAGTATCAAAGTCAGGTTTCGATCACGGGACCTGTGGGTTAGGGTCCCATGAAGGGGGATCAGCTGAGGGCCTGACCTGGGCTATGAGATAGAGGGATTGATTCACCACGCTCTATCAATTTGAGCTTTTAGAGCAAGTGGTTAGTTGTCCTGCATCATCCCCTCCACCGTTTAAAGAGTTCCGTCCAATTGAGCAAGGAAAGACCATAGAGATATGGAGAGTTAGTAGGGTGTATGTGTATGTGTATTTTTAATATGTATGTATGGGTCTTTGGGTGCGTGCATGTGCACAATGTTAGGTTATCCTGAGGAGTATGTAGTTGTGCTATAGCATTATAATAAATGGGTGTGTTAGGATTTTTTAGACCTAAAACACACAAAACACATTTTCTTCAAAACTCTTTCTTCTCCTCCTCTCTCTTTCCTTATTCTCTCCTAAGATTATCCAACCTCAACTTGGTATCAGAGCAACTTTCAAGTTGATCGGAACTTACAAGGACTTGCTGACATCAGCAACCGTACGGCTGACATCAGCAATGTACAATTCGTATAGACTGTTTTGATCAGGAAGAACATGATTCGATGCATCTCAATTTTAGAAGATTTATAGTGATTTTTATAGAATTTGTGGAGGCTATATGAGGTAAGTTTTGAACCACTTTTTTCATCTGACAAAAAAAAAAAAAAAATCCAAACTTCAATTTTCTGCAATTCTACTCAAATCGATAGAGATTTCTTGGAATCTTCTACACACGTAGGTCAGTTTTGCCCTATCTGACAGCTCAAGGTGTTTTTTTTTTCTTGCATTAAGGGGGAAATTTAAGTAAGTTATGAAGCCTATGGTGGTCCGATTGGGTTGTTTTTGGGGCCCTAGGGATTTTGGACATACACAGGAACTTCCAGTGTATGTTTAGGTTGGTGTTTTTAGTATGTGAGATGTTTTCACATCAGATTCAAGTCTATTTCTGATTCCTGGAGTATTTTTTCAGTTCTAAGGCTGTTGTTGGACCCCGGACCCTCATCTGGAACTCAGATTTGTGTGGATCTGAGATTCTTATATAGTGTGTGCCTTATTTGAGTTGTTTGTTGTTTGATTTTCTTCTTCGTGGGCCCTTATGGAGGACAAAAACTCTTCTGGATCCAGTGTGGGATCTTCATAATTGAATCCCTTGTTGACTACTACAATCAAACTGAACAGTAACAACTATCTAAAATGGGCCTAATCCGTAAAGTTATTTTTAGGGGGTAGAGATAGACTATCCTAAATATTGGATGAACCTTCATATCTGTCGATGAAAATTTCAAGACTTGGACTAAGGAGAACTACCAAGTCATGGCTTGGCTCCTTAATAATATGGATTCCACTATGAACAACTCTGTTATGTTCCTGACCTGGACCAAGAGAGTTCGGGACACCCTCTATGACATGTATTCAAAGGCACAGAATATATCCAGAGTGTTTAAGTTGATCTCTGATATTGGCAAGTTAATATGATTCAAGACCCCTAAAGGAGTATTTTTTTTGGCTCTTTGAGGTATGTGGGATAAACTAGATCTCTATCAACCCCTTCCTACTGTATAAGAGACTATGATCATGCATGGAAGCAACATGAAAACATTCGAAGCATGCAATTCCTCTCTGGCCTTCACTTTTAGTATCACGGTGTTTAGGTAAATTTAGTCATGCTCTCCTCGAGTTTAGATTTGTTCGAAGCCCCGCGAATCATTATCTTTTCATTTGTCGTTAGCCCACCAAGATTATGGTGCTCATTCTCTACATTGATGACATTGTAGTCATAATGAGGGTACGGTGGCCATTTAATACTTTCTCAATCCTCGATTTGAGATCAAAAAAGACCTTAAGACTCTCTAGTATTTCCTAAGAATTGAAGTTGCCCAATTAAAGACTGGAGTTGTGTTCTCTCAAAGGAAATATGCACTTGATCTTCTTTCTAAGACCAGGATGCTTAGATGCAAGCCTACTGCTACTCTAATGGACTACTCAAAAAATCACCCCTGATGACGGTGAACTCCTCTCAGATCCTGGGATATATCACCGGTTGGTTGGTCAACTTATCTACTTAACTTTTACCTAGCCAGACGTATCCTATGTTGTGAGCATTGTTAGTCAATTCATGCATGCTCCTCGTACAGCACATCTGACTGCAGTGTATTGTACTCTTTAATATCTCAAATCTAGTCCAGGTAAAGGTTTACTGCTTCAACCGCATGGTCATCTCCATCTTTCCGATTATTCCAATGCTAACTATTTTGGCAGTTTACATGATAAGCAGTCTACATCAAGGTATTGTACATTTCTTAGTGGAAATCCTGTCACCTGGAAGAGCAAGAAGCAGTCCGTTATAGCTCAATCTTCTGCCAAAGCTAAGTATAGGGCAATAGCTCATGCAACATGTAACTAGTTTGGCTTCACGCCCTTCTCCAGGAACTTGGTTATTCTCCTTTAGGTCCCATTCCATTGCATTGTAACAATCAAGTTGTCATTCACATTGCCAGCAATCCTGTGTTTCATGAATACACGAAGTACATTGAGGTTGATTATCATTTTATTTGGGAGAATGCCACTAACAAGGATATCACCACACCTTTTGTTCGCTTTAGCAAGCAATTAGCTGATGTTCTCACTAAATCTCTCAGTAGGGATGCTCTTCATTGTATCACTAGCAAGTTGGGCATGGTTAACATCTATGCTCCAACTTAAGAGGGAGTATAGAGATATAGAGAGTTAGTAGGGTGTATGTGTATGTATAGTTTTATTTTGTATGTATGGGTTTTTATGTGTGTGCATGTGCACAATGCTCGGTTATTCTGACTACGTAGTTGTGCTATAGCATTATAATAAAAGAGTGTGTTAGGGTTTTTGCGACCTAAAAAACACAAAACACATTTTCTTCAAAACTTTATTTCTTCTCTCTCATAGTCTCTTTCCCTATTCTCTCCTAAGAATATCCAACCTCAACTAGGATGACTCCATCCGACTAACTTCCATTTCCATAGGAGAAACCAACTCCCTATTGAAAGGAAAGGAGTTTCTCAACATGTTTAATTTGCACGAGGGAGGGGAATAAATAACCATTTCATGAGAGAGAGACAGAGAGATGTCCCTCCCCAACGTGTGAGGCCCTCCTCAGCCCAAGTCGCACATGCAAGTGAAGACACGAGACATTCCCTTGCTTCTACCTCACCAAACAGCTTAGCGCCACGTATTGGAATATCTTCGACATGCGAAGAGAGAGAGTGACAGCCATGGTGTGTTATCACGGCTGTTATGTAAAGGTAACAATGCTAACCATTATACGTTATGGGGTTGTAATGGCCGTTATGGAAAAAAAAAAAAAAAAACGACGCGTAATAACCCTGTAAAGGCCGTTACGGCCCCCATAATGGCCATAACAGTCCATTACAAGGCCAATACAAGGTTTTTGGGGTTTTTTCAACCAAAAAAAAATTGATCGTAATGGTCGTAACGAGGGCCGCTATGGCCCGTATCGTAACAATAATGGTGGTGGCCATTATGGAATATCTTGGTGATAGCTATCGCCCTCTCCAAAACTCTCCTCCAGCAAATTAATATTAGATTGGCTTCCGTACATCAATCATCTCAAATATGCACCGTCCTCCCCCTTCCATAAAGACAATGCCTCCCTCCCTTACCCTTTTGAGAACCCCAACTAGCTTCAAATTTTAACGATACGCCACCATGCCACCAAATAGTGCTTGACTTCTGTTAGATTAAGGCCTATTTGGTTCATTTTTTTCACTCACATTTTAACCATTGTTGTCGATTACATCACGATTAGAATTGTATGTATTGAACAGATAAACTATGAGTTTACATGGTAAAATGGCATATATTATATGTAATAGGGATGTTGCCCTCAATCCTTTGGGGGTGCTTCAGGCTTCTTTTGCCACCCCTTTACAGTGAAATATGTAGGGGAGAAGTCCCTCGCCTATCAATGTTCAGTTTAAGTTGGCATAACATGCATACAATTACTTTCAATAGTGTGTTGTTCATTATATTTGTGATTGTAATGACAAATATTTTAATTCTTGATGTTTGGTTAAAATCTTAAACTTCAACAACAATAATTGATAATTAACCCAAAGAATTAGTAAATTCTCAAATGTTTTAACTCCGAATTTAAAGCTTAAAGACTAAAACTCAAGTCAAGTTGAAAAATAACATTCTTCAAAAGAATGGTCCAATACATCATTGAGTACATGTTAAAGCACAAAAGTGATAAATTCTTATATTTCCCTATTTTATATTTTTCCACATTTTTAAACCAAAATATTTATGCTATTATGAGCATAAATCGTAAAACACAAGTGAACCAATAGCTTAAATCAGTGTTCAAAATCTCACCGATAGTATCGATTTTATCACAATAATATCGGTATCGGCGAGTGGACGATATCAAACACCCCTTTTTTGTTTGCTTTCTAGGAATCGACAAGAAATTGTCGATACTTTCAATATTTTCAAATTGTCGACGACAAAGTCGACACTAACCCCATTCAATCCATTGTTCCTACCCACTACCGTCACAAGATTGTCGTTAAATATTGACAAATTTTCACTAGATGTTGCACCCAACTCGAAACAAACAAAATAGTGTCTGCATAAATAGCTGGAAAAAATATATATATATATATAGAAGAACGATAAGGATGTTTGGGACTTCATCAGGTCTAAGTGTAGGATAGAATTTCGGCACCTCTTGTTAAAGCTTTTAGAGCAAAAGTCTCATTTGAGGTGGAAATCTTCTTCTTCTTCTTCTTCTTCTTCTTCTTCCTTGCAATGACTCTCTCTCTCTCATGGAAATAAATGAGTTGTAAACTCTCTCTGTCATTTTCAAGGCTCATTTAATGAGCCTGAAAAAGGCTCTACTGTAAGGGCTCATTTGGGAGCTCATAATTGGAGGTAAATTGGAAATGGAATTGGAGGTGAATGAATTAAGAGTAAATGGCTTACATAGTTGTGTTTGGATGGGATGGGAGTAAATGAAAATGCATTTGAAATCCAAATATTCTGCTTGGATGGAATAAATGGGAGGATTTGGAATGCATTTGAATTTTTCGGTATATTCGCAGGAATATATGCGACATCCCAAATCAGCTTTAATATCTCAACTTAGTCAGGACCTACCAGAAGGTGCAAATGTCAACATCGTGATATGATAGCTCTTGGAATTTACGTATGTAATTATAAATTTTTAATGCAATGAAATTACAAGTAAATACAACATAGCAAACTGGCCTTAAGTTAAAAAGGAGTTAAACAATCATATGATACTCTGGCAGTGTATGATGCTTGATAAACTGACACTCAGAAATTGTATAGGTGGCATATATATTAACTCATAATAAATCGACTAAGTTGTAGAACCTATAGTAACTGAGCCAGTCCCAAAATCAAATTGTTTGAACAACCCAAACCTCTTATTCTAGACACTTGTCAAAAATTAAAATAAAATAAAATTTTGTTTAAATATTTTCAAATTTTATTTGGATGAATGGGATGGACAAATGGGATGGATGGATGGATGTTTGGATGATTGGATTGGGATGAGATAGTTTGATGGTTGGATGGATGGATGCATGGATGGATAGATGGGATGGAAGGATGCATGTTTGGATGATTGGATGGGATGGATGGATGGATGGTATGGTTGGATGGATGTATGGATTAATGGTTGGATGGATGCAAATATGTATTTTAGCATCTCCCGAAGTTTCACTAAAAAATTCCACAGTTTACCCCATGTTTCCCCTATGTTTCTCCTCATTTCCGGTTATCAGCGATAACGATATTGTTTCCATATCCAACCATCTATCCATCTAACCATATCATCCATCCATCCCATCCAATCATCCAAACATTCATCCTTCCATCCCATCCATCCATTCAACCATCTAGCTATGCCATCCATCCAACCATCCAACTATCTCATCCCTCCATCCATCCAACCATCCATTATCCCGTCTAATCAACCAAACATCCATCCATCTCATCTATCCATCCAAACATGCATCCATCCCATTCATCCAAATAATTTTTGAAAATATTTAAATAGAATTTTATTTTATTTTAATTTTCTGCAAGCGTCCACAAATCAAAGGTTTGGATTGTTCAAACAATCTGATTTTGGGACTAACTCAGTTACTGTAGGTTCTACAACTTAGTCGATGTATTATGAGTTAATATATATTCAATTATATAATTTCTAAGTGTCAGTGTATAGCATCATACACTGGCAGAGTATTAAACTCCTTTGTAACTTGGGGCATGTTTGTTATGTTGTATTTACTTGTAATTTCACTGCATTAAGAATTTATTAATTACATATGAAAATTCCAAGAGCTATCATATCACAATGTTGACATCTGCACCTTCTGGTAGGTCTTGACACAGTTACTATAGGTTCTACAACTTAGTCGATGTCTTATGAGTTAATATATATGCAACTATATAATTTCTGAGTGTCGGTGTATAGCATCATACACTGTCAGAGTATTAAACTCCTTTGCAATTTAGGGCATGTTTGTTATGTTGTATTTATTCATAACTTCACTACATTAAGCATTTATTAATTACATGTGTAAATTCTAAGAGCTATCATATCACAATGTTGACATTTGCACCTTCTGGTAGGTCTAACACAAAAAATGGGGCAGACTTTGTGAGCCCCACCATGATGTATGTATTTTATCCAAGCTGTCCATTCATTTTGCTAGATCATTTTAAGGCATGAGCCCAAAAAATGAGGCAGATCCAACGCTTAAGTGGACCACACTAAAGGAAGCAAGGGGAATAATGACACCACCATTAAACCATTGTTTTTTGTGGTGTGGTCCACTTGAGTTTCGGATATGCTCCATTTTTGGGCACATGCCCTAAAATGATCTGAAAAAATAAATGGACGGTGGATATAATGCATACATCATGGTGGGGCCTACCGAGTTTTAATAACGAGGCAAGGTTCCTTTTTCGAGGAGCAATTCTACTATTTCCAAACAAATTACATAAGCAATTATTATGCCTTTACCACATATTTACCTGTATTTACACCAAAACAAACAGGCCCTTGTTTCTTTACAATAGAGCATTTTTCAAGCTCATTAAATGAGGATAGAGAGAATGGGAGCCTTTGCCTTATAAATGAAAGAGAGAATGGGAGACTTTGCCTTGAAAATGACAGAGAGAGTGAGAGATTTTACATCTCATTTATTTTTGTCAGAGAGAGAGAGAGAGAGAGAGAGTCGTTGCAAGGAAGAAAAAGAGGAAGAAGAATAAGATGTCCGCCTCAAATAAGACTTCCACCCCCAATAACTTTAACAAGATGTATCGAAATTTGATCTTGCACTTACACCTGATGAAATCCCAAACACTCTTATCGTTCTTCTATGTTTTAATTTTCAACTATTTACACAGACACTATTCCATCTCTACCTTGAGTTGGGTGTGCATCCAGTGAGAAATTGTCAATATTTAAGGACAATCTCGTGATGGTAGTAGGTGGGAATAATGGATTGAATGGGGTTATTGTTGACTTTATCATCGACAATTCAAAAACTCAAAAATATCGAAAGTATCTGTAATTTCTCGTCAATTCCAGGAAAGGAAACAAAAAAAGGGGTGTTCGATATCATTTGCTCATGGATACCGATACTATCACAATAAAATCGATACTATCAGCGAAATTTTAAACACTGGTTACATGTATTGATGACTTGGGATATGGAAACATGTATCGATTTTATTGTGATAGTATTGGGGAACTTATCACTTTTTTAGGGAAACATTAGGATCATGTTAGAATTTTCAGTGGAACTTTAAGAGATGTTAAATGGCAGATGATACACACTTAGAAATCAAAACATTACAAGAAAATGAACTATAAATAATAGGTTTCCATTAATCCTCAAAAAAAAAAAAAAAAAAAAAAAAAAAAAAGAAGAAGAAGAAGAAGAAGAGGTTTCCATTGTAAAAGGGCCCAAATTATTATTGTCACACAAAAATATTTAATTAATAAATAGGATGCTAATGCACTAGTTTTAAAGGAATACTACAATAATTCAACACGACTAATGCACTAATATAAAACACCCCTAGGAAAGACCATCCCAAAAACAGAAGAAGAAAAAATTAGGGTTTTTATATTTTCTGAAATTTTACAAGTATTAAATCTAGTATCATCGATAATATTGATAAGATCGCATGATATCAATGATAAAGTGCATTTTTTTTCGAAGGGATGTTGTTAATATCTTCAATATTGTTGATGTATGTGATAATACCCACAATATTATCAATATTGTTGACAATATCTTGCAAATTTTATTTTACCCTAATTTTTGTATCGTTGACTTGGGATACAGATAACATCAATGATACTAGGAACATTGCATACTACAAACGATGCACGCCACAATACCTCACAAATAAGGAATGGAAGCAATTGTATAATGATTTGACCCATAGTTGCGGTCTTGTGGATAGTGAGTGGGAAGGAGAGCATGTTCAAGAGTAGAGCAACAGTGCTCAAAATGTCAAGAAGTGTGAGCACCATGAAGCAAGAGTAAGAGAACAATTCTAAAGTGGTAACTAAGTTAAAATGCTCCTAAAACTAAGTTTGACCACATACCCCTAATGGAATTTCCTGACCATAAGCCATTTGAGTCCATCCACTCAAGGCAGACATTACTTTCTCTACTTTCTTCTCCACACCTGAGTTAAAAAATAAAAAATTTAAAAAAAGTGAGTATGAGCAATTATAAATTTAGCACAAAAACCGATAGGTCAATGCAAAAAGGGATGTGAGTTGAATGTTAGAATAGATGGGGACTAACTTTTTTCTCGATATCTTTTAGAAGGGCATTCAAGTCATTCCCCGGAAAATAAACATGCTCTATCCCTTCCTTGGCCCATTCGTTGCATTGCTTTATTTCCTCATCAATTAATATATAGCTTTTAGGAATATTCTTTGTGCTCTCATTGCCACGCGAGGCCGATTTCCCCTTTAAAGAAGGGGTTGATGCGTTTAAAACTGAAGGTTTTCCAGCCTTTGAAAGATCTGCCAGAGCTTTTCGCTCCTTACGCCCTTTCTGCTCAGGTTTTGGCACACCCACTTTTGCACCAATAGCACCTTTTCCTGAAAATAGAATGCTTATTATGCTATTCTAGATCATAAAAATTTCAAACGTCAGAACACTTGACAATTTCGTCACGTAAGCAAAAGAATAAAGAAAAATACCTCCATGAATGTGTACATTTTCATTTTGAATTGCCATAGGCATTTGAGAAGCCATTTACATTTGCTTGAATCAACCTTTGAAGACTTGTAGAGCCACAGATTATCTGCATTATATTCATATTAAGAAGATGCAATCATATAATCAGCACAAATAACTCAATTTGAAATGTTGAAGTTTTCATTTTTTTTTTATATTAAGGATTGTATGTTTTCTTTTTAAATAATGATATTCAAAAAATTTTATGTTTTATTTCAATTGGCTAAAAAAGTAGCTAGTAGATGAAATTAAAGTTTTACAAATTGGCCCATATGCCAACTCATTGAATTATGGATCGGTTTAAAGAGGTCCAACCACCAGTCAACGGTGCCAGTGTTCAAAATATCGGTATCATGTTACTTATCGCAACCTTGGGATACATAAATGTATCGGTTATCGCACAGGATAT
Source organism: Magnolia changhungtana (assembly GCA_030180095.1). Taxonomy (NCBI): domain Eukaryota; kingdom Viridiplantae; phylum Streptophyta; class Magnoliopsida; order Magnoliales; family Magnoliaceae; genus Magnolia; species Magnolia changhungtana. Next base: position 2,776,206 of record JASAUF010000096.1, read on the forward strand.
ATCGTTTGTATCGGGTAATTTATCGCACTTTTTGGGAAACATTGGGAAAATGGTTGAATTTTTCAATGCAACTTCAAGGATTGTTACAAAGTACCTTAATACAAACTTTTAAATCATAACATCTCAAAAAAGAAGTGCACATATTAGGTTTCCTTTGTATAGGGTCTTAAGCTATGTACTGTCTAACTGAACTAACGCAACTATATTCAAATTGAATGCATAACATTTAGAGTGTATGTGATGACCATTTCATTAAACACTCCTAAATACTTCAAAATTAGTCTCAATTGATAGCTGGCTGAAGGAAATTTTTGAAAAAATTAATAATAATTTTTTATTTTTTTATTAATTTTTAATTAAAAAATGAATTTTATTTTCTGAAAATTGACAAGGACTTAGTAGATCAGCCCTCATACATGCTTGATTTCATGTTTAGAGTGCAACATTGCAAGCAATTTGGGAGAAATTTGGAAAATTTTGAATTTTCCTCAATTTTTCCCAAATCGAACCACCAACACTCGAATTTCGAAATTAGAATGTATGTGATGATCATTTCATCGAATACTCCTAGATACTTCGAACTTAGTCTCAACTGACAATTGGTTTAAGGAAATTTTCAAAAAAAAAATGTGGAGAACATGAAGAACCGGTGGATATCGAAATCAAAGCTCCAACTCCATGATTTTTCAAGCAAAACATGAAGAACCAATAAATTTATAACCATTTGACATTGATTTAACATAATTTCAACTAAAAAAAAAAGATCAGAAATTGAAAATGATCACTGGATCGAACATGTGGGATATATCGGCACTACCTGTGCGTTTCGTATCGCACAGGTGGGATACAATATATATCATGGGATATATCGGCCGATATCGTCGATATTTAAAACATTGTCTAAAGGTTTTACAATAGCCAAACAAAAATAAAGTATACGACAGTGTCTTTGGTAGCGCTCGTAGCGTAGTGTGTAACTTACACTTCGTAGCGTAGTGTAGCTAAAACGATATGTAGCATATGTAAGTAGCATAGCTCCCTAGTACCATAAGCCACAAGGCATGTAGCGTAAGCTATAGAGCATGTAGCATACGCTATATGTAGCGTGTAGCACAAGTAGTGTATGCAACCCAAAATCTCCCCCTTTTTAAGTTTTTCTTCTATGCTAGTTCAGCGCCTATTTTAAAATAGTGTGACTCATCCCCATCACACATGGCACTACATTAGGTCAATCCGGACCATCCAAATTGTGGTCCATATCATGGATAGAGCACTAACATCAATCCAAACCATCCAAATTGTGGTCCATGTTGTGAATTTGTAATGTTTCAATAAATAAAGAAAAGAGGTCAAACTTAGAGATGTCTAAAGGCAAAGAGGATAGAGATTTTGCATGGGAATATGTGGTTGACGATCTAGATTCGCAATCAAGAACTCATAGGAATTATGCATTTTATAAATTTTATCATAGTTTTCTATTATTTTAATTAAAAAATATTAAGTATTGTGTAGCTTACACTACATGCTATAGAGGGTCAAATGCTACGCTATACACTACATGCTATCTAAGACACTGGTATACGAAATGTAATTTTTAGAATTAGTATAAGTGAGAACAAGGAATTAATTAAATTTGATGGCCAAGAAGTACCCCAGAAAGACCACTTCAGATATCATTCTTGGGTCAATACTTCATGAGAACGAAGAGATTAAGAAGGATGTTAACCATAGAACTAGAATTGGGAGCATTAAATGGAGATGTCATGTGTAATTCTATGTGATTGCCGCATAATAATCAAATTGAAGGAGATATTTCATAGTACAGTTATAAGACCACCAATGCTCTATGGGATAGAATGTTGGGCAGTCAAGTATGTTGAGTTGTATTAGTGGCAAGACAAGGAAGGATTGAATTAAAAATGAATGCATTAGAGGGAAATTATGAGTAGCCCCAATAGGTAATAAGATGAGGGAAAGTAGACTTTACATGGTTTGGTCATATCTATCATAGGCTAAGAACTACATCTGTTAAGACTGATTCAAGTTGAAGGCTTTAAAAGGGCAAGGGAAAGGCCCAAAAGGATGTAGGTGGAGGTAGTAAGAAACAATCTGAGCCTATGATTTAACTGAGGATATAGTCCTAGATAAAGTGAAATAGTGAACGGTAGTCATGTCTTCAACCCAAGCTAGTTGGGATAAGGCTTAGATGGTAATGATATGTGTTTGTGTTTACATACACAGAGAGTCTTGATCCCATAGTATTGAGCAAAGTTGGCTCCGTCGTGATGTGTATCAGACATCCACCCCGTCCATCATGTACACCACCACCTCATGTTCACCCTAGAACCCAAAAGACAGGTTGATCCAAAACTTAGGTGGGCCGACACTAGAGGGAGCAATGTAAAATCATGCTTAAAACTCTAAATCATGTGGTGCAGCCCACTTGAGTCCTGGAATCGGCCTGATTTTCGGTGTCCTTTCATCTTGGTGGGTTGCATCTAATGAATGGATTGGACGGCATATACATGTCAAGGTGGAATCAACAATCAATCTGTAAGGTTATTGGTTGGGCCTCCCTTCCCAACCATCCCCTATGGTGTGGCCCATCTGAGTTTCTATTCTCCCTAAATTTTGGGCTCAGGGAGAAGTTGATGGCGTGCACTCAATAGAGAGATTAGATCTCTAAAACACATCATGGTGGGGGCCACTTGTGTCCTTCAAGCATATCAATATACCACATTTCACACATCATTACTTTTGCTAGGATCATCAGTTCGTTTTGAGTTTGTAGCGGTACAGCCATTCATGCAGCCATCCAACAGATTAACAGTCCAAATCTCATATATGTGATTCATATGTATGAAGATTGAGTGCATGATATGATTGGAGGCCTGTTCCACTATAAAATAAGCTTATTCTACATCACTTACTAATATGACCATAAAAATCACCTGCATGGTGTGTGAAAGTTGCTCACCTGCCCTTGTGGGGCCCACCATGTCATGTGTATGCCATCCAACATGTGCATAAAATGAACCCCACTATGATGATAGGAATACACAAAACTCAAGCTTGTGCAATCATCAAGTGGGCCACACCATAGATAACAATCGACAACCACCTAAAACCTCCAAAATCGAGCAGTGGCCCACATTATGGTTGGATCGACCTAATTTTTGGGGCGTCATGGTGGGGTGACCCGACCATGATGGACGAGTTGCATTCCATACATACACTACAGTGGACCCCACATGAAAAGCGTTGCAGAATAAGCTTATTGTCCAATGCAATAGAAGAACTAGCCAGGCCACTACATACACATGGTGGGCCCAACGTGTATGCAGATTTAGTGCATGATGCCTAACCTAGACATTTAGCTCTTAGCAGCCGATACTTTCTGATTTGGGATTTTCTACAAAATAGAGCTTCATGCTCATTGACTATGAATTCAGCAAATTACAGTCAGCAGCAAAAATGATACATCTTGCATTTTTTAGCATTAAATAAACAAGCACAACTTACGTGTTCTTATACCCACATATAAAGACTGCTTGGGTGGAAATCCTATGAACATCCAAATTTCAACACCTGCCAAATTCTAAAGAATTGCATGGGAAATGAGAGTGGGTATCCTGCTCACAATTAAGAACGGTGGAAGATTTTTACAGAATGTTATGTTTAGCAATGGGAGCACATAATCTTTTCCCTAAATGAACATCATAAAATCTCAAGTATTAGCACTAAAGAAATATAGCCATTCTCGAGAACACAAATCCTGAAACAAGTTCTACCATTTCCTCACAATTCACAGCTTCCTTTTTCCAGAACCTAATATCCTCAGGACTGAAATTTTATTGCTCTTTTCGATGGCACAAAGAAGTTTGTGCTCCATCTATGTGTCGAAAACATGTGAAATCTAGATCGCTCATATGGACCCCACCACAGAGATGTCATGGCCCAACAATCAGAAAAACTTAACCACTACTGGTACTCATGACAACTACAACACTACCACTGGACACTTATCAAACCTTTGCAGAATGCCAAGAAATACGGAAATGGTTGATTTTCCATTAATGAGTCCAGAACTGTAGACCAGCAAAATGCCTTCATCAACTACATCCATAATGGAATACTGCCCAATGATATCAAAGAAAAGGCCTAGATTTTATTTTATTTTTTTCACACGCACACACACCACACACACTCATGCCGTAATGGAATTTCACCACCTATAGGTACTCGAACCCTTGACCGGGTGTTGAAACTCCTAAGAATCTACCACCGGAGCAAGAAAAGGCCTAGATGACGTCAAGGTGAAAAACATAAAATAAAAAATTGCTCAATGTGATATTGCTTCGTTGCCTATACAATAAATAAGTAAAGGAAGTTCTTCAAGAAGAACATAATGTCATCTTGATCGTTTCTAAAAATGAAGGTTGGGATGCTACAAGCCTACGCTGGTGAAGGATGCCAATGAATTCTCCATGATGTGAACAATTTCATGCGAACTTTATCCATCAAGCCCCTGAACCGCTTATATTTGACAATGGCATCATGGCACTTTGAAGTAAGGAGAATGGACATTGTAGGGCCCATTAAACTACCGTCAGCGCCAATACCATCGGTTTATTTTGACAGTGACGTATTACTTCTCAAAATGGGAGGAAAAAACACACTATCTGAAGTAAAAACATTGGTGTTACTAAACCACTTTAGTCTGATATTATTTGTTTATTTGGAGTCCCTAAGCAATTTATACATGATAATGGACCACGATTCAGAGACCAACATTTCAACAAGTATTGCGCAAAGCACAAGATAGAGAACTTTTCTTCGACAGCTTATAATGCAGCTCCAAACAAGTTAACAGAAGCCTTAATAAAAACCATATGTAATTCATTTAAAAAGATGGTTCAAAGAATAAGCATGTCCAGCATGAATCTCTCCCAGAGGTATTATGGACATATCAGACTGCAATATGAGGAGCAACTAAAATGACACCTTTCTTATTAGTTTATGATCTGAAGGGGTACTACCACTGGAGATGCAAATTCCTTCACTACGGATAGCTCTAGAAAGCACCAAAGAGGAAAATACCAACTCTCGGAAGCTCTCAATGAGAAAAGACTCGAAGCTAGGCAGCTAACTAAATTGTACCAAGCTCAGGTGTCAGCAGAGTTCATCAAAAAGGTATGAACGTTGGGTTTTTAGAAGAAAAGACTTGGCACTTCCCATAAAGGACTGGTGATCACTGCTCATGGATCAAGGTGAAATTCAGCAAAAAAAAAAAAAAAGAGGGGACCATTTATCAGATATGGTTTATTCTAACGGCACGTATGGCCTCCTTGCTCTTGAAGGAGATTGGAATTTTATAATTGTCAATGGGAAGTTCATCAAAATCTATACCCATGTAAAAACCAACAAGGAAAAAAAAAAGAAAAAAATAACAAAACAAAAAAATAAAAACAAAATCGATCAATGAATGGGACAAAACCTACCATTTGGATATCCCTGACTATCCAACCAATTCATTTTTTGACATCATGCCCCATCGGTAGCGGAGCACAGTGGATGAGAAAGCCTGCTGATTGATGCCCAGGATCATCCCATGAACTAGACTTTTCCCACCAGATGAAATAGTCTGGATGCTGTACACGTGGTTGTATATAGATGTATTCTCTTCTCGTTTCAAGAAAAGGGGAAAAATCTCTACATGATCATTTGGCAACCTGAAAAAGTACAGTTCTAGAAATGGAAACTTTTTCTTTTTTCAGGGTCATTTCATGCATTTGAGAACCTGGAAAAGGTTAGAAACAGTTTCCGGTTGGAAACTGATTCTAGCAAAGGACCAGTTTTTGGATTCCTAGCCAGAGGCTGGCTTGCAAATTCCAAGGGAGTGGATTCCCTCCTAGAATTACATTTTCAATACCCAAAAAAGATTCAGGGAATTTGTAAATTTGTTTCATGAAAATAAATTATTAACTATTAAACTCACAGGTTGCTAAACAATTCCTAAGATTTCTTTGTAACTTCTCCAAATCAACCATTCTCTCATAACCATTTTAATTCAAACATATACAGATTATAGATCAACCATTCTCTCATAACCATTTTAATTTAAACATATACAGATTATGAATCAATTGTTTTCTCATAATCATCTCAATTAAAACATATACGGATTATAAATCAACCATTTTCTCATAATAATCTAAATTCAAACATAAATATAGATTATGGAGGAATGATCACATGCCGCTCCCAGCATGCTAGGCTTTTACCATGCAGCACCATTTTTCCCACCAGCATGTCCTGCGTGTGTTGTATCCATGATGTGCAAAATGTGGGTGCATTGTGTTTACACCCATTTTCCGTGCCCTGACATGGACCAATCAAAGGTCACCATGGGTCGACACTATGTGACTGCAACTGGCATGAAACCTACTCTCATCTGAGAGCATCATCATTTGATCTTCCTTCAGCGATATGCATTCGGTTAATGAGGCAACATACCCAACACGTCTATAAGAGACCCGCCGAGAAAACGGATATATCACAAATCTGGTTATGATATTCTCGGTTAGGCCGTCTCTCACAGTCCTTCCAAAATGGAAGATCTTCCCAAAGACATTCGGAATGGTTGTAGCGTTTGAGAAGATTCCGAATATCCAAAGATCGGACCGATGTCCAAGCGAACCCAACCATGGCTCGGACCCAAGTCAAGAGAAATAGATGCATTGGCTAGATCAAGCCTTCCCCACCGTACATTAATCGGCATTAAGAGAATGGGGGAACTATATCAGATTTGGGCCGATGGCATATCCATATCGAGAGTCAAATCCCTCCGTCACTCCAAACCATCACTTGTGGGATGGTTAAGTGCAGGAGGAGGTTTGATTTGGACCATCCAACACATTTATGTGAAGGAGGGGGGCTACTAAGAGAGTGGTCATGGTCGATTTGACACCCGAATAAGCCCATGAGGTTCCCGAAATCTGATCTGGTGGCCCACATCTAGAAAAACTTTAGTGGTCGATAGCCCGATCTGTGTAGTGGACCATCAGCAAAGACATTGAGTAGCCAGGATTGATCCAGATCTAGCCCTTGACCTGGTTGTCTTTGATCAAAGGAATCTTGACATATCTAGGCCTGGTATCTAGTGGACCACGAACATCTCCATGACAGATCACCTACGAGAAGTTCCGAGAAGCCAAGGAGTCCGGCTCCGACTAGAGTCCTTTTTTTCCAATCTAAAGTAGCCAGTTCCGAATCTGTCGAAGAGATTTTCTTATTCGAAAAGCTTGCAATGTGAGAGTAAAAGATTCAAGATCAGGAAGGAAACCCCAGCAAGGGTTTCACCGCCTTAACAATCTATAAAATGAGCAATTATAGAAGAGCTCGGAACCCTATGCCAAACACATCAATCTATCTTTTAGATTATCTTTCATTTACCTTAGCATAGCTTAGTTTTACATAACTACTGCCTAGTAGCTCCCGCTACAGTGTCTTAGGAATAAAAGTAATTTTTCTGCAATATTAAGTTGTAGGACTGTGATCATTTAAGTTCCAATTTAGCTTATCACACCTACCTCGATCGTCTTTTTCGATAGACGCATCAAGTATTTATCTTTTCCTTTCTTGTTTATTGATTTGGTTGTCTTGTAACTTGCCGATTGTAATGAACATCATTTCCAAATATTAATGAATCGGCAATATTTTGCCTTCTTTAATTTCCATGTGTATCCTTGTTCCTTTGAGAAATATTGAACTGTGAGTGTTAGTGAAAGAGTGAAATAACAAGTCCTTAAGTCCGTAAACCCACGTCTATTGTCATAAGGCAAAAAGAATCCACTCGGAAGGGCTAACCCCTATCCTTTCACAAATTGCCTGAGCGGAAGCACAAATATTAGTGTTTGAGAGGATCCCGGATCTTTGATCCCAGTCTCCAATCTGTTCAACTCAACGCAGGGGGACACCAGCGATTCAGTCAAACTTTGAGTCGAGTAGACTCTGGCACGCCCGTGCACTTTACCCACACACAAAAACCCAATCTAGGCCCTCGATCACACGAGTGGCCCAGTTTGATTGAATTGGCGACAAAACATTGTGAAGATGAAATGGCGCAATAATCAGCCATGCCCACCCATCAAGAGGACCACACCATTGAAAATAATGGATGGACAATGATCGGTCCCAAACAATGTGTGGCCCATACGATGAGTGAATCGGCCTGATTTTTCCACCAGGCGATCTTCATAGTAGGTCCCACCTTTTCCACGGCTCAAATGTCCCGCAAATATCACATGCATGGTAAAATATTGCCACGTTGGGGATGTTCATGATCATTCCTCATATATATGACGACACCATAAACAGAAATTGCAAACCCTAGAAAGAGATCAGAAGAAGAAAAACAATATTCGAAGAGGGATTTGAGACAAAAACGAAAAGGCATAGATGAAAACCTGGTATCCAAACGCTAAAATCCGAAATCCCCGATTCCCTTTGGAAAATCCTCGATCCCATATAGTTCAGTGGTAATGAGAAGATGAAAGAGGGAAAGGGGTCGGTGGTTGTTTAAATTTCGAACCAAAATGACAGTAATACCCTTCTCCCGGCACTTATTTTCGCGAGAAATTTTCGACTATATAACCCATTTATGGCCCATTTTCGAGACGAAGCCCACCTCATTTTACCTTCCAAGAATAAGCCCCAGCTGTACAGACGCCTTCCCAAAGGTCGAAAATGCCCCTGGTTTTTCCTTCAAGCGGATCGGCTGGTGCTCGAAGACAAGCGCTGACGCTCCTCGAACTCTGAGTTGAACGAACGAGTCAAAAGATATCAAAGTTACATGGGCCCCACAGTTACGTATTTATTATATCCACAACGTTCATCCATATTTTGAGATCATTTCGGAGCATTATCAAAAAAAAAAATCATATCTAAAGGTCAACTGGACCACACCACAAAGAGCAGCGGGAAAATTGATTTTCACCTTTAAAAATTTTGTAAGGCCCACCATAACATTTATTTTTCATCCAATCTATTCATAAGGTCACAAAGACCAGGATGAAGAGGAAAAACAAGTTTCATAATGATCTAAAACTTCTGTGACCCCTAAAAGGGTTTCAATGGTAGACGTTCAATCCTCCACAGCCTTTAACAGTGTGGTCCACTTGATAGCTAGATCTGTCTTATTTTTCGTCTCAAGCCTTAATAAGAGTTCTCCAAAAATATGGACGGTTTGGATATAACACATACCTCATAATAGGACCCACAAAAAGCGGTGGGGATTACAACAGCAAAAAATAAAAAAAATAATAAATAATAATAATAATAATAAATAAATAAATAAATAAAAATCAGAAACTTATGGCTACTGGGCTTTCTATGGCTACGGATAATAATTGTAGCCATAGTCGTCGCCCCTACCATTTCAATATGTCCTTTTATATGTATCGAAGGTCTTTCGATATATCGAAGGTCTTTTGATTAATTGAAAAAGGTCCAGAACTGTCCAGCAAGTTTGCCTTAAAAATCCTGCAATTTTCGATTAATCAAAGATCTTTCAGTTAATCGAAAAAGGTATTTTACCTTTAGCTACGGATTCTAACCGTAGCCATGAAAATTTTTATTTTTATTTTTTTTTTTATGTGGAGAACTTCATTCTACCTACAATTTTCTCTAATACATATTTATATAAATATGCATATATAAGCGTATAAAAAAAATTCTCTTTTTCTTCATTTCTTTCTTTATTCATTTAACAACAATATCTTCTAAACCAAAATTAGTTACTTGACGTACCCTGTATGATTTTGGAGTAGGAGAAGCTACTTTAGCCAGCCAACCTTGTTATTTTTCAAGTTTCCATCAAGTCGATGGTCGAAAATCCATTTCATTCACTTCACGGTCAATTTCAATCAGTTCGTGGTCAATTTCACTCATTTCATTTACTTCACGATCAATTCGCTTCACTTCACGGTCATTTCCATGCATTTCACGGTCATTCCCGGCAATTCCGTGTTGATTCACGGTCATTTCCACGCATTTCACGATCAATTCCCTTCACTTCACGGTCATTTCCACGCATTTCACAGTCAATTCACTTCACTTCATTGTCATTTCCATGCATTTCATGGTCATTCTCAGCGATTCCATGTTGATTCACGATCATTTCAACGCATTTCACGGTTAATTCCTTTCACTTCACAGTCATTTTCACGCATTTCACGGTCAATTCACTTCACGGTCATTCCCGGCAATTTGGTGTTGATTTACGGTCATTTCCACGCATTTCACGGTCAATTCCCTTCACTTCACGGTCATTTCCACGCATTTCACGGTCAATTCGCTTCACTTCACGCCCATTTCCATGCATTTCATGGTCATTTTCACGCATTTCACGGTCAATTCGCTTCACTTGATGGTCATTTCCATGCATTTCACGGTCATTCCCGGCAATTTCGTGTTGGTTCACAGTCATTTTCATGCATTTCACGGTCAATTTCCTTCACTTCATAGTCATTTCCATTCATTTCACGGTCAATTCGCTTCACTTCACGCCCATTTCCATGCATTTCACAGTCATTCCCGGCGATTTCGTGTTCATTCACGGTCAATTCGACGCACTTCACAGTCAATTCACTTCACTTCACGAACATTTCCATGCACTTCACGGTCAATTCACTTCACTTCACCGTCATTTCCATGCATTTCATGGCCATTCCCGGCAATTCCGTGTTCATTCACGGTCAATTTGACGCACTTCACAGTCAATTCACTTCACTTCACCGCCATTTCCACGCACTTCGCGGTCAATTACTGTGAATGACCGTGAAGTGCGTCAAATTAACCGTGAAGTATGTCAAATTGACCGTGAATGAACATGGAATCGCCGGGAATGACCGTGAAATGCATGGAAATGGTCGTGAAGTGAAGTGAATTGACCGTGAAGTGCGTCGAATTGACCGTGAATGAACACGGAATCGCCGAATGACCGTGAAATGCATGGAAATGACGGTGAAGTGAAGTGAAAGTGAAGTGAATTGACCGTGAAGTGCGTCAAATTGACCGTGAATGAACACAGAATCGCCGAGAATGACCGTGAAATGCATGGAAATGATGATGAAGTTAAGTGAATTGACCGCAAAGTGCGTGGAAATGGCCGTGAAGTGAAGTGAATTGACCGTGAAGTGAGTCGAATTGACCGTGAATGAACATGGAATCGCCAAGAATGACAGTGAAATGGATGGAAATGATGGTGAAGTGAAGTGAATTGACCACGAAGTGCATGGAGTGGTCGTGAAGTGAAGTGAATTGACCGTGAAGTATGTCAAATTAACCGTGAACGAACACAGAATTGTCGGGAATGACCGTGAAATGCATGGAAATGACGGTGAAGTGAAGTGAATTGACCACGAAGTGTGTGGAAATGGTCGTGAAGTGAATTGAATTGACCGTGAAGTATGTCAAATTGACCGTGAAGTATGTCAAATTGACTGTGAACGAACACAGAATTGCCGGGAATGACCGTGAAATGCATGGAAATGACGGTGAAGTGAAGTGAATTGACCACGAAGTGTGTGGAAATGGTCGTGAAGTGAATTGAATTGACCGCGAAGTGCGTCGTATTGACTGTGAATGAACACAGAATCGCCGGGAATGACCATGAAATGCATGGAAATGACGGTCAAGTGAAGTGAATTGACCGTGAAGTGCATGGAAATGGCCGTGAAGTGAAGTGAATTGATCGTGAAGTGCGTCGAATTGACCGTAAATGAACACGGAATCACCGGGAATGACCGTGAAATGCATGAAAATGACAGTGAACTGAAGTGAATTGACCGCGAAGTGCGTGGAAATGGCCGTGAAGTGAAGTGAATTGACCGTGAAGTACGTCGAATTGACCGTGAATGAACACGGAATCACCGGCAATGACCGTGAAATGCATGAAAATGATGGTAAAGTTAAGTGAATTGACCGCGAAGTGCGTGGAAATGGTCGTGAAGTGAAGTGAATTGACCGTGAAGTGCGTCAAATTGACCGTGAATGAACATGAAATCGCTGGGAATGACCGTGAAATGCATGGAAATGATGGTGAAGTGAAGTGAATTGACCGCGAAGTGCATGGAAATGGCTGTGAAGTGAAGTGAATTGACCGTGAAGTGCGTCGAATTGACCGTGAATGAACACGGAATCACCGGGAATGACCGTGAAATGCATGGAAATGACGGTGAAGTGAAGGGAATTGACCGCGAAGTGTGTACAAATGGCCATGAAGTGAAGTGAATTGACCATGAAGTGCGTCGAATTGACCGTGAATGAACACAAAATCGCCAGGAAGGACCGTGAAATGCATGGAAATGATGGTGAAGTGAAGTGAATTGACCGCGAAGTGCATGGAAATGGCCATGAAGTGAAGTGAATTGACCATGAAGTGTGTCGAATTGACCGTGAATGAACATGGAATTGCCAGGAATGACCGTGAAATGCATGGAAATGACCATGAACTAAAGGGAATTGACCGTGAAGTGCATGGAAATGACCGTGAAGTGAAGAGAATTGACCGTGAAGTGCATGAAAATGACCGTGAATCAACACGGAATTACCGGGAATTACTGTGAAATGCATGAAAATGACCGTGAAGTGAAGCGAATTAACCGTGAAGTGCATAGAAATGACTACAAACTGATTGAAATTGTCCGCGAAGTGAATGAAATGGATTTTTGACCATCGACCTAATGGAATCTTGGAAAATAACAAGGTTAGTTGGCTAAAGTAGCTTCTCCTACCCCAAAATCATATATGGTACGTCAAGTAACTAATTTTGGTTTAGAAGATATTCTTATTAAATGAATAAAGAAAGAAATGAAAAAAGGAGGGAAAAAAATTTATATGCTTATATATACATATTTATATAAATATGTATTAGTGAAAATTGTAGGTAGAATAAAGTTCTCCATGTGAAAAATAAAAATAAAAAAATAAAAAAAATTTGCATAGACTTTTACGGACTACAGCTATGGCTATGGCTATAATCCATAGCTATAGCTTCGATACATATCAAATACACTTCGATATATATCGAAAATTGCTGGATTTTTATGCAAACTTGCTGGACAATTCTGGACCTTTTTCGATTATATCGAAATACCTTCGATACATCGAAGTACATATCGAAAGGCCTTCGATACATAGAAAAGGACTTATCGAAAAAGCATTGGCTGCGGTAATGGCTACGGTTATAATCCGTAGCCATAGGTTCCAAACTTTTTTTTTCTGTTGTAATCCCCACCGCCTTTGTGGGTCCTTTTATGAGGTATGTGTTATATCCAAACCGTCCATCTATTTGGCGAACTCGTATTAAGTCTTGAGACGAAAAATAAGACAGATTTAGCTATCAAGTGGACCACACTGTAAAAGGCAGTGGAGGATTGAACGTCTACCATTGAAACCCTTTTAGGGGTCGCAGAAGTTTTGGATCATTATGAAATTTGTTTTCCTCTTCATCCAGGTCTTTGTGACCTTATGAATAGATTGGATGGAAAATAAATGTTATGGTGGGCCCTACAAAAGTTTCAACGGTGAAAATCAATTTTCTGCTGCTCTTTGTGGTGTGGTCCAGTTGATCTTTGGGTATGATTTTTTTTTTCGATAATGCTCTGAAATGATCTCAAAATATGGATGAACGTTGTGGATATAATAAATACATAACTGTGGGGCCCATGTAACTTTGATATCTTTTGAACCGTTCGTGCAACTCGGAGTTCGAGGAGCGTCAGCGGCCGATCCTCTTGCGGAAGGACAAGCAGGGGCATTTTCAACCTTTGGGAAGGCGTCCGTACAGCTGGGGCTTATTCTTGAAAGGTAAATTGAGGTGGGCTTCATCTCCGAAATGGGCCATAAATGGGTCGTACAGTCGGAAATTTCTCTATTTTCGCCTGTTAATTGGTACTCTGGCAGCATGTGTGGCTTAGTACTCAGGCGCTTAAATAGTACACGTCATTAAACCAGTTGAACTGTGTACCTCACTATCTCTAAGGTACAGCCCCAAAATTAGATTGGTTAAACAATCCTAACCTCTGATTCATGGACATATCTTTGTTGGAATAAGAACATTGGATCGTTTGCATTTATAACCGCCTAATAGATGTCCAACGATGTGATAGGAAGATAATCCGCTAAGTATAATTATTTTGTTTGATACATCTAAACTAGAATCCATAATTTAGACTATTTAACTTAAATGCATTGCATTCCACCAATGCAATTTCCAAGTGATTGTGCATCATTTTTCCCCTTTACAATTGATAGGGAACTGGGCAACTTACTTTTAAGCTTGCATCTATATAGATTGAGATCAGCTGCAATTCATGTGAACTGGAATTATTAATTATATTTGATAGCTTGTAATCGAAATTTACTGGAATCTAATAATTTTGTAACTGAAATCATCAATTTTTATTTAGCAAGCTGTATTTGGAAGAGGGAGTGAGAGAGACGATTATGCCATAGGAATCGATGGTAAGTAAAATCCATGTGATTTGTATGAGAACCTTTTTCACATACAAGGCTTTCTTTCCATCAAAAGTATCAGTTACAGAGAACATCCCAGCCATAGAAAGGGTACTCTAGAGATCAGCTAGGACAATCAGATCACTCTGCTGCTTCGTGTTAGACCATCGACTGTCTATATGTTTCAACGAGATTAACCACCTTAATGAGTGCACCCATTTTAATCTCAGGTGATTTTTACAGGTGGTCTACCTTTTTCAGCTCAGGTTTTTAGTAAAATCAACAAGAAAGTGATTCTAGCAAGGATAAAATTGTGTAAAATTGATTCTCAATAAATATTTTTGGTTAACATTTTTAAGGAAAATATAATTTCTTGCTGGTGAAAGGGCTGACTCATCGACGGTGTGCCCCACACAATGAATGGTATACATCAATGATTAGACATTTTTGAATAAAGGACAAATCATTTACAACTATAAGATTTTACAACACATGAGTTCTGTTGGGCACGAAAGCATTACTCAGACGTGACCTATATTTGAATAAAACAAGTACTGCGAAAGAAAATTCAAGCATACACAGAGACACAACAATTTACGTGAAAAAAAAACAACTCTTACTAGAAAAAATCACAACACAAAAACGATAAGCAATCCACTACAAAATGCAATTACAAGATATTGAAAACTTAGAATCAAACCCTAAGAGTAGAAAA
Source organism: Magnolia changhungtana (assembly GCA_030180095.1). Classification (NCBI taxonomy): domain Eukaryota; kingdom Viridiplantae; phylum Streptophyta; class Magnoliopsida; order Magnoliales; family Magnoliaceae; genus Magnolia; species Magnolia changhungtana. The sequence continues at coordinate 2,791,441 of JASAUF010000096.1, forward strand.
CCCTATATCCCCTTTCTCCAAACTCTAACTCTCTCTAGAACAATTATGTATATATCATAATCTTGCAATAACCCGGTTTATATAACACAATTTCAAAATTAGAAACAAAACCGCCCCATATGTAGAAGTTGTGTGCACCGTCGATCGATCGACTCTGATCGATGATCTTTAATTGATCGACATCACAAGTTCGATTCGATAAAACTTGATCAAAAGTGTCCAGAGAGCTAACTTGATTTTCTGGAATTATCTCGATCAATCGAGACTCAATGTTTGATCAATCGAACATGTTGAAAATTGTCTAGAGACAAAATTGAAAATTTTGAGATTTTCTCAATCCAATTGAAGTTGTCATTGATCGATCGAAATCTCATGTTTCAGCATAGATCGAAGGCACCAATTTCAACAATCTTCATTGTGGCTTCAATCTTCATGATCTGCTGTTTCAAGTTGCTTCCTCCATCTCTAATAGTCTCCATCATTGCTTCTTGTGTGCAATTTATCTTCTTCATCCTTCGCTAAGGCCAAAGAAGTTGAACAAAATTTAAACTTCTCTACAGGAATTCATTCATCCTTCACCAAGCCGGAGAAGTTGAACAGAACTTTTGTTTCAAGCTGCTTCCTCTATCTCTAATCGTCTCCATCATAGCTTCATCATTGCTTCTTGTGAGCATTTTGTCTTCTTCATCCTTTGCCGAGGTCAGAGAAGTTGAATAGAATTTAAACTTCTCTATAGGAATTCATTCATCCTTCGCCAAGCCGGAGAAGTTGAACAGAACCTGAACTTCTCTGTAGGAACAACTTTCATAAGCATGTCCATTGAATTTCCATTTGTGTGAATCTTCTTAGGAATGACATCTCTTTCCTATAGCATCTACCGGATAAAGTGATGAAACACATCGATATATTTATCGGGAATGGTATATTGAGTTCTTGGCCAAATTGATCACGCTTTCACTATCATAATGTATAGGCACGACTTCCTACTAAAGCCCCAACTCATTCATAATACCTATCAACTAAACTGTTTCCTTGAATGCTTCTATCACCGCCATACATTTTGCTTCAGTCATTAAAAGGGCGACCACGGACTGAGGCTTCGACATTCAATTGATCGCTCCACCCGTTAACACAAACGAGTAATTTTAAGTCGATTTTTTATTATCCATGTTCCAAGCATAATCAGCGTCCACATAGCCTACCAATTTCCCCTCAAATTTTTTAAATGTCAAGATATACTCAGTCATACCTCATATGTAATGAAGTAGCTATTTCTCTGTCTTCCATTATTGCTTGCCGAGGTTTGACATGTATTTACTCATAACACATACTATGTGTAAAATATCTGGTCTTGTACAGACCATGACATACATCGATCAAACTGCCAGGTGCACTTGAGTATGGCACATGAGACTATGCTGCTTTTCTTCATCTATAGTAAGGCATTACTCTAAAAAAAGCCGAAAGTGAATGGTGTGGGGTGTGCTAACTTGATAAAGAACTTCTTAAGATACTCCTCTGGAGACAATTATAGTCTACTCCTTTTCCTGTCTATTTATACATCAATGTCGAAAATCCTATTTGTAACCCCCAGATCTTTTGTCTCGAATGTTCTAGATAATTTAGACTTCAATATGTTGATCTCAGACATATTATCGTTGGCGATAAGCATTTCATCAGCATACAATACTGGGATAATGAATTCTCCATTACTCATATTAATTCTTCATTAAATAAACTCACACCTTTAGAGAGAAGTCGTATGTCACGCCCCAAACCCGGAAATCAGATTCACAGGAATCCCAATCACCGAATCCAGTGCGACAGCCTCCGTAGTACCCCATTCTCAGCTCCTAGCGTCCATAAGCCAGATTCCGATCCTGGGATCCTACAAGGAAAATTTTTTTTGTACATTTAACTCGTAATAAGCATAACTATAAGCATACCCCAAATTGCAAAGGCAACATCAACATCACATATCCACTATTATAAACAATTTAATACAGTGCTGAAAAGGAAATAAATAAATCGAAAATCAAGCTCCAGAAAACCGCTGCATGCTTCAAGCTCAACACTGCTGCAACCTAACATCACCTGCACGCATCTATTGTGCATAAGCTTATAGAAAGCTTAAAGGATGGTGTAAGCGTGTGCACAAGGTAAGTGCTAAGTATTCAATATAATGCCATCATCATACAGTACCGAAAATACTGGTAATCCATAAATAGTATAATATCGGAATAAGCAGAATTACTAACAAGATCATGAATTACCAGAGTAAGCAGAAATACTGACAAGAGCAGGAATTATCAGAGTAAACAGAAATACTGGCAAGATCATAAATTATACGATAACAGAGTAAGCAGAAATACGGACAAGTCCATGAGTCAATCAATATCAGAATACACAATATAGAACAACTATGCAAATAAGGAGTTATAAAGAACCAAATATCGGATACCGAGAATGCGATGCAGTATGTAATTCCTAATGAGTCCACGAATAGCGTCAATCATATCTAGACCATATAAATGCAGAAACACAGTAACCCAAAATACCATATGCCGTGATGTAATGCAATATGCGGTGCGAATGGAATGACCATGCTGGAGTGTGAAGTCGGGATGATAGTACGTAGTATTGCAGGCTATGGGGTCCATCACAAGGGACTTCTATCCAAACCAGTCATAGACCTAAATTTGGATAGTCAGACTCATTGTGGTAAACTCCTGATCTCAGATTAGTCGGGCACCCCAACCGAAATCCTAGCCATTGTGAAGGTACACATAATAAATAGTTGCACACCACCAGCCCGAGTGGATAGTGAATGAATGAATGAATGAGTATGCAACTCCTGCTCAATAAGTCCACATATCAGTACGGTTCCTCTCCGGGATCATCATCGGGGTCCATTACACTCTGCGCCAGCTTGCCGCCCCTATCCGAGGGCACAACTAGATAAGTGGAAGAGACCTCACTATCTGCCTGCCACTATCGGGCCCGGCTCGTCGATAGCAGACCCATTCCTCAAGCTGGTCAAACTCAACCTAGATATTACCTCCTCACTCATGCGGGTAAGGTCACACCCCCTTATAACCGACCAAGACACAGTGGGAGACGTCGCCTCCTAGTATTTGGCCCTCGTGCGCTCATATATCCACTCGGTCTCAACGTTGGGGTCATCCCCTGGCCACGGAGGTTTAGGGATTTTCACCCAGGGACATCTATGGCGCCCGTATGCTAGAACCAAACATTTTCGGTGTCCCATCTGGCCATCCACGATATGCCTGTGGAGGCTACGGCCCTGATGTCGCTAGGGCGTACAGTAATCATAATGCAAGATGCATGAGTCATACAATCCAGTCATGCATCACTCCTGCGCATACCGTGCGCTCATGTGAGATAACCTCCGCCTATCAGGGAGTCTCATAACAACATGCTCAATGACATATGTAATGATCAACCACATCTCATAACAAACATGCGGATGATGCGTATGGGCATGTATCATGATGCTATGCTGTCACATGCTTGTAATCAGTATCAATAACCAGTTTCAACAATCAACCTTGACAATATGGTCATTTAACCAGCATTGCCCCCAAGGAATGACCCACATAAAGCCTAACATATAGTGGACCCATAGCCTCGCACAAGGGCCTAATATATAACACCATGGGCCTCACTCAAGAGTTTAACATACGTCACGATGGGCCCCTCACATGGGCCTAACATACAACACAATGGGCTCCATCGCCTGGCCCTCAAAAACATCACAATGGGCCTCATCACATAGGCCTCATTTACATCTCATCGGGCCTTAAACACGGGCAAAATGCACATCACAACAGGCCTCAAATACGAGCCCCATATACATCACATTGGGTCTCGACAATCGGCCACGATAATTGGCCTCGATCGATAATCGGTCAATCAACCACGACAATCATAATCAGTAATCGGCCACGATAATCGACCCCGATCGATAATCGGTCAATCGGCCACGACAATCAGGATCGATCGATAATCAGAGTCAGTAAATTGGTCACGTCAATCGGAATCGACAATCGGCCACGTCAATCGAGATTGATTGATAATCAGAGTCGGCAAATCTGTCACGTCAATCGGAGTCGGAAATCGGTCATGACAATCGGAATTGATCGATAATCAGAATCGGCAAATCAGTCACCGATCGGAGTCGGTAATCGGTCACGATAATCAGAATCGATCGGTAATCAAAATCGGTCACGTCAATCGAAGTCGGTAATCAGTCACGACAATCGGAATCGATCGATAATCAGAATTGGTAAATCGATCATGTCAATCAGAATCAGCAATCGGCCATGACAACCGGGATCGATCGATAATCAGAGTCGGCAAATCGGTCACGTCAATCAGAATCAGCAATCGGCCACATCAATCGGGATCGATCGATAATCAGAATTGGCAAATCGGTCATGTCAATTGGATTCAGCCTCAACTAACGGAATCGGCCTCGACAATTCAGAATCGACCTCAATATTTGGCCTCGACAATCGAAATCGATCGATACTCGACCTCGATGATCGGAATCAGCAATTGACATCGATGATAATGGCCTAACAAGGCCTAAGGGAAGGTCATAATGTGGACATTTAACCGGCATTGCCCATCAATGTGACCATTTAACCAACATCGCTCCCGAGCAGTGGGCCACATATACACAAAGGTGGGCCCTGCACATGGGCGTTAGATACATCATACGGGTCACAACCCATGGGCCTTAAATACGACAAGCAGGCCACATCAATGAGTCGCACCAATGAGCCTCATATACACAATAGGTGGGCCCCGCGTCATCAGAATGGGTAGACAGCACGGATATGAAATACATACATCGGGGTGAACCCCACCATCCTGTGTGGATATACAATACATTCATCACAGTGGGGCTACATCAATCATGTGATGAACGATGTGGATATACAAAACGTCTTCAAAGTGGGCCCCACCCAACAAATGGACAGTAGGCATGGATGAAACGCATACATCATGGAGTGGCTCATGCAACACATATATCAAGGAGGCCCCCACCCAGCAAAACGTCCAGATGGACGGCTGGGTGAAATACATTCATCAGATGGCCCACAGAACTTGCAGACGTCACTACAGGTGGGACCCACACGTCAGGATGGCATGGATGAAATATATATATTAAAGGTGGGTCCACACGTGACCACCCAAGGTGGGTCCACACGTGACCACCCCACACGGCGTGGGTAAAACACATGAATCATGGTGGGATCCGCGTCCCCTTGCTGGACGGACAGAGTGGATAAAACATCATGGTGGGCTCACACCACAAATGGACAGATGGTGTGAATATAGTGTATATATATATCACAGTGGAAATCCATAATCTGGACGGCCCATCAAGGCAAGCCCCACACGGCACATACAACATGGGAGGGTTCCACACGTGTGTGGGGCCGCACTGCAGGGCAACATGAATGAAACACAAATATCATGGTGGTGTCCCACACCACCTATCCCGATGGACGGTGTGAATACAACACATTATCAAGATATGGCCCACCATAACATTATTTTCCACCCAATCTGATCATAAGGTCAAGAATACCTTAATTAAGTGGAAAACCAATATCATATTGACCCGAAGCTTCTGTGCGCCCAAGAGAGTTTCAGAGTAGCCGTTCAACCCCTACTGTTTATTGTAGTGTGGTCCACCTCATACCACGATCTGCCTCATTTTTGTTCTCAAGCCTTAAAGCGAGCTCACCAAATGAATGGACGGTTTGGATGCAACACGTCCATCATGGTGGGGCTACTGGAGATGGCTGGATGGTATGGATATACCTCATACATCATGATGGGTCCCCACAGCCCGTCCAAATGGACGACGTGGAATTCAAAACATACATCACGGCAGTGGCCCACGCAGCAAAACAGGTGGATGGCTTGGGGATCACATACATAAAATGGGACCCACATAACTGCCGACGTCATGCAGTGGGACCCACAGAACTTGGTGGTATCAGTGGACGGCTAGGATGAACACACACTTCATGGAGGTCCACGTGATTGGACAGCATAGATAAAACACATATCAACCCCACGGTGCTGAAACACATACATTCAAGGTGGGTCCCACCGTCCCAATCCAGCGGACGGTGTGGATGAGACCCATTCATCAACGGTGGGTCACACTTGTCCAAAATGTTGGACGGTCTGGATAATACCCACACATCTGGTGAGTACCACCGAACTTGCTGACATCATGGGCAGTGGCCGTCCAACAGATGGACGGCCCAGATATAGAATACATACATAAGGTGGGTCCACGCAGCGTGGGACCCACCATCACTACCTATATAGTATATATATTATTTTATAATAATATAATAATAATGTCATCCACCTCCAGCGTGCAGATGGACCGCTGGATAGAACGCATACATCAGAGGCCTGCCGTCCCAGCTCTGCTGGATGGACGGCAGGATATGAAACACATTCATCTGGTGGCCCATCCTCACACGTGTTACACGTGTGGGTTGGGTCCCACGCAAATGGATGGACAGTGGAATATAACACATATCGCAAGATGGAACCCACCTTTGGATGACGTCAATACAGTCATCTACATTTGCTGGTGCGAGGTATACCGGCCAATCCACACATCCCACGTTACCAAGGTGGGTCCACACGTGTGGGACCCACCTTTCGACCAAACTGATATTTGTTGAATACCTTCGTCCATGCCGGCCCAAAATGGACAGCAAGGTGGGCTGGCTGGACATGGCAGCGAGATGGGCTCTGCTTTGGACAACCGTATGGTCCACTAAATATATGTCGTGGATTAATTCATGCATCATTAAGGTGGGCCATGGAATATGAGAGAGAGAGAGAGAGAGAGAGAGAGAGATTGGAGTAGCGGAGGGACCCCGCCACTATGGGTCCCTCTTTCCAATGCATACATCAAGATGGGTCCCACCATAAGTGGGCCCTCGAATCATCAAAATCATACAAAAATCACCCACCTCAAGATCTTGAATGCCTACTTCCTCCAGTAGGTCTTAGAGCTCCAAGGAAAGAATTTTAATGGTTGAGATTGGTTTTCGGAGGGTGGAGATGAGAGATAGAAAGGTGGGCCACACTAGCTCCTCTCATGGAGCCATGGATGTTGGGTGCTCTCATGGAGTGTTGTTTGAAAAATGGAGAGAGAGAATGAGAGGGAGAGAGGGGTGATGGGAGAGGAGTGATGGAAGAGAGGGATGGATGGGTGTACTTGAGTAAGGGATAAAGTTGACTTTTAAGGTTGCTTTTGGTACTTAAGGGATGGGATAGATTAATAGGTGTACTTGACAAGTGAAGTGATTGATGTGATGGATTTTTCTAGAGATTGCAACGCACGGCGTTTTTCCTCTAACTGAATGCGGGCCACATCTCTTGGCCCGGGTATCACCTCGGCGCGCGAGACGCGGCGTTGGAACCGCGACGACAGTGCGGTCCTAATGGTACAAGTCTTGGGTTGAGCCGACTCTGATATACGGGACAGTATCTTGATCGCGCGCAAACGCCGATCACAGATCGTAAGTTGCCGAAATTCGACCGGGAGGACTGCGGATGCCTATGGAATGGTACGGGATAGGATACGGGTCTTACATCGTGAATGATTGTTACGAAGAATGACAACCCTCCTCTAGAAACCATGGGCGATGACCCCCACATGTTAGAGTACACATGATCCAATGATCTCTTCCTACTATGTTTTCCAGTTTTAAATGACAATTTTAAATATTTATCATATATGCAATGCTCACATATATTCAAAATAAAAAATTTAAAAGTAGGAATTAAACCATGATATAGGAGTAACTTCATACCACTCTTACTCATGTAGCTTAGGCGTACATGCCATACACTTGCAGACGTGGATTCCGCTACAAACATTATAGTTCCACCCAATACAATATTCTCAATCAACCTATAGAGATTATCGGCCATTTGTGTCTTCATAAAAGTGAGTGCCCCATTTGAAACTTTCATGAGATCATCATGGCCGATGAACTTGCATCCAGGTGCATTAATAACACCTAGAGAAATCAAATTTTTCTTTAAATTTAGAACGTGCCTCACATTAGTCGGATTATGCTTTACCTCATCTAATTTTCTGATGTAAACGAATCCAATTCCGATTATCTTACAGGCATGATCATTGTCCATAAAAACCAAGCCACTATCATACTCATTGTATGTAATGAACCAACTCTAGTGAGGGGTCATGTGTACGAATCCCCTGTATCCAAAATCCACTCCTAATAGAAATGACCTATTTTGGACACCAATAATACGTTGTAACCATCCGAACCTTCACGGGATTCCACTGAATTGGCTTCCTTAGTCGAATTATCTAAATTCTCGTCCTTCTTGGTTTTAGGGGACCGACATTCATTCTTCATATATCTGATCTTCTCCCAATTCCAGTACTTCATCTCACCCTTGCGCTTAGACTTGGATCTCGATCGCGAATTTTCCTTCTCTCACTCAGACATTCTTCTCCTAGCAACAACACATCCGCGGAGAAACCCTTGCCGCTGTTCTTCTTTCTCAACTGTTTCGAATGAAGAGTTGAGATAACAGTTGTGATGTCAATGGTCTCTCTACTATAGCATAGTGTTTACGAGATTCTCGTAGGACTCTTGAAGAAAATTCAACAGGATTAGGGCTTGGTCTTCCTCGTCGATCTTCACCTCCACACTCATAAATTTTTTAAGTACTTTTATTGAAGTTGCTAATGTGCTCAATATTGAGAATCGTCACTTTCGCCATCTTCATATTGTAGAATTGCTTCTTCAGAAAGAGACGATTTGAGAGTGATCTCGTCATGTAGAGACTCTCCAACTTTGCCCACAATCTTGCGATAGTCGTCTTACTAATGACATCATAGATGACATCATCAACCAAACACAATTGAATTGTGTTAATTGCATTTTGATCTAGTTCATCCTACTCTTCATTATTCATAGTAATTGGATGCTTCACTTTCCCAATGAGTACCTTCTGTAACTCTTGCCAAATTAGAAGGGATTTGATCTTCACCATCCACAATTTAAAATTATTTTTACCAGTAAATTTCTTCGTCTCGAACTTAAATTTTGTCCTTTACAATGTTGTGTCTTCGGATTCAAACTAAAACCCCAACCTAATAACTTGATTTCTCTGATACCACTTATTGGGCGCAGAAGTGTCACTCAAACGTGACTCATATTTGAATCAACACAAACATAAAAATAAAATAAAAGAAAATCTGAGAATGCATAGAGAACACAACAATTTATATGGAAAAACCTCTGCGGAAAAAAACCACGGCACAAAGCAACAAGCAATCCACTATAAAAACGAAATTACAAGAGATTGACAATTTATAATCAAACCTTGGGGTAAAAACCCTATACCCCCTTTCTTCAAATCCTACCTCTCTCTAGAATAATCGTGTATATACCTTAATCCTGCAATAACTCAATTTATATAACACAATTATGGAATTAGAAACAAAACTGCGCACTTAGGCAAAAATTGCGCACACCTTCAATTGATCAATGCCACAAGTTTAATTTGATTTAACTTACCCAAAAGTGTCCAGAGAACTAACTTGATTTTCTAGAATTATCTCGATCGATTGAGACTTCATGTTCGATCGATTTAACATGTCTAATACTGTCTAGAGACAAAACTAGAAAATTTAAGAATTACTCGATCCGATCAAAGCTACCATCGATCGATCGAAATCCCCTATTTCAACATAGATTGAAGGCACCAATTTCAACAAGCTATGTGATTATACAATGTAGCTCACAGGAGGTGTGAAATAAGTTAATCTTTTGCCCCATGGACTAACACCAGGTGGCCCACCTAATTTACTTAGTGGATGAGAACACTTGTTTAGTGGAGAACATAAAATTGGAAGAGAATTGGGAACAATTCAAGCCATGGCTTCATGAATGAAGCTACTTAAAAAATCAAATTTATTAATGATCTTAAACATTCGACATTTGGTAGACACATAAAATGAGATGATCGGTAGACGCAGAAAAATGAGTTCATCTCATTTTAGTTTACATTATTTTTATCATAGAGACTTTGATTTCTAATACATAGTTACAATTAACATGAAATCATTATGTATTAGATATCATAATTGGTACTACCTAAAATGAAATGAACTCATTTTTAGGCAGCTACCAAACAGGGCCTTTTAAGTTTTCATTGAATATGAATCATCGCAATTTCATTTCAGCCCATATCCGATAGCACTATGGATTAACAACACATGGGTGCTAATAGGCTGCAAGACAATAAATACTGATATTCCCTCATGAATGGTGTGCAAACACTTGCGAATTAATAACAAACAGCACAAGAGGCACACACTTATTGGGGCATTCCAAATTATGTTTCTATTGAATTGGTGGAAATTAATTGAACACTTAAAACTGATAAATATCCATTGTTCCTATTTAAACAAACAGGTGTCCACAAATCAAAGGCTCTAATTAGCCAATCTGTTATGAGACTTTTACTTAGTGAAAGTTTATTCCACGAATTAACTTATTTTCAGTTAATGCATGCCACATGCACAGTTTCAAGGTTTTTGGGAAAATATCAAAGAACTCCCCATTTTTAGAGAATGATCCCTTTCTCAATAAATAAGAAAAATGGAGCTTGTGTTAGACATAAGAAGTTGGCCATTCATCAAACAAGGTGCATGCAAATATGCTGTGGACCATAAATAAATTTGTATAAGAAAATGGGCTAAAAGAATAAAGAAAAAATATAATAGTCTAAATTCAATATATTTTGTATTTGTCTCGTCCTTGTCATCAATGTACCTATATAACCCGAAGCTTTATACTATTTGAATGTGCAAAATGCATTTAAGTTCATCTAACTGTATTTTAACTGCATCTAAATTCATATGCACTTAGATGCCTGTAAATGCTAAGGTAAACATATAGACGCACTAAGATGCATTTTGTGTCCTAAGCTTAATACATGAGGAAATTAACATAGTTTCTATTTCATAAATACCTCAAAAGACTAATATTTATAAAATTTAAATATTAGGAAACTTAGACTTTAGGATAGAATAAATTAGAGATTTTCCAATTCCCTTAGAGCACTATAAGTGATCGTAGCTTCATTGGGACGCTTAAACAATCCAGGTTGCATGGGCTACCTTGCAAATATCACACTGACATGATATCTTAACTATCTTTTTATAAGTGGAAAGAGATTGTTCACTGAGTAAGCTTTGTTGGGCCCACCATGATGTATGTGTCATATCCATGCCATTCATCCATTTTTCAATCTCAGTTTAGAGCATAAGCCCAAAATTGAAGTATATCTAAAACTTAAGTGGACCACACCATAGGAAACAGTGGGAATTGAACACCCAACGTTGAAAACTTCTAGCCCACAAAAGTTTTGGATCAAGCTGATATTTGTGTTTTGCCCTTCATCCATGATTGTTACATTATGAATAGGTTTTATGACAAATGAATATCGTTGTGGGCCACAAGAAGGTGTCATTGATGGATGTCATTATCTCCATTGTTTTCTGTGGTGTGGTTCACTTGAGCTTTGGATATACTTCAATTTTGGGCAAATACCCTAAAATGAGCTAACAAAACAAATCTACGGCGTGGATAAGACACATACGTACATCATAGTGGGCCCCATTGAGTTTACTCAATATGCTACAGCATACTGAATTTACGCAATCCCCATCCACGATCAATGGTCTCTAATATGGACAGTTGAGATTATTTTAACAAAGAAAAAAGGCCCAACCAACATCTTTCTATGTGAAAGCTCCCATCATGGATTAGTGATGATTCTGAATATTCCCTTATGTTAGGCAATCTTAACCATCACATTCATGGTTGGAAAAAGGATGGCTACAAATAATACGGCCCAATCTAAGATAGATCTGATTATCTGATTAATTTTATTTCTTCAAGGGCAGCCCTTAAAATGTATTGGAGACTTAATGGACAGTTTAGATCGATATACCGAACTGTCCAGGTTACCCGATGCAACTAGGAGCACTACTGTAATTTGTAGTGCCCTAAACCACTCTATCATTTCTCAAATGGATTTTTGGGGGGAAATTTACGACCGTGGACCCCACCTTTTATCTAGTGGTTTTTACGAAGCAATACAAACTTAACATACGCACTTGGACCTCCTCGTACTGACACCGAATTTGAGGACGAAAATACCCCTGCCTTCATCTGGCTGGCGTGCAGAGACGAGCGCTGACGGACGGTCCGGCGATAGGAATTCAAGTGGGACCCACTGTGATGTTTGTGAGAAATCCTTCCCATCTAAGTTCATTCATAGGGTCATAAAGACCTGAATGAAGAAGAAAAACAAATTTCACAATGATCCAAAACTTCTGTAACCCCTAAAAGGGTTTCAATGGTAGACGTTCAATTCCCCACTGCCTTTTACAGTGTGGTCCACTTGATAGCTAGATCTGTCTTATTTTTCACCTCAAGCCTTAATACGAGTTCGCCAAATAGATGGACAGTTTGGATATAACACATACCTCATAATGGGACCCACAAAAATCGATGGGGATTACAACAGAAAAAAAAAAAACGAAAACAAAGCTAATGAGTTGGGGTCGACAGGGTCAGAGAACCAAAAAAAAAAAAAACCCAGTCAGCGAGTTGGGGTCCGGTCGACCGGGTCAGAGCTTGGCCTATTGCTACGGATTATAACCGTAGCCATAACTGTGGTGCTATGCACTTTTTTCTCTTTTTTATTTTTATTTTATTTTATTTATTTTTATTTTTTACATGGAGAACGTTTTCCCCCTCACATTTTTCTATAATACATAATTATGTAAATATGTATATATAAGTATATAAAAATATTTTTCTATCTTTTAATTCATTTCTTTGTCTATTTATTTAACAAGCATATCTCCTAAACTAGAATGATTTACTTAACGTACCACATATGATTTGGAGGTAGGAGAAGTTAATTTAGCCAACCAACCTAGTTATTTTCCAAGATTCCATCAGGTCGATGGTCGAAAATCTATTTTATTCAGTTTGTGGTCAATTTCAATCACTTTGCGGTCGGGTTGGTTCGGGTTGAAAGTCGAGTGGGTTGGTTCGGGTTGGTGCTCAACCCTAACCCAACCCAAGGTTCCTATACCTAAACCTTGACCCAACCCAACCCAATCTTGGGTTGGGAATTCTCAACCCAAGCCCAACCCAAGAGGGCTCGACGGGTTGATTGGGTTGGTCGGGTGTATACGTGCTAATATTTTCGTTATTACATTAGTTTATTATATTTCAATATAGGACTTATTTTTTGTATCTATGATTTTATTAATTATATACGTGATTATTCATCATAAAGAACTTCATTTTTTTCTTTTAAAAACCAAGCTAAAATATAGGACTACTCCTTTAAAAAGTCATGTAGCATAGCACGCAATCTATTTGGGAGAGAGAAATCCGGCATATCTTGTTAACACGAGTCTTTGGAAATGACGTAGACAAATGAGACCCGACATCACTAGTGTACCTTCTACACAAATAATCCACACTCAATTATAATTTATAATTAACTAATATATTGATCGGGTTCGGGTTCGGTCAGGCAACCTAAGACCTCAACCCAAGCCCAACCTAAATTTTATCGGGTTGGTGTTTGTATAGCCCAAGCTTGAGATCGGACCCGATATATCCTGCCCGAGCCCAACCCAATGTCGGGTCGGTCACGGGTTAGTCGGGTTGAACTCGCCCAACTTTCAGTCATACATGAAATTGAGCGGGGGAAATTAGAAAATTAGCGGGGCAAACTAGAAAATCAGTGGGGCAAACTAGGAAATTAGCGGGAGAAACTAAAAAATCAGTGAGGTAAACTAGGAAATCAGCGGAGCAAACTAGAAAATCAGTGAGGCAAACTAGGAAATCAGCGGGGGAAACTAGAAAATCAGCGGGGCAAACTAGGAAATCAGCGGAAAAAACATGAAAAACAGCGGAGGAAACATGAAAAACAGCAGGGAAAATTATAAAAACAGTGGGGAAAATATGAAAAACAGCGGGAAAAACATGAAAAACAGCGGAGGAAACATGAAAAACAGCAGAACAAACATGAAAAACAGCGGGGGAAACATGAAAAACAGTGGGGCAAAGTAGAAAAACAGCGGGAGAAACATGAAAAACAGCGGGGAAACAAAATTAGAAGGATTTCTTACAACCATCGATGTCATTCTTCTCTCAAGACTATTTGGTTGGCAGCAAAAGTTTAATCCTAAACAGCTTGTTTAGGTCAAGCTGTCCTAGACCAGTTATTTTCATGATATTTGTCAAGTTTTCAAAAGAGAAGGGTTCTCTCATATTTAGTGCATGTACGCATCAAAATTTTAGCAAATGTGGCCCGATGAACATGTGGCGCATAAATGGCGTTTGAAAATGTACAATGGCATGACTTATAGGTGCTTGATGGCGCATAGTGCACAAATTGATGCATGATGCATGCACATGGCAAATGTGGCACATGAAAAGAATCCACATAAGAAGAAAAAAAATTGTACCGCAGCCCCCAGCTCAAATACTAGTTCAATCTAATCCATTGAAGAGAAATAAATAAATAAAATTGATGGCCGCCAAGAACCCTCAAGTCAAGGCATCAAACCCATCCAATATGGCCACACCACCATAGCGAGGGACACCCCAAAAAACATGTCAATCCTGGCATTAGGAGGTCCCACCACTAGAATTTTGGAGGCTCCTGGCCACTTTTGAATCATTTTATACGGTGTGGTCAACCTGATGGTTGGATCAGCCTGACCGCTTGCTTGAGTCATCGAACAATCATGCTGGAACAGACCTTTTGTACAGGTTGGATGCTGGACCAGGTCACTAGAAACCCAGGTCAACTGGTAGGACACCTACTTTCTTCAGGAGAAAAAAAATGGTATTTTCAGCAGCCAAGGGTCCAGGCCCACAAGGATTTTAAATGGAGGAGATTTCAATGCCCATAAAAATGGGTTAAGATTGTGTTTCAAAACATTGGTTAATTCCTTGGTGTTGAGGGTCGAATATTACATATTAGACCCCAATTATTGCCTAACTTTATGTACATTATAATGCTTAACGAAGTGTTTTAATTATATTTTTGTTGTAGGATGAAATCAGGAGCGTTGATGGACAAAGGATATTAAAAGCATGGATTTGACGTATCGAAGTCATCAGAGCAAGGGACGGACTCCAGAGGACCAATACTGAAGAATTTACATACCAGGGATTTGAGGAAATCAAGCCGTTCACATTAAAGAGGCCTGAAATTGGTGTAAAATGCAATATCACATGGTTCCTACCATCCAATCGGCCCGAAAATTCATATATGGTCTAAGGGACATAAAGTAACCGTACACGCCAAATTTTAGCTCCCAGACTTTGTGGAAGTGGCCCAACAGACAAATCAGCCCATAGATCTGTGAATTGGGGCCCACCTAATATCTAGATATGCTCCAATTTTGGTTTCAACCCATTAAATGGGGTGGCACAACAAATGGAGGGGTCGGATCTTACATGCACATCATAATGGACCCCACCTGTTTCGTGAAAGTGCACAGTGCGATGCACTCCCTCGCCGCACCAAAACATCAAGGTAGCTTTGACTGCCTTGACCCGATCCGTCTCATGCAAGGAGACAGCGTCTTCACCGCTGGACGTTGATTGTGGGCCCCACCCATCATCCATTCGGATGATCTGGACCGTCTATTGGAATCCCACAGTCCTGCTTACCACCGCCTAGATGACGGAATTACAAACAACAGCAAAGATCAGGTTTTGTTCGTCCAAATGAAAGACCGACGGTGAAACAGAAACTCTGTGGGCAGCACCGAATCTAACACGAGTTTGACCATATTCGACTGGTTTTTCGAGACGAGTACAGTGGACGGACCGGATTTTACCACTGATATTGATCATGGGCCCACCGACAGCCAAAGCAAGACGCAAAGGCTCTGTTTCGCAGTCCGCAAAAACTGGATTTTTGGATTTTCTTGGCCCGCCATCAACGATCGAATGGCCGATCAGCACCGTCTATCTGATAGAGGAGATAAAAACGTCCCAAGTGACGTTTTTATCTAAGCCACTCGTGGATACGTCGCACACCAGAAGAAGGCAGAAAATCTGCCGTTAATGCTAGCTGTTTTCCTCTACGCAGGATGTAGCTGCGTAAACAGTTATTCACGCCCTGTTCCGCACCGCCCTTGGCACATATAAAAACAGAGAGAGAACGTGAAGGAGGAGAGCTTGGCTTGGGTTTGGCTTGGACGTAGACAGAGACAAGTAGAGTTTGTTTTTTTTTTTTTTTTTTTTATTTTGTTTAAAGGATTTTAGTCCATCCATGTTGGGCTAAACCTCTTGGATAGGGCCAAGAGGTGAAGCTTGTAGCATGATAGGAGATTCTATGCCTTCAATTTAATTTTAATTATTGAACAGAATTTGATTTTGGTTTGATTATTATGGAAATATTTTCAGTTTTTAATGGTCTGTTGTGACTGAAATTACAATGGGTCTGCGATGGCTTTGAGTATTTCTTTCTCCTTTTTTATGTTTATGACGTCAGGAAGCCCTGTTGTTCACCATCGTCTCCTGGGCATGGTCGGATGACGGTACCCTTCCTAACCTCTATGGCATGTTGATTGGGTGGCAATTAGTTTAATTCTATTGTTTGCTTTGTCTCCTTGGCATGGTTTAGTGATGGAATCCATTCTAATTCATATACCTCTCATCTCTTGAAAACTATATCAACGGCAGTTCAGTTAATTTTCCTAATTTTTAATCCAGGCATAAGATCTCTCTGATCTCTACAAGTGGATCCTCTGAATCCCTATTTTTTCTCTTTCTGAATTTTTCCTAAGTTTTAGATTATTAATTCACCATTATTCCCTTCATTTTTATCTGATTTAGATTTCATCCTATTCTAGTTCTAATTCCACTTAATTTTAGAGTACGTACAAGTTTCAGTCCCTTGGAATTCGACCTCGGTCTTACCGAGTTTATTACTACATCACAACCCTATACTTGGGGAGTGAACACTTGGCAACCTTGGCATGCTGGCATATTATAAAAATTGTCTGATCAATTAAAGCAGAATGACGGGCCCAAGAGTAATGTATCATCTGGGATTGATTTCAGACACTGGGATCCATTGTTTGGTTATCCATGCCATTGATCTGGTCAGCCCCACTGTGGATGGATGTTGCCTCAAAAATCTCTCCTATCCAACAAACCCGATGCTGTGATAATTGGATTGGGAATTAACAGGCAAGGAAAAAGGGCCACATTTAATAGAAAAAAGGCCAAAGGTCAGAGGGCTATTTTTCTAATTTGCCCTACTGTTTTTCATGTTTCCCCCGCTGTTTTTCATGTTTCCCCCACCGTTTTTCAAGGACTCAAGCTAACAATAATGCCGGATTTCTCTCTCCCAAATAGATTGTGTGCTATGCTACATGACTTTTTAAAGGAGTAGTCCTATATTTTAGCTTGTGTTTTTTTTTTTAAATGAAGTTCTTTATGATGAATAATCACGTATATAATTAATAAAATCATAGATACAAAAAATAAGTCCTATATTGAAATATAATAAACTAATGTAATAACGAAAATACAAACTTAGAGTACCCACTTGGACCTCTTCGTACGGAGTTGGAATTTCAGGACGAAAATACCCCTCCTTTTGAGAGTAATTTCCAGCTGTATGGCCCCATTGCTCAAGTCGAAAATGCCCCTGCTTTTTCCGCTTTTTGGTTTGTGGAAACTGGGCCACCTTTGGCTACGGATTATAACCGTAGCTATAACCGTAGCTATAGCCTTACCCATAGCCCGCCCATTGCAAAAGGTTGGACAGCAAGTTGGGGTCGACCGGGTTTGGACCCGGTCGACCCCAACTCGTTGTTCCACCATTGTACCCTTTTTTTTTCTTTTCTTTTTTTTTTTTAAGGAGAACTTTTTCTCTCCTACATTTTTCTCTAATACATATTTATATAAATATGTATATATAAGCATATAAAAATATTTTTCTCTCTTTTTATTCATTTCGTTCTTTATTCATTTAATACACATATCTCTTAAGCCAGAATGAGTTACTTGACGTACCATATAAGATTTGGGGGTAGGAGATGCTACTTTAGCTAAACAACCTACTTATTTTCCAAGATTTCATCAGGTCGATGGTCGAAAATTCATTTCATTCACTTCGTGGCCAATTTCAATCAGCTCGTGGTTGGAATTTCACCACCTATGGATACTCGAACGCTTGAGCGGGTGTTAAAACTCCTAATAGTCTACCACCCGAGCGGGGCAAACATGAAAATGAGCAGGGCAAACTAGAAAATTAGCAGGGCAAACTGAAATATGAGCAAAGCAAGTTAGAAAAATAGCGGGGCAAACTGAAATATGAGCGGGGCAAACAAAAAAAATAGCGGGACAAACTAAAGTATGAGCGGGGTAAACAAGAAAAATAGCAAGATAAACTAAAATATGAGCGCGACAAACTAGAAAAACAGCAGGGCAAACTGAAATATGAGCAGGGCAAACTAGAAAAACAGCGGGGCAAACTAGAAAAACAGCGTGGCAAACTGAAATATGAGTGGGGCAAACTATCTGATTTTGCTGATGAATTTGAAACTTTGAACATCTTTTCTTTAAGAGTAATGATCTCCTACAACCAGTTGTTGGATAGCTTACAATACAGTCCATCTAACCTGCAAACCTATCATTTGCCTGGGACATGAGGGCCATGCTAAAGGAGAGACTCATCTCGAAGAATCATTTGGTGAAAAAACCAGGCCATTGTGCATGAAAAAAATAGATAGTTTAAATTAAAGATGTTGATGGTGTGCTTTCATGTACTCATTTGGCCCACCTGATAAATGAGTAGGGCTGATTTTTGTGCTAGCTGACCTACATGGTGGGTTACATTTCTTCATAGTTCAAATATCCTATACGTGACATATTGGCACATGTGATTAGTTGTATCTTAAGCTAAGCAACAATGAATTTTCCAAGATTCCATCACTGTTTATCATGGTTCCCCCACTGTTTTTCATGTTTCCCCCACTGTTTTTCATGTTTTCCCCGCTGTTTTTCTAGTTTTCCCCGCTGTTTTTCATGATTCCCCTGCTATTTTTCATGTTTCCCCCGCTGTTTTTCTAGTTTACCCCGCTGTTTTTCATGTTTCCCACGCTGTTTTTCATGTTTCCCCTGCTCATTTTCATGTTTTCCCCGCTGTTTTTCTAGTTTGTCCCACTGTTTTTCATGTTTCTCCCGCTGTTTTTCTAGTTTGCCTTGTTATTTTTCAGGTTTCCCCCCATTGTTTTTCATGTTTCCCCTGCTATTTTTCTAGTTTCCCCCACTGTTTTTCATGTTTCCCCCGTTGCTTTTCTAGTTTGCCCCGCTGTTTTTCTAGTTTGCCCCGCTCTTTTTCATACTTGCCCTGCTCATTTTCATGTTTGCCCCGCTCATATAACTGTAACCATAACTGTAGTACTATGCACTTTTTTCTTCTTCTTTTTTTATTTTTATTTTTTACATGGAGAACATTTTCCCCCTTAGGGCCCGTTTGGCCGGGTGGATTGGAAGGGAGTGAATGGTATTAAGGTGGATGGCATGGATTTCAAGGTAATGATGGTGTTGTCAGTGGATTGTCTTAAGATTCATGGGATTGCTATATAGAATTTGTTTGGCATGCCCTGTCAATCCCGGGATTAAACCTTCTCATCCCTTTCAATCCCTCAAACCAAACACGTCCCAGGCAAATTTGAACGGATTAGGGTGGATCGGATGGGATTTAAAGGTAATGATAGTATTGTTAGTGGATTGTCTTAAGATCCATGGGAGGATCAGGTCACCCTGTCTGTTTGGCACTCCGGGCCAATCCCGAGATTTAACTTCCAATCCCTTCCAATCTGCCCGACCAAACGGGCCCTTACATTTTTCTATAGTACATAATTATGTAAATATGTATATATAAGTATATAAAAATATTTAGTAATTAACTTCTCCTACCCCAAAATCATTTGTGGTAAGTTAAGTAAATCATTCCAGTTTAGGAGATATGCTTGTTAAATAAATAGACAAAGAAATGAATTAAAAGATAGAAAAATATTTTTATATACTTATATATACATATTTACATAATTATGTATTAAGGAAAAATGTAAGGGGGAAAATGTTCTCCATGTAAAAAATAAATTAAATAAAATAAAATAAAAATAAAAAAGAGAAATAAGTGCATAGCACTACAGTTTTGGCTACGGTTATAATCCGTAGCGATAGACCCAGCTCTGACCCGGTCAACCGGGTCCCAACCCGGTCGACCCCAACTTGCTGGCTTCGTTTTTTTCTTTTTCTTTTCTTCTTCTTTTTCCCCTGTTGTAATCCCCACCGATTTTAGTGGGTCCCATTATGAGGTATGTGTTATATCCAAACCGTCCATCTATTTGGCGAACTCGAATTAAGGCTTGAGGTGAAAACTAAGACAGATCTACATATCAAGTGGACCACACTGTAAAAGGCAGTGGGGAATTGAACGTCTACCAGTGAAACCCTTTTAGGCTTTACAGAAGTTTTGGATCATTATGAAATTTGTTTTTCCTCTTCATCCAGGTCTTTGTGACCCTATGAATGAACTTAGACAGGGAGGATTTCTCACAATCATCACAGTGGGCTCCACCTGAGTTTCTAATGGTTGACGCTCACTCAACACTGTTTCCTGTAATGTGGTACACTTGAGATTTAGATGTACCTAATTTTTGGTCTCATACCACAAAATGATCTCAAAAAATATATGGACGGCATGGATGAAAAGTATACATCATCGTGGGGTCCATAGACCACTGACCGTCCGCCATTAGCCGGTGGTAGGGAGAGTACCGATTCCGTTTCCGTCAAAAGGAGGGGTATTTTCGTCCTGAAATTTCGACTCTGTACAAGGAGGTCCAAGTGCGTATATTAAGTTTGTATTGTTCCAAGAATATCCAACGGATAAAAGGTGGGGTCCACAGTCGTAAATTTCTCATTTTTTGGAGGCACCAGTAAGATAAACCATATATCTAACGCACAGCTTCTCTTTCGAATATTATTACATTATTAAACACTATTGTGTAAATATAAGAATATTATCTTCCAAGATAATAGTAATAAAAATACCAAGACATCCAACTACGGAGAGAAATTAGGGCTGCACACGGGTCGGTTTGGTCCGGTTCTGGGGTGAAACCGAAACTGAACCGTTCCCAACGCTTCTAAGATATTTGGAGCCGGAACCGGACCACTGGCACCTTAGAACCGAACCGAAACCAAACCGTTAAAACCGGTTCGGTTCTAGATCGGTTCCACGGTTCTAGGCTTTTTATAATCCAACCCAATTGCAAGCCCATGTCCATCCATGTTGTGGTCCATTTGATGAATGGTTTAGATATTGTATAAGGTGTACAAAAATACATTTATGAAAATAATTAAATTGTGCATTATAAACCATAAATCATGAGTCAAATATGGAAACAACAAAGGGTTCTTGATTCAGTTCCAAGTTCGGTTCCAGGTTCGGTTCCACGGTTCGGTTCTACGGATCGGATCCATGGTTTGGTTCTACGGATCAGTTCACGGTTCGGTTCGGTTCTACATACCCCCAAACCGAGAATCGAACAGATGTAACTGGTTCTTTGATTTTTGGAACCGGAACTGAAACCAGTGCACTCTAAAACCGGACCAAACCGGACCGTTTGGTCGGTTCCGATCCGGTTCCACGGTTCTACCGGTTAAATGTGCACCCCTAAGAGAAATGACCCGAAAATGGTAAAGCGGAGAATTGTAGGGCCATGTGATATTTGTATGAAATCTGACCAATATAAGTAGATGTAATCCGCCATTATATTTAGAAGAACAAAATTTGGGTGGACGCTCATTGAGTACTCCCCCACCAGCACCTAGCTAAAGAAAGTCCTGTCAGGTGTTCTTTGAGGCTTCACTCTGATGTATTTTTTAATCTACACCATCCATCCATTTATACAGATTTTTTTAGTGATGATCTAAAAATACGAGGCACATTAAAGGCTCAAGTGGACCACACTACATGAAGCAATGATGACAATAACGCCCACTATTGAAACCTTTTCAGGGCCCACCGTGGTGTTTATTTGCCATCCAACCTGTTCATAAGGTCTCATAGACTTGGATGAAGGGAAAACATAAGTATCTACTTGATCCAAAACTTATGCACCCCTCAAGAGATTTTCAATGGTAGGCATTCAATCCCCACTGCTTAATGTGGTGTAGTCCCCTTGAGCCTTCAATGTGCCTTAATTTTTGGGCTAGTCACCTGAAATGATCTTTCAAAATGAATGGACGGCATGGATAAAACACATACATTACAGTGAGCCCCACAGAGTCCCATCAGAACCATCCGTCTTTAGTTGGTCTTGGTAGGGTAGTACCCAAGGTTTGATTTTGGTCAACCTAAGCATAAGCACAAAGTGAACTATGCCATAAAAAATAATATACATCACTTAAGAACATCAAAACCCCCAGACAACAGATTTGGTGATTTGATAAAAAAATAATAATAATAAATAAATAAATAAATAAATAGTTGTTCATGTGATTATTATGGTCGGGTGCATATGTTTGAAAGATTGAATTTTATGTACACACGACGTCCGGTGAGTTCCAAAATTTTCTTACTTTTTGACATTTTAAGAAAACTAATATCCTATGGAAAAACTTCCCTCCTTCAAAGGCACTACCAGGTGTTACGAATGGCTAAAGAATTATGAGATTATGAGGATTTTTTTCATTAAAATTCCAAAATATTGTTAGTTTATAATTATTATTTTACGTGAGATTTTCTCACCATAATTTTTAAAAAATCTCTCAATAAATTCCTGAACTGAGAAATTCCCAGTAAGGGGATTTATCACTGTAGTTGGGGTTCTTAATTGATTGCTCATGTTTCTAAAAAATGTATTATAAATTATAGTATTACTAATTTCATAAAATAAATCAACCATCCAATTGATTAATCTGGGCTTTTTGCTATGGCAATCAGAGATTTATGGCTGTCTGTAAAAATAATAATAATAACAAATTAAACGTGTAACTCTAACCATCTGATCAACAGCAATGAACATCCAAGGTCATTTATGGAAAAAAAAAAAAAAAAGCCTAACCAACAATTTAGGTGGACCACTACAATAATACCATCAAGATTTTGAAAATCTGAGAACATTTTTCATGAGAAATCCACTAAATGGTATTACCATGATATAGTAGGAGGATATTCAAAATGGCATTTTTTAAGATTTATCTAAAAAATTATCTAGATATTAATGTGAAAATTATTGAATCGCTTAACTCACTATATAATTTTTTGCTTTAAACTCTAAAAATTATTATTATTTTATCATAAATATTTTTCAATTTTATTTTTAAGCAAAGAATTTCCCATGAAAAACTTTAAATTTTGAAAATCTTTTAATAAATTGATGACCCGACAAATTCCCAAGAATGAGATTTGTTACTATGGTTGTTGGAGTCATTTAATTGAATGCTCATGGCCCTAAAGAATCACATTTGTCCACGAATCCTAACCATCCATCCATCCCATCCAACCAATGCTATTTTATTTTTTAAAGCTTGTAGCCCGAGAAATGCATGTGAACCCTCTCTGGACAGGATTGATAGAATAGACTGTCCAAGTCTTTTAATTCCTTTTCCTTATATAAAAATAATTTTTTTTAAAAAAAAAAAAACAATTTTTTTAATGTGTTTGGTGACACGAATACCATTTTGATATTTATCTTCGGGGAGTTATTTGATTCTCCGGCTATCTATGATGCTTCATACACAGGCACTTGGAAATGGGTGATGTATATTAACCTGAATTAGACTGATTAAATTGCGGAACCGACTGTCTTTAAGTTACATTATAAACATCAGTTTGGTTGAACAATCCTAACCTCCTATGCGTGGACACTTGTTCTTTTTTAAATAAGATTATCGATATTTTTCATTTCTAGCCGTCCAAAAAATATCCAGAAATCTATTAATATTTTAATAAGCAAATAAGACATTTTTTATTTTATTTTTTTGTTCATTATACATTATTTGTTTGCCACATAAGCAATTTCTATTACTTTTTAAGTGCCTGCGTATCATCATCACACTCCTCCAGAGTAGCAAAGATTTTCTCTACATTTTCTTCTTCCTAGTCTATAAGCTACATGCTGTATCAGTGCAGGTGAGGTAGGAAGTAGGAATCGGATTGGATAATATATTCCGAGTTTTGTTAACCGTACACGTTTGTGCAATAAAGCTCTTGTACAGGCTACACATGTGCCAGCATGGCACATACGTGAGAGATCTAATCCATCCATCAAGTTGGTCTGATCTACATATTTTTCCAAAAATAAATATGGTCCAATCACCACGTAGGCCCCAATATTGGAAACAGTCGGATGGATTAAAAAATTTAGCCAAGCTCTTCACAGCTGTACATTTGTTTGGATGGATGGATTGGATCTTAGACCTGTAGGATTAAAAACTTCAGCCAAGCTTTCCATAACCGTACATTTTTTTTGCAAACTGTGGCCCACCTGATCAGTAGATCAGCCTGCTTAATGGCATAGTTATGAATATGCAGGTAAAGTTCTGATGGATGTATGGGATGTTAGACCTGTTGGGCCATGCTGGCACATGTGTGGCGTGTACATGAGGTTTATTGCTCACGCGTGTACACGCTTAGAAAAGATCATATATTCCTCTAGAAACTTCTAGAAAAGGGTTTAGGTAAATGGAAAATGTAGCCCTACTGTTTTAGCCAACCACCCCACAAATCCAATGTTTGTGAGACATCTTTTTACATAGCCGTTTGGAACAAGCAAGTCTCCAACTACTCGGGTTGTCTTGTCTTCCCATGTTCATATGTAGTTGACCAAACCACGCAATGGACCTATTTGTGGGAACCACTTCTTGCATCCACGTCATCCAACTTGTCCAACAGGTTCAGTTACAATGAAAATCATCCATCACAAAAAACCAGGCTAATCTGACCATCAGATGGGCCTCACTGAATTTGAACGTTTCAAACGGTTGTCCATTTTTTTCTATAGTGTCGTCCAACTGATGGTTGGATTGGCCTGATTTTTTATTGGTTGATCTATATAGTAGGTATGGATATGATGGACGGGATGGATTTCAAAAACAGATGATTTGGGCCCCACAATAGCTCATCTACATTGTAATTTACCATGCAGTCAGACCATTTGATCATTTCTATTTCTTGTTTCTAGATGTATCTAGAAGCTGAGTATTACAATATACACTCCATTGCATTGGTTTTGGCTTTCTTTAAATTGGAAAGTCGTAATCAAGGGTATTGTTTTTGTGTCTTAAATATAAAAACATCACGTGTTAGTTGCGTAGACCGTCGGATGATGGAAATGGTGGGCCATGTTTTAAAAGACGGCCAGAGACAAAAGCCACGTTCGTTACGATATTCTTCGTAGGATTGCTTCGGAATCTCACGAGGGCATATTCGTCTATTACGCACCGATTTAGTGCATCTTTCTACCAAGTCAAGGGTACTTTTCTGGCGGGTTTGATGGTACAACCTTTTCCAAATAGGTTTTGATACTCAGGTAGAGTGTGAGGGATGATACACAGGCATTTTGAAATTTCACGTGGCATACAAGTAGTTAAATTAGGTTGTCCAAGTTGTGATACCCAATGAAAATATAGCATAAACCAAATATAAAGCTTATTTGAATATTAGATTGGTGGATATTTTGGACAGTTAAAAATGAAAAATAACCAACGGTTACGTTTCCACAAACAAATTTATGAGATGGTTAGAACGGTCTGATCTTGGAATTGTGACTGGGTACAGTGGGCTACACAATCTAGTCGTAAGATATGCCACGTGTATAATGCCTGAGTGGTTGTATATCAGCATGATGCGACACGCTTGAGTATCATATAACACCTTCTTTCTTTTTTTTTCTGTTTTTTTTTTCTTTTTTTCCTTCTGTTGGACTGTATTTTGATTGTATCATGTCATTCCTGACTACTATATTAAATGCTGGCAGTGACTGATGTGACCTAATCACAACGCAGGTAAACAAGATATCCTTGTTCGGTATGAATGGAGGATATGGACTCTTTGTTATCCGTTTTACAATTTTAATTTTATTTGATAAGAAGCATATTCCATGTTCAAATTCCTTTTCTTTAGCTAATATCAAGGACTCGGGTGGTAAACTCTCAGGAGTTTCAACACACAGTCAAGGGTTCGAGTACCCGTAGATGGTGAAACTCCACTAGCGTGAGTGCGCGGGGTGTATGCGTGTGTATAAAACAAAAAAAAAAAAAGGAATGTAATAATTTTTTTTCCCTTTTTTCACAAATACCCAAGTTTTACTCGAGTAGGATTAGTATTGTGGAAGCCGATTGCCTGTGATCCCGGTGGAGATATTCTTATACTTGGGGCTGGGTGGGACTCATGGAAATGTCCGGGACAAATTCACTCCATTAATTTATTTTTCAATATTATAATAGGACCTAATTTTAAAAATCAAACAAATCCAAAACTCATATGGGCCATACTGCATGAAATAGTGGGGGGCTCTAATGCCTAGGAGTGACGGAAGTTTTGTATCAGAATGATGATTGTAACTACCATTTACCTAAGTTGTAATAACCCCACAAAGGGTTTGGATAGCATAAAAACATCGTGATAAATTCCATGAAGGTTTTGTTTGGTGTGGCCTATTGAGTTTAGGATTGCATAATTTTTTGACTCGTCTCGTTGCAGTCTTTCAAAGCATATGGATGAAGTGGTTGGGCCCTGTGCAGCCTTAGGCACGAGAATACCTCTATACCTGTGTAAGAGATAATCCGCTTATGCATATTATACTATAATTTTTTGAACTATCATATTATTAATATTTTTATAAATAAATAAAAAGAGAAAAATATTAATAATAAAGTCAGGTCTTTTTAATGATCCAAACTGGTCGAACGTCCATTTTAATGATCCAAACTGCTTATATGATTGGCCTTAGCAATAGTTGCTGAAAGAAAAACACTTGTATGAAAATATTTGAACTCTTAGTTATTTAATTAGTCCGTATTTGTGGATGAGAGTCAAGTGATCTAGGGATTAAAAAAAAAATTAATTCTTGAGTTCTTATTCCATGGCTATCATCTATTTAAGGTGAGGAGTAGTGGATTAAAAGAGTTTAAAAAGAGAAGATTTAAATTTTTTAGAGAAATTGGGTTTTTACCTTTCTTAACCATCTTGCCTAAACTGGGTTTAGATTTGTCCCATGTTAAAAAGTTGTTAAGAAATTTAAACATTTATATTAAAACCTCTCACCAATCCTTTGTGTTGGAAAACAAAGGTATGCCATGGGAGCAACCTTGCACACGTGCATTGCAGTTGTGGACATGGTGCGGTATGGTCGAGCACTTTTGATTTTCTCTGCATATATTATCTTACTTATGCACATGAAAACAAAAATTCGTTGTACACCTTCCTAATAATTAATGAGTCAACATGCACTAACATGAATTTATTAATTACGTCATTCGCATGCATCTCAATCCCCAATGGCTACTTATTTTTCCTTTATAAAGACATCTACTCTCATCACAAAAATCATCCAAAAATTTTTCCTTCTCTGGTTTTTTTTTGTGTTCTTTTTGCACAAATTAGTATGGGCATTCTTAAGTTCGTGTGGCAAAGATTGAGAGTGCACCTGATCGACATCATTCATCTTGGAGGACAATTGTTGTATCTCGAGGGCAAACTTGCTGAAACCTAGTGCATCTGGAATCTTCCTATGGGAGCAAATCTACCTTTAAGATAACGATTGTAACGTGTCTTGGCTCTTAAGATTCTTGTTTTATCTTTCTAATTCTGTCATTTTGGATTTTTTGTTGTCTCTTAGCATATTAGAACCAATAATTTAAAGATAAATATATCTCACAAAATTTTTGGCACTATAACTACCATTTCTGAGACTTGTATAATCAAGATTTTTGATGAGAAGAACTTCAAAATATGACAATAAAAAATGGAGTTCGATCTCACTACCCCCAAACTGAAAGTGCCCTGGTTTATCAAGTTACGTGAGTGGTAGGTCAAACTGTCTGCAGAGCTCGATAGGAAGATCAATTCAAGCGTCTGCTTCAACCGAATGTGTACAAGCTCGCCACAGGTGAATCCAAAGCCTCACATCCCATAACCCAAAACACCAGGTAAAGAAAAACCCTTAAAAACGAGTTAGAAATCATAGGGTTTAAAGTGAGAAAACATTTTTCAAAATAGAAAAATCTCTAAGTTTTTCTCACCTTATCGATTTTATCAAAGCACCCTCGATATGATCGACCTGCACTGTCGATGTCCTCGATACCTTAACGATATTATCGATGTGAGGACCAAAAGTGTCCAGCAACTAAATATTCATCTGGACGGATTTATCGATGTATCGATACATCTATCGATATCATCAATATAAACACTAAATATGTCCAGCAACTTCATAACATATCTGGACGAATTATCGATGTATCGATACACATATTGATATCATCGATATTCGAATCTCGAGTCCATCGAGAGTGGCTCGATAAGATTGATAGGCAGATTTTCGACGCCCCTGTTTTTTTAATGAAAATCTCAAATTCCTTCGATATATCGATGACCGTCCGATATGATCTGAATTCAAATGTCGATAAGATCGGAGGTCCATCGATGATATCGATCGTGGGCGCGCATTTCTCATAGCAGATATTTTAGATTATTTTTAACTATGATCGGGGGCCCTTCGATAGAATCGATATTCAAATATCGATGATATCGGCACCAGGTCGATTGCATCGAACAAAGACATAAATTGTCCAATAAGCTTAAAGACAAATCCACTGGATTTATCGATGCCTTGACTCTGATCTCGATATCATCGACATTCAAATTTCGATGATCTCGATGGTTCCCCGATCATTCATGAAAACCTGAAATATTTCAAAGTCAAGTCTCTCTCATTTTTCAAGTGTCGATGGATCGAACCTGTCATCGATGGAATCGGAGTTCGAAATCTGATGATGTCGACAATAGTTTCGATTCATCGACCTATTGGCAAAGAGTTTCAAAAGCGTATGACATTGAGTCTGAGTCATCGAGCAGACCATCGATGCTATCGAGAGTATACGCTCGATGATATTGAACTCTGTCATAAATGTGACCATTTTATATCCGTTGGAAATTTTTGCCTATATATAGAGGACTTGTCTTTTGTTGCTGTGAGAGAAAGAAGAGAGAGCTTTTGAGTGTTTCAACTTACATCTTATATCTAAAGCCCTTTCTCTCAAGGGAGTTCATCCTCCAATCCACCCTCACCATTGACATTCAATAGAGTGGATTGGGGAATGAACTTTCGCATTTAAGGATCCTCCAGCTACTACTTTAATGGCAAATCATTAAACTGGGATACCTTGAATGCCTTGATGATTGGAACTACTCTATCTTCCTTATAGGAAAATCTTTAGAGAGTAGGATTTCATCATAACCTTGACCCAACCCGAAGCCAAGTACTAGTACATCTTTTGTGTTGCGGATCAAGGGAGTCGAAGACTCTTTAACAACAAGGAGAAGATCTTTGTCATTGCGCTGAATGGGACTCATCAACTTATTTGTAAGTATCCAGAGTCCAAGAGGACACTTGTGATCATTCCTTTCTAGGATTGGGTCTTAAGTGGTTCTCACCCTTTAAAGTCCTCAAGCAGGCCTCTAGCGGGAGTGTACGTAGTGGGTGCGTTGTGTGGACCATTGCTCTGTGGAGAGCATAAACATCTGGTTAAGAGTGAACCAGTAAAACTCTAGGTTTGAGGTAAACCGTGTAAAACCTTGGGTTTGAGGTAAACCGTGTAGAAACCTCCAGTAGGGTCTTATGGAAGATCCTTGGCCAGTGTGCCTAAAAGTGGGTGCGTTGTGTTGACCCTTGCTCGTGAGAGCATAAACAGTCAGCCTCAGTGTAGGTTGTAAAGGTTGAAGGTGAACTTGATTTAAAACCTTAAGTTTGAGGTGAACCACTGTGAAACCTCCTTAGTGAAATCCGGTACACTCAAGGGTTAAGTGCGGTTACCTGGAGTGGAGTAGACAAGTAGTCGAACCACTATAAAAATGACTGTGTTTGTGATTGTACTTCTTCTGTGTGCGTGATTTATGTCAATGCATTCATACTTATATATCTGATCACACCCCCACACACATACACAGTCACATCCATCATAAACTAAGTTATATATTGTTATCTCTTGAATAGTTTGTGATTGAATCCTCTACCAGGCTTGGAAGCCAGTAGAGTTACATTTGAGTAATCCTGATATATTGCATATTCATAGGATTTCTAAGTAAATCTGTAAAAAAAAAAAAATTTTAAAAATCCTATTCACCCCCCTCTAGGACATATTGGCATATTCCTTCTTCAATTAGTGTGGTCTTCACCGCCATTTCACAAACTGATTTACGTTATCAAAGATATTACCTCATCACTTGAGGCGATGAATCACTGGCATCTTTTGAACTATCAAAATGGAATAACGATGACTATCTGTGCCGAAATCATATTCTCAATGCAATGACCAATGAAAGGTGTGATATCTATTGTCATCTCTCCTCTGCCAAAGAATTATGAAATCATCTTGAAAAGAAGTTTAGAATGGAGGATGTTGAAATAAAGAAATATGTAGTTAGTCATTATATTGATTTTAAGATATCTAATAATAAATTTGTAGTATTACAGAAGATAGCTCATGAAATTGTTTGAATGTATGGTGATTGTGTTGGGGGCTATTGTACAAAACCTTAGGATCTAGCCTCCCAAACACACCAGAATTATGGGATAATAAAGCAATGAAATAAATCAAAGCACAAACCATACGACACGAGATTTTTACGTGAAAAACCCTCAAAGAGGTAAAAACCACGGGACCTCGCCCAGAGCAACAATCCACTATGAAGTAGAACATTACAACCAATCACAAGCACACACCGCTTGGATCAAACCTTCTTCACTCATGCAAGAGTGGATAAATAATAAGAGAATAAGAAAAACGGAGAGATCTCACCCATCACGAGGACATAAAAGCGCTGAGATGTCGAGTGCACATTAGATCACCTCTACAAGCAGAACCTCCATTCCACAAGCTTCATCTCTCTCTTTCTCTCTCTCACACACACCTTTGATAGTCCTAAATCCTTTAACAAACCCTTACAAAGCTTTAGGAAACCCTCTTGCATTCTCTCTTGCATACCCTAGAAAAGCCCTAGGAACCCCTATTTATAGTTTAGGCAACTCCCTTTCACACCTCTTGCGAAACCGCTTCAGATTTTCGCAGTCCGCACAAAATTCGGACTCAAATCTGTGTAACCTCGACTGGTCGAGTAGGGTCCTCGACCGGTCGAGCGACCCACTCGACTAGTCGAGCACCTCGAAAAAATTTAAACCAAACTCGTTGGAGTTTGAGTCGAGCCAGTCCTCGATTGGTCGACCAGCACTCTCGACCGATCGAGTGAAGCTCTCGACCGGTTGAGCCATGAGGAGAAATCCCTATCAAATTTCTCCCTTTTCAACTCAGGAGGAATCCACCTTCTTCAAGCCAGCCAGGTTTCTACAAACCTCAAACTTGCCCTTGAGTAAAGCCTTGGTCATCATGTCTGACCCATTATCGTCCATGTGGACCTTCTCAAGCTGTAACACCTTCTGTTCCAAAGTATCCTTGATCCAGTGATATCGAATCTCTATGTGCTTTGACTTGGAGTGCTGACTTGGATTCTTGCTCAAGTGTATAGCACTTTGACTATCGCAATAGACCACGTGTTGCTCCTGCTTCAGGCTAAGTTTCTATAGGAACCTCTTCATCCAAAGCATCTCTTTACATGCCTCTCTGACTGTAATGTACTCAGCCTCTATCATCGACAATGCTATGACTTTCTGTAGCTTACTTTGCCAAGAGACCGCTCTCCCTATAAATGTGAACATGAACTCCGATGTAGACTTCCTGGAGTCTATGTCACCTGTCATATCTGCATTTGTGTAGCCCTCTAACACAAGTTTTCTATTACCATAGCATAAGCTCAACCTAGATGAGCCTCTTAGATACCGCAGTATCCATTTCACCGCTATCTAATGCTCTTCGCTAGGATTGACAAAATACCAGCTAACAACACCAACCGCATATGCTATGTCTGTGCGCATACACATCATAACATACATCAAATTTCTTACAGCTGACGCGTAGGGTATCTTCTGCATCTCATCCACCTTTACCTTCGTCTTGGGACACTGCATGTCGCTCAATCTGAAGTGACCATCCAGTGGAGTACTGACCGGCTTCGCTGCATTCATAATGAACCGCTCTAGGACTTTCTTAATATACCGCTCTTGTGATAGCCAAAGCTTCCTGCTGCTTCTGTCACGGGTTATCTCCATTCCTAAGATTTGCTTAGCTAGGCCTAAGTCTTTCATCGCGAACGACTTGCCGAACTCCTATTTCAGCCTATCAATCTTCTTGATGTCTTTTCCCATGATGAGCATGTCATCAACGTATAACAGCAGAACTAAGAAATCACCATCTGAGAACTTGCGCGTGAACACACAGTAGTCTGATTTCGTTCTGTCATATCCATGCTTTAACATAAACGAGTCGAACTTCTTGTACCAATGCCGTGGAGCTTGTTTTAGCCCATACAAGCTCTTCCTCAGCCTACACACCATATGCTCTTTGCCTTTAACTTCAAACCCCTCTGGTTGGTGCATGTATATCTTTTCTTCCAGGTCACCATGGAGGAAGACAGTTTTAACATCTAACTACTCTATCTTCATATCCATGCTAGCCGCCAACCCAAGCAACACTCGTATGGATGTCATATTCACCACTTATGAGAATATCTCCTCGAAGTCTATGCCTTTCCTCTGACTAAGCCCTTTCACCACAAGTGTGGCCTTGAACCTCGTTTGTGAATTCTTCTGGTTAATCTTCTTTCTGAACACCCGATTGTTGCTCAGAGCTTTCTTACCCTTAGGCAGTTTCACCATATCATAGGTGTGGTTCTTATGCAAGGATTTCATCTCCTCTTGCATAGCTTTCAACCACTCCCCCTTTATGCTCGTCGGCTAGGGCCTCAGAATAATCTTCTGGCTCTCTCCCATCAGTGAGCATAATGTACTCATAAAATTTACCACGGTTAGTTCTTTGGCAAAATGATCTAAATGATAGCCTAGGTCACGGTTATGATGATTAAGAAGATGATAGTCTAAACGGTGGGGCGTACTTGATACACGGAAATGGATTGGCCACTGACCTTGCCACTAGCTAATGGCTAGTGGTCGGTGATCTGTGGGCCCCGCCATGATGTATGTGTTTCATCCATGCTGTCCATCCATTCTTTCAGATCATTTTATGGTTAATCATGCATACATGGTACAGACCATCATCTATTGCTATCGTACATGATGTACGTATTTGTCCATCTAAATATTTTACCCAGGACAATGATTGGATGGGTGACAAGCCCAATGTCCGTCTGGATGTTTTACCCGAGACAATGATTACATGGGTGATGAGCCCAACGTCTGCACGGATGAGCATCCTTGGGGTGATGATTGCATTCATGCATCCATGCACATAATAAGACTGCATTTGTTATGTTTTGAATTGCCTGTACATTTTATGTTATTTTTATCTAGGGCGACGGTGTGTAATCTTGAGGGGAGATCACACTGAGTTGGCCACTCATTCATCAATATTCAACCGTACAAAGGATACAGGGGCTGATGGACTCGCGACAGATCCGGAGGCAGCTGCAGTCGAGGAGTCTTACAATGAGGAGTCGCATTAGGAAGCGACTGCTTATTTTAGATTAAATCAGTAGACTATTTGCTTATTACCAATTCAGTACATTTAGAGATTTGAGGTTTTGTATATGGGCCCCAGCTGAGTGGCCCTGGATATTGTTTACATTTTGAGAATACCTAAACTATTCTTTATTCCATAAATCGCACTTTGATTTGGTTGATTACTTTTTTAGATTATCAGTTAACACCCGGGTTTTCAAGGAACGAGTCATATACTTGAGTTTTGAAAATCGGGGCGTTACAAGCTCACTGTACACTTTTTGTTAAGTTCGGTTGATTAAAGGTGGGAGTTCGATCGATTGAGAATGCAACAAAATTTCAAAATTGTTGCTGGACATTTTTAGGCATCTATCCAGTTAATCGATTGATTGATGATGCACGTAACTGCATAAGTTCATAAAATTTCCAAGTTGATGTGAAGTTGGCACAATTTTTCCTATTTAAAGAGGACTTCTACATGATTATAATCATCACTCTAGGGTTTTGAGAGAGAGAAAGTGAAGGCGGAGCTTCTCTGGGCATCGTTCTTCATTCCTCAACCTTTGATTCTAGTAGTTTTCTATTTTTCTTTAGTTTTTGAGATAGTTGTGTCGAGTTAATCTCTTAGTTAAGGCTAATGGGTGAAGTGATGCAGGGATGAACGTGATGAGGTCGAGCATCGTCTTCCTCAAGAGGAAAACTGTCTCGAATCCATAGAACTTCTCTAGTCTCCTCACAAAGGCTTCTCGAATCCACGAGAAAGAAAGCAAGCAAAATAGAAATAAATTTTATAAAATTCGAAATTGATTAATGAATGAAATAAATGAGTTCAATAGGGATACCAAGCAATGATAGAGAAATCAGACGCAAACTACAACTAAAACTCCTAGAATTTGCAACTTACTATTTATAGACGATCGTGATGTCTACTAGTGCGCAAGGTTTTCGGCCCAAAATAGTAAGTGTCCTATTTGGCTTGACCAAACCATTCTCCTAATTATTCTAAGCTCTTTTCACGTTGAGCGCAACTCCTAAAGCCCGACGAATGAAGAGTTATAATCAAACTAAATCTTACTATTTATAGTAAAAATAGAATTAAAATAGGGAAACGAACGTCGATCCTAGGGTATTTCACAAATATGGCTTACGCAACCTGGCATAGTGGGGTTGGTTGGCTAAAGTAGTTCTTTCTACCCTAAAATCATATATTTTATGCCCAATAACTCATTCAGGATTGTGAGATACACCCGATCTAAGGTCCGATGGTCCGGATCACTTCTGTCGTCGATCGGGGCTTTTCTGATCCATCTTGGCCATGAAACTGTCCGCGACCCGCTCTACATCAGTCCCCTCCACTTTAAAAGAACTCGTCCTCGAGTTCTTATCTTACTCTGGTTCATGATACTCGGTCAGGTCTGCGACGTTGAAAGTCCGTGAGATCACCATGTCATTTAGAAGATCAACAAATAAGTGTTGTCATTGATATTTCAGATGATTATTACAGGTCTAATCTTCTTATTCTTCAACTTGTTGTACATCCCTGTCGGAAATCTCTCTTTGCGCAGATGAACCATAACGCGGTCGCCCACCTCGAACACTTTTGTCGCCAATGCTTGTCCACTTATTCCTTGTATTTTTCATTCGAGGCATGTAGTTTGGTCTACACCTCTGCTTGGATGCCCATGATCCTATCTGCCATATGTTCTTCTGCAATGCTCGTGCTTGAGAGCTTAAACAGGGGGACCAAGTCAAGTGCGTGGCGAGGCACTCATCCGTAGATAATCTTGAACAGTGATTTCTCTGTCGAGCGGTTCACTATGTTGTTAAATACAAACTCTGCTTGAGACAAGGCCAAATCCCACTACTTTGGTTTTTCTTCTAAAATACAGTGAAGGAGGTTTCCAAATGTGCGATTCACAACCTCGGTCTGTCCATCAGTCTGTGGATGGTAGGCGTTGTTGAATTGAAATCGTGCATCGAATCGAGTTCATAAAGTTTGCCAAAAGTGGCTAATGAACTTCGTGTCACAATCAGAAGTAATGGTCTTAGGGACCCCGTGTAGCCGTATGACCTCTTTGAAGAATAGATTCGCCACGTGTGTTACATCAAGGGTCTTTTTGCATAGGATAAAGTGTGTTATCTTGGAAAAACGATCTACCACCACGAACATTGAATCCATGCAGCGTTGTGTTCGTGGGAGACCAAGAACGAAGTCCATAGATAAATCCTCCCAAGGACCGTCAGGCCCAGGTAACGAGATGTAAAGGCTCGTATTCTGAGATTGCCCCTTGGAGGTCTGACAACCATGACAACATTATACGATTTTTCCCATATCATGTACCAATTGTTATCGCTCTTCCACGAGAGCTCGCGTCTTGTCTCACCCAAGGTGTCCACCGAGTCCACCTTCATGTAACTCCTGAATAATCTGCTCTCTCAGAGAACTTTGGGGGATGCACAATCGATTCCTTTTGAAGAGGAAACCATCCTGTATATGAAGGTCATTGGGGTGACCTTCTTGACACTTCATCCAAGAATCTTTGAAGTCCTCGTCCTCGGTATACAGCTCCTTGAGACAATAGAAGTCGACCACCTCGTTGTTCATCATAATAAGTAATGATGCATGATGGCTAAGTGCATCAGCCACCTTGTTCTGTTGCCCTGACTTATGCTTCAGAACGAGCGTGAATTCCTGTAAAAATGTAACCCATCTAGCTTGCACACGATTCATGTTAGTCTGACTATTAATAAACTTTAATGCTTAATGGTCAGTGTATAGAACAAACTCTCTTTGAATCAGATAATGCCGCCAATGTCGCAGTGCCTAAACAACTGCGTACAATTTAAGCCCATACGTTGACCACTTCTTTCGGGCTTCACCGAGTTTCTCGCTGTAAAAGGCTACCAGCCTACCTTCCTGTGATAATCTCCTCAAATTCTGATATATGAAGTATCACACTCAACCTCAAACAGCTTGTCAAAATTAGGAAGCACTAAGACCGGCGTTGTGGACAAACGATGCTTCATCTCATGAAATCTCTTATCAGCTTCATTGGTCCATTGAAACGATCCTTTTTTCATGTAATCTGTAATAAGCGCGACTATTGTGCTAAAATTTCGTATGAATCGACGATAGAAGGACGCTAACTCATGAGAACTCCTCACCTCATGAATGTTTGTCAGGATCGGTCACTCCCTAATGGCTCGCACATTTTCATCGTCCACACGGATGCCCGTGGATGTTACAACAAATCCTAGAAACAACTGGTTGTCTGTTAAAAAGCTACACTTCTTCAAGTTAAGGTACAACTTGTTAATTTGTAGGACCTGCAGCGTCTGCCTTAGATGTTTCCTGTGCTCCGTTTCATCCTTGCTATATATTAGTATGTCATCAAAATATACTACCATAAATCGGCCAGTGAACGGTTTTAGAACTTGATTCATCAAACGCATAAAAGTACTTGGTGCGTTTGATAGACCGAAGGGCATGACCAGCCACTCATACAACTATTCATTGGTCTTGAATGTCATTTTTCACTCATCACTGGGTCGAATACGAATCTGATGGTACCCACTCCTCAAGTCTAATTTAGAGAACACCTTGGCCCCCTCTAATATATTGAGCACGTTGTCCAACCGCGGGATTGAGAACCAATATTTGATGGTAATTTTATTGATTGCTTGGTTGTCGACACACGTGCGCTAGCTTTCATCTTTTTTTGACGTTAATAATGTTGGTACGGCATATGGGCTCATGCTCTCTCAAGAGACCCTTACAAATCAATTCCTCCACTTTCCCCTGAAGTATCTTACACTCATTCGGACCCATCTGATAATGAGGATGTTCGGGTAATCTAGCTCTAGGGACGAGGTCTATATGATGTTGAATGTCCCTCATGGGGGACAATCCATTAGGTAAATCTTCAGGCCAGACTTCTTTGAATTCGTTTAATAATAGTCTTAAACTTGGAGGAATGTTTAAGGGTTCCGATTCCTCACCCTTCACCACTATGGCGTATACCTTGTCGGTTTCCTTGAATCCCTTCATGAAATCACAAATGGTCAAGAAGGAACTCCCCTCCACTTTAGAGGATTCAGGGTAGTTCTCTAGTGCTATAGGGGTGAGGATTATTTTTTACTATCTTTGATGAATATATAGACATTGTCTCATCCTCGATGGGTCGCATCATGGTCTGACTGCCAGGGCCGACCGAGTAACATATGGCATGCTTCCATGTCGACCATGTCAAAAAGTATTTGATCTTTATAATTTTTGTCAATTGAAAATGAGATAGTGCATTGTTCAGTTACGTTGGTCTCGTTCACCTTTTTTATCTAGCCAATTGAGTACGAGGAAGGATGTTTTGTCATTGGTAGCTGTAACTTGTCAACCATTACTCTTGGGACGATGTTCTCACTACTACCATCATCTATGATCACATCACAGACCTTTCCATTGACAGCGCACTACGTATGGAATATATTATGCCACTGTGGATGTAATTCCTTCCGTGGGGTATAAGTAATCGCCTCACAACTAGAGATTCGCTACAATCCTCACCCGTCACTTCATCGCCCTCTGCTATATTCTCAGTGGCTTGTTCATATTCATTAAAGCCAGGGTCTTCTTCTGCAGCTTCACATTCAGTGCTCCCTTTATTTATAGTCAAGTATGCTACGGGACGTTGAGGACATGTGTTCGATAAGTGTCCTGGTTGGCCACAGCGGTAATAATTATTCAACCTTGGCTGAACGTAAGGATTTAGAATTCTACTCGAGCCCGCTGTTATGGGTGACATGTTAAGGCCTAGATGAGCCGCTCCCCGTATCACGGTTTGAGGTTGCAGGAGGTTGAGGACGTTCTCCTACTGGTTCTTTTTCTTGTGTCAGCACTGGATCTTGTGCGGGACCCGTTATGGGGGGTCGAGTTGAAGGATAAGGCTGATTTGAAACTCTTATAAGTTGTGTTTCTGCCCTACCTGCCAACTGAACTGCTTCATCCACGGTCCTGACTGGGTGCATCTGAACTTGATCCTAAATTGTCGATCGCAACCCTCCCATAAATCGTGCCACCTTCTGTGACTTAGATTCTGACAAATCGTTTCGTGTTGTCAACTATTAGAATTCTTCAATGTAATCTGTGATGGTTCGATTTCCTTTTCGGCAATTCTGGTATTACTGGAATAATATCTGCTCATAATCACTAGGGAGAAATCGTGATCGAAAAAGACGTCTTATCCGTGGCTATGATGAGATGAGCGCCTTGTTCTGGCGAGCTCGTGAGAGTTGTAATTGCTCCCACCATGCAGAAGCACCAGATTTTAATTTAAACACTACCAATTTTACCTTTTTATGATCTGGCACGTCCATATAATCAAAATATCTCTCTACTTCGGCTAACCAATTGAGGAAATCTTTTATGCGTAATAAACCATTAAAACTAAGAAGTTCAGCCTTACCTTAATAGTCACTTTCAACACGATCTAGATGATTGCCCTCATGGATTGGTCGTCGGGCAAAACCTTCATTAAGGTCCTCGTCACTAGAACTTGAATCATCTGGTATAGCCCTACAGTTTGCCACTAGTAATGCTCTACGAAAATCGGGGTTATGCCTCGGGGGTCGAGCAGAAGCTCAGCTTCCGAGTTCCAACGTATCACTTATGCAACATAGATAATGATGATTAAATGTTGTCCGTATTAGTGCATTAAACATGAGTGGGATTATATCAAAACAGCATATCATACTCCAGAGACAATTAAATTACGCAAGCGGAAGACTGTGATAGATGTATAAAATATATAAGCTGTCGTAAGTCTCCAGAGTGTGAACATGTTACCAGGTTAAATAATTACATGTACAATTCCAAAATATGTAAAAGGTGTAATGTCATCTAGTCAACATCCCAGAAATTCCTGTTGATCAGGACACGGCTCACATGAACCCGCCTGAAAACTGGATGTAGGAGAATGCCTCCTCGTCATTCTCAAAGTCTAGCTCCTCCTCATAAGCATCGCCACCACCTGCAACTAAGACAGATTTTAGTTGGCGTGTACAACACCGTCCCGTAACATGGGAGTGAGTGATCAACTCAGTGGAACTATAAAGTAAAGGTTAACATGTTATCAATTTAGTCAAGCAGTAATGATAAAGCAATACAATCAAACATCCTTAAGTACGCTGATTAAAGTAAGAATGGTATGTAACAATGATGCATGCTCTCGCCTGCACTCCCTCTGCGATTTTCATCTCACGGTCGTGGCATGGCAGTCACTTCCTCAGTGCTCTACCCAACACCAAACGGCACATGCAATGCGGTGCATGAGTGTGATTTTTAAGTTCTTATTAGATCTTTTCATACAGCAGGATTTGGGAAGCTAAGGTACCGCCCTTTATATCAGTTACCCAAACAATGATCCATTTAGGGTCGTCAATCCTAGTTAATCACATATGATAGGCAAGTTCAGGTCACTACCACCAATACCCTACCAACTGGTAATCTATTTTTGAAGGCTCGTCAGCAACCCGACTGGGGACCACAACTAGGCTGCACCGGGGTAGGCCTATTTCATACTCGGGGTCACTCCACCAACGCCCTACCAACTAACAGTCTATTTTCAAAGGCTCGTCACCGACCCGATTGGGGACCATAGCCAAGCTGCGTCAATGGAGGCCGACAACTCGAATACAGTGTCTCATACTATCGTATTCAGATTACGAGTTTGGGTTGCTCACTGGTCACTATGGGGAGGCTCGTCACCCCAGCGTAGGCCGACAGCTCAACCACAGTGTCCCATACCACCATACCCGGCTCATGAGTCTTAGCGGATCGTGGTACCATGGTTAAATGGGCTTTTCACTAGTAAGTTGGTTCCTTATATTCAAGCAGGAGCATCCATACATTGTAAACACATAATAGGCTAATCGATTTATTAGACAAGTTCGACTGGTACGAGCGTATGCTGAATTAGTCGACGATCATCGTACGCCTCGGATTCATCGAACGTATCCAATGTGGCGAGACTAGTTCAGTCACTTAACTAGGAATTGTTACCGATTGCCTGGACTATGTAGTAGTCCCAATCACACTTCAAACGATAGTATTCACAAGTGATAATCAATGACAGCATGTGACGACCAAATCTAAATGTAAATTTCATTTGAGCATTTCCACATACATATGCTACACATGTAACCACACAGGCATTTCATCCATCAATCGCAGAGTAGTAAGATAAATCACATAAAGGAAACTGTACCATAGATAAGGGAATTAAGAATCTCATCACAATACCCTCATTACATACATTTACACAAGCACTTCCTCATTCAGGTATTTTATCAAACACTTAGACTACACATCTCAACATACGTGTATTAGACTAGTTATAACATATATCCTGGCAAGCCCTTTTACAAATGAGTTACCACATACACAATAAGCATATATTCATAATTAATAATCATGGCAAGTAAAGATCCAAATTTCATATTCATTCAGACATT
This sequence comes from Magnolia changhungtana, assembly GCA_030180095.1. NCBI lineage: Eukaryota > Viridiplantae > Streptophyta > Magnoliopsida > Magnoliales > Magnoliaceae > Magnolia > Magnolia changhungtana. The sequence continues at coordinate 2,832,941 of JASAUF010000096.1, forward strand.
TTTATAAACACTTAGACTACACACTATAACATACATGACGTATGTTGGCCATAACATGTATTAGGGCAAATTCTTTCACCAAGGGGTTATCGCACATACAACAATCCTATATCCATGACGGATAATCATGTCAAACACGAATCTAAATTCTATACGCATTCAATCATTTCAACTAACACATGGAGTACGCTATACTCAACATAGTTCATATATATCTGTAAAGCGAAGGAATCTTCGCATTTAGCATGTGAAATGGCACCCAAATTAGTTATAAATCATTAACCGACATTGAAAGCCTTGAAAACCATAATATAAATGTTTATAGTCTGCACCTTTCACCGGTAGACTCGTAACGAACTCATTTTAAACACTAAATCTTTGTCTACGGCACCACAATAACCTATAATAGGGAATAGGTTAACTATCCTGCCATCTGCTCTATTAGAATCTCTAAAACAGGTTAGGGTTAGGATTTCTTACCCAAGAATGGAATCAGAAACGCTGGAATAGCGTTACGGCATCGGTAGGTAAGCACGTGGAATGGTAGGGAAGAATCCCACAAGCAAACACCAACTCTCTCTCTCTCACTCACTCTCTCTTTCCTTCTCTTTCTTCTCTCTTCTCTCTCCTAGGGTTAGAAATTCGTATGGCATGAGAGAGAGAGAGAGAGGATTTAAGGCCCTTATATAGGCCCAGAACTAATGGGAATAACCCCAAGGTCATGGTATACTTAGGTTATAACCAAATAGGGGCTGTTTCGATCCAATGGAGCACTTCTGGAGGCCTCCTTTCTGCGTGCGGTCAAACTTAAGCTTCCTGACATTGGATCTGGGTCAAGTTAAGGTTTCAGTCCGATCAGATTTGTGGATCGACAGTGGCGGACCGGTTTCAGTTCAACGGTCATTGTCGCTCGATCAGGGCCACGAGTACATGGACCTCTGTATGAAATTTTCCCTGATCTGAGGGTGTATTTAGGTCAGATTCTAACGGTCTGAAACCTTAGAACTGGCCCGCAAGTGAACTGCTCAGTTTACTTAAATCCGAGTACATTTTCTAAAGATATTCACGTTTCTCACATACTTCACTCAGGGCTCTAGTTGTGCATTTCTGGGTACTATCTGGATTTGATTTCTAAGATAGTTGTCAAGCCCAGTAAGGCGGTCCTAACCATTTAGTTTAGCAGTAATCAGACTTTCGACGCGTAGTCAAGGTCCAATACGAAGTTTCAATGTGCTCCCGAGAGCAACTGGATTTTGAGATTAATCCTAAGTTTCAGGGTAATGTAGCGTTAATGATTCTATAAGTTTTGGGTCTTGCAATTTGTATTTAAAGTGGTTCAAGCTAATTTCACAGCTAATCTAGTTTATCACTTAGTTAATTTTATCTAATTTCTAAAGGATTTGGTCCTGAGTGATTTCTGCCTGAGGTGGTACTCGGGTCTTTGTATGGATTTTTCTCTGAGACGTTACAATCTACCCCCCTTAAAGAACAATTTTGTCCCCGAAATTTTCTAAGAGTAATACGTAAAGGTTTACATACGAGTTAGGGTATATAATAACTACATCAGCCTAGCTCATATTGGTCTACCCCCCTTAAAAGTTTCTACCTTTGAGGTTTGAAAACAAATGTCCACATCATTATTATCGTGCTAAGTGTTTGATGATAAAGTTTACCTAAGGGTGATATGTTCTACCATTTATGATTGGGCTAATACGGAAAGTCAGTTGTGGTAGGCTCGAACCCGATACGTCGATTGCTCGCCTGACTAGTGCAAACAACTCATTGTATCCCTTCCTAATCCTGATGTATCCTGGTCTTCTGCTCGGTCAAAGCAGTGAGCCCTTTGGTAATCACCCAGGATTGAGAATTGAGTTAAGCCGCGAATGCCTTGTAGGAATATGGTTCTGACATTCTGAAATTTGATCATCCTAAGTATTTAAGAAGTATTATAATTCGCTAGTAGGTTCAAGCCTCATGTTCATAAGGTTGTCCCTTGGGTCTTGTTCAATGAGAGTTCTTATTTAACCTATGTTTAACTTGGTGGATAATAAGTTCTTTTATGGTGCTCATAGTCAAAAGGTTATACTAGAGGGGTTTTCAATCTCCTAAAAGTAGATTTGTTTGTCACCATTTTGATCATACCGCTAGGGAATTATGGGCAGATTTACACTTTGGTTTCATTAACTTCAGGAGGGAAGGAAGAGTCGAGAGTTCCAAAATATTTCAGAAGTTTAGAATGTTAGCAACATAAGGCCGCGGGAAAGGAAAGGAGAGGGACATCTCCTCAACGCGGTATGAACCTTGAGTTTACAAGGGAATAAGAAACTTGTAATATTTTACTCTAGTCCGCCTCTAACATGAGCTTACGGAGTATTAAACTATGAAACTCAATCCTACTCAAGAGTCCTAATTTAATTGCATAAAATAATTAAAATATATGTATAATTTAAATTTAATCACATGATGATTCCTAGTATGATTACAAATAATTTCTAAATAGACACCAAATACTAAACTTTCATATGAAAGGGTATGACCAGTCTATTGGTAACTCGAAGTTGTAGAAATTTTCCATTTCGACCCTTCTATTATTTATGACATATTTGTCACCTCTAGTTACCGTATTATTATTTTATAGTTGTTATATTAATCCATTGTTAAGCCTATTCTTTTATACGAATTGGTTTAATAGACCCAGTGTCTACCAATAGGAATATAGGTGTACCTTGAATGTGGGCAGTCACCTCAAAGGTCAAAGGCGCTGCAGTTGTTGACTTAGGTGCTTCAGCTGCAAGTGTATGCACACGGGCTTGTTGAGGATGGTTTGGTTGTACTGCCATAGGTCGTTGAGGTGACCTATTCTGAAGTACAGGCGGTCGGTAATGTGGTTGTGCTGGTAGTGCTGATCGTAGGGGTGGAGTCATTATACCACGTGGTGGCTGACGGTCGATCTTCTGAGGTGGCGTGACACCGTTGTCTTTCATCTTAGTGAACAGAATGGGTCAGTGTGTCCGCCTTTGTCGCAATATGTACACCAACGTTTCGCTCGCCTTTACTGGGCCGACAGAGTCACAAGCCTGGGAGGCGAGTCTACATGTGACCTCTTACCTAAGACTGGCCGGTGCTGTGATTCGGGCTGAGGTGTCAGGCCCATTGGTATACGTGTCTAAGAAACTCTATCTCCATCTTGTTCGGCTTGCAGAGACGCGTTGACTAGCTCGACATAATTGGGAATGCTGGCGCAACACGTCTTAGTGCGGATATCAGGCCGCAACCCATTTGAAAAATGCCGCATTTTCATCGGTTCATCAGTTAGTATCAAAGGAGCGTATCTGGCTAGCTCCGTGAACCTGTTCTTGTACTCTGTCACTGTCATGCCCTTCTGTCGGAGGTGAAGGAACTCTCCCTCCTTCTCATGGCGGTACATGAGGGGGAAATATTTCTCATGAAAACGCGTCTCAAAGGCCTCCCAGGTCCACACGTGTCCTACAGGAGCTATTCGTAAAATGTTGTCCCACCATAAACTAGCCTCCTTCTCAAACATGAAGGTGACCAGCTCAACCTGTTCTGCCTTAGTGCAGTGTAGCAGCTTCAACATCTTAGAGATGCAATCTAGCCAGTAATCAGCCTCCTCGGGTCTGTGAGTATCCGTAAAAGTGGGAAGACGGAAACGCTAAAAGTGCTCAAAAAGTCCGCTGGTATTCATGTTACCAGCAGGGTGCGTAGGTGATGCAGGCGAAACCACACACATATTCTGGGCAAGGGCCCCTACTATGGTGGTGAAAAACTATTGTTGCTGTATCTGTTGCTACTGCATCATTTGCTCCAGCCTATCATGAGGAGTCGACTGAGGCACGTGCGGCGTCGATGTGGACGCACGGTTCTGCTCTGGAACCGGTGGTACATAAGGTGTTGGTCCATTGATGGGGCCAGTGGACGGCTGTGAATCCGGCATCGTCTCAAAGTCTGGGCCCAAGCTAGGGTCCCTATGACTATCGCTTAGGGGAGATGCCCCGTCAAATGATTCACCAATCGTAAGACGTGTTGTACTCCAAGTAGCCATAGGTGGCATTCCCTATATACAACATAAGGTGCAACTTGTGTAAGATTTAGTATAACACACTTAGTTCCTCAAATATCCTACACATTTCATGGCAAAAGGAGCAGCATGCATTCCATTTAACAAAATTTATCTCGATACATGAGATATAGTTTCACATGAACCATGACAGAAGATGCATGTGAGCTAGTTTAATCAAAGCCTTAAACAATAAACACACCATCAACCTACCCTACTAAGCCTATCTAGGCTATAATACAGGAATTTGAAAAGCAAAGAAAACTCAAGGGCGACTACAACATAAGACTAGTCGTCAGAATCTGACGATGGAGGAGCACCCTTATCCTGCAAACAACACAGAATAGCCTTCAAGGTGTGAGACACCTTCTTGAATTTATGTTTTATGGAGGCCTGATTCTCATTGACCTCTTGCTCAGGGTAGCCTGGTTCTCTTCAATCTGAGCCAGGCAAGCTTCCAGGGCGGCCTGATCATGGCGGTCTTTCTCGGTAGCAGGAGGAGGCTCCCCACCTGAGTTTTGGGACCCCTCCTCTTCTTCACCACTTCCTTCTTCTATTTTATTTTCTTCCTCTTCTTCACTACTTTCTTCCTCTTCATTGCCCTCTTCTATCTCATCCCTGGACACATCAAATCGGGCTCGATGTTGTCGTGGCCCAATCTCCATATTGTTGAGAGCAGTGTCGTTGATGTAATGGATCGGCATAGGAACTTCAACGCCAAGTCTGTATGCGAACTCATATGCAAGCTTGCATATAAGTGAAACAAACATCCTAGAAGAGCGTGCAGTTTGTACTATCTGTAGCAGTACATACGTAGGCACACACAGCTTCTCTCCCTGCCCAGCTCGGTATAGAAAGCTACTATCAGGCACGTGCACTCATTGTGATTGCTCCACCTAGGGTACACGTTATATGTGAAGATGTGGTGGAGCAGGCGGAAGTCGTCATTCATATTAGTCACCAGGAGACTATTGTTTGGCTGCCAATGAACCAGTCGGCCATAAAGGAAATGCGTGCGGCGATCCCTTTCACGTGCACTCTTCAGATTCTTCTCACTTGCATGGACCTCGCCAAGCAGCATTTTTATAAGCTGAGCTATCAACCTAACATCAATTGTGGCCTCCCAGTCTCTACCCACTGGGATCTTGAACTGTAAGGGCTCCAGCGTAGGCTCTCGAATGTGGGCGTAAAAGGCTCAGACAGTGCCCACATTTACGTGGTACTTGCCCTCAAATATCAAACTCCACCTGACCTCCACCAGGCGGTCCATCAACAGATGCTCCCCAAAGAACCGCTCATCCACGTGCACTTCAAAAAAGACCCTGTGACCATGAAATCTCCCATGAGACATATCCATCAGAAGAATCCCTTCGAGGGGAGCCTGGGGATCAAGCTCCCGCTTGGTCCTTATCTCCCGATTGACACTTGAACTTGTGGCAGCGGCCCTCTATCTCCTTAAACGAGTAGGGCGGCTAGGCTCGGCTTCATCCACAGGAGCCCTTTTATTTCCCATGATAGAAAGAATAGTGGGAATTGAGAATATGGCCGTAACAAGCTCGAATAAGGCCATGGAAAAGGGAAGGAAATAGGGAAATGGAACGGTTTATTGGGTTCTCCCAGATTTGAGACATAAAGTATGGTTTGGATGCCCAAATGAAAGGAAATGAAGAAGGTGAACAGCTATGAGAGAGAGGTTTGAAAGGGTGACATGAGTGGTGCCCGAAAATGGAAGGAGAAGCACTTGGAGGGGCAATTTAAGTGAAGATTTTTGGGTTTTCTTGAGAAAAGGAGAGTTAGGAGGGGTGGGATATGAAGAGGGGTAGCCATGGGGGTGTTTTAAAACATTCCAACACAAAATAGTGAGCTACAAAATGTCCTAGGGGCGTCTGCCCGCACGGCCTGCACCGGCTAGGCCCGCCAGGCGGCGAGGCCTAGCGGAACCGACGAGGTCCTCGCCGACCTCTGGACTTTCCGACAAGGGGTCGCCGGTGGGGTGAGGTCCTCCTGCCCCTTGGGTCCTAAAAATATGTAGGTCCCATTCTGGGCCCCCCTAGAGATGCCCCGTTTGGCCCCCGACTCCCCTTTGAGTCGTTTCGGGTCATTTCGGGTTCCTTGCTGATGTATATTTGCATTTATCGATTTATTTAAGGCTGGGATGGGTAAATCGTAGTCTAAACGCATCAATTGATGGTGTAGGGGTGATCCGGGGTCATCTTAACCTATCACGGAGGGGTACGGACCCAATCTCGACGATTAATATCGGCTAATTTCGACAATTGGAAAAACTAGGAACCCTATGCCTATTTCTATGTTTTCTCGCACCCTCCTACGTCGAAATGCGTCAGCGTACGTCGTGTGACCATAACCTAGGTCCATTTTAATCCAAATCATGCTCTGAAACCAACTTGTAATGCCCTGAAAATTGAGGGTCGAGCAGAAGCTCGGCTCCCGAGTTCCAACGCATCACTTATGCAACATAGATAATGATGATTAAATGATGTTTGTATTAGTGCATTAAACATGAGTGAGATTATACCAAAACAACATATCATACTCCAAAGACAATTATATTACGCAAGCGGAAGACTGTGATAGATGTATAAAATATATAAGCTGTCGTAAGTCTCCAGAGTGTGAACATGTTACCAGGTTAAATAATTACATGTACAATTCCAAAATATACAAAAGTTGTAATGTCATCTAGCCAACATCCCAGAAATTTTCGTCGATCAGGGCACAGCTCACATGAACCCGCCTGAAAACTGCATGTAGGAGAATGCCTCCTCGTCATTCTTGAAGTCCGGCTCCACCTCGTAAGCATCGCCACTACCTGCAACTAAGACAGAGTCTGGTTGGTACGTACAACACCATCCCATAACGTAGGAATGAGTAATCAACTCAGTGGAACTATAAAGCAAAGGTTAACATGTTATCAATTTAGTCAAGCAGTAATGATAAAGCAATATAATCAAACATCCCTAAGTACTCTGATTAATGCAAGAATGGTATGTAATAATGATGCATGCCCTAGCCTGCATTCCCTTTGCGATCTTCATCTCACGGTCGCGCCATGTCAGTCACTTCCTCAGTACTCTACCCAACGCCAAACGGCACATGCAATGCGGTGCATGAGCGTGATTTCTAAGTTCTTATTAGATCTTTTCATACAGCAGGATTTGGGAAGCTAAGGTACCGCCCTTTATATCATTTACCCAAACAATGATCCATCTAGGGTCGTCAATCCTAGTTAATCACGTACGATAGGCAAGTTCAGGTCACTACCACCAATGCTATACCAACGGCAGTCTATTTTTGAAGGCTCGTCACCGACCTGACCGGGGACCACAACCAGGTTGCGCCAATAGAGGCTGATAACTCGAATACAGTGTCTCATACCACCATATTCGGCTCACGAGTTTGGGTTGCTCAATGGTCACTACGGGGAGGCTGTTGCCCCAGCGTAGGCCGACAACTCGACCACGGTGTCTCATACCACCATGCTCGGGTCATGAGTCTTAGCGGATCATGGTACCATGGTTAAATGAGTTTTTCACTGGTAAGTTGGTTCCTTAGATTCAAGCAGGAGCGTCCATACATGGTAAACACATAATAGGCTAATCGGTTTATAAGACAAGTTCGACTGGTACGAGCGTACACTGAATTAGCTGACAAGGTACCACTTTCGACGATCATCGTACGCTTCGGATTCATCGAACGTATCCAATGTGACGAGACTAGTTCAGCCACTTAACTAGGAATTGTTACCGATTGCTTGGACTACATAGTAGTCCCAATCACACTTCAAACTATAGCATTCATAAGTGACAATCAATGACAGCATGTGACGACCAAATCTAAATATAAATTTCATTTGAGCATTTCCACATACACATGCTACACATGTAACCACACATAGGCATTTCATCCATAAATCGCATAGTAGTAAGATAGATCACATAAAGAAAACTGTACCATAGTTAAGGGAATTGAGAATCTCATCTCAATACCCTCATTACATACATTTATACAAGGACTTCCTCATTCAGGCATTTTATCAAACACTTAGACTACACATCTCAACATACATGTATTAGACTAGTTATAACATATATCCTAGCAAGCCCTTTTACAAAAGAGTTGCCACATACACAATAAGCATATATTCATAGTTAATAATCATGGCAAGCAAAGATCTAAATTTCATATTCATTCAGACATTTTTATAAACACTTAGACTACACACTATAACATACATGACGTATGTTGGCCATAACATGTATTAGGGCAAATCCTTTCGCTAAGGGGTTGTCGCACATACAACAACCATATATCTACGACGGATAATCATGTCAAACATGAATCCAAATTCTATACGCATTCAATCATTTCAACTAACACATGGAGTACGCTATACTCAACATAGTTCATATATATCTGTAAAGCGAAGGAATTTTCGCATTTAACATGTGAAATGGCACCCAAATCAGTTATAAATCATTAACCGATATTGAAAGCCTTAAAAACCATAACCTAAACATTTATAGTCTGAACCTTTCACCGGTAGACTCGTAACGTACTCATTTTAAACACTAAATCTTTGTCTAAGGTACTACAACGACCTATAACAGGGAATAAGTTAGCTATCCCACCATCTGCTCTATTAGAATCTCTAAAACAGGTTAGAGTTAGGATTTCTTACCCAAGAATGAAATCAGAAATGTCGGAATAGCGTTACGGCAATGTAAGTAAGCACGTGGAATGGCATGGAAGAATCCCACAAGCAAACACCAACTCTCTCTCTCACTCTCTCTCTCTTTCCTTCTTTTTCTTCTCTCTTCTCTCTCCTAGGATTAGAAATTCGTATGGCATGAGAGAGAGAGAGAGAGGGTTTAAGGCCCTTATATAGGCCCAGAACTGATGGGAATAGCCCCAGGGTCATGGTATACTTAGGTTATAACCAAATAGGGATTGTTTTGATCCAACGGAGCACTTCTGGAGGCCCCCTTTCTGCGTGCTGTCGAACTTAAGCTTCCTGACATTGGATTTGGGTCAGATTAAGGTTTCGGTCCGATCGAATTTGTGGATCGACCGTGGCGGACCAGTTTCAATTCAACGGTCATCGTTGCTCGATCAGGGCCACGAGTACATGGACCTGTGTATGAAATTTTTCCTGATCCGAGGGTGTATTTGGGTCAGATTCTGACGGTCTGAAACCTTAGAATTGGCTCACAAGCGAATGGCTCAGTTTACTTAAATCTGAGTATATTTTCTAAAGATATTCGCGTTTCTCACATACTTCACTCAGGGCTCTAGTTGTGCGTTTCTGAGTATTATCTGGATTTGATTTTCGAGATGGTTGTCAAGCCCAGTAAGGCGGTCCAACTGTTTGGTTTCGCAGTAATCAGACTTTCGACGCGCAGTCCAAGTCCGATACGAAGTTTCAATGTGCTTCCGAGAGCAACTGGGTTTTGAGATTGATCCTAAGTTTCAGGGTAATGTAGCGTTAATAATTCTACAAGTTTTGAGTCTTGCAATTTGTATTTAAAGTGCTTCAAGCTAATTTCACAGCTAATCTAGTTTAACACTTAGTTAATTTTATCTAATTTTTAAAAGATTTAGTCCTGAGTGATTTCTACCTGAGGTGGTACTCGGGTCTTTGTACAAATTTTATTCTGGGACATTACAAGCAACCACGGGCGGTAGAGCAACCATAGGTGGTGGAGCACCCCCTAGACCTTGGGGCGGAAGTAGCGCATCCGCAAGATGGTCGAAGGTTGCCTGTAACCCTTGCATGGTCAACTGACTCTCCCGATGGAAAGTTTTCATTCTTTCCACAAGATCACGAATCCCTGGATCACCGTTCAGAGGATTTTGACTCATACCTTCGTTGTTTGTCATCGGCCCGAGGGGAATCCTCGCTTTGATACCAATTAACACAGGGATGAACGTGATGAGGTTGAGCACCGTCTTCCTTAAGAGGATAACTGTCCCAAATCCACGGAACTTCTCTGGACTCCTACAGAGGCTTCTCGAATCCACGAGAAAAAAAACAAGCAAAATATAAATAAATTCTATAAAATTCAAAATTAATTAATGAATAAAATAAATGAGTTTAATAGGGATACCAAGCAATGAGAGAGAAATCAGAAGCAAACTACAACTAAAACTCCAAGAATTTGCAACTTACTATTTATAAACGGTCGTGATGTCTACTAGTGCGCAAGGTTTTCGACCAAAAATAGTAAGTGTCCTATTTGGCTTCACCAAACTGTTCTCCTAATTATTCTAAGCTCTTTTCACGTTGGGCGCAATCCTAAAGCCCGACGGATGAAGAGTTATAATCAAACTACAACTTACTATTTATAGTAAAAATGGAATTAAAATAGGGAAACGACGTTGATCCGGGGGTATTTCACAAATCCAACTTGTAGAACTCGGCATAGCGGGGTTGGTTGACTAAAGTAGCTCGTTCTATCCTAAAATCATATATTTTACGCCCGATAACTCATTCCGGATTGTGAGATACGCCCGATTTAAGGTCCGACGGTCCGAATCACTTTTGTAGTCGACCGGGCCTTTTCTGATCCATCTTGGCCATGAAACTGTCTGCGACCCGCTCTACATCATGAAGCTTCTAGTTGAATTATGATGTTTTAGTTTATTTTGATTCATACATTGATTTGAATGATAATTTTTAATTGGTTTGGTTTTAAATGAAAAGTTTTTTAAAATTAATCCTTTGATCCATTATTGATCTAGGGCAAATTTGATGTTTTGAATTCTCTGAGATTGATTAGCTTAGCTTTTGGAAAAGTATTAATCTGTAAAATTTCTTAAGCTATCACAGATTATGGGCACAGTAGATGCTTAGAATTCTCTGTGATCAATTACTTTTATTATTCATGAGAGAACCGATCAATTGAAATTCACACACACATATATATTATTGGATGTTTTTTATTAGTTTAACAGTTTTATTTTCCGATTAGAACAAATTGGAATTCGATTTTAATTGAGTTATCAAAGTGAATTGATGAACTAGATGTTGTGATGGTTAGAAGTAGATCTCTGGGTTCTTAATACTTTTTAATTACTTTTTTTTAATTCCTTTTTAAATCCATTGAAATTCTTAATCTTAGACTTAATTTAGACTAGTTTTAATTGTGTTCCCCATTCCATGTGGATCGACCTCGGATTCTCAAGATTATTACTACATCACGACCCTACACTTGAGGTTGTCGATCATAATCACTTTATCTCAATCATACTATATAGAGAAAATTATGAGAAAATACAATCTTATAGATTATACACTTACAAGCGCTCCCTTTGATCAATATGTAAAATTATGTAAAAATGAAGGTGATAGTGTGTCACAACTTGCATACTCTAGTGTTATTAGGTATTTAATGTATTTAATGAACTGTACTAGACCTGATATTGTATATACAATTGGTAAAGTGAGTATATACAGCAGTAATCATAGAGAAGATCATTAGAATGTCGTAAATAGATTACTAAGATACTTGAAAAAGACTTGCAGTTATAGTCTCAAGTATATCAAATATCCAATTATACTAGAGATGTATGGTGATGCAAACCGGATATCAAATTCGATGGAATTCAAGTCCGCTAATGGATATGTGTTTATTCTTTGGGGAGTCACAGTATCTTGGAAGTCTAAGAAGCATACTTGTATATCTCAGTCCATGATGAAGTATGAGTTTATTGCATTTGCAACTACAGGCGAAGAGATCGAATAGTTAAAAAATCTGCTTTCAGATATACCCTTGTGAGGTAAACTAATGGCAATAATTGCGATGCATTGCGATAGCTAAGGCAAACAATAGGACCTATAATAGAACGTACAGACATATACATCTGAGACATAACTTAGATAAAGAATTGATCTGAGATGGGATAACTACAATTGACTTTATAATGTTTAAAGAGAATCTAGTTGATCCACTAATTAAGCGCTAGCCAAAAGAGTTAATGGTGAGTACATTGAGGGGAATGGGATTGGGTCCCATTTAAATAAATCCTCGACAATGGAAACCCGACGCATATGACTGGAGATCTCAAGAATTAGGTTTAGTATGTAAAAACAAGTTGCTTTGAGTGATTTGGTATTGACATTGTATACGGAAATTGAGAACCTCATTCCTATAGTGTAGTGGTGCTATAACCTATAGTGAGGAAGGTTAGACTATGTCCTTAACGAGTTTCATAATTGTGATATAGTAGGATGTTTAGCTACAGATACATCCATGATGGACTCACTTATATGAATGTGGAAGTAGGTCCGATTCTTATAAAAATTACGATATTCTCTAGAACACTCATGAAATTGGGATAAAACACATGGTTGTAATGTGCTAATTTAAGAAAATCAAGTTGCTCTAAAATGTTGTGCATGTGATGTGTTTGGGTTGTTATTATGAAGGGTTAGTTCAAAACTTTATGTTACTTCCTCCCAACAAACCAGACATATTTACACTCGGCAATGTTCAAATCTTTTAGATACATTTACTTATATACTTCATTTTATTAATTTTCCCAACTAATTTTCTATTCATTTTCCTGATTTTCAAATTGTAGAGGATTGTTTGATTAAAAGAGTTTTAAAAATAAAGATTTAAAAAATATAAGAAAATTGAATTTTTGCTTTTGTTAACCAACTTGCCTTAATTGGGTTTAATTTTGTCCCACATTAGAAAATTGTTAAAAAATTCTAAGCATTTATATTAAAACCACTCACTAATCCTTTGTATTGAAAAATAAGAGCATGCCATGGAAGTAAATTCGCACGCGGGCACGGCAGTCGTGGCCATCAATGTGGACGTGGTGAGGCTATTACGTTGCTCACATTCGCCTCGAGCCCCAACGATTACATACTTTCCATTTATAAAGATATCTTATCTTCATTGGCAAAATCATCTGAAATTAGTATGGTCATTCTTGAGTTCATGTAATAGGGATCGAGAGTGCACCTATAACGTCCCGAAAAAAAAATCTGTACTGAGACCCGAGTACCACCTCAGGCAGAAATCACTAAGGACCAAATCCTTTAGAAATTAGACGAAGATTAATTAAGTACTTAACTAAATCACTTGTCGAATTAACTTGGACAACTTTTAATATGAACTGTAAGACTTAAAATTAGTAGGATCGCTGACGCTACGTTACCTTGAAACCTAGGATCAATTTCTAAACCCAGTTGCTCTCGGGAGCGCATTGAAACTCCGTATCGAACCTGGACCGCGCGTCGAAAATCTGATAACTACGAAACTATACTGTTATGATGGCCTTACTGGGCTTGACAACCATATCAGAAATCAAGTGCTAATAGTGTCCAGAAGCGCACAACTTGAGCCCGGAGCGAAGTGTGTAAGAAACGCGAATATCTTTAGAAAATAAATTTAGACTTAAGTGAATTGAGTCGTTCGCTTTTAGGCCAAATCTAAGGATTCAGACTGCCAGAATCTGACCCAACTACACTCTCGGATCAAGAAAAATTTTCAACATACGTCAGTATACTTGTGGCCCTGATCGAGTACCGGTGACCGTTGAACTGAAACTGGTCCCCTACGGTCGATCTGTAAATCCGATCGGACCGAAAACTTAACTCGACCTAGATCCAATGTCAGGAGGCTTAAATCCGATCACATGTAGAAAAGGGGCCTCCAGATGTGCTCCGTTGAGTTGAAACAGACAGCTTTTAGCTATAACATAAGTTTATCATGGCCCTGGGGCCATTGAGGTCATTTCTGAGCCTATATAAGGCCCTTAACCTACCCCTCTCTCATTCCATACAAATTTGGAAAACCCTAAGAGAGAGAAGAGAGGAAAGAGAAGAAGAAAGTGAGGAGAAGAGAGAGTGAGTGAGAGTTTGTTCCTGGGATTCGATCCCACCCCTCCACGTGTTTAACCATCGCTACTATATCGCTATACCGGCGATTCTAATTCCATTTTCGAGTAAGAAATCATAACCCTAATATGTTTTAGGGATTCAAATAGAGTAAATAGTGAAATAGCTAACTTATTTCATGCTATAGGTTGTCGTTATGCTGTAGGCGAGGACTTAGTGTTTAAACTGAGTTCGTTACGGGTCTACCGGCGGAAGGTGCGTACTATAAACGTTTAAGTTATGGTTTTCAAGGCTTTCAATGTCAGTTAATGATTTATGACTGACTTGATCGCTATCACATGCTTAGATACGATGTTTCCCACGCTTTACACATATATATGAACTATGTTAAATATAGTGTATTCCATGTGTTTGTTGATATGATTGAACGAGTATGGAATTTGGATTTGTGCTTGCCATGATTATTAACTATGAATATATGCTTGTTGTGTATGTGGCAACTCCTTTGTAAAAGGGTTTGTCATGATATATGTTATAACTAGTCTAATACATGTATTTTGAAGTGTGTAGTCTAAGTGCTTGTAAAAATGTCTGAATGAATATGGAATTTGGATCTGTGCTTGCCATGATTATTAACTATGAATATATGTTTGTTGTGTATGTGGCAACTCCTTTGTAAAAGGGCTTGCTAGGATATATGTTATAACTAGTTTAATATATGTAGGTTGAAATGTGTAGTTTAAGTGTTTGATAAAATGCCTGAATGAGGAAATGCTTGTTGGAATGTATTTAATGAGGGTGTTGAAATAGGATTCTCAATCCCCTTCTCTATAATTACAGTTCCCTTTTATGTAACCTATCTTACTACTTTGTGTTGTACCGATGAAACGCCTATGTAAGATAACATGTGTATTATGTGTTTGTTGAAATGCTCAACTAAGATTTATATTTAGATTTGGTTGTCACATGTTGTCATTGATTATCACTTGTGAATGCTATCATTTGAAGTGTGATTGGGGCTATGATGTAGTCCAGGCAATCGGTAATGGTTCTTGAGTAGTGGTTGAGGTCATTTCGCCACACACGACACGTTCAATGAATCCGAGGCATACGATGATTGTCGACAATGGTACCATATCGATTAATTCGACGTACACTCGTACCAGTCGAACTTATCTAATAAACCGATTGGCCTATTGTGTGTTTACCATGTATGGACACTACTGCTTGAACCTAAGGTACCAACTTACCAATGTAAAGACCCGTTTAACCTTGGTACCACGATCCACTAAGACTCATGAGTCGGGCATGGTGGTATGGGACACCGTGGTTGAACTGTCGGCGTACGCTGGGGTGATGAGCCTCCCCGTACTGACCAGTGAGCAATCCAAATTCGTGAACCGAATACGGTAGAATGGGACACTATATTTGAGCTGTCGGCCTACACTAGCGCAGCCTGAATGCAGTCCCCAGTTGGGTTGGTGACGAGCCTTCGAAAATAGACTGTCAGTTAGTAGGGCATTGGTGGGGTGACCTCGAGTGTGAATTAAGCCTACGTAGACAGTGACGAGCCTCTCGTAGCAACCTACAGTATAAACTCGTGAACTTGCCTATCGTATGTGATAAACTAGGATTGACGACCCTAGATGGATCATTGTTTAGGTAAATGGTATAAAGGGAGGTACCTTAGCTTCACAATCCTGCTATATGAAAAGATAAGAACTCGGTAATCACGCTCATGCACCGCATTGCATGTGCCTTTAGCGTTGGTGTTGAGCACAGAGAAAGAGGTGCATGCCGCGACAGTAAGAGGAAGATCGCAGAGGGAGTGCAGGCGAGGGCATGCATCATTAATACATATCATGTTTGCATTAACCAGAGTACTTAGGGAAGTTTGATTGTATTACTTTATCATTACTACTTGATTGAATTGATAACATGTTAACATTTGCCTTATAGCTCCACTGAGTTGATCACTCACTCCCACATTCTAGGACGGTGTTTTAAAACACCAACCAGACTCTGTTGTAGTTTTAGGTAATAATGAGGCTTATGAGATGAAGCCTGTCTTCTATGATGACAAGGAGGAGTTCTCCTGCATGCAATTCTCTGGCAGGTCTATGTAGACCTGGAGTTGCGTATCGAGGCTACAGGGATATGGATAGATGACATTACGCTTCACCATTTTATATATCTTGGAATTATATATACAATTGTTTAACCTAGTGACGTTCATACTCTAGAGACTTACAATTACTTATATGTTTTATATACTTATCACAGTCTTCCGCTTGCGTAATTCAATTGTCTCTAGAGTATGATACGTTGTTTTGGTATAATCACACTCATGTTTAATACACTAATACGGACAACATTGAATCATCATTATATATGTTGCATAAGTGATGTGTTGGAACTCGGGAGTTGGGTTCCTGCTCGACCCCCGATTTTCAGGGCGTTACAGCACTTGATTGATGTCGTTCATTTTGGATGAGAGTTGTTGTATCCAGGGAGCTTCCTGTGGGGGTAAATTTATTTTTAAATAGCAACTGTAATGTGCATCATCTCTCCAAGTTCTTGTTTTATTTTTTCGAGTATGTTATTTTTGATTTTATGTTGTATCTTGGTATATTAGAACCAATAAGGATATGAACGATTCTAGATGTATTTTAGTAAACCTCTCCACACATATGGACTACCACGCAATTGAGTGGATCTCTATAAGTGGAGGTGTACACAAGCTGAACCGAGTCGAGCTTGGCCTAGCTCGGCTCGGCTTGGCTAGCAGGTTACCCAAGTAGCTTCAACTTGGCTCAGTCCTCGAGCTTGACTGGCTAGCTCGACTAAGCTTGGTCAACCGCTCGAGCCCGTTCAAGCCAAGTTCAAGCCGAGCTTGAGCTCGATCTTTTGAGCCGTGTTTGAGTTTAAGCCTACTAGTTGAGTTCGAGTTTTTGTTTTAGGATTATATATATATTATTTATTTAAATATATAAATATTTACAAAATATTTATATTTAGTGAACCCAATCCAAGTTGAATCGATTCAAACTGAGTTAAGTTTGAGTCAAGTTCTAAGCTAAGTCGAGCTTAGTATAAGTCCGGACTCAGCTCCATTTTTTTTCAAACTAAAAACATCAGGTCAGCTCAGCTTGAACCCAATTTGGAGGCTAGTGAAATTGAGTTCAATGAGTTAATTGAGCTAACTCATCTCGTGTACAACTCACTATAAGTTAATTGGCACGAGCATACCTGGCGTCCTTAGTGGCGAGGCGACATGATCGTGGTTAGGTCTGGTCATCGGATAAACCGTACTATCTAAAAACCATGGATTGAAAATATATGGCCGATCTAATGATCTGGTCAGACCCCACGTGTAAATATAATTTATTTATACACATGTGACTTGTCTGATCATCATATCCGCATGATTGCTTAAGTTAGGATATGTACTCTAATGGGTATTGCCTGATGAACGTCTCCAACGCCTCACGTGTCCCTCTATCACACATGTGAGGCGAGAGCACTTTCAAAGTGCACATGAATGACTGCACTCGCATTTCCTCACGGGATGTGGGATAAGTGGGTACGCAGCTACAGTGAATCCCTTACTGTGGGCCCCACCTTGATTTGTATCTTATATCCACACCGCCCATCCGTTTTGCCGGATCATTTTAGGGTATAAGATAAAAAATAAAACAGATCCGAATTTAAAGTGGACAACGCTGCAAGAAAAAGTGTAGGATGAACGCCCACCATTAAAAACTTCTCGAGGCTACTGGAATGTTTATTTTCCATTGAACCTATTGATAAGGTCACAAATAACTTGACTAAGGACCACAAAAATATCAGCTTGATCCAAAACTTTTGTATCTTATGCGAAGTTTTAAATAACTTATAACTACTTTTTCTTTAGTGTGGTCCATATAAAATTTTTATATATTTTATTTTTGGAATAATACCTTACATTTATCTATCTAAACGGATGGACGGCGTGGATATAAGAAAAAGACATCAAGGTGGGCTCCACAGTCAGGGATCCACCGAGGCCGCGTGCTCCTTAAAAGCTCGGCCAAATTAATGAAGATGGGCATATTGAAAAAGATTCCATTCCAGAGCCACTATTGTGGCGGATTGCTGACATGTCAAACATGGGTCCACGTGGGTCCCACATGGCGACTGCCACTGCACAGCGGGAGCGGACTAGGTGCGTCCTCGGCCTCACCAAGACGGTGCATCCCTTTACGTGGAGCCCACCTTGATGTATATATTATATATCCACGCCGTTCATCCATTTTTACAGATCATTTTACGGTATGATTAAAAAAAAAAAGAAGATTTAAATCTCAGATGAACCATACAATAGAAAACAATGGTGAATGATCATTAAAAAGTTCTTGTGGGCGAAAAAGTTTTATATCAAGCCGATATTTGTTTTTTTACTTTATCTACGTTCATGTGACCTTATCAACAGCCTGGATGGAAAGTAAAAATAAAGGAAACATTACAGTGGGACCTAGGAAGTTTTAAATGGTGGAGCGTTCAATCACCATAGTTTCCTAATTATGGTCCATATGAGATTTTTATCTCTTAATTTTCTTCATGATGTCCTAAAATGATATGTAAAAACGGATGGACGGAGTAGATATAGAATGAATATATCAAGGTGGGACCCACTCAAGGACGGCACCGTCTTCGGGGAATCTATCGCGAGAGCCGACCAGCCGACCGAATATCCGGCCACGCTTTTTTCCTTCGCCTCGTAAGAAAAACGGTTAAAGTTACACAAATGCCCCTACTCTTGTGAAAAAATACGCCAACTGCTACACGCGCCGAAAGAGGAAATCGTATGATGACACGCGTACCAAGAGGTTTTAATTCTGAGAGTGGGGCCCATGGTTAGGTGATCCAGACGACTCCAATGTCGTGTCCCACCATAGATAGACTTTTTGTCTCATATCAGCCCTAATCTTCGTATATGTACCCTACAGAGAGAGAGTTAATAAGAGAAATTCAGCAACGGCCCACATTCAACTGAAAAAGTTCCTGATATCGGTCGCTCGAATCATCCAATCTGTTTTAAAAAAATGGTCCCTGCACCACTGGTGATGGGTCCCAACAAACCAACGGTCTGAATAACAGAGTAATCTCGACCGATGGTTGGCGTTGAAAACCCTTCTATGTCGTGCAAAGATGTAGGCTGCGTGTAGATAATTCATCCGTCGGAAGGACGCAGATTGGGTACTTACCCCGCCCGTCCCGAGCACGGCACGTTCAGGGCCTCTGAGTGGCCACTGTGATTTATGTCTTTTATCCAAACCGTCCATCCATTTTTCCATAGAATTTTATGTATAAGCGCAAAAAATGAGGCATATTCAATTCTCAAGTGGACCACACAATACGGATTAAACATTTACTGTTGAAAACTTACCTGCAAAATGGACGGTAGAGAATGCTTACAGTGCGATCATCAATTTGAAGTGTCTATCTAGTGAGTGTCCACCGTTGATCCGTCACGGAACTCAAGGACCACTTCATCAGACGATCCTAACAGAGCAAACCACGTCAGCTTGGCATATGTGCGTAGGATCCGAACCGTTGAGTGGGGTGCGCCGGACTGAAAACCTGCCCTCTCAGATCCCAGAAGTGAAAGGATTCCACTCGTGTGTACAGACCAGTCCACCGGTCTCAAATGTAGCTGTTTGGAAAAACGAGGCACTGTAGCAAGTGCTGTGTTTGGTTTGCACAGCACTTTCTGTGGTGGGCCACACCAATTGTATTTATATGACATCCAATCCGTTCATCTGCAATGCCTCACAAGTATGAAATAATTACCTAAAAATTACAGTATTGCAAAAATTTGGTGGACCACACACCGTGAAGAAACATTTTTATAAGATTGTACCATCTTAGCCAGTTGAGAGAAAAGTCTTTTCACCCTGTCAAACAGAAAGTGGAGCCCACAGAGATGTCCATGACAAATCCACTCCGTCCATCTGTTTTTAAAGATCAAAATAGAACAGTGGTCTAAAAATCAGGCGGATCAAAAACTCAGGTGGACCATATGAAACGAAACAGTGGAAACAGAAGCATCCACCGTTGAAACCTTCCTGGATCTGCCTGATTTTGATATGGTTGTCCTATTGTTGTCTTGCAAAACGGATGGACGGAGTGGATTTGTCACAGACATCACTGCAGTGGGCCCCACATAGCCCGCACGTGAGTATCTCTCAAACATGGCATCTTGTTCCTAGCCCCAACTAATGCAGCAGCAGGTGCCGCACGTGTGCATGTGAGGTTGATCAGATGGTTGTGTGCATTGGGCCATGAGAAAAAAATAAGGGTGGAGCGCACGGACGGTTCAGAGGGCCAGATCAGTTTAGGAAAGGGGGGGCTGTCCACGTGTCCAGATACAAGTAGTTGCATTGTACCAGAAGTGGCGTTGGATCTGTTCACATTTTCTTTAAGAAGTCTCAGTGTCACGACTATCACCAGCTTGGAACTCTCTCTCTCTATTTCTCTCTCTGTTGTTTAGATAGAAGGTTTTTTTCTTAAGGGATGATACGAGGACTTTCTTCTATGAGATTTCAAGGTTTTGTTTCTTTACTTCTCTTTATTACGATTTTTTTTTTTTTTTTTGGGTAGTGTCATTTGTTCTATTTCTCTCTTTCTGCTTATTTCTAAGCTTTCTGATTTTATTTTATTTTTGAAGATATGAAGTGGTTTTTTGCTTTTCTTTTGATGGGTTTTTGTAGTTTCTTGATGGGGTTTATGGGTATTTTTTTTATTGGTGGATCGCTAATTTCCTTGCGTTGTATTTTAAATATTTGGTTTTTAAAAAAAAAAAAAAATTACTCCTAAGTGCTGAGTTTCAGATTAAATTTTTTTTTTCTATATTAAAATTTTTTTTTTTCCTCTTCTTGTTCTTGTTTGTGTTTCAGAGTTCAATATTTTCTTAAAGAAAAAATCAAAATTTTTGTTGCTTTTCTGATTCTAGAGTTTTAATTTGGTTGGGTTTTCACTTTTCAGCAATTGAAGGTTACATTTGTTTTTTGTTGTTTTTTTTTTTTTTTTTTCATTTTGAACTTTTCTTCATTTTTTTTCGAATTAATGGGTTTAGGGTTCTTGATTCTAGTCTGCATTGAAGAATTTGGCAGAATTCATTTTATCTTTCTGCAGTATGAAGAGTTTTGGTTTTGGTTATCTTGTTCAAATCTTGGAAAGGACTTTAGATTTTGAAAAAGAAAAAGAAGAGTATTTTAGAATTTAATTTATGGGTTTTGAAGATTTTTGGAGAAGTTTCTTTCTACTCCTTGTTGTCAGGATTTGGAATTTTCTTATGTAAACTCCATATGCATTATTTTAGGAAATTATGATCCCGTTTTGGATGTGGATTATGTTGCAAGATAGCGAATTGTTCGAAGAAGGGTGGATTGCAATCTCATTCATTTTTATTTTCAACATGAAAATCGAAAGTTGTTGTGATGATATGCAGAGAATGAACAGTTTAGTTAGAATAGTATTCTGATAATTCACTTTCACTTTGCTGCAACCTAATTATTACAATCTGAGTTGATTGTACATCCAAACACAGCATGATGCCAATTGAATTGGGTTTCAGTAATTTAGTGCAATGAAGTTGAAATTATTGGAGTGGGGCTAGCTTCTTTTGGGAAATAATGGCGATGATGACGGCAGTGGGCCAGTGGGCTAGCCTTATTTCATTTATGGAGAAGGGACTAGATTATGATAATTTCAGGTCCAACTTGGAATATGTGAAATTACAAGTAGAGGTTTGGCCATCATTATGATTATATTAGGGGCCATGTCCACTATGGTAATTTCTTCTGTTCTGATTTGAATGATTGAAATTTAGTTTAATTGACCATCCAAGCGCACCCATCTGAATTTTATATATCAGCCTTTTTTATGTTTTTGTTGGCATTTCTGCGAATTTTTATAAGATTTTTAATGGTCTTATGAATCCGTAGTATTGCTTGGTTTCCACATCTATGTAGTTTTTTGAGTTTAAATTGGTGATTTTTTTCAGGTGTTTTAATTTGTTAAAAGGTTAAAGAGATTTTGGGAACCAAAGGTCAAATAAAAATGCGTGCACCATCAATCCTCACTCAATGCTTGCCGGGTCTTGCACCCCACGACAAAGCAAATCAAAGCATTTCCAACCTTTCCGAAAGGGATTTGCATCTCCCATCACCAGCTGTTGAGGTTCTCCCTTCAAAGGTAGGTTCCTCTTGCCTGGATCGTGATTTCATTTTGATTTGCATTGTTATGCTTCAAATTAGGATGAGTTTGTGTAGCATCTAAATTATGATTTTGAGGCTTTGTGTCCTTGTTTGGGAGAAGAATTCATAGTCATTGATTTTGTTTATAAGCTTTGAAAGATGGGTTTGAGCAATCTTCTTTCCATTTTCTAAAAGTACTCAATAAGAGATCAGGGACAGATCCATTACACTGCAACCATGGATCGAAATCAAAGATCTGCATCATCAAATCGTGTTGGAATCAACATATCTCCACCCCAAATCACAACCATAGAAACAGCTTCTATTGTGATTTGGGAGCTTTGTTTCCAATTAACTTTTCTCCCATATTTGCCCTTAAATATCCATTATTTACTTGATTTGGTCTCCTTCATCTTGGCAAATAAACTGATGTTTGATCGTCCTTGGAACAGACTGCTCACCCATACAAGTACACCGGTGAAAATGTCGACTTGCATGGTCTCAACATTTTCAAGGTATCTCATATCTCAGCCTATCTGTTGCCCTATCGTATGTATCTTTACGATCATCATCACCACCACCATCATCATCTAAGCTTTATCCCAATTAATTGGGGTTGGCTACATAAATCATGTTCTGCCATTCCACTCTATCAAAGGCCAGACCTTTTGTCAGACCATAGTTCATCAAATATTTTCTTACTACCTTCATCCACGTTTGTACACCAACTCACTCCTCCTAACCAACATGGTTCTTAGTCTCTGTTGCACATATGACCAAACCATCTAAGTCTACTTTCCCTCATCTTATTACCTTTTGGTATTACTCCTAAGTTCCGTCGAATGCATTCATTTCTAATTATGTCCTTCCTTGTCTTGCCACTAATCCATCTCAACATCCTCATTTCAGCTACACTAAACCTATGAACATGTTCTTCTTTAACTGCCCAACATTTTGTCCCATATAGCATGGCTGCTCTTACTCTACCATTGAGATGAAATTCATTAACAAGGAACAAAGGCCTAACTTCCATATAGCTATAAACACAAATCAAACATGGCCGAACATGAAAATCCATCAACATTTTGTGTTTATTCGAGTCAAGGCTATATAAAAGGTCGCTTCAACTTGGATGCCAGTCTTTTGATTTCCAAGTTCTTCTTGAATGGACCAACTAAAAACTTGCCTGTTTCATAGAAGATTAGTTGAGTTGTCATCAGCTCTGTCCAAAAAATAAAAATAAAAAAAATCCCCCAAATTTGGAGCATGGGCTTGGGATTCAATGCCATGTCAAAGCTGGTTGGCTTGGAATCTTGATTTATGTCACCTGAGATTGAGCATCGTTGTTGATAAAATGTCACCTTCGGAATGCTAAGGGACGGCATTTGACCTTATATGCGTAGATTGCCTCCTCAAGCGATTGCATGTTGCTGCTGTGGTTTATGTTTAGAACTGTTTCATCGTTTCAGTTTGGAAATGAGTTAGTCTCCTATCCATGTGACAGGGACGAGTAAGTGTTGCAGATATCATTGGCTTTACTAGTTCGGAAATGGTATCTTCAAAATCTGAAGGTAACCTCCATGACTTCTGCTGGCCTTTCTTATGCCACATTCAGTTGTTCTGACACGGTTTTGCAGACATTAACTGTGGAAATTTATCCTATGCTGCAGGGTCTCTGAAATCTTGGGAGAGTTCTATTGACCTTGTTAATGTCCTCAAACTTGAAATCCGTGATGGGCAGTTGAGCTTTAGAGGGAAACGTATTCTGGAGGTATTTCAGTTCAAGGAGACTTGCATTATGTATGCATGTCATTGTTCTTCTCTAAGATCTATTGGTCTGACCTTGTATTTTGTTTGATAACCTGATAGGCAATGTTTTCTCATGATTACTTGTCAAAAAGGGTTCAATTACTTGTAATTGAATATCACACGTACATGCCTGTCTCACGGATTTATTTTTCATTGTCTGTGTGAAAGTGTTGAAATTTGGAGCTGTTGATTCTTTTGACTTATTGGGAATATTCATCTTTCTGTAACTGAGAGCAATGGACACATTATCAGACTGATCGTAAACAACATACCTTATTTGGACGTCCTTTGTTTCTTCTTTTTGAAGAGCAACCAAAATTTTATTAGAAAACTAAAGGGAAGAAAAGACAAAAAAAGATGATGAGGAATCATCTATAATCACAACAAAGAAGAATAATCTCCCCAACTTTCCTAGAAGACAGGACAACTGACAGCCAGCAAAGGCATCAGAGACCCTGGCCCACTCAACCACTGGCCACTTTGCCTTAAGGGTCTCTGTGGATTATACATTCCTGCCAAACCGTCTAAATCACAGCTAGCAAGACAAGCCACCATAAAATTCTCCTTTTCCTCCCCTTTATACAAAGTGCTACATGTTAAAGAGATCCCCAATCTTTCTAGGCATCCCAAGAAACTTTTAGCAGACTGAGGAAATTCTACCAAATCTTCTGTGCAAAACAATAGTCCACCGTTTCTGCATGCGGATAGAGAATGCACACACTAGAAATTACCATCTTCTGTTCCTTAGATGATCTATCATGAGCACTTTGTTCTTGCTGACTATCTGTCCAAACATGACTACTTTGTTTGGATGCCGAGCTTTCACCTGTGGAAATAGGCTCTGTCAGATAATTTCCATAGTAGTCTGGTGCCAAGTTTGAGATTCATACACATCCTGGTCATGTATTCTGCAACAAAGAAAAGTAGAACCTGTCATATTTCTGTTGCCTTTTTTATCAACTGTTGAGTTTCAGACATTAGAGGTATGGAAAATGGAGGGAAGGAGATTTCAATTTGATTTTGATTTTTTTTTTTTTCGTTAAATGATACCATAATCTGTTTACAGCTGACTCTTGGGTTTGCTGAATTGAGTTACAGCAGGTCGCTGGTTTTATTTTTCCCTCTCACAGTTGAAAATTTATGAAATTATGGCTGCAGCATTAGTACCCAAAGAACTGGTACATCATTGGGAGCCTCTCTCGAGTAGGGTATGCCTTGAATGGCATCCAGGAAGTCTAAAATTTAAATATTTTGCATACTTTGTGAGGGGGAGGGTGTTACGCTGCTACTACTAGAAATGTTTTTGAATGTGAATGAAGCATAGGGCTTTAATGAAATGAAGCTAATAACTGTTTCTACCTCCTCTTTCCCATCCACCGCTTTGATGGATTTTGTTTCTTTCTTGCCCTTTTCCAGACCTTGAATGAATTTTGTTGCTGATAAATAAATAAAAGAAAAAAGTTTAAATCGTAGTTCTCTTCTCCTCTCTGACGCTGATCTCTCTTTGGTGATTGCTACAGCTTGGTTGCAACTATGGACTTCCTGGGATTTTCGCTTGCCTCAAGGTATATTTCGTTGAGTGGATTGAGCTTGCGATAATCTTCTCAGCAGCTGCTTTCTTCTTCTTCTTCTTTTTTCAGCCTAAAGAAAAGGAACAAACAAGAACAAAAGTAGTAGCATTTTAAGTCATCCAAAAAATAGAAGCTACATTAGGTCGGTTTATGGGGTCCTGAGTCTCAGAGTTTGGTGATGTTTTCAATTTAATACATGTGAAGCCCATGATCTGATTGGCTGCCCTGAGGTTTGAAAATCACAAGCCTTATAGAAGCATCTTTTGGTTGGTTTATGGGGTCCTGAGTCTCAGAGTTTGGTGATGCTTTCAATTTAATACATGTGAAGCCTATGATCTGATAATCCAGTCATTGATCTGATTGGCTGCCCTGAGGTTTGAAAATCACAAGCCTTCAACTGTTGCTTGCAAATGACAGTAATGAAAGAAAATGGAGTAAACATTTAATGGAAGGCGAGCCAAAGATTGGACGGTTACAATATTCCAATCTAAGAGGCTTTTGGGACATTTCCCCCATCCTGAGTGATTCACATTCGATTAATTGAATGGGTTGCCAATTGAGAGTGTCAGCAAATTGTGCGTTCGCCTAAAGCTCAGACCCTCTAAATTCTTTAATTTTTGGTGCATAGCTCAGCTCTTGGTTCCATCTAATTCTGAATTCTGGGTCCTGACCAACTGCAGGGTGCCTCTACAGTGCATTTTCAGGATCTGAATGCTGAAACAGTGAGGTGCACCACCATACCCAATGTCCTCGCCAACCTTGAGCAGGCTCGGGACAAGCAAAGCCGGCAACCCGAGAGCCCTCTGACACCGTCGAGGCAGGCGTTGGCCCCTGATGTCCATTTCTATGCTGGAGACTGGGAGGAGCTACACACGGTCTTGTCAGTCGTCCGCACGGATGGGTTCGAGGTGACACCTGGGATGAGCCTGAGCTTCTCCGAGGAGGATTTCAATGACGGATGTAGTAGCCAGGACGGCAGTGCCATTGGTCATGACTCATCCTCGAGGCGGTCGAGGAAGCTTTCTGGGAGCCGTGCTTGGGAGAGGGCAAGCGAAACGGACCCAGGTGATGGAGGCTATGATGTGATTTTGATGACTGAGATCCCGTACTCGGGCACTTCTTTGAGGAAGCTATATGCGCTTATAAAAAAGGTTAGTTTGATTGGGTTTCTTGTCACTTCATTTTCTGCAAACTTACTTTCACGCATGAATTCTTCAGAAGAAATGGCAGAACTAGCACCAGCTAGACTTCTGCCAAACTCTGGGGATAACATGCAACTCTTGATATGTTGAAGATTCAGTACTTTTTCTTTTCGAACCTCCCCATTTTTTGTGACCCAAAAAAAGAGAAGAAGGTTCTGCTAAAAAGCCCACATGCCACCTCCAACGGAGTTCCAAGTGCGCATCTGTCGTGCCCCACCATGTTCATGGGTTGGCCCAAATCATGCTAGTTCACCCATCCTGTATGCGTGTTGCATGTTGGCCACTGGTAGCTTCGTGTCTATCATACATTGTTTTCATACTTGTTGCCCAAAGTCGTCTATCAACAAAGTATTGGGCCAGATCATTTATATGGTGGGGACCCACGTGATGCACGGCTCAGATATCTGAGAAATGTGCAACATTGTCTTATGTCTCTGCATGCGGAGGACCAAGAGAGGTACAAATGTGCTTTAGCAAAGTTCTGCAAAGAAACATGTACCCAATGGTTTTTCACAATAGTTTTTCTGTGAAAATGTCATAAAATTGCCTTGTCAGCAATATTCATAACCAGCTTGCATTTCCTCTGCGACAATCAGTGCTTGCGGCCACCTTATGGGGTTCTCTACTTGGCCGCGAAGAAGAACCTCGTTGGTTTCAGCGGTGGGGCGCGGCAGCTGAGAGGCCTGGTAGATGACGAGGGGGTTTTCGGTGTGCATGTGGTCACAGAAATGGCCGACAGGGAGATTTGGAAGTTCTTTCTTAAGTGAGAGTGATCAAATCAGAACAGAAGTCACGGTGCCCTCTGTAACTCCCCTATGTATAATACTTAGCGTCTTGTCAATTTTTTATTATGATAATAATGTTGGAATTGGCAGATGCAAGCCGCCCGCCTGTAAAATTCTTCTTTCTTTGCAAATTCTGGATCTAACTTATATGCTATTTTAAAGAGTTCTATAACAAATTCGTTAATGGAATTTGCAATCTAATCATTTACAGCTGCTTGTATGTTGAGTCTCTTCTATATGAGGGCAGCCTCTCTTTCTATCCTTTTTTTTTTTTTTTTTTTAATTAATTTATTTCTGAGATCGAAACAAATGCATGGACGCGTCCACAATGCAGACAATTTGAACCATTTTGAAACGACTGGTGGGAATCTAGCAAGCATTTCAGAGTGAGATTTCTCAAATTTCCATTTCAGAATGTTTTGAGATTCCCACCCTACCATCACTAATATATTGGTAAATGTGTAGACAAGACTCTCATTAGGCACTGGGCATGCACACTTGGGGAAATAAGAAACCACGGATACAATACACATCCTTTGGCCCATTTGTTCAAGGACTGTAGTCCCAACATGGAGATCATGAGTTAAATCTCAGATTATGATTTGAGTCTAGATCCTATTGTTGAAAGCTGTACCTCCTTTATATGATTTAGAAGCCCTCTATTTGATGATCTGGACTCTCCTGGACCTAATGGATGGTTCGGATAGGTAATTTGCATGCTACTATGCGCATGAGATCATTACTCATTTATAACTTGCATTATCGCCCGGCTAGAGGGCGTTTAATGGTCTTCAATCTGACTATTTAGTAGTCACATCTATTTTCTATTTTTCTTCCCTGCAAGGTTGGTCCCCTTCATAACATTGTATCCGCCCAGCCAGCAGTCGGCCTCAGACCTTCAAAACACACAAGGAATCCTCCAATTTGTGGTTAGGATCACCTGGCCACTGTGTGGTTTTTTCGTGCATCACAACTACGGGTTCTAGCCACTGATAATCACAACCAAGTATTCTAGCTCTTGGTTTTTTTTTTTTTTTTTCCTCTCTTTTTTAAAATCAGCGAATGGAAACCGTTTATTTGATAGGGGCCCGATTGGAAATGTGGCACGGATCCAATACATATTGGACACCATTTGCTAAATGCTTCGAACCGTACAATGTCCAGTCCAACCAATGGATAGGCCATTCGATGAACGGGTCATTCGCTAAAAAATCAACAAGAACTACATAATTTCTTTTCCCCACCATTGCTTTTATCGTTTCCCAACCAATCCAAAAACAGGCCTCGGATAGTTGGGACCTCCTAAGTTTGATATATGGATCATCCAAGAGGTGACCCACCGATTAAATGGCCCAAATTCATAGCCATTCCTGCCACCAGTCGGTGCAGGGTTGGAGGCCCACTTGCACATCAGCTGATTCTCATTCTTTCAGGTGGACTCCACGATAAATCATCAATCACTAGCATTACAAAGATAATCTCATTACTTGAGGCGACCTGTAACAGCTGATTTTCCAAAGACAAATGATCATGTGTAATTTCACATACCACTTGTGTTTTCTGCCAACACCTCATGTAGGCATCCGAGCTGTGCAAAAGTGAGCTGACACCATAAAGATCACTTATACATGAAAATTAGTGTGGTCAGCCCATCGGATAGGCCACATCACCAAAATCAATAGACAGCTGATTTTCCCAACTCTAACATCCACGTAATGAGTGGATCTGCTCAATTTTCGTGACAGGTGATCTTCACCGTGGGACCCACCTTTTGCGCATATGGGACTTCCCACACATGAAGCATCAGCGGGAAAGATGGCCATATATGAAAATTCATTGTATGCGATCATTTCTCTTCAAATCGAAGCATGATTATAAATTCAGCAAGAATAAGAGAATGCATGTAATATGGCTAACCACTCAATGCTATTGTAATAGCTTGAGAAGCAATCAAAATTCATACTACAAAGATCAAATCTCGACATTGATAAAGAAGCAGGAAAAAAGAATTTAACAGAAGACACGTAAAAAAAAAATTTAATAGAATTAAGAAAAAAGAGGGAGAAAAATGGGGTATCAGAAATTCCCCTTGTCCTCAACAAACCTCAACAAAAACTTCAAAATTGTAGGCTTATAGCCTTCTTCTGCTTTACCTTTTAAATCAACCACCCCCTTCAGTACACGCGTGTAGAGCCTCTCCAGCTGTGGTACATTGTAGCCTTCTGTGCCTTCTAGCAGACGCTGCTTCAGAGTCTCAACCTGGCCAGAGACATCTTGGTCTTCCATCAAAGCATCCTCCTGGAGCCTGTCCCGAGTGGAGAGACCAGAAGCGTTTTCAGAAACTTCCGGTTGCTCACCATTGGTTGGGGAATCTTCTGGCCTATTTGGTGGGCCATTCATATCGGGTTCTTGGGATGATGATGGCTGAGAAGGTGTGGGCTTTGTTGGTTCCTGTTCTGCAGGCCGTGACTTGTCTTCTACAGATGAACCGATGTTTGTGCCTGTAGAATTAAATATTACTGGATTCCTTCAACGAAAATAGGAATTAAGAACTGAAACCTTATTAATGTGCTTTCAGACACAGTGCATACCTTTCTATTGGCATCTCTCCCTCAAATCTATTTATGTTATACAGTTTTCTTTCTAGTTGTAAACAATATTTTTACCTCAAAATTCCAGAAGGTGCTTTGAGGGATAAAATTACCATAATACCCTTTTTATTTTTTATTTTCAAAAGTTGTGAAGTCAAGAATTGTGGGGCCCACATGGTATGTGTGCGACATTCAATCCGTCCAACAAACGCAATCCACCATGATAATCCAATAAACCAAAAATCCGGACAACCCAATCATAAGGTGGGTCACACCATAAAAAAACAATGTAAACCGCCCAAAATATTCAAATTCATGTGCACCCAATGATTTGATTGGCCATATTGTTGGTTTGTTTGATCATCGCAATGGAGTGTATATGTTGGATGGGTTGGATGTCACAAGTATACCATGTGGACCACACAATTCTCAACTTTACCACTTTTTTACAAGAAAAAACAATTGATGGCATCTTTCAAAAAAATAAAAATAAATAAATAAATAATAAATTGACATTTTGGTAGTCTCTCTCTTAAAAAAGAACTGCCCAATAATTTCGATCAAGGGAGGCGTTAATTGGTTAAGTGACAACTCCTGAGAAATTTTGTAGAAAAGTCCCTTGTATTAATAGTAAGGATGAAAAATTACACCATCCATGAAGACCAAATGATATATCACACTATCCATGGATACCATAGATATATTAAATTAAAAATAAAAATGAGTCCTGACCAATGGATGGAATGGATTGACACATCCCTCCTGCCAGATCTACTTCATAAGATATTTGAGTCTGTCTTTCAGCCTCAAGAAATGCCGTTGGTCCACTCCACTAGAGAGCAATGGATGATCTTGTCACTCTTTTAAATTCCATGTTTCCTATGTCATTCCTTACATTCAGCATAATAGAGTTAAAGTACTTTGCAAAAGATCCGCCCCACTCCTGAGAAGGACCTGCTGTCCACCCCTCAGATGAGATATTCCAAAAGCCCAGAGAAAAAACGGCCACACTACTTATCCAACCTTGCGGACAAGGGTGGAGGGACACTCACAACTCACACCATAAATGGCCCCCCATGGGAGAATATATTAGGGAGGCATATTTGCTACCCCCAGGATTTGAACACTTAACCGTCCGCTTTGATGCCATGTAAAATAACCAATTGCTCTAAAAGCTCGAGCCATTAGAAGATGGCATATCAATGTATATCAAGGGACTTTAACACCATCAAACACAAAGGAAAGTCAGCAAGGGTCACAATGACTTCTAATCACCCAATTAATGACATTTGAAGAATTGCCTTATAAGATCCTTGTTAAGGTTCTAACTTCTAGATTTTGGGCAGTTATCGATGAGATTATTTCCAAAAATCAGGGAGCCTTTGTTGAAGGGCGGCAGATATTGCATAGTGCATTGGTGGCACACAAATGTCTAGATTCAAGAGAATGAGAGGGCTAAAAAAATTGTGTAAGCTGGATATCAAGAAGGCCTTATGATCATGTTGAATGGAAGTTTTTGGAGTACATGCTAATCCCCATTTGGTGTGGTAGTAAATCGAGGGGTTGGATTATGGAATGCATCAGTTCAGCCAGATTCTCGGTGTTGATAAACAGGTCTCCTAAGGGCTTCTTTAAAAGTTCAAGGGGTTTAAGGCTAGTAGCGGACACATTAGGGAGGATGTTGGAGCGCAGTCAAGATGTAGGGCTATATCACGGTTTCAAGGTTAGCAGGACATGTCGGCCGATCTCCCACCTCCATTATGCTGATGATATGAACCTATTTTGTGATGACAATGCAGACATGGTGGAGAGATTGTGTTTGGTGATCCGTTGTTTTGAAGCTGTTTCAGGTTTAAAAGATAATACTGCTAAGAGCATCATGTTGGGAATCTGTTTGCTGCATGAGGAGGGAGGTTAGTTTGCTGGCCAGGATTTTTGGATGAGGGGTGGGTTCCTTCCCATCAACATATCCTGGCCTCCCTCTGTGTGGGAAAACTGGAGAAGCACCTTTGGGATGTGGTAGTGGAGAGATTTGAAAGTAAGGGCCTGTTTGTTAAATCTGAAGTTGGAAGTCTGAATCTGAAGTCAAAAACCTAGTATTGGATTTAGAAATACCCGTTTGTTAACTAATGTCTAAAATGTTTGGAATATGTTAATTTGACACATTTGCCCTTATGAAATAACCATGATTGAATACCAACCATTAAAATCTTCATAATTCAATCAAAATGTTTATTACCAACATGTTTATAAGGTAAAAACACCTAGATGAAGAGACCACACAAATATCATCTTAATCCAAAGCTTTTGTAGCTCGCAAGACATTTTTAATGGTCATTTACCACTTTTTCTTGTACTATGGCCCATCTTAGATTTGGATCTGCTTCATTTTTTGGATCATGCACAAAAATGAGCTTTCAATATGGATGGATAGCATGAATGTAGTCACATACATCACCGTGGGCCTCACAGTCAAGGTCCCACCCACCTCAGTGGATCCAGATTGCATACTAACGACGTCAATAGCCCCTAGCTGGATGGTATTGTGTGGCCCCCATCATAATGTATGTGTTTTATCCACGCCGTCCATCCATTTTTCCAAATCATTTTAGGGATTGATTCTAAAAATGAGGATGATCCAAATCTCATGTGGCCTAGAACTTTCTTGGCCCATTAATGGTCACTCACCACTATTTCCTATGATATGGTCTACTTGATAATTGGATTTGCTTCATTTTTTGTATAATGCCCCATAGCGATTTGAAAAAAAGGATGAATACAGTGAATATAGGATACATATATCAAGGTGGGCACCACAGTTAGGGCCAAGGTAGGTGGCATGTGGCACACTACGCAGTCTGCTAAACCCCATAATCGGACGCAGATTAGCTATTGTCAGGTTGAGTAGCGAGACTCGCTACTATAGTGACATCAACAAGTTCTGTGGGTCCCATCATGATGTATGTGTTGTATCCACACCGTTCATCAATTTGGAGAAATCATATTAGTGCATGATCCAAAGAAGGAGTAGATCCAAAACTTGAGTGGATCTCACCATAGAAAACAGTGGGGAGAGTGACGCCCACAATTAAAAACTTCTAAGGGCCACGAAAGTTTTCTATCAAGCTGATATTTTTTTCCCACCTTTCATGTCTGTGTTAACACATGAACAGGTTGGATCTCAAATAAATATCATGGTAGACCTTAGGAAGGTTTCAACGGTGGGCATCACTCTCCCCACTATTTTCTATGGTGGGGTCCGCTCCAGCTTTAGATGTGCCTCATTCTTTGCATAATACCCTAAAATGATCTCTCCAAATGGATTGACAATGTGGATACAACACACATCATGGTGGGCCCATAGAACTTGGTGACATCACTTCAGCAGAAAGTTTGCTACTCAACCTGATCCGCTCCCCCCAAATCCAGGTAGGATTGCGTTCTACCCCCACTCGTAAGCGGTATAGCTAGAGATGGACGGTCCTGTCAAATGGCTCTATGGGGCATATCGTGATGTATATGTTTTATCCACAAAGTCCATTTATTTTTCCATATCATTTTAGGGAAAATGACCAAAAACAAGCCAGATCTAAGGCTTAAGTGGGCCACACTACAAGAAACAGTGGGAGTTGGGTGCCTATCATAAAAAAATTCCTTGGGGCCACATAAGCCTCTGATCAAGCTGATTTTTGTGCTTTCCCTTCATCCAGGTTTGTGTGACCTTATGAAAAGTTTAGATGGCAAATAAACTTCACGATGGACCCTAAGAAGGTTTTAAAGGTAGTCATTCCATTCCCACTGCTTTCTATGGTGCGTTCGACTTGAGGTTTGGATGTGCCACATTTTTTGGGATCATGATCTAGGACGATATAGAAAAGTTGATGGGCGGTGTGGATCTAACACATAAATCATAGTGGGCCCAGAGAAGTGCCACACGTTAAAAGTTGGGTTATGTTTTACGCAAAGGAGAAAGTGCAGGGCAATTTTGGAATAAAAAATTAAAAAAAATACACGGAGCGCATTCTCCATTCACCATTAAGCTAGAACTTCATTGCTGAAAAAATTCAGCCAAAATACACGTATCGCTTTCCATGTTCGGTGTTAACAAACAAAACTAAACACCGATTGCTTTCCAATTCCGCATTAAGTCAAAATTTTCAGTGTTACCAAACAGGCCCTAAGCTTGCAAATTGGAAGAGCCAGTATCTTCAGTTGGTGGCTGAATCACTCTTATAAAAACTGCCCTCTCTAATCTTCTGTTATATTTTGTCTTTGTTCAAATGCTTAAAGGCGGTGTTGGATAGGTTAGAGGGGAGAGAAGAATTCTCATCTCTTATCATGGGTGGAGGTATGCCACCTTTTAATAAGGGAGGCACAGGTATCAAAGATTTGGGGCTTATGAACAAGGCTCTTTTGGGGAAACAGTCATGGAGGTTTGGGGAGGAGGAACATGCTCTTTGGAGAAGGTCTATAGCAAGCATGGATGGGTGTAATGAGGGCGGGTGGTGCACGTTAGACTCGTCTTTATATAGAGCTTCGGCTGTTTGGAAAGGGGTGGTGACTGTGAAAGGTAAGTTCTTCGAGGGGGTTGGTTACTCTCTAGGAAACAGTGAAAGGAGTGTGTGTAGTGGCTCTGACTGTTTCTCTTTCTTGAGGGACCAGGTGATTTGGGAAACTCCTTGCCATAGGAACCTGTCTAATGAGGAATTGGACAAGTTAATGAAGCTGTTGAGTTGCCTGCAAAATAGGAACTTGGTGCCACAGGAAAGGGATGATTGGGTAGGTATGGAAGATTCATCGTCAAATTGTTTTACAAGGAGCTTGGGATTCCTAATCCCAGTACCTGCAATCCAATCAAATTTATATGGTCATGGTGCTTGGTAGGTTGGCAGGTCATGGTGTTTGGTAGGTTGGTGGGTAAAAATAGGGTCCTTAGGACAACCTTTGGGAAAGGCATATGGATGTCACAAAGGTGGATCATCTCCTCTAACTGGGTAATGCCATTGTCTATTTGACCATTCTTCTTGGCCTGGCACAGGAGTGGTTCAGGCTGAGAGGGAGGATCCTTTTTGAATTCTCCTTTTCTTGGGGGTCGGTGATTAATCTAGAAGAAACTAAATAATAAATGTTTTCATAATCATCTATTTGTTGTGACACAAACATACCCAAGCAAGATCCACTACATCTGATCATCAATCTGTTTGTTAACTCTTCATCAAATAGCCATTGGTTCATCTTTTGATCAGACTGTCAACCCATCAATGGATTTACCAATTATCCAATTGAGGGTTTGTATATCGAACGATCAGTGGATCTATCAATTGATCCAATGGTGGGTTCATCTTGTTTTATCATCTTTGCTAGAGGCATCTTCTTTAAATACTTCCTCCATTGAATCTCTAGAAAGCTCTTCCTTCTCAAGAGGCTTACATCTTTCATAGTAGCATATTTACTTTGATTCATCACCATGGCACAAGATTCATAGTACATTTATAATTTATTTCTATAGTGGAGATAGTTGATGTATTGGATCATTGGTGTCTATTAAAAGTTGCAACATCCGTATCATCTCCTCATCTTGTTGCCTTGTTGTCATGTGGCAAATAGGGTTCCTACCATGCATCAAAGTCTCTAAATAACTAGAGTAAGAGGGTGAGTTGTCATAACAACGAGGTGTATGAGTAGGGCCTGCTACAAGGAGTCTAGGATGTTCTACTAGTGTCAGCATCTCTAGTGGTTTCACATAGCAATTATTTTTATACTGAAATGAAAGATGGGTTTTGAAGGGCTTGGAGCTTTAGAGAGAGAAAGAGAGAGAGAGATAGAGAGAGAGAGAGAGAGTATTAAAGAAATCTATGGGTTTTTGGAAGATGGAGGAAACAATTTTTATTTTTTTTTAACCTTCTAAAGAGAAGATGAGATCTAGGGCTTCTAGAAAGGAAAACGAATAACTAGAAATTGGAAAAGACCAATACCTCAAATCGAACCAGTTCTCAAACTTGCTTTGATGCCAAAAAAATACAAGGCGGGTGTGGAAAACTATAGATGAAAATGATTTACAGGTTGAAGGATGGTGGTGGAGGGGAAACCAACTAATAGATGGTTTGGAACCCCTCCAATATATGGTTGTTTAGAGTATCACCATATGATCTAGAACTAGCACAGGCTTAAACAAAGAAAAAACTGAAATTTTGTTTATAATTCAACTCTACATAACAAAGTATTTTATGTGTATGTATATACTTTTTGGAAAGCAAAACAAATCCTAATATAATCGCAACCATTCATTAATTCTAAGCTAACCATTTATTTAAAAATAATAGTAATGACTAGATATCCCTAAATCTAATGAGTCACATACAGCCAGACAGTACTTCCATAAATCGGCAATGGAGAAAATGGGTCTCCAATGTTGGGATCCGGGAGATGGTTTTGAAATTGTACATTAAAAAGGGAGCAGCGAGATGGATTTTGAAATTTAAGAGTTTTGGAGAAGATGGAAGAAAAAAAATATGGATTTAAAAAAAAAAAAAAAAGAAATCTAGGGTCATGGGGAAGATCGGAAGATTTTTTATTTTTTTTCTCTCTTTATGAGAAAGACGAGATCTAGGATTTCTAGAAAGGAACATGAAGAACTACGAATGGTGAAAGAAGAATACTGCTTTCATGTCAAAATGTCATAGCATGGATATGGAAAAACTATAATTGTAGATGTTGACCATTTGTAGTTGATGGAAGGAAAATAAAATTAAAATAAAGGACATGATGTGGAACCTCTCCAATTTGTTGTTAGGAAGAGACTATTGCCGGCACTTCTAGCAAAGGAACAATGAAACCCGTTACAGATTTAAACAAAGAATACACTGAAATTTTATTCATCATTCAAATTATTCATAAAAGAGTCTTTTACATATATAAATTTGGGTGGGTATCTACGAAGAAGGTCCTGGAAAATTCACATGATCTACAGCGATGAGAAGCAGAAGCCCTTTTTTTATTAAGAAGAGGTCAAGAAGTAAAACCATTTGATAATCGTAAATAAATTTCAGAATCAGGATATGTAGTAAAGAGGATGCACTGAAAAGTTTCTATGGCAAGTATGACCCAACCATTTGATAGATTATGATGTGGCAGGTTGGACAAGAGCAGGACTGGACCAAACACAAGACCGGCACAAGGAGAGAGTTGCAGCAGTATATGATTCTTACACTTATGACTCAGACAAGTAGAAGCTTCTAAAAGCAATGAAACCTAATTTTATCCTAGCCAATCATTAATTCTAACAATACCATCTGTTCTGACAAAATATTAATAATGACAAAATAACCCTAAATCCACCATAACCACATAATCCTTCCATAAATCAGCCATAATTCACTTGAATGATATCATAATCGTATATTATTGGGCTCATTAGAAAGATGAGTCAATAGGCTTTCCCAGAGGACCATTTTTATGTCATTCAGACATCTTTTGGCACCGGAAAAGTGGCACACAAAAGTGACGAAAATAATATTGACTTAAGCCCCAAGTAACTAAGTAGGTGTAAAACTATGATTATCATTCACTAATTAAAACCATTAACTAAATTAAGAAATCCAAAACATGTCATCATATGGATCCATAAAACAGTCACCAGATTGTGGGCTTACAAACGACTGAACAATCTTATCATGAATGGATCCATAAAACAGAAAAGACAAAGAAAAAGGCTCCAAATCTCCCCAGCTTTCTGGAAACACCCCCACTAACTTTGACGACAAAGCCCATTCAATAACTAGAGATTTGGCTTTGCTGAAAACATTATATGAATCGAGTTTACCATTCCTGAAACAACACCCATTTCTTTCTAGCCAAATGACCCATATACCCGCCAATAGGCATAATCGCCATACTTTTGCCTCGGATTTCTTTAAACCTCCCTCATGCAACATCAGGAAAAGACTGTCCACAGAAATAGGAGCAGCCCAAGAGATACCAAATAACCAAAGAAAACGATCCCATACTGACTTAGCGAAAACACAATGAAGGAACAGATGGTCCACTGATTCTTCATCCCTCAAAAGACGTAAATTTGGAAGGATGAAATTCCGCTTGCGCAGGTTGTCTACTGTTAGCACCTTTTCTCTACCAACAAGCTACACCAAGGCCAGCACCTTTGGAGGAGCCCCATATCGCCAAATGAACCCAATTGGACATGCTACCACCGGAGGGGCTGCATTGAGGAGAGCCATGTATAAAGATTTAACCGTGAACTTTCCAGATTTTGCCTTTAACCATAACATAGCAACATAGTCTGAGATGACAGGAACCAAAGATGATAGCTTGCCCATCAAGCATGAAAATTATGCGCCTTCGTCATCATCCCAATTCCGCCTGCAAGGAGGAGCCCACACTACCTTACCACCGATCACTGAAACGCAAGAATCTACCCTCAAATCCACTTCTGCAGCGATACCTGCCAACCAGGGGTAAAGATCACTAAGTTTTTGTTCCCCCGCCCATCTATCCTCCCAGAATCTAACCATCTTTCCATTCCCCAAATAGAAACCTACTCCATCCCATACATTGGATTTGACCGACGCCTCCCCTTTCCACGCATGAGAAGCTCTATAGAGAGAAGATAATCTAATCCACCACCCTCTATCTTCAGTACCATATTTCTTCGCTAACACCACTCTCCAAAGCACATCCTTCTCTACCCCAAATCTCCACACCCATTTACCTAACAATGCTAAATTGAACTTGTCCGACAACCTAATTGCCGCTCCCCCTTGATCGTACGGTTTACACCTATTTCCATGACACTAGATGGAATTTGTGGGAATCCTCCACGCCTTTCCACAAGAAATCCCTCCTCATCTTATTTAATTTTTCAATCACTAACTTCGGACATTTAAAAAGAGACATGAAGTACACCAGAAGATTAGACATTACCGATTTAATCATGGTAATTCTAGCCCCTATAGAGAGTGGTGGGACTTCCACCGAGAAAGCTTGGCCACGAACCTCTCAATCACCCGATCCCAAATCTGAACCGACGGTCTTCCAACGCGAAGGGGGAGACCGAGATATGTGGTAGGCAAAGAGCCTACTTGCCCCCGAGCATCATTGCAAACAGATTCGTCTCCTCTCTCCGCACTTCCACCCCCAAAATTTCACTTTTGGATATATTAACTTTTAAGGCCCGATACCACATGAAAACCAAAAACAATCGAACGAAGATTTTAGACATAACCTTCGTTTGCTTCACAAAACCAAGTGAAAAGTGTGCCACCCACTGGAAAATCTATGAGATTAGTTCCACACAACCAAATAACTTTTATATAACCATACTCCACAAATGAGAATTCAATCACGGTGAATTCAACGGATATTTTCTCTTAGTTTGAGATCGTTAAGGTGATTTGTCATCAAAATCCAGTGGGCGATAACCTCTCTACTCTATATCACAAGTCTTGGGGAGAAAGATTACTCCCTTATCTCTATCTTCCATCTTCACCCTCTCCTGATCCCACCACCAAAATCCTCACAATTATGCATTTGACAACATTCCAATCAACACTATACTTGGTGCTTTTGGGTTTGAATTTGAACAACTATTTTTGCACAGTGAATCCATTTTCAAATAAAATGCATAGAACCATCTAAGAAATAATACTCACCACCACCACCGATGTTTTATGCATCAGTATCGCACCTCGTATTGCATA
Source organism: Magnolia changhungtana (assembly GCA_030180095.1). Classification (NCBI taxonomy): domain Eukaryota; kingdom Viridiplantae; phylum Streptophyta; class Magnoliopsida; order Magnoliales; family Magnoliaceae; genus Magnolia; species Magnolia changhungtana. The sequence continues at coordinate 2,872,801 of JASAUF010000096.1, forward strand.
CGCAACACAACGATATCACATATATTGGGAAATCTATCACAATCTGAGGGAAGCATTACAAAAAGATGGAATTTTTCAATGAAACTTCAAGAGAGACATGATTACATGCTTCTTCTTTCTTTTTTTTTGAAAGGCAATGAAAAATTTATTAAAAGAACCGCCAAGGTGGCACAAAAGCTATAACCCAAAGAAAAGCACTGCAACCCTAAAAAGGCAAACAACAATCTTTCAACCCATCTATGCAACAGGCCCATTCCTCTACATTTAAAAATGCCCTACTAAGGACTCGCTCCCTTGAGTTGCTCTCATTTTGAAAGCACCTTCCATTCCTTTCTCCACATATCCCCCAAATGCTAGCCAACAAGCATAGCCTCCAAAGAGCCCTAGATTGTTTCTGAAGGCCCACTCCATGTGATGCCAAGAAGAGCTTTCTGACTGAGCTTGGAATCACCCAAGCTAAATTGAAGCTCGAAGGAAACCGCTCGACACATGATGTGCGAATTGGCAATGAATGAAGGGGTGATTGACTGACTCAACATAACATATACATAACGCATAAGTTAGGGATCCCCACTGAGTGCCTCTAAAGATTATCCACGGTTAGGACTTTTCCTTTCCAACTAAGCATCTGAAAACTGCAACCTTCCGGGGAAGATCTATAAGACCACACATGCCTCATCTTCTCAGGCTCTCTAACCTTCCTTTTCGCTTGAAGAGCATAATAGGAGTAAACCAAAGAGGTGTCTAACTTGTCCTTCCGTCAAACTATTCTATCACACTCCCCTCTCACTGAGCAACACAGTTGAATACGATATAAAAGCAACACAAACTCCCCCACCTCTTCATCACGAAGGGATTTAAGACAAGGAGGGGACTGTACGACTCACTCCCCAATGTAAGAGAAACATCGAGCGACCTTGATTTTGCTTCCCGTAGATAGATAGGCCATTCATGGAAATGCTTCTTTCAAGGAGCATTTGCCTATCCACACATCTTCCCATAAGCGAATTAAAATCCCCATTGCCCAGGGAAAAGCTGACTCCTTTGAAGAACTTAGACTTTATTGAAAACACCCAATTCCAAATGGTTGATGCTCTATACAGTGAGGAGTCCCTAGTACTCCACCCCCCATCTTGGCATCCATACTAATCAGCCATGAGCTCCCTCCATAGAATGCCCTCCTCTATCCCAAACCTCCATAGCCACTTCCCCAACAAAGCAAGATTCATCAACTCCAAATCCCTTACATCAGCTCCTCCTCCATACAACTTACGCACCTCCCCCCAACCTAAGAGATGGAACTTTTTTTTTTTCATCTTCCAAACCCCGCCATAAGATTCCCGCCTCAGTCTTTATAGCTTGACTAACACCACCTTCAGGCATTTGAATAGCGACAAGAAGTAAACTGGCAAGTTCAAAAGGGTTGTTTTTATGAGGGTTATTCGGCCAACAAGAGAGAGAAATCGGCTCTTCCACATCGCCAATTTCCTTTCAAACCTTTTTCACTACTCTGTCCCACGAGTGTTTAGATGGCTTACCTATGAAAAGAGGTAAACCAATGTAAGTAGATGGGAAGGAGCCCACCACACACCCAAAGATACTCCGCAACTGCTCGACCCCCATCTTGGGTAGGCGAACACCCAATATCTCGCTCTCAGCTATATTAACTTTCAACATCAACACCGGTTCAAAGCATCTAATAGTCATCCTTGGCTTTTCCACCACTACCACCACACACACACATCATTCAAATTTCATACCATACAGGTACTAAAATACATTAAAAGATACAAAAGAGTGTGGCCAATCTATAGGTCAACCTACACGCATCAACATATCAACCAATTTTGGTTGATCATCATTTGTTTTAAAAAGTATTTTTAATCATTTTCATTTTTTAATTAATTTTTTTCTAAAAAATAAAAAAGTGTGTTTGATAAATAAAAAAAGTGCAGGAGCGTAGTTTTGTCGCTTTGGTATTGTGTGGCAATATGGTGCCCCTCCCAAAGTTGCAGCTCTTGCTTGGCTTGTGGGACAGAACAAGGTGTTCACTAGTCATTATTGATAATCATTGAAATGGGATGATAGTGCTCCCATATGTTTGTGTGGTGTATGAAAAATTAGGAATTGGTCGATCATCTCTTCATACAGTGCTCTTTCGCCAAGGAAGTTTGGGATAACTTCTTCGTCTTATTCGGCATGTCATGGGTCATGTAGAGTTCAATTGAGAATTTCCTTTTTGTTTGGCATGGGGGAGGGGTGGGAAAGATAGGAAGGACAATATGGAGACTTTCATTGTTAGTTGGCATTTGGTACATTTTGGGGGAAAAGGAAAATTCATTGTTTTAAGAACTGTAATCAAAGTATTTTGTAATGATAAAGGTGGTCGTAATGGCCACCACTATAACCTTTATGATACGGGCTATAACGGCCATTATGATCTCTCTCTCTCTCTCTCTCTCTCTCTCTCTCTCTCTCTCTCTCTCTCTATATATATATATATATATATATATTGAAAAAACCCAAAAAACTTGTGTATTGGCCCCGTAATGGTCTGTTATGGCCTTACAAGGGCCATAACAAGCCATTATGAGGGCTATAATGGCCGTTACAGGTCATTTTTTCCATAACAGTTGTTATGACCGTTACGACCCCGTGACGTGTAACAGTTGCCACCATTACCTTTACGGCCCTGTAACAGCCATTATGACTCACCATGATTGTAATATGCGAGTATTGGAGATTTTTATTAGGGAAAATTTGATTGTAACTAAGCAAGCCTTGGCCTTAAAGGTTTTAGGCAAAAGTTCTTTTTCTCCTCCTTTTGGCCTGGTTTGCAATTCTTTTGACTTTAGCTTTGTTTAATAAAATCTTCACCTTTCAAAGTAGAAAAAAAAAAGAAGTGTGGCCAAATATAGATCACCCTGCAAGTAGCATCCTATAACTTTCCACACTCGCTTAAATAAGTGAAAACATAGGATGTTTGGATTTCCCCAATTTCTTTTGTTTTCCATGTTTACAATTCAAACAAACTTTTCTCAAATCCATGTCAATGCAATGAACATCATGCATAGCTATGGATTGTAACTAGTTTCTTCATAATATATAAAAGGAAACAATTTCAAATGAGAAAAAAAAAAAAACAAACTTTTCTCACCCAATAGGGTCCCAACCCATTTTTGCTATCGGATTCCGATCTCCCCACCAAAAACAAGATTTGTTGGTAAACAACTCAAGTGGAGTTGCCTAAATGAAGCTACGAACAATTTCCCCCACTTTTTTTTAGGAGATGGTTTTTCTTATTCTTTTTTATTTTTATTTTCTCAAAATGTCACTATACATGCCGAGTATCGATGATACATATCAATTGTATCATTAATACAAGAATTATTTTTTTTTGAAAGATAACACAATTTATTAAACAACAAAAGCAAACTACAAAGAGAGAGACAAAAGCCGGGCTGTTGAGATAGCTACCCAGCTACGACCCTAGAAAAAGCACATTACAACCCTTAAGCATATCGATGGCGGAAGCCCACTCTATAATTGAAAGCCTCGCCCTTTGAGATACAAACTTCACCGATTTACTCTTGTTGTGAAAGCATCTTCCATTTCTCTCTTCCCATATGGACCACCAAACAACAAGGACATTCTCCATAGCACTGTCCTTTGCTTTCCCAAATTAACTCCATGCCAAGCTTTCAAGAGTTCTCCTGTTGATGAAGGAAAGGACCACAAAACTTCGAACCGGGAGAAGATGACTACCTAGATTCGATTAATGAAGGTACAATGAACAAATAAGTGATCCACTGATTCCTCGGTTCCCATATAACATATGTAGATATTTGGGATAACCATCGCCCTCTTTCACAAATTATCCACCGTCAGAACCTTCTTTTTTTTTTCCTACTAACCAACCAAAAGTTGCAATCTTTTGAGGGGGGGGGGGGGGGGTGCCAGAGATGTTTAGTTAGTGCCTCTTCGCCAATAATGACGTCTTTATTAAGGGCCCGTTTGGCCGGGTGGATTGGAAGAGATTGAATGGTATTAGGGTGGATGGCATGGATTTCAAGGTAATGATGGTGTTGTCAATGGATTGTCTTAAGATCCATGGGATTGCTATATCGGGTCTGTTTGGCACGCCCTGCCAATCCCGGGATTAAACCTTCCCATCCCTTCCAATCCCTCGAACCAAACACGTCCCGGGCAAATTTGAACGGATTACGGTGGATTGGATGGGATTTAAAGGTAATGATGGTGTTGTCAGTGGATTGTCTTAAGATCCACGGGATTGCTATATCTTGGGATCAGATCACCCAGTCTGTTTGGCAGGCCCGGCCAATCCTGGGATTTAACTTCCAATCCCTTCCAATCCTCCCGGCCAAACGGGCCCTAAGGGTATCATAGACGGATCGCACCGAGAAAGCACTAGTTTTGTCATACCTCCATATTAGGCTATCCGAGGAAGAAGGGGCCAGATGACAGAGATGAATATGATTAACAAGAGCCACGAATTCCTCGACCTCATCATTCCACAGTAATCTTCTCCAAGGAGGTTCCCAAACCACCTCTCCCCCAATAAGGAATAGCAATCGGAGACCACAATGGATGGATAGGGGGGGGGGCTGTAAATCCGCAGGAAAACCTCTTTCAAGGGAACATCACCCACCGAAATATCTTCCCAGAATTCAATTTTCTCGCCATTTCCAAAAGAGAAGCCAACTCCTTTAATAAATTCCGATTTAACGAATATCACGAGATCACCAAATATCCAACCCCCCCCCCCCCCCAAACCTCTTTCAATGGAACATCACCCACCCAAATATCTTCCCAGAATTCAATTTTCTCACCATTTCCAAAAGAGAAGCCAACTCCTATAATAAATTCCAATTTAATGAATATCACGAGATCACCAAATATCCCCCCCCCCCCTCATACCCTTGTCCCAACTATTTGGGGTTGGCTTTACAAATATAGTTTCCCCAATCTCTAGACATGATGATTACTAAGCAAATGTTCAGTAAGCAGCTGCCTACTTGACATCAACTATTCTTTACCCAGGCTGCGGAATGGCTGGCGCACTGTTACCATCTAAACTCTGCCATATAAATTTAAATCCTTTTTAGCAAGCCCTTTTCTTTTCTTTTCTTTTTTTCTAAACAGCGGAAAAAACGTTGACAAATCACTTATTCTAGATCATCTAAGAATAGCCCAATCATCGATTGAATATATGCAGCACAAACCAGCAATTAGTGATGAAGGAACAAGGAAATATATGAGGGATGTAATAGTTTACTGATAATATTGGATGTTAATATGAAGAAACACTTAGCCCAACAAAAAGAACTACCTGCTTGCTCGGTGTCAATGTTCCTTTTCGTTCGCTTCAATGCTTCATAACTCTGACACAAATTCATCTCTGGTTGGACATGACGAAGACGGGCACTTGTTCTAGTAACATTCGCCAGTTGAACAACAGGCATTGCTGGAATACCCAAGCCCCCCATATCATCTGGCACATGCATTGGCCCCCCCTGCTCAGCAATCTTATCACAAAATGTAACAAGTGCTGGGTCCATCTGTGACAACATCCCTTGCACCTGGAACAAAAACAATTTCTGAAAAAAGAGAGACTAAAAATGGATATAGAGACAGAAAAACTCTATCTTTCAAGGCAAACAATAATTTAAAACCATAGGGCATACTGCATCTCGAAGTTCATAAGCTCTGCTAACAATCCTAGCACCGTTGTAGTCATCTCCATTATAAGCCTGTAAATTAGAATGACGAAACATCAGCAAACTTCATGATGTGACAAGTTATTGAAGAATGAAGATCTACTCTCAACAAAGCGGCAAAGATCATAGTTGCCAATTAATGCATGGTCCTGGCTCAAGTAATCCTGGCACCAGAAGTGCATGTGCTCATATATAGTAATAGGCAAAAAATACCTTTGCATTGGCAGCGATAAGGTCAATGTCTTGAAGAAATGATGAACACGTAAGATACTGTCCGCAGTCTACATGCTGTAAAACAGTGGCCATGTCCATGGGATTTTGAACAATTGAATGATAATTGGGTGCATCCTCATCCATGACTGGATAATGGAACACGCTGAAACGTTTATCATACAGAATCCTGCAGAAAAGTAACATAGGGCGGAAAAGTCAGTTTTCAGTCAAACCAGACATGATTTCTTTCTTTATTTTTCTACTATTCATAAAAGATTTGGCAGATTCAGAGAGTATCATAAGTTCTCTCTTTGGGATGGGTAGTAGCAGTAGTTTTTTGCCGGGATTCTTAGAAAGGTTGCAGCTCATCATCTGGATATCCAAATTGTGCTTACTTATGTTGTCATAAACACCACCTTTTGAGAAATGACCTGTTTGACTAGGCTACCAACCTTCTATAAATGATGCCATTATCATTGGATAGTAGATGAGATGTAATTTCTTTTGACAAGTAGAAGCTCAGAGATATGGCATCATTTCAGAACTGGTCATATAGTGGATTCTCTCAAATAATATAACCCGTAAATTTATCATAAATGATACAAGTCGCTGGGATATATGACCAAATTAACTTTCTAGCACAAAATTTTGAAAAAGAGATGCCTGCCATTTTTGTCCTTCTTGTCATGTGCACATTATGAGCGCAGCACAAGGCATGCAAAGAGAACTAATGGATGCAATTAAAGCTATCTTCATGGGGGTTATGAGCTACAACTGTGCCTGACCGATTGCAAACATCACGGAGACACATCCTAAGTCGGCGAAGGGCATGCTGCTCAGCTTCTGCTTTGGCCTTTATCTCTGAAGCTTTTGGACCACTCAGGGCCTTTGGTGCTTTGGGAAGTTCTGGAAGAGCTGTTGGCTCTTTGGACTGATTGGACACGCCTTCAGATGGGATAGAAAAAACAGCTTCAAGCAACCGCTCAAAAAACATTGTCCTGTCCCCTGCAGATGGTTTCTCCACCTGATACCTGACAAAGAGAACACAATACAAGATATTAAGAATCACGTTCACCTTTCAAAAAAAAATAGCTTCAATTTTCGCTAATTATACATGAGAAAAGGGAAAACACATGAAGCCATAAACTATGATTGGTTTAGATTCTTCATATTAGTTACAGACACTGATAAAGACCACTTTCGAGCAAAAATATCAAGGAAAGTTAAATTCATTCAAAGGTGAAATTCGACATCAAGTTAATTAGAGCAGACAACAAAGGAAATCTAGGAACTAGGTTTGAAAAATTCAAAGGAATATAAATAGAAATAACTTCCACAGAAAGGGGATGCCTGATAAGAAATGGTTCATCATTCCCATTATGAGAAGGGTGAATGCAATAATAGAGTTCAACTAGAATTGGTAAAGCATACACATTACGGGCAGCAAATACTGAAGAAGACTCTTCATCTAGTTCTGAAATTGGTACTGAACATGTTCCAAGTAATAGTATCGGCATATCAGATGGCAACTCCTCCAAAAGAGTCAACAAGACTGCCTTCAGCTGCTCATGAGCCTGTCATTTTAATCATAAAAATTCCAATAAAAATCAGGGAATCAATTATTTCTGTTTAATCTAAGTTTGCATGAGCATCAGTTATGAATGCTAACACAACATCTTTAAGTACTCACAGTCTCCCACCAAAGCTGAAATTGAGGTAGATAGAGTATTGAAGGAGTTGTTCTCCTTGCTTCACCAAATATATGTACCAATGCCTCCTCTGGTGCCTTTGCACTTGGATCCGAAAGCAGCGATGGAAGGCCAATAGAATGAACAGGAAACTTCTCCAGTTCATGTAAAACAGCAGGCCCAAGATGGTCCTGTTAAACTAAAGCAGTAAGTAAAAATTCAGACTGTGGGTCCCATTATGACCAGCAAATGCCTACATAACAGCAAAATTCTGAGATAATTACCATGCCAACACCTTCAACACCGCATATCAAAAGCCGAGGCCTATACACAACAGGAACTGCAGAACCATAGGAAAAAACAGGGAGTTTCACAGCATCTGATGCTGCAAGAGAAGGAAATATCTCGGATATGTGATCCATGAGTTTCTGGAGATGTCCTTGTAAACAAGGAGCAACAACAGATGACAACGGCCTTGAGTGCACAATGGAGCCTCTGTGAGCAGCAGGAGTAATTGTAGACATAGCTTCCAGGAAATGATATTTTTCAACCTTAACTGAATCTACGTCAATGACAAACTTGTCATCGCTAGTGTATACTTGAGGATACTTTTCACGGAATGCCCGTATGGCAGCTTCTGTGCATAGAGCCTTTAAATCTGCTCCACAATATCCGACACAACTAGCTGCAAGTTCCATCTTAAGTTCTTTTGTAGGGGGGTCTTTCCATTTCCGTGTATGAATGTCTAATATTTCAGCACGTGCCTCACAACCTGGTAAAGGAAAATTGAATTCACGATCAAACCTCCCAGGACGACGCAAAGCTCCATCTATGGCATCAATCCTGTTGGTGGCACCAATCAATACAACCTGCCCCCGAGAATCAAGACCGTCCATCAATGCAAGTAAAGTCGACACGATAGAATTGTGAATTTGTTCTTGTTTGCTAGACCTAACAGGAGCAAGGCCATCTATCTCATCAAAGAAAATAATGGATGGCTGATTCCTTTGAGCTTCTTCAAAAAGCAATTTCAGTTGTCTTTCTGCTTCACCAACCCATTTGCTGAGCACGTCAGCTCCCTTGCGCATGTAAAAACTGACCTTCTGACCAGCCTTTGATGCAGCACAAGCTAGTGCTCTTGCAATCAATGTTTTTCCTGTGCCAGGAGGACCGCACAACAAGACTCCCCTTGGTGGAGTGATGTGATAATTCGCGAAGAAATCTGGATAGAGCAGGGGAAAAAACACCATCTCTTTTAAAGCATCAATGTACTCTGAAAGTCCTCCTATGTCGTCAAAACTTACGCTTTCATCAACCTGTAATGGTTGAATGTCTGCACCACCCTTTGAACTTGGCCCAGCAGTTTGAACACCTGTAGTCAGAGAAGCAAACGCATCACCTTGGTGACCCCAGCCAGATGCAGCAGCATTCAATCCCCATGCTGCTGTCCCATGCATGTCTAGTCCACCAAAGAGCCATGGTGCCCCACCCCTACTTCCACCTCGAGTCCAAGGATTACTGGGACCTTGGTCCAGCTCATCCACAAGAAGAGAGTCATCAGAATCTTCATCTCTTGTTAATCGAAGCCGCTTATGGACACGAGAACTGCCCTTTCTTACCTCCCTGTTGCTCTTGGCACTCATTCCTTGATGCAGCACCCTGCGAGGAGAACGCTGTCTCTGTTTTCCTTCTTTCTCTGGATAGAATCGGCGAACCTCTGAGCGATTACGGAGATCATATCGCCTCCTTCCCTCCTGTTCTTCTTCACAATCTTCATCATCCCCATCCTCCTCTCCTTCATCGCCACCCTCCTCCTCCCCCTCCGCCTCTCCTTCATCCTCACCCTCACCCTCACCTTCATCCCCACCATCACCCTCAACATCATTCCCATTTTCTGCTTCATCTTTGCCAACCTGCTCTTCAGAAGAATCCTGGTCATCATCGGACTCTTGATATGGCTGCTTATATGACTGCACTCTTGCCACCGCTGTAGATCGTCTAGGACGTAGCCCTTCACGACGTGGAAGTGATTTATTCTCTGTGGTCTTTTTACGATTTGGTGGTGTAGACAGATCGTCCTGACTAGCACTAATTTCAATCTTACTTTTAGAAGAACGGAACCTTGGCCTCTGCACCAAAAACCACACCAGTCAGTTTCAAATATCAGTTACATTACCGTGTCCTCTGACAATTTTTATTTTTATTTTTTATCTTCGAGCTCCATTAAAAACAAGCCAACAACTAACCTCCATAAATATTCCATGCTTGGGAGAGTATTAAAATCTCACCATTAGGTCGTCGTCTTCAGTTCCAGAACTGTCTGTATCATAATCCTCCAGATTGAAAGAAATCTTCCTTTTCCTGGTAGAACGCCGAAGGTTTGTTGCAATTGACTGCATATAAAAAGGAAGATCACATGTCACTAGGTACTATAAAGGCGCTATATATAGCATCATAAAGGCATCTAAATTTTCTTTCAATGCAACCATGGAATTCGAAATTACTGTCAGCAGATGCATGTCTGAAATTTGTAAAGACGACATTATCAGCGCAATGGTTCAACAGATATAATAGAGAATTCAGAACCTTCAACTATGGAAAGTGTGTACTAGTTGGGATAATCTCTCATCATCCTTTTTCTAGCTTTGCGTTTATCATTTCTTAATAAAATTTTGAGTTTCTCTTTTTGAAAAAAAAAAAAGTGTACGTAAGTTCTTTTGTCTCAAGGGATTAGGGAATTCGATGAGAGGTTGGCTGTTAAGGAATTTGTCAAGAAGCACAATGGTAGACATCACATGAACAGAAAGTAGAACAGTTTTCCAATATGATGATACACAAATCATGAGGGACAGGCTGTCGAGGAGAAGATCAGAATGTCGCCTCGCGGTGTGGAATACCGAAGTAGAGCAGAAGGCAAACTTCCATGAAGGTATTCAGATGTAAAGTGGGTTGGCTCTTGGGAGGATCTGTGGATAAAGGGGATTTCCCTTGCTTGTATATTTTCTAGACTATGCCTTTTGATAGTTGGAACATTCTTGTCAAAGATTTCCTCTTCGGTAACCTCTGAAAAAAAAAGAAAGAAATATGAAGTCGTGTAGTCACTTCTCTTCCGTTGTAATTTGTGGGACTATACAATTGCAATGGTGGTTGGGCTTCTTGATCTTCTTAGTGCGGCTGCTCATTACCATTTTGAGGATAAGGGTTTGTGGGCTCCAGCTCAAAAGGTTGTTTTTCTTCCAAGAGCTCCCTTAAGGTGTCATGACCGATTGCGACTACCAAGCTGCTGTGTAGGGGACTTGTGCTGTCTTTCGTGCAGAGGTATTTTGTTGATTGGCCACTACCAATAAGATCCTTACAAAGGATAACCATCAAAAACAGAAATTAGACTCTTCCCAAAAACTCCATGTGTTCGAAAGATGCAAAATCGGTAGTTCATCTCTCTCCAGTTCAAGAGGGCCATCTCAATTAAGACACCTTTCGTCTCTTTGAAATCAGTTAGGTCCTTCCGGACTCAACAGCAGACCTCATGGACGGTTGTAGTGGCGGGCCCTTTAAGCCGAGAGGTGATGCTTATGGAGGATTCTCCTGCATGTTGTCACGTGTAGGCCTAACAAAAGGTGAGCCAGTGGCTCATTGAAGCCTGGATTTTGAACTGGTTGGGCTGGGCCTATCCAAAAAATTTGGTGATAAGATGAGGGAAAGTAGACGTAAATGGTTTGGTTGTGTGCACTGGAGACAAAGAACCGCGCCAATTAGGAGTGAGTTGGTACGAGTTGATAAAAGGGCGAGGAGAAGGCCAAAAAGGACGTGGATGGAGGTGGTAAGAAAAGACTGACTTATGTCCAACTGAAGGTGAGTGGAATGGCATAACAAGATTCATGTAGCCGACCCCAATTAAGGGGATAAGGTTTAGATGATGATGACCTCCTAGCACAGGCCCCGCTCATTGCCAGCCTTAATCATGTGAGGCATTTGGAAAGAAAGGAATGATAGATATATGTTTTTGAGATAATCCCAATATCATTAGTGGTAGAAGTTACAATGTCCTTGGTTGATTAGGATTTGTTTTTGGCGATTTCAAAGGGTTTTCTAAGTCAGATCTTATCCCTGGGTGGGGGAAGCAAGAAGATCCATCCTTTAAATCCATAGCTTGGATTACTCCTGCCCCAATGGTGGAAGCTCAACATCCATGTGAGCTCAATGGGTAACCATTGTGACAAATATTGGTGAGATAGTGACAAAATCGCAATAATCTCATGGAAATTTGATCAAACAATATTATTGTGATACAATATCGCAATGTTTTCAAAATATCCGTAGTTTTTCATTTCTCAAGATTTTATCGTGAAAGCACATAAAGATATTTAAAAGTTAAAATAATTTATTTTGTAACTACATATTTTAAAATTTTTACGATAAATATTTTTAATATTTTATTTTCATTTTTCAATGAGATTCTCCTGGTAATATCGCAAGAAAAATGTCAATATATGAAAATCTCCTGACAAATTTCCAGGCCAAGAAACTGATGAGAATGAGATCAGATGAGCATGGTGCTGTCAGTTTATGTTTTTCAGGCCAGCCAGTTTTGGATCCTTGAACAGGACTGAGTTCTAATGCAGGCCCAAGGCCAACATGTATTGAATTTGTGGGTTGTTTATTGCTGATATTTTCCCTTAAATTTAAGGGTCTAAATTGCTATTTTGGATGATTTTAGTTGAAGATTTTGTGGATTCTTTGGAGATCTCTTATTTTTCAGGGGGATACTCTGGATTTGCATGGGCTATTTTTAGGCCATTACATTTGGAAAAATCTTTGTAAATTCTTTTGTTGTTATTGAATCGATTTGATTGACATGGAATCAATCTAATAGCTGTGAAATATAGTTAAGATTTGATAAGGTTTTTAAGATGGTTCTTTAGGGTAGGTTTTGCTGGAGGTAGAGGGGATATAATTTTTTTCTGAATTTTAGTGAGTTGTTATTCAAGCTTGTGCAAGACTTCAATATTAATAAGTCGTTTATCTCCTATTCAAATAATCTCATGTTGTGCGTGTCCTTTGTCCATTCTAGCGATTTGGGTATCGAAATCTCATTGACTTGATAGCCAGATTGCATCATTAGTATTAGAGCGGGTGATTGTGGGCAAATTTGCCTCTACATCATCTCCTAATTGATGGGGACATCATGCGCACATGCGCAGTCGCGCACGCACACCACCCCCCCTACGCACGTACGTACGCAGGAGGGCCCCACCATCGATCTGGCTCGATGACGACATACAAGGAGGGCCTCCTAGCTAGAAGACGAAGTTTTGGTTCAAAAGGGTGAGCCCGATAGTCAAGAAAAGCCCATCATGGGATCTCAAGATCATGGCCCACTCGTCGGATTGATTTCATATTTTAGGTTTTGCTTATTGTTATTATTTAGAACATCGTGAACGCTTTAGATTTCTTTGTTTGGTTTTTATTTTAGTTTACTTCATCGCCAAGTAATATATTGCGCACATGGTGCGAGTTTTTGGGGTATAGAGTTTTCCCTATAAATAGGCACCCCTTGTAGTTCTTTTCATTCATTGAAGCTTAATAAAAATTCCTACTTTATTTTTCTACTCTCTTAGTGAGTTGTGGAAGAATTCAAAAGTGGGTTTGAAACCCTCCCTTTTCGAAGGGCTAACTACCGTGGTGCGAAGCCACATCTATCCCATTTGCCCCTACCATCTTCTATCCATATCTCTCATCTTCTATCATCATTATTGCTTTGAATTTCTCAGCTTTTGCAGCTATTCATCCCCCTACAGCCAGTTTCCAGAATCTGGACCTGTAGGAGGGCTGAAAATTCGATGGAGCACTACGCCTCGACCTTACGTCGGATCGTCGTCAAACTTGGAGAGATTGGAGGTCTCCTCTAGCCGACCAAGGCCTAAGTGTCACTTTGGGGAGGCAGGCTTCCATTACACGTGCGGCCAGCCCACCCGCGCATGTGTGTAGGCCTGATTTATTTGCCCCTTTTTTTCACCCTAGGGTTCCTTGATTTGAAATTGGTGAATTCCTTGGATTAGGGATTGTTTGTCGTGCATGTGTGGATGATTTCTATTTCCCTTTGAGTATTGTTTGGTTCATAATTTTTATTGGTCCAGCCCTAACGTGTGTAGGGCTGGACCCCGCATAGATTCCCCTTTACTTGAATGTTTGGACTTTTTATGTGGGATGTGGAATTTGTGTAATTGTTTATGACTATGTGATCTTAAGCCTGAAATATTGCATATCATATCTGAATTTCATGTCCTGCATCACTAATGGCTCGAAGTGGGTCACAGAAGAAGAGTTCCCACAAGTAACCCAACTACTCCTCACTCACAAAGCAGGTAGACCAACTCACCCATACAGTATCCAGTCACACTAATCAAGTGAGAGAACTCCAACATGGAGGGAATCTGAAAACCGAAGTTGGAGCACGAGGAGGTGTTGGTGAAGCTCTCCACCACAGTCCTAACCAACAATAGGTGGCTCAAGCTAGTAAAGACACTAAAGATCAAGTTCTTCAATTGTTAAAACATGATAAAATGGGAATTGATGTAGATGACCTCATCATTTGGTTAAGCAAGATGGAGAAGGTGTTCGAGTACAAGGAGATCACAGGCAATAAAAAGGTTAAATTAGCTACTACAAAGTTTTCCGATCACAAGTTAGCTTGGTGGAACAATCTCTGAGCCGAAAGAATTTGTCAAGGTAAGGAGGAAGTTCTCACGAAAAAAATGAAAATAAATTAAAAAGAAAACACTCAACCTCCATCAAAGATTTTGATGTCACAACTTATGTTAAGGGAATAAATCAGTGGACCGAATACATTGAGGAATTCCATGCCTTTACATCAAAGATGAGATTCCATCAAGTATGAGGACTATAAAATGTCAAGATAACTTAATGGTCTTAACTTGGAAACGAGGAATGAATTGGCCTATGAGGATGTGTTTAAAACGTCCAATGCATAAACACTTGCATTGAAAGCAGAGGAGATATTTAACAAGGGACTTGGAAAGCGATTTGATACCCTACAAGGACCATCATCAACGATAGGGTACCAAGCTAACTCCCACGAAAAACGATTGTAAGACCTCCCATAGGCCGAGATGGTAGGACCACATCCAACAATAAAGACAAACCCCCAACGCAACAAGAGGTGGTTATGGAGGGGCTATTACACCCAAGAAGGGACTCCTTTTAAATGTTTTAAGTATGTGCATCCAAAATATAATTCTTTTTTTTTGTGTGTGTTTTTTACATAAGTTCGTAATTCAAGTAAATTTGGCCAAGGAGAATATATCGAAGACAATCCATATCATTGTATTAAAAAATGGTTATGTAAATGTCGTATACAAACAAAAGTAAAACACGACACATGATTAGAGTATGAAGAAGGTGAATGTGATGATGGGCACAGCCTATGTAAGATGTAGCAAATGTATCTGGAGATTGTGGGAGAGATTAATTATCTGGCAAGCAATGCTAACCACACCTTGGATAATTGATGAGAGTCAATGGTTGCAATAGAGTATCTTTCGCACTACTTGTACTTCTTGTGGGAAAATGTGTATGATTCTGGTGGATAGGAGAAGCAGTGAGAACATGATCTCGCACCAAATGGTGGATAAATTAAAACTTAATGAACACAAGCATCCAACGTCCATACCAAATTCATTGATCCACGAAAGGAGTTGAAATCTCCATTAACTATAGTTGCTTAGTTTCCTTTTCTATTGGATGAGGTGTGGTGTTGTGTGTCCCATGGATGCATGTCACATTTTGTTGGAGAGACCAAGGCTGCGTGACCAAGCTATGGAGCACTTGACCAGGGTTAACCATATTCCTTCGCCAAAGATGGTGTTAAGATCACGTTCACTCGATAAAGCAGCTTCCAGCACCCAAATTTGATAAAGAAAAGCAAAAGTCCTCACCCCTAAGAGTAGAAAAGTTGGAAGCGAAAAGAAAGGAGAGTCAATATCTATGTCATGGTTTCCAAAAAAGAAACAAAACAATCAAAAGTTCCACCTCCTATACAAAAGCTCCTTCATGAATATGAAAACTGAGCCATAAGAATTACCATTTGGATTCACCTATAAGTAACATTCAACACTATATCCACTCGATGCCATGCTCAAGATACACTGCCAAGTAAGGCCAACTGATCACATTGAGATCCATCGGCATGTCGTAAAGTTGCAATAGAAATGGTTAATCCGAAAAAGCATGTCACCATGTGTTGTTCCCGATCCTGCATTGTTTTTTGTTTTCGTTTTTGTTTTTTTTTTTGTTTTGTTTTTTTTTTTTTTTGAGCATTGATAATTTTATTAAACGAGAGGTCGAAGCCGAAAGAATACAAACTCACCCAAAAACAGGAAGAACATTAAAGTTCAATCCAACAATTTGGAAATTGAGCTAAAACTTTTCATGACAAAGCCCATTACATTACAAAAGATTTAGCCCGACGAAACACCTCCAAAACATTATGCTGACGATTCCTGAAGCATCTCTCATTTCTTTCCTTCCATATGGACCAAATCCCCGCTAACAAACTTAAACGCCAAACCTTTTTCCCAACTTCGCCTATACCCCTCCATGCCACATTAGATATAAGCAATCTATTGACAACGGCATCACCCATACAATCCCAAATAAAGAAAAGAAATTGTCACGTACTCTTTTTGCAAACGGTCAATGCACGAAAAGATGATCCACCGACTCCTCAGCTTGATAGCACATGAAGCAAACATTCGGGAGAATCATCATGTGTTTTTGGAGATTATCCATAGCTAGAACCTTCTTCCTCACAACTAGCCAAGCAAACGCCACAACCTTTGGGGGAGCCCCCTATCCCCAAACAAATGTTGAGGGATTGATGATGTCACCCGCACTTCCCCCACTTAACAGCCTGTAGCAGGATTTAACTGCATATTTACCAGAATTGTCACAAAGCCATCTCATTGAATCAGGCATAGAAATCATCGGCTTCACAGAAGATAGCAACCGTAGGAGACCCGTTAGTTCTTTGAACTCTATATCATTCAAGTCCCATCTACATGGTGGAACCCAACACACTTCTACCCCTTAGAATGAGAAGCATCTTTCCACCCTCATATCTACCTCACTAGTTAATGGGGACATCTCGCGCACACGCGCACGCACACCACTACCCCTACGCACGTACGTACGCAGAAGGAGGATCCCATCATCGATCTGGCTCGATGACGACGTCCAGGGAGGGCCTCCTAGTTAGAAGACAAGTTTTGGTTCAGAAAAGTGGGCCCGATAGTCAAGAAAAGCCCATCATGGGATCTCATGATCATGGCCCACTCGTCGGATTGATTTCATTTTTTAGGTTTTACTTATTGTTATTATTTAGAACATTGTGAACGCTTTAGATTTCTGTGTTTGGTTTTTATTTTAGTTTACTTCATCGCCAAGTAATAGGTTGCGCACATGGTGCGAGTTTTGGGGTATAGGGTTTTCTTATAAATAGGCACCCCTTGTAGCTTTTTTTCAGACATTGAAGATTAATAAAAATTCTGCGTTTTTCTACTCTCTGAGTTGTGAAGCCTAATTGGGTGCGAAGCCCTCCCTTCATCGAAGGGTTAACTACCGTGGTGTGAAGCCACATCTATCCCGATTCGCCCCCATCCATCGCCATCTCTACTACCCATCTTCTATCATCCCTTCTTCTCATCTCACCCCATCATCTACACTTTGAGTCAATCATCTATTGCAGCAATTCTCCTCCCACATCGAATTTTGAATGGCCCTACGGGAGGGCTGAAACTTCGACGGAGTACCACGCACAAACCGTACATCGGATCGAGTTGAGATTTGGGGGTTTTGGAGTCCATCCTTGGCTGATCAGGGCCAAGTTGGCTTTTTTCTGAATAGTGGGCCCCACACACGTGCGGCCGGGATCACACGCACATCCGTCTGGGCCATTGCTGTTATCCACGCACGGGATCATCTTTTGGCTCAGGTTTTTATCCTCTTTTATCCTCTCATAGCCGTTTTTCATGAAACCTAGCCCTAGATTACATTTTCCCTAAGTTATATGTCCATGTTCTTACCCTAGGGTTCCCCGAATTGAAATTGGTGAATCCCTTGGATTAGGGACTGATTACTATGCATGTGTGGATGATTATTTCTTATCTTTGAGTATCGTTTGGTTTATAATTTTTATTGATCCAGCCCTATCATGTGTAGGCCTGGACCCGCATAGATTCCCCTTTAATTGAATGTTTGGATTTTCATGTGGGATGTGGAATTCGCGTAATTGTTTCTGAATTGGTATAATCTAAGCCTGAAATCTTGCATGTCATATTTAATTTTCCATGTCCTGCATCACTAGTTACCCCTTGTAAGTGTAGAAATAATTCAATTAACCTCCGATCTCCCTGCCATATATCCTCCCAAAATCTAATATTTTTTCCATCACCAAAAAAGAAGCCTATACCTACCCCAACCTTGCTCTTAACCAAGTCGAAGGTACTCCAAAGATATGAAGCCCTATATAATGAGGACGCCTTTGTCCACCAAACCTCACCATCCACCCCATTTTTACTCCCTACCACTTCCCCCAAAGAACTCCCTCTTCTGATTTGAATCTCCAAACCCATTTACCTATTAAAGCTGTATTTATCATCCCTAACTCCCTCAAACCAGCTCCCCTGCATTCTTTTGGCTTGCAAACCTCCTCCCATTTGACAAGGTGAAACTTTTGCCTATCTTTCGTGCCCTCCAAAGAAAATCCCTCAAATTTTCCTATTTATTCAATACCAATTTCAGGCATTTGAATAAGGATATGAAATAAACCAAGAGATTAGACATTACCGACTTGATAAGAGTTAAGTTGGTAATATACTAATCTACACACTATCCACAATCTACCTACCCTCCACAAAAGCACCCTGAGAATCTGATATAACTGCCCCCAATACTGTTTTTAACCTAGAAGCAAGCACTTTAGCGAGTATCTTGTATGGACCACCCAAGAGGTCGATTGGTCTAAAATCTCTCAAACTCTCGGCTCCTTTTTTTGGAATCACCGCTATAAACGTAGCTCCTAACTCTAATGCAATGAATCCTTTGTCATAGAACTCTTTAATAAATTCAAACACATCCCTCTTTGTCAATTCCCAAAATTTCTTATAGAAAGCGATCGGTAAACCATCCAGTCTCGGCATTTTATCCCCACCCAACTCCGCAATTGCCTTTTCAATCTCTAGTGCTGCTATAGGTTTTCTAACCAATTTGCCAAATATTGGGAAATCGACTTAAAAGAAAGGTTATCCAAGAAGGGTCCGCTCCACTCTTCACTAGATAGAAGATTCTTGTAAAACATAACCATTGCATTACATATATTCTCTTTCCCTTCAACTCTCTAACCTTCCACCACTAGTGATTTAATTCTATTTGATCTCGCTCTAGCACTTGCCACTGCATGGAAAATTGTGTTCTTATCACCTTCTTTCAACCAAGTTGCCTGCGATTGCTGGCTCCATTTGATTTCCTCCTCTCCCAATCTAGCATAATACTTTGCGTTATAAACTTCCCTCCAACCTATTTCCTCCTCCGAAAGCTCATATTCCTCTTCCTTTAGATCCAAGCATTGAATTTCTTGCAATAAATGACAGTCTCATCATCTCAAGCCCCCAAAATATCTTTTTTCCATCCACATATTTTCTTTTTAAACATTTTTAATTTCTGAAATAATACAAAACCAGCTCCCCCCTGGATTGAGAAGGAAGACCACCAATCTACTCCTTTATCTAAGAAACCTTCAACTTCTAACCAAGCCAATTCGAAGCAAAAAGGATGGGGCCCCCAATCTTCCTCATCCGTTTCTAACAAAATCAGATTGTGATAAATAAAATAAAATAAAAATAAAATAAAATAAAATAAAAAATGGGCCTCGGCAAACCTCTTTGGAACACCAAAGGCATTTTATCTAACCATTCCAGAAACAACAAGAAACGGTACAATCTAGACTTTATCGCCTTGGCCTACCCATTTGACTAGGTAAATTTAACTTCCCCCATT
This sequence comes from Magnolia changhungtana, assembly GCA_030180095.1. Classification (NCBI taxonomy): domain Eukaryota; kingdom Viridiplantae; phylum Streptophyta; class Magnoliopsida; order Magnoliales; family Magnoliaceae; genus Magnolia; species Magnolia changhungtana. Next base: position 2,892,512 of record JASAUF010000096.1, read on the forward strand.
GGAAGTCTATCCATTTCATTTTTATTAATCCATTCTGAGAAATTCCTCATGCTACAAGTCATCCTTCCCCCATTTGACTTTTCAAATGGAAAACTGATAGCATTAAAATCACCACCCACACAACACAGCAAAGACCATCTGCTATGGCACCATCTAATTCCTCCCACAATTCTGCTCTTTGACACGGTCTAGTTGGCCCATAGACAGCCGTGAAAACCCACCTGAAACATGTTGAAGCTTCCTTTAGCAACAAAGAGACCGTAAAATTACCCTTCCAACATTCATCTTTATGCCAAATATTTCAATTCCATTTTACTACGATGCCCCCCACCAAGCCAATTGCATCTAAAGCTTCCCCTTCTTTTTGTCTACGCCACCATAATGAATTTATAATACCCTGATTGATTGCCTGCATTTTAGTCTCCTGGAAGGCTGCCATGTGAACTTTGTATCTCTTACACATATCCCTCACTTGTGCTCTTTTTTGAGGACACCCCAACCCCCTAAAATTCCAACTAATAATCTTCATGGAACACCTTTTTGACCCTGTCCCCACTCATCTATTTGACCATTTGCCACCTGCAACACACTGTCAACTTCAGACTCCTTACTAAACACTGCACTGTTACTATTATTGACATATTCCTGCTCCACCTGAATAGCAGTCTGATTTTGTACTACCTGCTGTGGCAATGGCCTTCCCCTTTGTTCAACAAACTCAAAGTAGCAAAGTAGGCGACATAGTCTTCCAGTCTGTTGCCAAAAGATACCCTCACTAACCTTGCTACTTCCGTTGTAAATGATTTGATTCATTTCATCCCTTCAACCACTGAAACTTTTGCTAACTTTTTGTTGAAACCTCTTTTTCATTGTTCACCTGACGTTGAACCGCTAACAGAGATATCTCCTTTGCTCCCACAATATCAGTCAAAACTTTTGGAACCATTGCTAACCGCATCTTAATCAGCACTGACTTCTTCACAGCTTTGCCTAGACCTGCTAAGAGTCAGTGGAGATATAGCATCTCCACTTCTAATGAAAGCTCCAACAATATCCTCGTCAAAAGGAATAATCTGAAGATCCGATTTAAGACAGGAGTCCATATCACCTACCAATATCTGATTCTGCAACTGCATCAATTCCCCCACTATTTCCTCTTAATTAAAACTTTTTACTACCATAGAACCAAACACCAAAAACTGACTGTTACTCTCCTCAATCTCCAAAATGCTTCACCCTGGAGTACCTTGTCCCCCTGCGACTGCATAAGATTCTTCCAGATGCGCGCTATCAACACCATCCCTAACCCTAACAACATAAGAAACTTCAGGCCCAGCAAATGAACTAACCTCCCCGTTTTCTATCATCTCAGTTGTCCAATCAAATTCTCTCTACACCAATTCCAGCTCCTCCTGCAGAACCTTCTCCCGTATGATAGGATCACTGATGGATGACCCCCGCCCTGAGAAGTAGCTCCGATGTCCCTACCTGCGAGCTTCTCTTAATGATACCTTTCTGATACCAAGGAAAACTCTGAAATCTTTGTTGCAGTTGCTTCTGTCTTCTCTTTTACCGTCCCCTTGACCATCGTATCTTGAATGATGGTGGGAGAAGAAACTGTAAGCAATCATTTTTTCTCTAATCTCGTCGGGAGGGAGACTTTGCTGCTGCCGAAAACACCCACTGCTTGACAATTGCTTTCTGTCGGGACCTCTGGGCGCACCGAGACAGGAATGGGATTTAAAAAACGAGGTTGGACGCACGTGCGATGACTAAAAAGCCCAACCACCCGTGCGGCTGGTGGAACTAAGGGCTCACATGCCGAACTTTCCACACAAGTCCAATTCTCGAGAACTATACTCAAGCTTGCCAACTCAGGCCTCGAGTTTAAAAACCCCTCTTGCTTACCACTTGTCGACGGATGAAACAGTATAGAAGCAGTAGCTACGTCATCCAAATTAAAGCATTCACCATGTGTCAAATTTCGAAAAGGAGAGACTGACCCCCCCCCCCCCCCCCCTCCCTTCGCTGGCCAATGGTAACGTAACACCTCTGTTCTGGGAATGGTAGACTGTAGGAGTATTGTCCTCTTACTACTTTGAAATTTCTTTCTTCCGCCATTAACGGGACAATGTTCGCATTAGCTACCTGCTTCTGAATCTGTTCCTGCTTTTAGAGCAAAGTAACTGTGACCTTTGCTCCTATATCAACTCTTAAAGTGACCGAGATCGAAAACGAATCCAACTTTTTCTTTTGAATTTGGATTCAAGAGGAACACAGCTCCTCACTTCTATCTGTTTGACTATCAATTTCCACCACCAACCCAATACAAGCACCGATTTCTCTGAATATGTCGTCGATCCAAAATTCTAACAGGTTATACCATATTTGGCACCAATGCTCCTCCCACCCAAAGACAGACCATTCCCCCCAGTTTTGTAACTTCATGACTATTCCTTCATCGATCGACCTGCATGCTGTGAATACCACCGCTGCACGATCTTGGAATCCCAAGGAAACCAACATCACATCCTCCTAAAGCTTTTTAACCACAACTTCCTCTATTTTGCTACAGTGAAAAAGTAATCAATCAATCAGATCCCTCTCTGTAGTACCCGATCTAACAACTGCTGCAAAACAATGTTCGAATGTCTTTAGAAAATCATCAAGAACTTTAGAATGGATCCTCACTTCTGGTACCTCGCCTGTGGTCACCCTCTAGATCCATTTGTTCGTTGAGGCTTCTTTTACCTCTTCTACACTGATTGTTTGCCCTACTTTGTTTAAAATGGCATATCTTTGAAAGACCTACCATTTTCTGGTGTTGTAACTGCCCTCGAAGGATTCACCATGTCCTTTCCCTCTATGCTTTGGCCATCCTTCTTCTGTTTTGGGATTATTGTCCCTTGATTTTCCTATTCCATATCCTCTTTCTTCTTCCTATCAGGCCCAAATTTTGCCTTTTGAACCCTAAGTTTTTTATCCCCAAAACTCTCTCTGTTTAGATCGTGGACTGCCTTCACGATTTCATCCTCTGAACTCATGCGAACAAAAGCAAAGCCTCTGATATCATTTGAATTTCTATGCCGAGGTATGACAACTTCCATGATGATGCATGCACAGGCGAAAGTCCTCTCGAAGTTGATCAGTTTCCACCCTTCCGGAAAACCTTCAACAAACATAGTTGGTTACTCCGACAATTTAGGTGAGTTCTTCCTCGCATTCGGCAGAGACAGTAGCTTTTTCTTAACGATTGTTTCCCATTTCGATGATTTCCCCCCTTTTCCAACCCAGATGTATCATCTCTCCCGATAACCCCTTTTTCCTTTTTCACACCAAGTTCTTTCCATCGCTTTCCGATATGCCAAGCAGGTGCATTTATTAGTCAAGATGGATACAAAATGTCCCAAAAACCAAAAAAGAAAGCTTCAGAGACTAGATAACGACATGAGGATTAAAACAAGAATACAACAAAATTCCCATCATGTCAAGAAGTATGTTCAGACGCGGCAACCCGATCTTGCATTGTTAACCCCTAAGAAAGATGGATCTTAGAGGATGTATATGAATAATCATGCGATTAACCAGGTCATTATCAAATATCAAGTACCAGTTTCTAATTCTACGACTAGATAACATATTGGACATATTGTATGGAATAAAGATCTTTTTGAAGATTGACCTGAGGAGTGGACAACATTATTCACGTCCGACATGAGTTTGAATGGAAGACTGCGTTTATAACCTAAATGGGTTCCACAAGTGGGCATGTGATGACATTTGACCTTCCAAATACACCAAGTGCTTTCATTAAGCTAATGACTAGAGCTTCATATGGCTTGGGTCAGGTCGAGTTGGGGGCCAAACCAACCCAAAAGAAACTAAGAATCAAATCAGAATTTTGTACCCAAACGGGCCAAACCCAACCCATCAAAATTCAGGTCAGGTATGGGTCACGTCCAAGTCAAAATTAGCAGACCCATTGATCTAATGGGTTGTGTCCTGGTCTTCCTAAACCTAGAACCAGCCCGTTTATTACATGGGTCAAGTTCAAGTCGGGTCTAGTTTGGGTCTGGGCAGGGATAGAAATTACAAACCAATTTTCATACAAATAATGTTCCAAACAAACCATCCAATTAGTGGCGACTATCAACTTTTATGGTAAATAATAAAATGTTCGGATGTCCAAGTTCAATAAGTAACATCAAATGGTCAGGGTAGTTAAATTACTGTAATTTTTTGGATATTCTCCATCAACAATTGGGCTCATGATTCACAACGGTCCAAACTATTATTAGTAGTGGATGGGTAACCACGATTTAGAAATAGGTGGCTAACTATTGCTATAGTCTAGCCCAAAAGAAGAAGGGGGGAAAAACACACGTACTTAGTTACTCCTTTTTTCTTGGGTCAAGGATGGATCGGGTTTGGTTTGGATCTAGGTCAGGTCCATTTTAGTATGACCCAAATCAGACCCATTTGAAACCAGGTCTAAGACGGTTCGAGTCACATTGATTTTTAGGACCTGGGCCCAACCCATTTAGTAATCCGGTCGTACTTTTGGATACAAAACCCACCCCATGGGTCTAAAGTTTAGGTCCAAATCCACTAGCTGTTGAGTCGGTGGCCACTAGGTCAACCCAACCCATGTGCGCTAACACTAATGACAGGCATTTCATCCTTTCATGAAGAACTTCTTACGATGTTTATTTAATAACATTCTTGCTTTCAGTCCTTGATTCTTGACCTTAATTAATTACAACAAATATTTGATGTACCACAGAAGGTGTCACCATATATTAAGTTAAACATGTGCTCTTTCCTTGTCCACGGTGTTTTGTTTTGGGTTAAATTGTTTCTACAGAAGGGATCAAGGTAGACTAGGCGAAAATTTGGGCCTGGTAGAGTGGCCCATGCCTCAAAACCTTTAGAAGGTCCATTCTTTTCATTGCTTGGTGACATTTCACTAGAGATCTATTCGAAATTTCGGAACTATTATACCGCATGTTACCAATTGCATGCGCATAGGGAAGTTTGAATGGACCAAAATGTCAGGAAAAAAGGCTTCAGTGCCATCAAGAAGAAGATGATGGAGGTCAAGATCTTGCATATCCAAAGTTCAACACTCTTGATATGGAAAGCGGCACTTCAAATATTGGTATGGTGCAATGCTAAGTTAGAAAGGAAGGTTTAAGCTGATTGCTTCCTTTAATTAGAAGTTTAATGAAGCATGTACCTACTCCATATATGATATTAAGTTCTATTGAGTGGTCTAGGCGCTACAACATTGAAGGCAATACTTGATTCATTGCAAAGTTTTCTCTATTAGGATCATGAGTCATTGAGATATTTCAACTCACAAAAGAAGACGAGTGCTCACTATGCAAAGTGGACATCATTTTTACAATAGCATAATTTCTTCTGCATTATAAAGCTGAAATACGGAACAAAGTAGCAGACACTTCGACTATTAGGGTGCTGCTATTGGGGAGACTTACCATGGAGGTTGTTGGAATTGAGGCATTAAAAGAAAAATACATCGAGGACCCCACTTTCAGCAAGGTGCGGGACGAATGTGCATGACACGGGTTCCAGCTCTTGCACTTCCAAAAACACTTTCTATATGGAAAGCAGTGCTTCAAACGTTGGTATGGTGCAATGCCAAGTCAGGAAGGAAAGCTTAAGCCGAAAAGGTTGCCTTGTTAATGAAAAGCTTAATGGTGTATATATAATTACTCCATGTATGATCTTCAGTTTTACTGAGTGTCCCAAGTGCTACAACATTGAAGGCATCACTCAATTCATTGGGAATTTTTATATACTCAGATCATGAGTCATTGAAATATTTCTACTCCGAAAAGAAGTTGAGTACTCGCTATGCAAAGTGGACATCTTTTTTACAATAATATGCCTTCCTTTTGTGTCATAAAGCTAAAATTCAGAAGAAACAGCAAACGCTTCAAGTATTAGGGTGTTGCTAGTGGAGACACTTGCCATGGAGGTTGTTGGAATTGAGGCATTAAAAAATATTACATGGAGGACCCCACTTTCAGCAAGTTGCACAACAAATGTGTGGATTGTCGAACTCTAAAGTGTGAATTCATCTTACATGATGAATATTTATTCAAGGGGTCACACATGTGAATCCCCGAAGGATCATTGTGGGAAAAGTCACATCTATGCTACACAAAGGGTTCAAAGGACACTTTAGAAGAGATAAAACATAACCCATTGGGAATGAAAAATACTACTAGTCCTACATGTGTCATGACATTGAATGGCCCATTGCACAATGTCCTGTATGCCAAGTCTCCAAAGGTCATGCAAAATAGAGACCTTTATATGCCTCTTCTCGTTCCAATTGCATCGTAAGTGGATTTTCAATGGACTTTATTCTGGGTCTTCTTAGGACTCAAAGAGGAACTTATTTGATCTTCTTCCGTGCAACAAGACGATGTATGCAACACATATCAATGTCATCTTCTTCAAAGAAAACTGTGACACTTCACGAGGTGCTGAAGATTATAACTTCAAATTGGTTTATGGGACACTTCTATAAGGCTTCATGGAAATGTCTAAGAACTAAGATTTAATTCTCCCACACATCAGAAGGAGTCACCATAGGACCTTGTTAACCTTTTGATTGTTGTAGGCAACGTGTATCTAAGTGGGATTTGTTTTACCCCAAGCCACATTTGCATACAACAGCTTAGTAAATCGTACCACAAGAAAATTACCATCCGAGATAAGAGAAGTCCACATCATGTAATTGATCTAGTCCTTCACCGGTACAATATTAAGCGGCGATATTGATGCTTTCATCGAGCACATTCGAGACTTGCAAGCTCAATAAAGGAAAAGGGAGTGAAAAGAGCAACGCGAAGTATCGCAAAGTTCCAAAGAACACCACCGAGAGAAGATATATAACGAAGATGTCTTGGCTAGGGTTTATCTTCACAAAGAAAGGTTTCCAAAGGAAACTTATAACAAGCTTTAGCCTATGAAGATTATGCCATGCCAAGTCAGGAGACAGGTGACGTGTATGAGATCAAGTTGCCAGATGACTTAGATATCGTGTGAATTTTCAACATGGACGACTTGTTCAAGTACCATGGCAAGGTGCATGACATGCAAACCAAAGTTATTGTCGATATTGACCAACAATTGCCCAAAAAAAAAAAAGAAAGCAGAACAAGTATTGTGTATGAAGACTACCAATACCCAACAAGGTCGATACAAGTAAAACTTGGTGAAATGTAAGAACAAACCCCATTCTGAATGCACGTGGATCACAGGCAATGAATAGAAAAGGGGAGATAAACCTCTACTACTTCTATGGAGCACCTAATTTGCCCCTTGAGTCATTTCTTTCCAACACGGTGTAAATGATGTAGGCCCAAGGCCCACAATGAGGCCTAACTATGGGTTATTTGTTGCTTTTTTAAAACTAAATTTCAGGGTCTACAATTGTTATTTTGGAGGATTCCAACTGAAGATTTTGCCGATTCTTTGAACATATTGGGGGTTGATTCTCTTGAATTGCAGAAACAATTGGAGGCCATTACGTTTTGACAAAATGTTTGTGGATTCACTTTTGTTATTTTAGGTAGAGTTGATTGATATACAATCAATCTAATGGCTGGAGAATATTATTAAACATTTAATGAGGATTTTTAGGATGGCTCATTAGGGTCGGTTGTTCTAGAGGTAGAGGCATTACACTTTTTTCCAAAGTTCTATGAAGTTGCTATCAGTGTTATCATATGTGATCGCATATGCCATTTTGGGAGCATATAGCACATATGCAGTTTTATAACCATAGTGGCATATGCAATTTTACGCCATAGCATATGCAATGATTATGTGATTGCATATACAATTATGCCATCACTCATGTGATGAAAAAAATGTACATTTTTTGGGGGGTTGTGCGATGGCATATGCGATTATGTGATCGCATATGCGCATAGGCCCCTTAGGTTGCATACAATCGCTTATGCTATTTGACATCAATGGTTGCTATTCAATTACTTGTACATTGTAACTAGCACGAGACTTTGATATTAATATGTTGTTTATCTTCCCTCTACTCAAATACTCTTGTCCGGTGTGTCCTTTTTCCATTCTAATGATTTTGGATATTGAAATCTCATTGATTTGATAACTAGATTGCATCAGTTGTTATCCGTCAAAATATGGGTGTAGAGAGATTTTTGCTAGTTGGATGGGCATGTCCTTGGCGGTGGACGGGGACCTTTTTTTTTAAGAGAACAAAAATCAACCCATAGAGCAGGAAAAGAATACAACCAACATGGAGGGAAACAACAACAAAAAGATCTCTAGGCACTGGCTTTAACATATATAACCCAGCTCGCTACCACTAAGCTTTCTCTAATTTGACCACTCCTCCATGCTAGGCCCACATGAAATCTTCTACCGACTTTGGCATAACTCAATCCACATGAAGCAAACAAAGGAAATGAGCCCACACTTTAGAGGCGAAGGAACAATGGAAAAACAAATGATCAATCGACTCCATGTTGTCCTCACACATCAGACACATATTGGATAATATCAACACTCTCATTTGAAGATTTGTCCTAGGTGAGAATTCTCTTATGCCCCACAAGCCAAACAAAATACTAAAACCCTTAGAGGAGCTCCTTAGAACCAAAAATGAAAAGGGAGAGAGCGAAGAGCAATTGTCCTCACCTAGACACTTCACAAAAGAACGCAACGAGAATTTCCAAAAGGGTGACCCAACCAAATCAGAGAATGTGAGTCAGAAGGGGGAGGGGAAGCACTCGACGGATGGACCAACAAATCAGCAAATCGCCGAACTCTTCGTCCGACATATGCCTCCTACACGGGGGATTCCAAACCACTATGCCACCAACCATAGAAAAACAGTTCGCCGCATAAATGAATCGATCATGAGCTAGTCTCGCCACTCTAAGAAAAATGTCTTAAAGAGCACGGTCTCCACAACATCTATCACCCAGAAACGAAAGCGATGACAATCACCCAAAGAAAGCACAATTTTCCGTCTAACAAGATGCTTTATCGTTACAATTTCTTTCCACACATGAGAAGCTCTATCAAGCAAACTTCTCTTCACAAACCAATCACCCTACTGAACCCCATATTTCCTCTCCATTATCTCCCCTCTTCTGACCCGAATCATCAAATCCATTTGCAAGCCCCCTCCCCCTACCGAACCCCATATTCCCTCTCCATTATCTCCCTCTTCTAACCTGAATCATCGCCACCCCCCCCCCCCCCCCCCCCCCAAAAAAAAAAAAAAAAAAAACATAAATAAATAAATGACTAATCTGACAACCATTCACCAATGTCTTGAACTCATTGAAAAGCCATTTTCCTCCCCCTTTTGAAGCATCCTACTAAAAGCTTCCCCAATAACAACGAACAAATACGGGGATAAATGATCCCCCTACCTAAGTCCTCTAGATGCCTTGAAGAAGCCTTTCGGTGATCCATTAACCAGAACAAAAAAATGATGCAGATTGAACACAAGCTTTTAACCATCATCTCCACTTAGAGCCACAACCCAATCTCCTAAGCATATAGTCTAGGAAATCCAAATCAACGTGATCGTACACCTTTTCCACATCCAACTTACACACTATGCTGCTTTTCTTTTCCTTGAATCTTAAATCAATACATTCATGGGCTATGAGCACACTGTCTATAATGTCTTCTTGCTACATAAGCACCCCAAGAGTCTGGAATGACCTTAGTAAGAACACTTTTAAAATGAAGAGCAAGAATCTTAGTCAAAAGTTTATTGGGACCACTTTTAAGGCTTATCGGCCTAAAATCTTTTAGCTGAGTTGCCCCTTCAACTTTTGGAATGAGAGCAATAAACGTAGCCCCGAGCTCTCTAGATGGGGGATTGTGATGAAAGAATTCCACTAAGAAATCCATAACATCCTTTTTTATAATATGCCAAAACTTTTGATAAAATAACATAGGGAACTCATCGGGGCCCAACACTTTATCTCCCCACATAGAACCTAAGGCCGCATAAACCTCTTCCTCTAAGAAAGGTGCTTCTAAGAGAAAACATCAACGCTTGGTAGCTGCAAGAAATCAATATTTTCCAATCTCGACCACTTCCAGTTCTCCCACGAGAGAAAGCCGGAATAAAACTAAACAATAGTGTCACAAATCCAACTCTTGTCTAAAATTCTCGACCCATTAACTATTAAAAAAGAAATTTTGTTAGCCTGAGCCTAGGCATTGGCAATACTATAATAATAATAATAATAATAATAATAATAATAATAATAATAGGTGTTTTTATCCCCCTCTTTTAACCACAAGGCCCTCAATCTTTGTCGCCACTTGACTTCCTCTTCATTGGAGCACTAAGTATATTTCAAAGACAATTCTTCTCTTCTGCTTCTGCCTTCTAATGAGAGACCACTGCTTTCTTCTAGAAGATCAAGTTCCAACTTCCATGATCTCTTCATCCATAGAATCAAATTCCACCTCCCTAGCACCCAAAACCTCTTTCTTCCACGAGTTCATTTTATCTTTAAGTCGTTTAAGTTTCCTACTCAAATCAAAGCCAATGAACCCATCCACAAAAAATGAAGACCACCACTCCGTAATTAGATCTTCAAACTTGTCAAGTGTAGCCTTCAAACCTGAAAGGTCTGAGGCCTTGATTGTGTTAAGGAACTTTGAGAACAATTGGGCAATGATCCAATGCAATCCTTCGCAGACCACGCTGACTAGCTAAAGGAAGTCGATCCACCTAGTCTAAAGAAATTAGGAATATGTCCAACCTAGACATTATTGCTTCTGATTGCCCATTAGACCACGTATATTTGGCTCCCCTAAGGGGCAATTAATTAGCTCATGCCGAGCCACCCAATCCAAAAATTTCTTCATAATTAAAGTCACTTTGCCACCCCTAGACTTCCCAAAAGAATATCTAACCACATTAAAATCTCCATCAATGCACCACGGATCTACCCACCTCTGACGAACATTATCGAGTTCTACCCAAAACTGAGCCCGGACACTGTAAGAGCACAGACCATAAACTGTTGAAAAAAATCCACTAGAAACCATTTGACACATCCCTCAACAAAACAGATAAGGAAAAAGAACCAGCAAACAAATCCACCTTCTTCCATTTGTCGATGGACGGTGATTGTTGTAAATCAATCTTTTGAACGTCCTCGATTATGCTCCCCTTCAATAACCTATAAGACTAAGGATGTGCTACCCTTATATGGATATCAGATAACATCAGATTCCTGGAGAGAATAGTTATAGTGCTGGTTCACTTGCAAAGGAATGAGTCCATGGGTCTTCTCCCTGTATGGGGGATTCATATCCGTCGCCTCGACGGATCTATGTTTCAATTTGCCATGTGGGCTCTTTTAATAAAATCTTTGATTATAGATCAAAATAAAATGAGTTTTTATATGTTCCATGTCTTGAGTTTGTACGGGTGTGGGCCATTTTTAAATGATACGAACCATCAATATGCTGCCCTCACATTGGAAGGCTGGCCCACACACCAAAATCACCATATTCAAATATCCTAGCTGTTTAATTGTGTGTCATTTATGTATTTCGTTCTCTTATTGATTTTTCACCGTTTTCTAAACCACCTATTTGTCAAGAAGTTATTCAATGATTAGGATTTTTCCATCCAGGTGAATTTTGGTGCACAAACCATCCACAGTGCAGCCCAGCCTATAAACGGTTAGGACGATTGAACCATCGCACCCAATTCCAAAAACTGAAAGCCCAAAAGAGATACATGGATATCTGAAACATGGGTCCTGCTTCTGTTTCCTTAAAAAAAGGTCCAAAAACAATGTCTACAAAGCATTATCAAATGCAGTGAATTCAAAAACTTAACAGAATATCTTCATAAACAAATGCATTCAATCATCATCATCATCATCATCATCCATCATAGCCATGAAATATACATAAACAAGGCAAAATGCAGAAGCACATACATCCGAACCAGGTGTCCGCACAGGCCGGTGGCGCCCAGGCCGCAACATCTTGGCGATCTGGGAAGCCGCAGTCCGCCTCTTGGTCTTGTTCTTCTTCCGAATTGTCGGATTGTAATACAGGTACGGCCGTCCAAATACAGACGGCCGCCGCCGCAGCCTATCACTCGTCCGCACAGGCCTGTTCCCAGGCCCATCCCCTCCTGATCGTTTTGAATCCATAGTAATAATTACAAAAGAAGCCCCACCTTTTCCATCAAAATCATCACATCCAGAACAACAAAAATCAATACAAATCCAATAAAACGCAATCCTTGCAGCTTTCACATCAAAAAATCAATAGAAATCCAACAAAAACGGAATCACTGCATTTTTCAAATAAAAGTTGCGGGAAATGGCGAGAGATCGCTTTTCAGATAGAACGATTCAAGAAACACAGATTTTTTTCTTAAATTTTTGAGGTTTCTTGGAAGTCTCATTAGCTTATTCTAGGGCTTTTGATGATTGGACATATTGCGATTCCAGAGACACACACACACAGAGGAAGGGAGCTAACCTTAGAAAGACATTTGAGACGTAGAATCTTCTGTCTTGAAAGCTATGAGAGAGAAAGAAGGAAGGAAGGAAGGAAGGAAGGGGGGAGAGAGAGAGAGAGAGAGAGAGAGAGAGAGAGAGAGAGAGAGAGAGATTTTTCCTTGCGTGAGTGTGGGGAGCCGAGAAGAAAAAGAGGAACGAAAACAAAGAGGAAGAGGGCGTGAACCAGGGATTCTTTTGTTTGCGACGAAATGCGAGCGCGATTCGCGAGATGAGAGATTGGGATGGTGAATCTCACCACACGTGCTAACATGGCACACGAGTAATAGATCCGGTCCATATAGGGTTCAATTTGATCATTTCTTGTTCTTTTGATGGGTCACTTATCAATAGGAGGGTCTCAATTAAAGGTTGTTTATACACTATCGTTGGAGATTTCTTTTCACATGTCCAATTTTCTCATTTGATTGTGGCCCATATGAGAATCAGATCAATCTGATTTAGTGAAAAACAAATTTTCACCGTCGGATTCACCTAGTTATTGTAACGGATCTTGTATAGGTCAGCTACATTGACAGATATTTTTCAATTCACTTCTTCAATCTCTCTGCGCGCGAATCCCTTTACCGCTCCGATTGTCCGGGGGTTGAGAGTAGAGAACTCAGAGCAGAGGGTTGTGACTAGACAAACGAGAGTTCTGACTCGAGGAACGCGAATTTCCTGTGATCCCAGCTGAAGGGTGCTCGTCTAGCCCAAAGCTCTGCGGGGCCCACCAAAATGTCTCGTGTGAAATCTACACCGCCCATCTATTTCTCCAGCCTGTGTTAGGCTGTGTGCCAGGAAAATGAGACAGATCCAAAACTTACGTTGGCCACACCACATAAAACAGTTAGGAGAAACACAGACCATTGAATCGTTCCTGGGGCCACCGTGAATTGTATATGCTATCCAATCGGCAGAAGGTCATTCCCACAATGATGGATGGAAAACACCAATATCTGCCTGATAGAAAACTCCCCTCAAGTGTTCAATCCTTATATATTCTCATGGTGTGGCCCACCTGAGTTTTAATCTACCTATTTATTAGCTTTTGTCCGAACACAAAGAGGGGCGCGGATTGGTTACTACCCCCATCAGTACCTAGCTAAAGAAGGACGATCCTAGCCCCGTTTCACGGGGTTCACCTTGATTTATATGTTTTATCCACACCATTCATTCATTTTGCCATATTATTTTAAAGAATGAACCAAAAAAATAAAGTAGATTGAAAATTTGAGTAGCCCACACCACATACAACGATAGGAATTGAACACTACTGTTGAAATCCTTCCTAGAGCCACCTAACTTTTGAATCAAGCTGATATTTATGTTTCCTTTCCTCTAGATCTGAGTAACCTTATGAACAGATTGGATGGTGACTAAGCCCCGCTGTGAGCCTCGCGAAGTTTTCAACAATAGTAAAATCTCTTGCTTCACATGGATAAAACATATACATCACAGTGTGCCTAACATAAGCTCTTGATAGATGGGGTGGTGCAACTAACCTACACGTTTATATAAAACAGAAGTGAATGAGATGAAACTCCAACCATAGGAAACACAGTAGTAATTGTCTATTAACAAGCATAGAAGTTTTGGATCAAGCTTATATTTATTTTTTCCCTTCATTTATGTTGTGTGCCCTTATCAACATATTGTATGGCAAATAAACAACAAGGAAGGAAACATTGAAATGCCATAAGAAGGCTTTAATGGTAGGGTATTCATCACCATTATTTCCTAAAGTATTGTCCACCTAATAATCGGATCTTCTTCAAGTTTGGGATTACGCCCTAGAATGATCACGAAAAACGAATGGACGGTGTGGATACAGAATACACACATCAAGGTCGGGGCCCATGGTAAAGGCCGCACTGTCTTGGGTGAGGTCGGGGTCTCACCGAATCCGCTCCCTATAAAACAGACATCAGGTGGGCGCCGCATCAATGCATATTACGCGGCCTCCGGACGCGGATTAGATACTACCCTGCCTGTATGCAGCTCGGAAGAGGCTGGGCCTCTGAGGGGCCCACTGTGATGGATGGATTTATCTACACCACATATCCATTTTTACATATCATTTTAGGTTATAGGACAAAACATATAGCAGTTACAAGGCTCAAGTGGACCACTCAATAAATATTAAACATTTACGGTTGAAATTTTTTTGGGCCACAAAAGTTTTAGATTGAATATTTGTGTTTCGCCCTCGTCCAGGTATAAGTGAACTTATGAACAGGTTAGATAACAAATAAACATCAAAGTGGGCCTTAGGAAAGTTTCAATGGTGGTAGTCAGGGTCACCGCTATTTCCCATGGTGTGGTCCACTCAAGATTATATCCACCTCATTTTTGGGACTATATACTAAAATGATATGAAAAAATGGATAGACGGTGTCGATAAACTCATAAATCATGATTTCCCCTAAGAGCCCTAGCCTGTTCCGAGCTCTATACATCCAGGGTAGTACCTAATCTGCGTACCCAACCTCCCGGCAAGGGATCATAGGAAATTGGCGTCTAGACGGGGGTGGAGCTCTTGGCATCGGACGCACGCGCTAGAGTCACGTGAGTTGAATTTGGAAGTGGAAAGAGAAACAAACGTTGGCGTAACGGATGATCCGCAGTCACTGACAAATTGGATACGTGGCATGCAATAAAAAATTTCAAATAATGGGTCCCACCTTAGATTTCATCGTAAACCACGTTTATTTAGATAATCTTACTATGAAATATGCGGACATTTACTGCATGGTTAGAAATTAGAAATGAGAACGAGAATTATCTAATGGCCCTAAAAAATATCAGTTCATAATCGGGTTGGATTTTTTCAAACATGTATGGCTGTAACTTTGTGCCGTTTAGTTCACGGATTACACGATCAATGTAAATGAGATTTGCCATCATTATAATTTTTTCTTTTTAAATCAAACACAAGAGTCATTGGTAAAATACATGAGCATTTAGGAATTTGATAAAGTAATTTATAATCACTATACTTTTTCATAGAGTTATTATTAAAACTTTTTATCTAAATAGTCACGTTAATGTAAATTTGTGATAATTTGACATTAAAATAATGTAAAATTTTACATGATATAAGCACATAAATTGAAGGTAAAATACAAATGCTGTTAAGAGATAAGTAAGTTATAATTATTGTATATTTTTCTTTTTATATTATTATGATAATTGGTGAAATAAATGGACAGCTAGTGAAAGTGGGTTATGTTGTTTGTCGGTTTCAAATTCAGTCACGTGTAATATGTGTGAGCGTGCGGGAAGTAATTATGCAGCTTGATTCCAACCGAACAACTTTGATCCAGAGCATCAAGATAGGTCGATATATCAAACTTGATCGCATATGACCGAGATCTGAGAAGATCGGTTGCATATTCAGACACTCGTAAGATGTTTAAGATAATTAGGCGATTATCGGATGGTGGGGTTTATCCTCCGAAAATGGATTGCACCTTGCCTTTTGCACGAAAAGAACTTTCAAATTTAAAGATAAGCAAAAAGAAAATACTTATAGTCGACCACAAGGAGTAACTGCAAAACACCTTTATGAGAAAAAAAAAAAACCACTTGTTTTAAAATAGAATTCGTACAGCGTATGAGCGTAGACTTTTATTATCGCTAAGAATTATATTTATTAGATTATTGTTACTCCTAATATAGGATTGGGTTACCAGTTACGCTAAAGGACATATTATGCTAAGAAACATGAATGATGATTGATAAGATTATGCTGGGATAGATGTGATTTAATTGGTTTGTTTAATTAGGTTTGTATGAGACATTTCGCTTCGTTGAACTCATTTGCTATTCATAGACTTCTTAGAAATAATCGTCTGAATGCATATTCCCACGTCCAACAGTTACAGTAACCGCTTCAGCACCACTCTAGCCTTCCAGACTCTTCTTTCTCTTCTTGATGCTTGTCTTGATAACCACTTCTCATTCAACCACGTTCTATCTTCAAATGCTCGGCCACGTTCCATCTTCAGATGATTCGTATTACCCAACTAGTGCTAGTCGTCATTTTTGTAAAACATACTCCAAATATCCCCGCAGATCTTAAGCATGTTGTATACTTCTTATGCAATGACACTGTCATTTTCTAATTGATTTTTTCATAAATGGTTTTTTTTTTTAAAAAAAAGAGGGGGGGGGGTATAACATTGCCCCCCACATCGCATCACCTTTGGGCAAAATGATGAAAGCAGCGTTAGTTCATTGTTCAATACAATAAATGCAATAAACTTTTCTTTCCACGTGTCAACTCCATTGACTCTGCTTAACTAGGATAAAAGTCGAATAATGGTCTTGCTTTTTCCCATAGTTGTCATTGTGACATACAACTCTTTCAACAGTCAAATCATATGAGGAGTCATGATTATCATTTCATTAATGCGCACTTTCTTGACCGATATATATGAATTTTCGAATCAATTTTGATTTTTTATGCCTTTTACTTTTTTACCCATTTCTTCTTCTTCCAAAATCTCATACTATTGCCATGACTGTTTCTTCATCTTCTGCTTTTTCAACCTTCCATCAGGAAGATTTCATCGGAGAACTAGACACTCTCTCTTCCAAGATCATAGACGATATCATCTTCGATACCCCTGTCGATAAGAACAAAACATTCAGCTCATTTGGGCTAGCCTTCCATCCCGAAATTACTCACTAAGAAATTTCGACAATAGATAGGTTCTTCCCAAGTTGTCCAGGTGAAAATTTATTACTTGAATCCAGTCTTCCAGATCTACAAATGCCTTCAAAGCTTCAAGATCCTGGCTGAGATCAATGAAAGGATTAGCAGAATGGTACAATCACATAGTCCAGCAACATGTCGATACATGAAAACAAGACGTCATCTACAAATGTATTAAGCTCTCTCTTTTCGAATTTCTAGCATATACTTCCCTCCTTACTGTCACTTCGACTTTCTGGAGTCAATCAATCAACACCTTCCACTTCAGATGTGGTCCTATGAGTCCAACAATCATGAATATTCATGCTTTCACCCATCTTCTCCCTTTTGGTGATATAGTCTACCCAAGTTTTGCCCAAGACGACAATTATTACTTCATCATTCCAAACAAAAATGGAAGAGCTTACTCCAATTTCATGTTGATTTAGCACAGGAATCACGCTAAAGTCAATGACCAAAAACACACAACGTTCGTATTAATGTGGATATGTTATTATTTGCTCTGTGTGAATGTCGAAAAAATTACGAAAAAGGTTCATCTGGGCAAGGTGCTACTCAAGGACAACAACTAGTTATTAGTCCATTCGTGCTCGATCATTTGTATCGCGGCATATATAAATCAACAATCAAAGATTTTTACCAGAATAGAGGACCTTTATGACTTCTCTAAATGTAGCTTGTGAATATTTCTATTATTTTACTTGCAACCCTACTACTTTTTCCATATTCTATTCTTCATTCAGTCAACACAATATCTTTATCCCAGGATCATTTGTATATTTGCGGAATGTATGAATTTCTTTTTCTCCATTCATACCAATAAGCCCAAATTGTTCTTTCTATCCTTTCCAGAATAAAGATATCGACCCAGTCTGGTTCACTGAAAAGGACTTCCAACCGGTCGACATTAACACAGTTAAGAAGATGGATAAGGAGTGGGAAAGTTATCTCATTTGCAGATACCTCTGCTATGGTGGCATCGTGGAAATTAGTGTTAATGCTAAAGCAGGGGTCAAGTAATACTATCTCAATCTTCTTGCCTGTTAATTCGGCTTAATTCAATGAATTCCTTACCCTTTCACTCATAAAACTTACAATTAACATCATCATCAATACTCGCTCGTGGAATCGGTCAGCATTTATCAAACCCTCCACAACAATTTATAGATGATAAGCATTACTTTTGAACTGATTGTCTTCCAAAGTTGTCCCTGTTAAACAATCACTTTCTATGATTGGTGGCAAAATTACTATAATAAAAAATTGGTTATTGAATATACTAATTTCACCATTGCCCTGCTTTTCTCTTCTACAAATAGGAAAGAGATGCATGGTCGAGAAAAAAGAAACCAGCGATCGATAGGAATAAAAAGAAAATCGTATCAAAACCGGTTGTATTCTCTGTTAGTTCACCGATTTGTGCACATTGTTAGTCAATCACGTGAGTTGTTGTGTCAGAGAGTCGGTTGAGCCCTTGAAAGATGAAGACCGAAGACACAAGTGGACGTGAAGCAAGGAGCAAAGAACATGTATATGAGGTGCGTTGATGACCCCGACCCTTGATCCAAAACAACCCTTGAACCTCTGAATGTTAATTCCCAATAAGGAAAACCTTGTTTGATCATCCAAAGCTTTATTAAAGAGCCTTAATTGAACATGCTTAGATTGGCTTTAGATGTCCTAAGTTGCTAGAAAACAAACTGCACATTTTCAACAATTTTCGGTTCACCGAATCCACATTCGGTCCAGCCGAAATTGGTTAAAACATGACAACATGTTAAGATAGCAAAAATGTTAATTCGGCTGCAACCGAATGTCCGACTGAAAGTGTCAAAATCTTTCAAGTGGCTTTTATTGTCTAATTTGGTGCGAACGAAGGTAAATTTGGTCCGGCCAAATACTAGTCGTTATCTGAATCTTTGTAAAGATGATGGTTTTGACTTTGAGTGAAAAAAAGACGTTAGAGTGTCCCAAAACTTTCAAATCATTCTAGGCTCTCACCCATTGAGATCTATGTCCTCTTCCAAGTGGTTTATCACTCTACGAGCATTCAAATGCTCCAATTTTGGAAAAACTTGACATCTCACATTCTTTACAAGTTAAACTAAATTCAATAGGTGTATCGTTTGTCTAAACAACTTCTAGAATAGTCATTTATATGAATTTCTACTAGGAGCTCAATCTTATCATTAGTTGTAGGAGTTTCACATAACTCTTGTCACCTTGGTCACCTCAAAGGAGCATCGCATGCAAGGTGTTTGATCATGGAGCTGAAACATTGGTAATGTATCGGCATCAATGATCGTGTGAGTAACGAAAAGTTGATTCAAGGCACGAGAAAGCATTGAAGAAGCATCTCGAGAAGGCACGCCAATGGTACTCAATCCAAGAAGTAAGGTTGTC
Organism: Magnolia changhungtana; assembly: GCA_030180095.1. NCBI lineage: Eukaryota > Viridiplantae > Streptophyta > Magnoliopsida > Magnoliales > Magnoliaceae > Magnolia > Magnolia changhungtana. The sequence continues at coordinate 2,912,210 of JASAUF010000096.1, forward strand.
ATTTGTAGGGTTCATGTAAACCCAGTTCTTATAAAGAATTGAGTGTAAAAGTTTAATTGTCAAACTCAATTAAGTTATTGTATAGGACATTGGTTCTTGTGTACGATTTAAATCAAGTCCTATAGGTCTTCAACACGGGTGTATATGTGTAGGTTTTTGTGTATGACTGAGGTTCGTGTTTAGCCTATAGAAAACAACGTAAGTCTCTGAGGGAGACAGTCCTTGTGTATGATTGTAAAGGTTAGAGGTGTAACTTCCAATAGTGAAATCCATTACAATCATGGGTTCAGTGCATCCGCCGAGAGTGAAGTAAACTGAACCAATATATATGCTTGTGTTTGAGATTTTCTTTTAAGCACATGTTTAATTATGCTTATGTTATCAATTAGTAAATTTTATGTATGCATGATTAGATGAATGCTAGGAGTTGATAGTTAGCAAATCCCACACACACATGTACACTATCTTATTTATAAACTAGTTGCTTAACATGTTGCAGTTTTTTATTTTTTTTGTAATTTATGTGATTTGACCTTTCTATTGGCTTAGAAGCCTCAAAGTTAATTGCATTAGTTTAATTGAAAATTAGCTTAAGTAAGCAATTGTGTTTAATTGTCTTAGTTTAATTTATTCTATTCTTCTTCTTCTTCTTCTTCTTCTTCTTCTTCTTCTCTCTCTCTCTCTCTCTCTCTCTCTCTCTCTCTCTCTCTTTTAAATGTAATTGATTAAATGCCCTCTTATGATTCATTCTCTCGGATTAATGGAATATATTTTTTTTTTCATTTCCATTCTTTCTTTTTAATCGTGTTAGATTTCAGTCTATTTTTAGCAGTACGGACTTATTGCTATTAATATTCTTACTCGACCTGGCCTTGCACTACTTCCCACATATTGAGATAATCAGTCTTCGAGAATTGCCCCATTAATTGGAGCATTTGTGACTTTCCCTGCATGTCATGAAAGATATAAGATCCACCTCGGAGAACTTGGATAATAGTGGATGGTCCATCCCAGGTGGGTGGCCATTTACAAAAAAAATTATATCCTTGGTCCCCAATGGAAACATTACCTTCCAGACCATATCTCATTCTCCAATGGCTTTTCCCTTTACTCTTTTCTTATAGGCTTGAGTAACCTTAGGGGCTGTTTGGCGTATGGGATTGGGAAGGATTAGGTGAGATGGGATTTTTAAAAATGTAATTATTACATATGGCAGGGATTGTCCCCTGTTACCATGGGATAAGCTTAATTCCATGCTATGTTTGTAATACGGTGGTACATTGAATGGATATACCCACCATCATTTGAAACTATTGAGAATAACACATATGTGTTATATCCAAACCGTTCATTTGTTTTGTAACCTCATTTTATGGCATGAGCCTAAAAATGAGGCAAATCCAAAACTTATGTGGCCCCAAAGAAGTTTTCAACGGTAGGTATTCAATCCCCGTTGTTTTCTATGGTGGGGTCCACTTGAGCTTTAGATCTACCTGATTTTTTTGGCCCATGCTCTAAAATGATCTTGAAAAATGGGTGGACGATGTGGATATAGCCCACACATCATGGTGGGACCTACACAACTTGCTAACATTGAGTGGAATTGGCATGGGACCCAATGCAATTCCATTTAAGCTAATTCCAAGCTTTTCCATTCTTCCCAAACATTGACTGGAATTAGCACGAGACCAAATGCAATTCCATCCCACATAATTCCATCTAATACCATGCGTCAAATGCCCCCTTAGCCTTGTTGGATATTATGGAATCCAAAGCTCTCAATCATGTCTTATCCAACCCTTCCAACACAACCAACATGGCCTTTGTAAACTTGTATGGAGTTAAGTCAACCTTATACACAACCCTTAGGGATGACACAATAACCTTTAAAGGTAGTACTATATCATGCCCATAAGTAAGTGCAAAAAGACTTACTCCAGTATTAGTTTGAGGTGAATTCCGGTAAGCCCACGGGGCTTTGGATAACTTAGTATGCCATTCGCGGGGATTATCCTCGATCATCTTTCTCAATATGTTTTTATGACTTCGTAAGGCATTGAATACAATATTTTGATCTTGTACTACTTAATCATTGCCTTAACCTCTTCGGACGAGAATGATGCACCTCGTCTAAGGTAATAGACTTATGAATCTCAAATCTATAAATAATATGAGTCTCGATAAACTCAATAATTTCTCAATGATCGACTCACTTCATGAGTTTTTCCTCTACCCACTTAGTAAAATAATCGGTGGCCATTATGATAAAATAATCCAGTTTTGATGAAGATGGATGGATTTGACCTATTAAATCAATAACTCACTCTTGAAAAGGCTAAGGCTTAATGATAGGATGTAACTCGGCCACAAGCACGTGTTGTATTGGCCCATATTTTGTCATGCCTCGCACCCCTTAGCATAATAGATATAGTTAGCCATCATTATGTGTGTGTGTGTGTGTGTGTGTGTGTGTGTGTGTATAATACTCATAGCACCAAAGTGTGAGCCTCATCTTTCTTTTGAGTTGATGGGCCCCATACAACCCCTCGTATACTTTGGCCATGGCCAACATTGACTCCTTTTAATTTAAACATCATAATAACATGCCATCAACCCCATTTCTATACAGCTTGCTGTCGACCATAACGTAATTATGAGTTGTTCTTCTGATATCTCTGCTGGTTTGAGAATATTAAAGATATCTCATGATCAGAGCTCTCAAATCATTTTTCCTTATTTCAACTTGATAAATTTTCAGGGTCGGTTCCCTTTGAAAAACTAATGGCAAATATCTCTTTTGCACAATAATCATTCTCTTATTTGATCATTGGGCGATTTGGATTCCAATTGCCAATTTTGCCATCTCAATTAGTCAACATTGTGTTCTCGGGTAATATGTGTCAATTTGACCTCATCGAAATTATTCATCAGCTGGGTCACTAGGGCATAATGTGGCAATAGTGCAACACCGGTGCACTTAAACAAATCTGTCATTTGGTTTATTAGTAACTGTGAATCACCTGTTACTGATATGTTCCCTGCACCTAATTCCATAAACATTTCTAAGTCGATCACCAGAGTCTCGTATTTGGCTTGATTATTGGTGCACTCAAACTCTAATTAGAATGCAAACTCCTACCTCTTCCCATTCAGGGCGATTAAAATAATCCATACTCTTGATGATTTGTCGGTTCTCGAATCGTCGAAAATCAATTTTTAGGGCGTAAAAAATACATGATACAAGTCTAACACTTCTGAAAGAAGTTAACTTTCTATGTCGGATGGATGATCGACTAGAAAATTTGTTATGGCCCGCCCTTTTCACTGCTCTTTGGGGCACATATTTGATATCAAACTAAGACAAAGCTAATACCCATTTGCCAATTCGGCCATTCAAAATTGGCCGATTCAACATATATTTCACTAAATCAGTGACCCCAATTGCATTAATTGATTTGGCCAGTAAATAATGTTATAATTTAGTAGTCACAAAATACAATGACAAGTACAATTTTTCTATTACAAAATATCATCTCTCAACATCTAATGGCATCTGCATCCGACTGAGGTAGTAGACCACATACTCTTTCCAATCATCGTCTTGTGCCAGTATGACTCCAATTAACTCTTTAGAAGTCGTGACGTACAACTTGAGTGGTCGACCTTTAACTGACAGTATCAACACTAGTGGCTTCATCAAGTACTCATTGATTTTATCAAAAACCAATTGATGTTTTCCTTCCTATCTGAGCTCATCTCTTTGTTTCAACTTCACCAACGGAGAAAACATGTTAGTTTTTTCTGCACAATTAGAAGTGAACTTGCACATAAAGTTAACCTGACCAAGAAAGCATTGCAACTCTGTTTTATTCCTCGGTGGCTAAGCATCTATAATTGCCCGTGCCTTGTTTTAATCTATCTTAATCCCTCGCTGATGCATAATGAATTATATGAAGTTACCAGTCGAGACACCAAAAGCACACTTAATGGGGTTCAGTTTCAGCCCGTGAACCCTCATTTGCTCAAATGACTTACATAAATGGGTAAAATGCTATGCGTATCAGTCGACTTGACCACCACATCGTCAATGTATACTTCCATGAAGTGGCTAATCATATCATGAAAGATAACATCCATTGCCTTTTAATAAGTAGTTTTGCATTTTTAGCGCAAATAACATAACCACTCAACAAAATGTCTCCAAAGGCCCATAACATCTGAATGTCGTTTTCAGCACATCATTAGGTGTTATGCTCATTTGACCATATTCCGAATGGCGATCCATAAAGGAAAGCATCCGATGCCCAACTGCTTGGTTGATTAGTTGATTGACCATTGACATTGGATACTCATCTTTAGGCGTGGCTTGATTTATTTTCTAAAGTCGATATATACTCAGAGTTTACCATTTTTCTTGATGACTGGAACTATTTTGGAGATCCATTCGTCATATTTGATGGGCTTGATGAATCCTGCCTATCCTGCCTTAAAGAGTTGCTCGATCTTCTCTTTTTATTTTCTGGGTGACATCCGTTGTCATTCGTCTGGGTGGTTGTTTATATGGTCGATACTCATCCTCTATCGATAACCTGTGCTCGACCAGGTTTCGATCTAACCTAGTCATCTCATGATAATCAAATGCGAAACAGTCAACAAACTTCTTGAGCAAGTCAATGAGCTCACCCTGGACTCGTGGTTCCAACCAACCACTGATGAAGGTCTGCTTGGGATTTTGCTATGTTTCTAGATTTACTTTGACCAGGGGATCTTGGACTTAGGCCTGAGAATCATCTAGTTTTTCTGGAGCCATCTTTCAATCCTTCGTATCTATGTTGTCTTCGGCTACCTTATCGGCCAATATTATAATTTCTATCAGGTTGACAAAACAGCCATTACAGTATTCTCTCAAGCTCTCTTCGAGCTCCTTTATTATGTCCATGAACTTAGTGTCTTCCCATTAACTGATGGTACACTTGTCATGGAATCTCTTCTACAGTGCAATGCGGAATTGCCCGATAGGATACTATAGCCTTCGACAAGTCGCTATCTAGGCGTATCATGACAACAATGTCTTGCACCATGCTGTCCTGACTAACTGAAGTAGATATTCCAGTTGGGCGCCCATGTTTATTTCTCCTAGTGAAATTTATCGGCCCAACTTCGTCTCCATAGAAATAGGCCTTGGCCACATTAGATATTGCTAAGAATGACTTATTGTTGGCCAGCACCAATTCCACCTTGTCTTGGTTCCAGAAAATTATAAATTAGTGAAAGGATGATGGGATACATGAGAAAGAGTGTATCTAGTCTCTCCCTATCAAGGCATTGTAATTGGATGAGGTGTCAACCACGAAGAAAGCGGTTACACTTTCTTAGTTCCCACCATCAACTCAATAGGAAGGAGCCAAAGTGTTTTTGCTATCCCCCCAGGAAACTTGTTAACCGTGACTTCCATTGCGATTAGACCGGCTATTGTTTTCCCCAGTTTTGCCATCATTTTGGCGATGAGGATATACACAGCTACCCCTTTCTCGACCAGGACTCTGGTAATTGGACATCCCTCTAAATGGACAGATATATACAACGGCTTTAGGTATTGGGTCATGATAATGGTGGATCTTTCTATAACACTTTCTCATAGGATGTATCTGGCTCGACGGTGACGGTCGATACGTTCTTGGTCTCCTTTTATTGGTAGAAGGAACTATATTGTATTATAACCGGAGGACCAATCTCCTCCTCGTCTCCTATCATCTCATTAGCATGAGATAGCTTGACTTGAAAACTCAATGAGAGCGTAAGCACCATGTTACAATCCATTGTGACTGGTGGGAGCAAAACAAATACTATTAAAGAATTTGGACATTGCCTCCCAGGCATTTCCAAATTATGTTGCTCTTTAGCATTCTTGACGGTGGGTATAGTACTCGAGGCAATTCACCATCGGAGCCACCCCTGCCTCTTTGGAACTAGGTGTTGTCTCTTCTAATGATTTGCTACAGCAAGAATTCTTCAATCAACAGGTCATCATCTGAGAAGCACTCATCACTGAGATACTCGGTCAAGCCCTCAAAATTTTTTTGTATCTTTCCTGTCTTTCATATTAATTTGTTGGCTATTACTGACATGTGATTGACTTTTCGTAGCTAGATCATCTAGGACATGTTTTACAACCAAATCGATCGTATTCATAGCCAACTACTCATCTCTTAGCTGGAGAATCCTTAACGTCTGGTGTGGTCGCATGGTCACTAGTCAAGGCTCATTCTTTACATAGGCCAATTATCTTCGCTTAGCAGCCTGTCATCTTTTCCAACGCTGCTTCTGAGTGTGAGTCATCCCTTTAGGTACGACTGAGATTTTGAGGTAACTCACCTCCTCCCGGATAGGGATATGTTTGACTAATCTACATCTTAGCGATGGAGCTGGTCGAGATTGGCTAATGTGAGGACGATATGTTCTCTGTTGCTGATGGAAGCCCGCTCCTTCGACCCTTTGCGAAAACCAGGGTTTGATTTGACTAGTTGGATGAGGTAATAGTTTCGTCGGTCGGATCGCCCTTGTGCATCGATTGCACTTGTGTCATTCGCGATAGACGTGTGGTGTCGTCCTTGACCATACTTTTGCACTTGTGGGCACATGCCAAGACATGTAGCATTTCCTGTTGGCTTGTCATACTCATACCACAAGCTGGTGATTAAAAGGCCCAAGGGCAATCTTCTGTTGTGGTCGAGCTAACTTCTGAAGATCAACTGTGGCCATTTTGATCTCCAGGTTAGGTGGAAATGGATCAATGTCGATCAACACTACTTCCTTTTCTTTTTCTAGAAATTTCAGTAATCCCTGGCCAATGTTGTTATGGATGATATTCCTGAAAACCATGCAATTTTTAGTGGAGTGGGAACGGGTTCCATGCCACTTATAGTACACTCAGTGTTTTTTAATTCCTTGATCGTGTGTATTTTATAGTTAACGAAAACTTGAAAGATGAGCTATCGATGTTCTTGGGGGGGGGGGGGGGGGGTAAATACGACAATACCAAATTCTTCGAAATAAAACAGAATAAATAATCTCAATCGCACAAAGTATTGAAATCTTAATTCCAAATAATTCGTAGGACAACCTTCACCTAGTATTTTAGACAGGACAACTTTATATCATGATGTCTTTGAAATCAAACTTTCAAACTAGTAAGAGACAATGAAATAAATATAGCATTCACCACAAATAATGAAATAAATATAACATTCACCACATGGGCACAAGGGGTTATAGTGGTTCTGTGCTTCAACCCGCACCTACTCCACTCCCAAAATTACTACTCTCATAATTTTGGCTTTCACTATACTAATTAAGGTTTTTACAGGTTCACCTTAACACCTTGTTACAGTTCTTATGATTTTCACAGGAGATCATAACAAAATCCATTTGTGATTTTCACAGGTTATCACAAATTAACCTACAGAAATTTTTGGGCTATCTCAGAAAAACTCAAATAAAGTAATAATAATTGAAAATTGTACTTATCTTCAAATGATGATTTGAAGATGTACTTGAAACTTGATTTAGGGATCTTCTTTCTTGAGTGTCGAAGAGACAGTATATGTTCAACCAGAAAGAATATAGGGATCTAATGTATTTTAAGGAATATAAACCCTAACGTTGCAGATTTAATTCTCTATTTCTCAAGTAGAGTATAAATTACTCTCTAGTTGCATTTAAGATCAACTTGATAAAGTGAATTGAATAAGCTAAATAAAAATAATAAATACCATACAAATAGCTTGAGGAAGACTTGAGCTTCTCTCTTACTTGCAGAAGGTTTTTGAGTAGATTTTGTTTTGGAATAGAATGATAAAAGGTCCCTATTTATAACCAAACAATTATAAAATTCGGTCAGCCTAAAAATCAATTTGGTTGGTTGGATTCCAATGATTCCGTTCCAACAGCTATCAAATTGTGCATGATGAGATTTATTAAAAATTCGGCTGACCCAGGACAAAATTCGATTGGGCGAATTCCCTCGAAAATCCGATAATTCTTTGCTGGAAACTGACCTGAACTTTTTTCGGGTTGGCTGAACTTCAAGTTAGGCTGGCCGAACCCAAAGTTGGGTTGACCAAATTTGTAACAAAAATTTCAAATTTTCAAATATGAAAACTTGGCTGAAACTGAAGTTAGGTTAGTCGAAGTAAGTTGGGCTGGCCAAACCTAAAGTTAGGTTAGCCGAAGTTCAGTGAACATAAACCGTAGTTTACCAATTTTAATAATTTTTCAAAAGCACCTAACCTAAGGTCTTTATAAGGTCATTCCACTTGGTGGTTGGCATATATAGAGATATTTAATATTGAAATCAATCGACGTTGTTTAAGTCTTGAGATGTTGAGTTGATCTTCACAAGATGCCGTAGAAGACTGAAGTATACTTGTGATATGACCAGTATCTTTGTCTATGAAATTTGACAACTTATGTGTGCTACAAATATAAGCACTTACAAAACTTTAATGAATTTTTTGGCCAACATTATCTCAAAGATCTCATCAGCCTGAGTAATTTCGAACGTATATGCCTTATGAGTTTTCTGTGTGGTCAATGTAGTTGCTTCCATTTTAACCAACGCCAAACACACAAACGACTTCTTGGCCACTACCTCGGCTGCAACTACCTCGTAATTAGGATCATATTAGTATGTTCTAGAGCTGACGAGTTCTTTTGCATTTCTCCTTCTTGAATAAGGGCTTCATATCATGATATATTTCTTTTCAAATCGTATAAATCTACAAAATCCATTTTGATAAACTTTTTGCGGAGTTTGTATTTCAAACCATCATAGGCAAGTTGTACGAACTCAGCATTAGTCATGACTACCTTGAATTAGCTTTTTTTTTTTTTTTTTCCTCTCTTGAACCGGGCAATATATTTTTTGCACGATTCACCATGCAATTGCCAGAAACGCGCGAGGTCGACCATATAAATTTTTCTATCATTGTAGAAGAACTGAGCGTAGAATTTCTCCTCCATCTCTTGGTAGGTTTGGATAGAGTTTGGTAACAAATTAGAATACCAAGTAAAAGCCATTGTGGTTAAGGAATGACCAAATATTTGTAACTTATAATATAGCAAATTCAACACATTACATGGTAAATTGACCTCCATGGTCGATTGACTAGTATCACCTGTGAAAAGTGCAAAGTCTGGTCGATAATTCATAGATAACAGATACTTCTAATCGATCCATTCAAGATAAGGTTCGTGGTATACCGGGGTAGTGGTGCGGCTGGGAACTTGGCCTACCACTTCTTGGACCAATTGCATAACCTGGTCGTGATCTATATGTTGAGGTTCAACCATTGGTGGCGAATATGAAGCTATCAAGTATTGTCCCCCATTGTAAGACCAATTATTAGGGAAAGAATGCCCCTAGGCATTCCATGATTTCTAACTTTAAGAATGAAGTTTCTAACCTCTCGCTTAGGTCACCTGAATTTGGTAGTTGGAGGAGCATTTTGCATATCCTGCATTAGAATAGGATGCGTATTCCATTGTGGGGGAGGTATCGGCAGTACTGGCACCAAGTTTCCAATATAACTGGCCTCAATATTTTGCTGAGGTGTATTAGGTGCCCTCTCGGCAAGGATAGCCACCATCTGATTCAAGTTCTCAGTCTAGTTGACCATCCACTTGTTGAAGGTGTCAGCCTAAATTTGTGATTACTGTACTTTAGTCCTTCATCGCTTCGTAATATGCTGGATTCCTATCTACATATCGCGTAGCCTGACTGTTATCACCTTAAGAGGTTCGCTTCGAGATGAAGATGCCCCATCCTAGTTTGGAAGATTGGCATTGGGTTTGGTGGTGAACCCAAGATTTCAGGTGTTGGCTGCACCTGCATTTTCTTGAGTGGAGGCAGTGCGGAAGGTGTTACGAGCTCATTAGCCCCAAAAGAGTTTTAGGTAACCATTCAGCTAATATTTTCAAAGTTTGCTTAATTAATTAAAGTAGGGTCAAACCAGCATCTGTACCAAATCAGGTGTCCCACAGGGCATGCCAAAAATTGTTGTCTCTCGATTTCAAATTTGGTCACATGTAATACATGTGGGCGTGCTAAAAATTATTGCCTCTCAGTTTCAAATTCGGTCACGTGTGATATGTGTGGGTGTGCCATAACCGACTGTGTAGCTCGATTCCAACCGAACAACTTTAACCACAAGCGCCAAGATAGGCTAATACGTCAAACTTAGCCGTATGTGATCGAGATCTGAGAAGACCGATCGCCAATTCATCCACTTGTAAGATGTTTAAGATAATCAATGTGATTATCGGAGGGTAGGGTTCGTTCTCCAAAAATGAGTTGCACCTTGCCTTTCGTATGAAAGGACTTTCAAATTCAAAGATAAACAAGCACCTTTATGAGAGAAAAACTGCTTGTATTAAATTAGAATTCATCCAGCATAGACTTGGATTATTGCTAAGGATTATAACTACTGGATTATTGCTACTCCTAAAGTAGGATTAGGATACTAGTTACGCTAAGGAACGTAAATGACATATTATGCTAATAAACATGAATGGTGATTGATAAGACTATGCTGAGATAGATTTGATTTAATTGGTTGGTTTGATTGGGTTGGTATGAGACGCTTTGGTTTGTTGAATTCCTTTGCTATTTATAGACTTCCTGGAAATAATCATTTGGATGCATCTTCCCACGTCTAATAATTACAACAATCGCTTCAACACCACTCTAGCATTTCAGACTCTTCTTTTTCTTATTGACACGTATCTCGATAACCGCTTCTCGTTCGACCACATTTAGTCTTTGAATGTTCAGTCACGTTCCATCTTCAGATGACGTGTATTACCCAACTAGTGCCAACTATCATTTCCGCAAAACGCGCGCCAAATATTTCTACAGATCTCACGCACGTTGTGTACTTCTTGTGCAATGATACATGTCCTTTCCTAATTAACTCTTCTGAAAATGGTTTTTTTTAAAAAAAGGATACAGTAGATTACGCAATTTAATTAGTTTAATTTTAGTTAACATTTGCAACATATAAATCTTTTAGGTGCATGTATATTAAGCGATGTACTTTAGGATAGTATCAAGTAACCCTCTTTGAGACTCATGTGATGGTGGTATGCTCGCACCATGAAATTGTACACATGGATTAATATTAATTTCTAGAAAAAGCCTACTACGCCGTTGATTGTTGGACGGTTAATGGATCACTGCAGTTAAACAAATCTAATGTGTCAAATACGTCAATGATCGATCATCCAATCTGAATATTATTCTTACCCTTAGACAAGAGGATGCATATGTTTAAACAGTTTAATTTTATTTATTACATACCATGTGTATAATATCTGATTCCTTGACTATCGACCATATCCATCTTTGCCAAAGTATAAAAAAACTGTCAAAACAGAAATGCGAACCAACTAAGTTGGTTAACTCATTAGAAATGTGGAAACAAGAACCACAAGATAGATGAGAGCCGTTCATTGGTGTGCATATCATGCCCTAGTATAACCATCAGCAAGTCGACGTCTATATGAAAGATCAAACAGTTTGAGATAAATATACCGATGGTCCAATTCAATACACACATTGGGCCCACCCAAATCTCTGACTGGCTTGAATTTTGGGCCATCGAATCTACACAAACTGCAAGATGTGGATTCTGATTTCATAGACGTGGCAAACAGAAAATATGGAATCTAATGATGAGTCCATTGTTTGGTTGGCAGTCTTTTTTTATTTTTATTTTCATGAAAATGTTAGAAAGTTAGTGATTTGCAAGAGTCGTCTCTCCTTGAAAATCAAACATTTAAGGCATGTTTGGATTCCACCAAATAAGTTACTTTTTCAACTTACAGCAGTTGATATGTGACTTATTTCAGATAAGTAAATTTAGTTTATGATTAGTTAAATCAGGACGATAAGCCAGTCCGAGTCACTGAGTCTTCAATTCATGCTAACTAGTTGAAATCCAAACTTAAACCAACCCAAACCTGGCCCATTTGCAACCAAAGGTTACAAACATTTCTCTTCTTTTGCCGGGATGTAAGCTAGTGCAAGGTTTTAAATCGATGTACCAGGCATCATATCAGCACTAATTCAGCCCTGTATTGCCCTGCATGGCTGCATATCCCTTCATCAGGCTAGCCTTGTATTGGCCCATCTCACCCCTATATCAGTCTGTTTCGGGCCAATACTAGCTGATATAGCCACACCATTCATAGGCATAGACAATACACGATACGTATCAGGTAGGGGTGCACACGGGTCGGTTTGGTCCGGTTCTAGGGTGAAACTAGAACCGAACCATTCCTTATGGTTCTAGGATTTTCAGAACCGGAACTGGACCGTTAGCACCCTAGAACCGAACTGGAACCAGACCATGAAAATCGGTTTAGTTCCGGATCGGTTCTAGGCTTTTTATAATCCAGCCCAATTGCATGTTTTATTTATAACGAGAGAGAGAGAGAGAGAGAGAGAGAGAGAGAGAGAGAGAGAGAGAGAGAGAGAGAGAGAGAGAGAGAGAGAGAGAGAGAGAGAGAGAGAGAGAGAGCAGCTACATGCGGCAGGGTTGGGTCTGGTTAGGGAGTAAGGGTTTTATTTTTTTATTTGTTTTAAATTTCAGTTCGGTTTGACGGTTTGGTTTGGTTCTACATACCCCCAAACCGAGTATCGAACCGAACTAAACGGTTCTTTAGGTTTTGGAACCGGACCAAACCAGACCAATGAACCGGACCAAACCAGACCGTTTGGTTGGTTCCACGGTTCTACCAGTTCGATGTGCACCCCTAGTATCAGGCCAGTTTTAGAAACCAGGTTTCAGACCATACTTTAAACCTTGAGCTAGTGTGCTTTCAGACCAAGAATTCGAAGACATGTTTGGTGGAGATTTAAACATGAATTCATCTCATTTTAGTTAACAGAAAAAGATATTAATCTCTAATACATGATGAGTTCATATCAACAGTAATTATGTATTAGAGATGAGATAAACACATTTTTTAGGCCTCTGCCAAGCAGCTCCTAACATTTGAAATCAAATGAAAAGAGAACACTGCATTCCTACTTCAGATGATGAAATTCAATGGATAGAATACAAACAGTACTCTCAGAGATCATCGGTAGATTGATCATAGTCCAATCGAGACCAAGTTGGACCACTAACACTCAAAACGTATAGATCTGCTTGATAGCATAATGACAACAAATCTTGTTCTTGGCAATTTCTCAGCTTGGATTTTTTTCCGGAGTTTTTCAATTTGAAGTTTTTCTCAAGATATTATTCGCAAAATCTCGCCAAATATAAAAATATTCTTTGTAATAAATAAATAAATTTAAAGTTTAAAAATATATTTATATAACAAATTCCTTGAGCTCTTTACTATTTTTTATGGTAATATCGTAATAATATCATTTAGTGAATTTTTTGAGACTGTCGTGAGATTTTCCCAATTAGCCCCACAACCGTTTACAAGCAATGGGTCCCACTCAACACCACCATTTGATCAAGCAATCTACTCAGCCAACATAGCCGCCTCCGTCCCATGGCTCAAATGCGGTTTACTCCCTCTAACATTTTTTTTTTTTGAGGTTACCACAGGATGCACAGCATTGTTCTTCACTCAGCCCAACTACCTCACAGGTGGGGCCTACATCTTGATTACCTGTGCTGATCATCCAGTAGGCAACCCCCTCATTGATGGACCACACCCTCCACAGATGATCCTATCCGATCGATGGATTGCCTGTGAATTGACAGTTAAAAGAACAAAAGAATAGACATTCGCGGGTACCTGTTCAACATAAAGAAGCCTGTGATACATTAACATAACAAAACCATAATGAAATTTCCACTAAAAAATTACCACATTATGTTGAGGTTCTACAGATAAAGAATGAAAAAAATAGCAAATGAAATTCCCAAAACACATGATACCAACAACACTTGACATTGCAATCTACAGATAGCCACAAATATACACATTGTCGAGCCTGTCAATCTCTTCAACATCCGGCAGCTTTCAAGAACTTGTCATATGGGCTCGAAGGTGGTAGCCTGAAGGACTGCTCATAATCATTAGAACACAAGCGGGGCTGAAAAACATGAACATGGTGCAATTCACTCAATTTATCATCCAGTGCTGAGAATTTCGTTGCCTTCTGAAACCCACAAAAGGAAAGGCAGACAAGAAGAATGAGATGAGTGTGATCGAAAATAAGATTCCTATCATAATTGACAGAGGAAAGACCGACGTTTTTGTGCTTCATGGGTAGTGTGATTTGAAAGATGTAGCTAGCATTTTTTTCTCTCTTTTTCCTAACTGCCTATTTAGATACTGGAGAAAGAAAAGAAAACTCTAATAATTATCCAATGATGAAATCCCACATGAAAATGAATTCCTGTGGATTTCATTTTGAATGTTGTGTTTAAATATCAAGTGGAGATCAAAATAAAGATCTCACATTAATAGCCTTCATCTTGTGCATGAGAATTTGACTATGGTGTTTGGATCATTATTACCTTTTGAATCAATGTTTCCTTCATAATCCAAACCTAGATAAACTTCCCATCAAAGGAAAAGTCATCCATTCTGTTCTTGTTTCTTTTCTCTTCCCACTATCCAAACATAGGCTAAGGGGCATGTTCATCATTTTGAAAAGTATATTTTGGCCAAAATAAGTTGTAAAACAATGGCAATTTGATTGGATAAACTTCATTGAGATTATTGAAATTTCAATATTGTGGGTAATATTGACCACAAAATGGAATTTCTATGACTTAAACCTCATGACAAGAAATCGACAAGTGTGCTAGTTACATGAAGCATACGTGGGAGCAGCAAGAAATGCAACAGAAGGAAGGAAATAGGCTAATTCTATGACATGGCAAATATTTAGTGCAACTTGCTCGGACAACAAACAGCACATGTGAGGCCAATCGTTTAATTTGGGCTGACAATCATGATCGTCCATTTTGGTCAAGAATTGCCTATAGCCAGAGGTTATAGGATCTTGTAACCCTTGATGTGGCCCGATGAAAAAGCGCTATGTATGCCTATTAGATATGGGCCCCACAGCAAAAGGGGCAAAATCATCATTCACATGGGGGAATCTTTGTCTTTCACTACGGCCCTCCATCTGACAGGCACACACAGTGCGTTATCATTAGGTTATATCAGAGGTTACTGGGCCACGTTAGGAGTTAAGAGGGATTACATGAGTCTCCTGTAACCTTCCATCCATTTTCATCACATGACTAGGATAATCTAAATGAGTTATAAGACCACAAGCTGAAGATAAGAACACTATGGTCGAGTTTGTTAATTTGAAAAAGTGGGGCACATTGTTTAATGACCCAGACCATTGATCTGTTGGACCCCACCATGGAAGGATCATGCCTTGAATCTCCTTGTTGGGACAATCCTAACCGCATTCTTTTTAATCTTTGGCCTGTAAATGGATGTTTAAGAACAGAAAAATAGCAATATTCCACGTACAACTGAAAAGGGCACAAGATAGTGCCTAGGATCTCCCAACCTAGGAGATTTCAGGATAGTGGTCCACCAAGGATTGGTCGCAACAGACCAATGGTCTGGATTATTAAACCACGGGTTGCACCTGTGCAAATTGAAGATACAAGTGCACTGTACATATCCTCAGGTCGAGGATCACATGGTTCCTCTCAAATTCCACTCATCTGATAGGAGGGGGCAAATTGGGGCATGTCCGAACCCATGATGGATCCAACCAGATAAATGGCCTAGATTACCAAATGGTGGGCCCTCCTACACTGTTTGGTGGGTCGAACTTAGGAAATGCCATTTCTTTCGATCGGGCATTATATGCTGCCTCTTTATGGCACAGGTAGCATAATTCAAGCAACAATACGTCGAGCGTAGTCAAGAAAAATATGCTGGCAATTAGAAAAAGTGCAATTTTGACTTACCACATGGGATAAAACCAAACCCTTTTCCTCATTTGATTCCGTTGGGATGATGTGCACAGGTTCCAGTTGTTGCTTGAAACTAAAAAGTACAGACATCTTCTGCTGTTTTCCCACGACAAGGGCCTCACACTGGTTTTTCATCTGGTTGTAAGACACGGGTGTACTGGAAACTGGGAAGCTAACAACTTGGGAGGCTGCTTCAAGGACCTGTCAGGAATATTCACCTTTGATCACAACTTATGACATGGAGGTTTCACAAGAATTCATGTAATTGATCGATTAAAATTTAAATGAAAGAGGTGAAGTTGGATCCCTTAGCGTCTGTTTGAATGCACACCAAATTCATGAATTTGGCAATTAATGTGTTTGGGTTGGCATTAATTGATAAATTAACTAATTGTCCAATTAGCAAAGGGGGGGATAAATCATGAACTCGTCAATTAAAAAAAAGAGTCTAAAATTCCCCAACTCAGGAAGTTGGGAAGTCAAGGGCTTCCAAAGGTTAAACTTGAGAATGGTTCCTCGCCCTCAACAGAACTTCCATTTAGTAACCATTGGTCTGACGGCTATGATTATTTGATCAAAGTGACGTTTGTGATAAATAAGCAATTAAAGTGGACACTGCATGATGATGTCCAAGTAATGGACCTTATATAGCATAATCACCATTGCTTAGATGGTGAATATCCTTGGATCAACGAAGTGTGGAAAACATTTGCGAACAAAAAATCATATTAGTCAATGTAAGGATGCCGATAGGTGAATGCTTGGGCCAAGCAAAATCAACACTTTGAATAGGCCAGGCCCAAACCAAATCGGGTCCTGCTTAGAGGTGTGTTTCCTCAGGTTGGTTTCATTCAAGGCAAGTCCATTTCCTTTTCAAGGTTAGATTTGCGTCTTCTCAGGGTGCCATGGGGAATTTTGGGTGTGCCTCAAATGCCTTTAATAAAACATTGCACCATCTTGACTTAAAAATTCTAAAAAGAAGAGTAAATTGAGAACAGTGTCATGGAGAAAATAGAAGTGTAAAGAAACAGTATACATACCGATTCTATCAGCTGGTTAACGCTTAGAACGTCAAAGGCATTCATTGAGAGTGATGTTTTGCAATCCAACTGACTTCTAGATGTCTCAAAGAAAGCATCTTCATCAGTCAACAATGCCGGAGGCATTATCTGAAAAAATTGAAAATCCTTGTTAGGGAAACGACCATCACCCACATGGCCATCCATAGCATTCAAGAATGTTGAGAGATGAGTATGAGATTTGGGAGAAAGAAACCATTATAACCTCATCGAAATATTCATACTCCTGAGCCAGTGGCGAACATGGTCGTGATGTCTCCATGAATAACGGTGCCCCTAGTGGAAATGTGTCATCAGGTGAAAATTCCTGCTCGAGCTGCATTTTTATTCCCAACAGCTCCTTCTGCAATGAAGTTCAAAAGATGTTTAAGATAACTCTCTCTCTCTCTCTCTCTCACACACACACACACACACACACACACAGAGCACATGTACACATGACCAAACCCATGCGCATGCCAGCATATTCATGTGCAGAAACATATGCAGAAGTTTGCTCATTCAACATGCATGCAGATCCCAGCCCCTCTACAAGTTGAGACATTTGTGACTTGCCAACATGGCACATGTGCACGATTTAAGTCATATATTCAGATGTGCCCCACAGTGTACGTGCCCTGGCCCAAGAATCAGGTGGGTCGGCTCACTATGTAATAGCCACAAGAGTCCATTGAAGGTGGATCATTAGCCAACTTCTTCTAAGCAATCCGAATTTTTGTGTACAGTCTCACCAGATACTGAAGCAGCCTGATTTTTTGGCCAAGGGCAAATAGACGAAGCATTGCCACCTGATGGACAGCTTGAATCTTGCACAAATGTGCCACATATATGCATATGGGGCAGCAGTAGATGGTTAGGATCTTCCACCATGGAGATAGCAAACCTCTATGATTAATGATCACCTGCAACTGGTTTTAGCTTAGCTTAACATACAACCCATCTCAAATGCCAACTTGTGATATGCAAGACATTCGTGCAGTGCAAAATACGGGACCCATCAAGAACATCACCTAGCACAAAAAAAAAAAATAACAAAATAAAAATAAAATCAAGGTGCTCCACTCATCAAATTGGACACAAGTACATCAAATCAGATAATTGTCAGGTCTGATTCAATTTAAACCATCCATAAGTTTCGTACATGGTGGCCTGTCTAATGAGTGGAAAGGCCTGATTTTTTTACAAGTGATGTTTGTTGAGAATACAAACTCATCTGTTAACGTGTTGTGTCAGTTGTTCTTGCCCTAATTGGTTTTTTATCCCATGATTAATATTTGTGGAATGTGGGTAATGACTTTCTTTTTTTCACACACCCCACATGGGTACTCGAACCAATGACCTCAATGTTGAAATGCACTCTGTCTACCACTGAGCCATGCGTTGAGACCTGAATGTGGTTTATGACTCATATCTATATATCTATATCAATGTGGGTCTTACGAGTTTGTGTAGGCAATGTACAACCTTGTGCGCCTGGGATATCTAACCTAATAAGAGTGCCTCAACCCTTAATTCGATATAAATTTTGTGTTTTCTTGTTTTTAGTTTTGTTAGCATGGTATTAGAATGGTTTAGATCCTGTTGATTTTGTTTGTTCAATCATCATCATCATCTAAGCCTTATCCCAATTACTTGGGGTTCATTGCATGAATCGTATTCCACCATTCCACTCTATCAAGGGCATTTAGAATGTAATATTGTTTGGATTCATCAGTTTGATGCCGGTTGCCAACCTGACACAACCCTCCTTTATCTGGGCTTGGGACCGGCAATGAGAGCATAAACTCCCACAGTCGCAATGTAATAGACTATTACATTGGTCGATTACAATCAAGCATCTGGAATGTCATTTTGTTTATTGGTATTATACTTCATTTTCACCCATCCAGTTGATTTGTGGGGCCACCATAAATATCTCCATGATTGACTGAGATCCTTGGTTTGGCCTTTAGTAAACCCTTTGTTCTCATTCATATCAGCCTTCAAGGTGCTACTGTTGGCTAGAAGCCTGTTGCTGTTGTAAACATAACCACTGTCATTTGAGAAGTCCACCTTCATGGTGAATCATTGTCTAAGTGGGAGCCGCTAGTCAACACCAATTTTCACACCATTATTGATGTGCATCATTTCTTCACTGTCATCATTCGCTGGTGATATGGTGAGCTTAAGAAAGCTCCCAACAAGGAATATTGGTTAGTCCTAGTTCTCTATTGAATCGAATGCCGAAGGAGAAGGTGAGGTGGTTTGTGTATAGAAATTATTCAATGAATGCCTGCAAAGAAGATGGGTGGTTTGCACTTGTGTTGTTTAACGGGTGACTGAAATTGGTCACTTCCTTTGATTCCAATCAGTTTCTAGGGACTTCTTGATCCATATGCAATGGAGTTATGGTGATATGGCTCAACACCTGCAAATTGTTTGACATAATGCTCCATGTGATGTATTGATCCATGGAGAATTACATAAGATTGTACCTCAGGTAAGTTTCCATATTTCTTCATAAAGTGGGATACCACAGTTTCCTTTAGTTGACCACCATCCATTTCTACTGCCGAGAGAGACTTCAAGGCAGCAGCTTCGTCTTCTTCTGATCCGTAACCTGTCCTCTCACAATCAGATGTTGGGTGAATAGCCTGCAGTCTACTATCTTCAACCAAATGAAGATAAGGATCAACCTGTTGTAACAGAATATGCACACATAAATCACAGCTGCTGCATACATAGACATCTGAAAAAAAAACAGGACATCTGAAAAAAGTCTCAGCACAAATGAATTTCAAAACCGCAATTCTTTAAACAGAGAAATGGAACTGTCTACACTACCATATATTTTACCGGAAAACGAATTAATTATTAGGTTCTGATTTACCCAATCTGTGCAGGTGGGACCCGTGGTGTGGCAATCCAGACAGTTGATCTGATGGGGATAAGATCTTCTGATCTGGGAGATTCTGGGATCCCCAACCCATTGCAGAGTCCATCCGATCAACAGTGTGGATCAATGAATCAAGGGGCCCTAACATCAGGAAATGAATTTACATCTGTGAAATGGACGTGATACTTCAAACAAGGATACCTTCTCTACATAACCCAAGCCTTGAATTTATATTTTTTCCACAAAATCTTAATATCTTAATATTTGGAATGTTTAAGGTGATTCTGGGCTTTAAAAGTTTACAATGACGAGGCAATTAGTAACCAACCGTTTTATTCATGAGCATTGCTTTGACAGAAGGAATCAGTTCCAGTAGATTCGCTGCCTTAGCTGAAAAAATAAGCATTGACGATGCCAAGGTAAAGAGAGACCTCCGACGAGAGTACTGCAAACTACCTTTAAAGGATACAAAATGAAGATGACCATTAGAAGAATAACTTGCCAAATAAGGAAATTCAAACCAGAATTTCCATATGTGTGTGTGTGTGTGTGTGTGTGTGTGTGTGTGTGTGTGTGTGTGTGTTAATAAAGAAAAAAGTCCATTTCTATGCTCCTTCATTCAATTGTAACAGAAATGGAAATTGTTACCAACTGTGCTATTTCAATATCAATGGAAAAAAGAGGTACAATAACATAAGAAAAATCTAAGGACGCACCATCTCGTTCAAGAGGTACAATAACATAAGAAAAATCTAAGGACGCACCATCTTGTTCAAGAGATATGCTCCTAAGAGAGAACGCAAGCTGAAAACAGCGAACTAGGGCTGCATGACTTGAGGTCTGTCATAAGCATATCGAACTGTTACTCAAGCACATAATACAAAAATAAGTTTAGAGATGATATTTTCAGATTATAAATGATGAAGTTCAACATTGGCAAAAAAAAAAAAAAAACCTTAATACATCAGCCAAAAGTGCAAGAATATGACTTTTTCTACCCCATTTAAAAAAAAAAAAAAAAAAAAAGAAAAAAAAAGAAAAAAGAAAAAAAAAACTAAAGAAGGAAAAAATACAACCATCTATCAAGCCTAAGAATATGACTTGCAACGGTTTTACATAAAAAAATTCAAACAACTTCTTTATCTTTATAAGACTCACGGAAAAACAACAATATTGATAATCACAATCATATGCAATCAGCTTAGGCATGTTAGAGAAAATATTTAAACTTATTTTGACTGCTCACTATATGAATCCTGACAATGTGACATTCCAAACATAGAGTGGAATGGCAAAATAGGATTCATGTAGCCAATCACGATTAGTTGGATAAAGCATAGATGATGATGATTTCAACTGGTCACATACATCCACCCTGGTGGACACGAGTTAGCGTAAGCCCCAGCACACATGCCAACATGTCACAATGCTCATCAGATCAACATTCTCAATTTTCTAATCTGGATTACTTTTGGGGTATCCCCCATGGCCCCATCCACTGTGGGGCCTATCAGATCAACATTGTGGATCTTGGAACCATGGCCCCCACTTGTATGGAATGGACGTATCAAGAAATTTAACGTTCTGACACATTCAGGCCTGTTTGTTTACTCATCCTCAGACGTGGACGATGCCATAGGTAGATAAAAGTGTATTGTCTCAAATTCATCTAACCTTTTGCAACATGGTCCAAAGTCAAAAACTGAATAATACATTAGAAAGCTTGCAATTCATAGAATACCCTTTACTGGTCAGAATCTTTCATTTATATCATTCTTCAGGGTCCATTAGTTTGAAAGGTGGGAAATCCACCCAGAGTGGAATAATTAGCATTTTTGTGCTACCAAAAGTCCCACCTTACAAATTAGAATAGAATATTGTAAGGTTCAGAAAAGCTCATAATTCAGATTAGACTTTATAAATCCTTTTGATAAAAGAAGAAGAAAAAAAGATAAGACTTTAGAATTGCATCTAGTGTCAAGAATAGGAGATTGCACAATCTAATCACACAAGTTCAATAAGAGAATAGATTCAAGAAAGAATCTACGGCCAAATTTTGTTACTGTCTAATTAGCGGTTAAGTTACATAATGTACATAATGTTTGGTAGCCTCACATGCACCTTTACATGGAGATAAAATGCCAAACTAGCATGTTTTTAGGACATCCAAGCCATGCATCATGTGGGGTCCACTGTCTAGATGAACTGGCCTAGAATTCAGACTATTAAATTATCAGGTAGGCCACATAATATGAAAATAATGCGCAGCAGCAGTCCATCAATTGTTTTCTTACATGTGTGACCTACTTGAAAGCTAAATGGCCTCAGTTTCTGGCCCAATGATCTTCTACAGTGGTCTACCACCCAAAAAAGCTCAGATATCCTACAAATATGTGGCTGCAAGTAAGATGTGCATGTGGCAAACCTCTATAACATAATGCTAGAAAATTCAAGTGGTATCTGTACGAATAGCAATAAAAACAGCAGGAAACCTCACCTTGGATCGAGAAAACATCAAAGCGAGGTTATAGGTTTGGGCCATTGCCTCAAAAGATGTAGGAGTGTTTTCAGGGGATGTTGCCTGAGCCCAAATCGATGAAAGCAGAAGGCCCACTTGGTGACTACTCAACCGAATTAGCTCCTGGATAACATGTAGATGGCCAAGAACAGTTATGAAAGATGACATGAAACTAATCCACAATTCAGCAATCATAAATGACAGAAACTAAAGCTAAAGTAGCAGTTGCATGTATATATAATGTGAGTGTTGCTATGCCCATATTCAACCCTACACATGGCCATGCATGCATGTGAGAGTCACCTGTAGTGCTGTACCTTGAGCCCAAACCAACTCAAGGAACCACTAAACCTGAACTCTGGTTGGGTCAATTGGGAACAATTTACCCAACCTGAGCTTGCGTTGAGTTGGGTCAGGTTGTCAATGTCCTTGGGTCAGGTTCGGGTTGGAAAACACCAACCTGATTGAAATTGAGTTGGGTTTATTGAGCAAATACAGGTTGGGTTGGAAATAATCACATGTATTTGGGTCAGGTCAGGTTGAGTAAAGAGGAGTTTGGGTCGGGTCAGGATGCGGTTTGGGTCCCCTTGAGTTAGGATCGGGTTTGGGTTGACCCTCAGCCCGACCCGTCCCACCTGAGCTGCACCCCTAGTCACCCAAGCCATGCATCAGGTGGGCGTCACCTTGTAGATAACCTGGCAGAAAACAGCTCGATC
This sequence comes from Magnolia changhungtana, assembly GCA_030180095.1. NCBI lineage: Eukaryota > Viridiplantae > Streptophyta > Magnoliopsida > Magnoliales > Magnoliaceae > Magnolia > Magnolia changhungtana. The sequence continues at coordinate 2,935,375 of JASAUF010000096.1, forward strand.
AACTCATCAGGTGGCCTACACATGCACGAAGACAATGGATGGTTTCAACGACGTGTGAAACATTCCCACGTTCCATTTTACGAGTGTGGCTTACTTGACGAGTGAACCAGGCTTTTTCTGGCCTGGGCCATCTATACTGCTGGATCCACCTAGTAATGGCTCTGTCTGATATTCAATACAAATTCTAGGTTGGCACATGTGGCAGCAGTTCAGTGGTTCCTACTTCCTTCTTAGATTCAGCAACAGTTCTTCCTTCTTTCACCGAACATAAAGGAGAGAGTTTGATGCTATGGTGTTGGCTGCGAGATGGATACACTTTGTAATGTTTAACATCAAGGTCCGCAGCTTGGCACCCTTCCACAATATCATTGTGAAAATTATTCTCCCTTATCCCTTCATTCCCATCATTGGCGGCCCCTGATTCAACCTTGCTGTCTTGAGATGCATCCTGTGCAGAAGGGCTCATCTCCCCTACTTTCTCCAAAATAGAAGCTGAAGAAGAGAAGCCCGAGAGAGCTATTGAAAGTGCTTGACGTGGGCCGTCTTCTTTTGGTGAGACAAGAAAAGGTGGAACTGTCAGAGAAGCTGTTGATGGCACAAGCACCACTGAAAAGACACGATGCGCTCCAACCCGTGTCTCATGGTCTGGGTGGGCCATCAATAATAGCAACTGGTGAAATAGAGCTTCTGGGAAAGCCTGAAATCACAAGGAAGATGCTCCGCAACTTAGTCCAAGGATTCACTGGGCTTGAACAACAATCAGATACTCAAGACATGTATACTTCTGCATCTATGCAAGTATATGAGAAACGCACTTCACAGAAGTTCTATGAAGTACCATCCACCGTACATGTGGAAAATATGTATGGTGATAAGGACCATTAAATTGATGGACCATAATGTGGATGGGCTATAGGTCAAAAATCATAGTGACAGAGAGCTGCAACCATCAAATTACTGTGAGTTTTAAGTTAACTGGCCCTTTTTTAGGTCACTGATCAGATGGCTACTCAAGTCCAATCACCAAGCTTTTAGGCCACCGGTATGGCCTTCCACATAGTGGCCCATCAAATCAGCAGTCCTGGTCGCCACATACAGGTGATGCTTGGTGCAACCTTCATAGAAGTTTCGTGAAGTGTGCATTTCATAGTGGAGAATTCCTCTTGCAAGTATTAAACAGAGTCTATAGTCAATGTTACCTTCTTGTAATACGAAACGTTAGGGACAGATGCTACTATTTGTGCAGTTCGATAAATGGCAGACATAGTTGTTCTGGATACAACAGAAGTAGTTGGGATATTTTCCAGTGTTACAGCCATCATATCAAGAATAGGCCCAACATCTCCCACCTGTTAATTCAAGATGTCAGTCATTTGTATAGTAATGTATTGTTGAGTATTCAACCAAAACAAGAAAAAGGGGAATAAAGAATGCTGAGGCTGTTTGCTCTTTTCCAGAACCGACTTGAATAAAGGAAAGCAATTGGACAGTGTAACCATCTGACACTGGATGATGGAACATAACATATTTGAGTAGACCACCTACGTTGTATGATTGGTGTCTTGGGCTGCATGGGAAAGTAAACCGCTTTACACGAGCTTCTTTCCCTCTTTCCCACCCCCCAAATAATCGAAAGAGAAATAAGAACAGGAAGATCCCATTCTACCACAACCCTGTCTGCCTTGGGAACTGGGAACACCCAAAAATACCACTATTTACCGCAAGCCACAGGAAGAGGGAACGAATTGAAATGGAATTTAGAAATTAAGTTATTCAATAGCCAAGAGCATCTAGCTGTTTGATACCTTCAAGGTGGGAATTGTGCTGCCAGTATAAAATCCATGGGACTGAAACTAAAGGAGCATTTGGTTGCACAAAATATCATGATATTTCATTATTAATCAGATTAATTTGGTGCAAATTTATGATATTTCATGAAATTTGGTGCAACCAGAGTCCCAGACACACCCTAAGCAAAACCGGTACTAATAGGAAGCAGTGTGAAAAATATTGCCGAATATTTTGAAAATCTCGCGATAATATAGCAGAAAATACACTATATGATATAATCGTGACATTATCAAAATATCAGCAGATTTTAAAATATCGCGCTCTTATTGCAATACTAACTCGAAGAAAAAAATAAAAAAAATTGAATTTGTTATACATGATTTATCACTATCATAGGGAGCAATAATAAACCTTATTTGATAGTTGTACAAGGCACTCTTCTAATGCAAAATGAAGAGAGGCATTCCACTCATTTACATCGTCTCCCGCTTCTAATGATTCAACGGAACATTGCATGCACTTGCGCAAATGTCTAATCAGGTCGCTTATCGCAGCAATTATAGCTACAGAAGCCTGCAGCTTTGAATGCTGAGCAAGATGGGTGGTAACTTTAAGAATGTCGATCTGCATTCTCGGCTCTTTCATGACATTCTTGTGATCTAAGTGCTTGACCAACATAGATAACAACAGATGGGGCTTCTCTCCTGCAGGTTGAACCAAAATTAATTAATTGCTAGCTCAAGGCTAATTATCCAACTCAGTCTATCACAATACTAGGAAATAAAAATAATAGGATAGACTAAGATCTGCATTTGCTACCATTTATTAAATCGTGGCACTCATCTCCCATACACTCGGCATACATGAACGTCAATCTAGAGTCTAAATCATGGGCCCCATTGGGGTCTTAAGCATTTTCCTGAAAATAAAAAATCATCAGATGATTCCAACCATCCAATTTGGTGGTTGTCAAATGGGTGGTTAAAAAGAAATTGGTGAACGGTCAAAATTTAAAACCCAATATCTGATGGTTTTGTCTAGATTAATATGCATGTTTGTGCCAAATCTATGGTGGAGTCATCAGGTTTAAGAAATGGTGGCAAATGTATACTTAGTCCAGCCCAAAATAAATAAATAAATAAATAATCATTGAGGGTGAGGCAAGGGGACAGCAATTATTTTCAAAGGTCATGGAAGAGCAATATATAAGGCGGGAATTAAAAATTTACCTGACTTTTCCATCAACAATTGTATATTGGATAAAACAGAACGTGCAAGTCCCTTCTCGGGACACCAATGATTCCCAGAATCAAAATTGTGAAATAAAGGTTCCAAAATACGCCGCACGGTAGTTGCCTCCTTCGCTAGCATGGCCATATTTTGCAAGCAGATTCTTGACCAATATGTGGGGCACTTGGAAGTGTCACTGTTAAAAGTTACAAAAGAAGCAAAGGCGTCTATAAGTTATGGCATTGAAAAGAAGTAAAAAACTATATTAAGTGAAAAGAATAACTGGCGATTGACTTGGGGTGGTCTTACATTGTGTCATCCAATGCAGGTTTGGTATCAACAAAGTCCTGTAATGAAGGCAGGCTCCTTCGAATGTCCAGGAATGGCGAACCTTGGTCCCCTACTATCTTGGAACTTTCCAAGTCAGTTTGAGAATCCTCATAATTCTCCAAGGTCACTGAGATAATCTGTTTCAGACCAAAAGAAAAGCATACAAACTCAATCACCCACCAAGAAATGGAGATTATGCAGCCAACAAATGGTTGCAATTAGTCTCTTTTTTTTTTTGGTATTGACTTTTCTTCCTTTATTTGATTTTTTCTAATTTTACAATCAATTAGTAGATCAGCCATAGTTCACCATCTTGAATCCATCCCACAAGCACAAAGGAAACATGCATTAGAAGGGGGTAAATAAATACAATACTTTTGGTTTTATAATCAAAATGAAGGATGTCTTTCCTATACAAATAACAAAATCAAGCACAACTCATAGGTAGCTTAGACCTGGCAAATAATAGAACTTCTCTCCTATTGCTTCAACAGCCAAATAAAAAGTCCAAGTGAACTATTTCAATAATTTTATAAAATATAAAAAATGGATTACCACACAACTTACAAATTTTAAGTTCTTAAAATATTTCAAGGTTAGATGTTCTGATTTTCACCACTGTGAAAGGTATATATAGGTGAGCCTACAGGACATACATGGAAAGCAGCATGGACACTCAATGAAAAGAAGAACTTACATCATCAAAGTCCATCAAGATATGTGAGTACTCCCCCATGAACCATACCTATCCATAAAAATAAAAAAAAATAAAAAAAACACACACACATTGTATTATCGAGCAAGAAAAATGCATGCCTTACGAATCATAGAGGTAGTGGTAGTGGCAGGATAGGCATATCAACAGATGGTGCCAGCTGGTAACAGTAAGTGAAATAAAGAAATTTGGGAAGAACAATAGGGAGATGAAGCAGAGAGGTAGGCAAAATGGACCACTAAACAGATCATAAAAAGAATCTCAATATCATCTATTATTGAAGCTGCACATTTGAACATAATATGTGAAGGATTTCCATAGCCATGAAACGGAAGCCTTTCTCCTTAATCCATACGAGGCTTAAGGTTTTGTGCTACCATGCATCAAGTGGACATCTATCTTTTGGATTTTGAGCCTTACTATGGCTACTTTCTAGAGTAGGATTCTGATCCTACTCTCTCCGCTGCTCCAACGTGGTGCAAGATTCAAACTGTTCATCAGGTGTGCCACAGATGTATGTCACTTATTGACCATTGAGATTTTCTTATGCCATCCTCTTTCCATATACGTGTGGCCACCTGATGAGCCAACCGACCTATTTTCAGGCCTCCGCGCATATAAAGTGGGAGCTACCAGATGAATGACCTGGATCCTGTGCACACATGTCACATTGCCACATATGGGGATAATGGAACTCATGATCCTGCTCAATCAAGCAGCCATTTCAGTTCTCTTGGAATTTATCATGAACTACAACAGACGCAAAATTGAAAATAATTAGGACCCGTCCACTATACCACATTCTAGGTCTCCCAGTTCCATATCCCTACAGTAGGTCGGTTTTGGTTTAGTGGCATTTATCTTGGTTCTTTGTCAATCTACTTGCATGTTGACTAATTTCCCTAAAATTCAAGATCTGAGCAGGCAGGCATAAATAAGGTATGGCTTTCATTGCTCTAGAAATGTCAATTTTGGCTGGTTACCTCCACTAGGATATATTTCGCATGTCGGGTTTTCTTTCAACCCCACATACTTGGACGTACTCATGTTTACATGAGGTGTTATCTATTGACACCACTGCCTAATGATATTTTATGGGGGGGAAAAAACACTTACAAAAAGAAACGACAGAAAATTGCTCATGATGCAAAGTTCAATTGGGGCCTTCAACATGAAGACAAGTAAAGGACCATAGTGGGGACTTTATGATCCAATCCTTCAACATAGGGACTTATGCTCAAATCATGTTGTCAGAAGTGACACGCTACAACTGATGAAGATAAATTTGAGCAGTCACCAGTGTAGTCAAAGGCGACTGAGGCACACACCTAGGCCTTTTGGGCCTGTTGCGCCTCGCCTGGTCCATGGGTGAGTCATTTACCTTAGGCATGCACCAAGCACCTGGGTACGCCTACATGCTCCTGCACAATATGTGGCTTTCTAGGTGAGGTACCCTCATGTGCATGGTTCTTTTGGTGTCTCACCACCCAATAAGGTTGCAAATAAATAAGAAAGAACTTTAAGCCCTATTTCAACAACTTTTCTCATTCCTTTTGAGATCAAAGCTTGATATATTTTCCCCCCCAAATTTCAACTTCTTTTCATTTCTTTTTCTTCTTGATTTCTTTCTTCTAATAGTGTGTTGAGATATATTCCATTTCAATGAAAGTAATTTGAGCTTCCATTGGTGTCATATAGGAGAGAGAGAGAGAGAGAGAGAGAGAGAGAGAGAGAGAGAGAGAGAGAGAGAGAGAGAGAGAGAGAGCACTAACGTTGCTGGACTAGAAAAAGTTTTGAGTCCCATAAAAATCAAAGTGCCATATGAGAAATCTTGTGCATGTAGCAAATATCAGCATGAGAAGTAAATGAAAATCACTCTATATAGGAGAAAGACAGGTATTTAATAATAAATAGACCATACCATGGAAGCGAGAGCTTGCAACCCTGCAGAACGCAAACAAAGCCCTCTTTCATCTTGTCCTACTTCATTAGCCAGTTGACAGAGTTTCGGTATGAGGCCTTCTAAATTGAACATGTATGTGCTATCCATCTGCTTCAATAACGGTTCAATGAGTTAGAGCTAACAGATAACATGAGTTTAATCAAGGTATGCTTATATATTTATCTGAAAGAAACTGTTTTGTTCACCCCAGCAATGCGCAGGTTGGACCTTTCAACAACCTAAGCGGTCGATTTGAAGGACCCACCACACGATGGGCCATGCCCAAATATCTTCCTTATCAGATGATCTTAAACATCTGATGAAAATGAAGGATAGCAACCAGCAGTCCACATTTATTGGGACTCCAATCTGACAATTTCGATCCACCAAGGGGGGAAATTTTTGGAGCATCACAATCAACCATGCGCTGCCTTTACTATCAATATGCATCTGGAAGTAGCAAACTCACACTATAAGTTTACTATTTCAGGAGAAGGTACCTGACAATCTATAAAATCGACAAGGGCATTGCAACCCAGAATGCGCATTCCATCCTGCCGTGTTTGGTCAAGAAGAGTCCTTATGATGGACAATAAGCTACAAGCATATAGTGGCCTGAAACAGTAACATTTCATATACAGTAAAAATGAATGCCCAAATTCTAAACTACTAAGAACACACACACACACAGAGGGAGGGAGGGACGGAGATACAGAAGATTAAAGAAAAAAGACCAAGTAGAGGGATGGAAGCTGATACTACATCAGATCTAAAAGCATGTGCGGGGTTTAAAAAAGTTCACAGCTCTATCAGCATGAAACGTCAACCTGAAGCAGAAACTGAAGGTGAAGATTTAAATATATAGACTCACATCTGCTCCTTGCACAAAGCTAAAAGTTTCCTATAGATGCACATCACGACTTTTGCTTGACCAAAATGTTCATTTCGCAATTCCTTGTAGCATCTCTGCTCTAGGTACTCTGTAATCTGAAGAGAAAAGAATAAAGAGAATATGTAAGAAACAAGCTTAGAATTATGCTTTGTTGAGATTAATATATATACATGGAGCAAAGAGTCAATAAGATTAGCCTCATTGCTGTTTGTTGCTCAGGTACTTGTACGTGACCAACCTCTTGGACAGGTTGGATGTCATATACACGGATGACTTGTCGGCACTTATGTGCTAGTTGGATGATAATCTTGCATCCAACTAGCTTCATTTGAAACTTCATCATTTTTTGTATTTCTTATATTAAAATTTCATAACATATTCTTCATTATTATGAATCCCTCGATATAGTAGAATGGTAGAACAAGATTCATGTAGTCGACCCCAATTAATTGGGATAACGCTTAGATGATGATGATTCTTTGTTATTATTAATGTATAAATTTTAGTATTTTTTACTATTTTCACCTTTTCTTCCTTGGAGGATTTTTATAAAAAAAAAAGCACAAAAATCCATTATAGAAGCACAGTATCAACTGATGCTGTCACAGGTAGAGCTGTACACGAACCGAGTTAGCTTGGTTAACTCACTTGACTCGACTCAGCTCAAAACTGGGTTTGAGCCGAGTCGAGCTGATTTTTTGAACTCGAAAAAATTTTGAGCCGAGTTCGAGCTAGACTGAACTTGACTCGACTATTTTGTATATATTTATATATTTAAATAAATTATATATTATATATTATTTATATTATATATATTAAAAACTATAAAACCTAAGCTCGAAATCAGCTTGAAAGATCGGGCCCAAGGACTGAGCCGAGTCGAGTTCGAGCTGGGGTAGCCTGCTGGCCGAGCTGAGCTGGGCCAAGCTCGACTCAGTTTGACTAGTGTACATCTCCAGTCACAGGTGTCACTCCTTACCTAGACTAAAGTTAAGCACATTTGAAAGACATGGTATTGTACTTAGCTTCCACATCTCTTGTAAGTTGATGTGTGTACAGTACTCATTTCGGTCGATTGTCATTTATCATGGAAAAGCTGGTAGCGTTGATCCACCACCACACATCTCCAGAGATTGAGATATAGTCTTACCATGTGATGACCTATTTTCCTTATAAAATATCATTTATCATGAATGACAACACCAATAGCAATCAATTAAATTAAATTTCTTCAATTTGGCATTTGTCAATATAAGGTATCGTGAAGGATTCATGAAATGAACAAACACAATTTCAAACCTTTAAAGCAACATCATCTCAATGGAGATGGAGAATACCTCAGGGATTCGCAGTGGGTTCTTTGCAGTATATTCACAAAGCTTGGAAATCTTCCTTTCATCCGCTTGTCCATCCTATCAGAATGTAAACGCAGGAAAAAATAAATGAAATTTGTAGCTGACCAAAAAATAGATATTATTTGTCTAAACTAGGAAAAGAAATACAAAGAGCCTGAAAGTGAGATGTTCAATGGCATATTTGTGTAGAATCTCCCTTATGATCCAATTTTACAGCTGATAAACCGAAGTAAGATTTCGAATCTGTCTTACAATTCCAGTTTCTGAATAAATATGACCATGTGACCAAACAAAAAGATTATTTTGCCCTTTTTGAGGAACAAAATAAACAAAACGAACATCTCTACATCCTCTCAAGTTCTGAAAGAACCAAGCTTCAAAAACGATAAAAGAAGATAAACAGGTCCTAGTATGCATTAAGTTCAGCAATGAAAATATCAAACATGGAACTCAAAGATCATAATATTTTCAATCTTTTGACAACGATGAAAAACACACACACACACACACACACAACATTAGTGATTTAGAAGCTGAAACAAGTCTCATGGGATTGGATCTGACCAAACCCAACTGAAGAAGAGAAAGTACACCGCTTGGGCTGAGAGTTTGTACAGTACACTTGAGTTTTGTTCAGTGATGAAAACTGTTGATATCATGGGGCTCACTGTGGACATTCCATGCAACAAAAATCTCCAAGCATTGAGAATTTGGTTTGGCCCTTTTTTTTTTTTTTTTTTGCTGAATGTGGGCTTTCACTGTATTTTTATTCTTAACCATCTATTTTCTAGCCACCGATTGAAGGGCCAGCAATCAGCATTTTCCCATTTGGGAGATTTTTACAGAAAATCTCTCAAATTGAGAATTCCCAGCCACCAATCTTGGTACTTTTTTTCGGTTGAATGTGGTCCAGTGATGCATTTCTCTTATTATTTCTTAACCATCTATTTGTAGGCCAAAGAAAAGATCGAAAGGTTAGGATGTCATAGTGTCATGTTGAAGGGATTTTTGGGGCATGGTTCATCCACGGTGGGGCATAATCAAGGTTTGAAATCATTCTGTTACATAACGTATCTTTCACCACCAATGCCACTATGTATAGCCCCGTATCGGGCTGTTTTGGGTTGATACAGGGCTCATACACCTGTATTGTTCATTGGTGACACCAGTATGTATTGCCTGACACGTACCTGTTTCGGATGATACTTTAAACCTTGGGAAGAACAGACAATGGTCTGGATAACTGAACTATCCGCCCCCCTAGGTAGAACTGAAAACCATGTTTATTGTCCAAAGCCTCAGCTGAAGGATCATATGATTAATCAAACTAGAATTCGTCACCTCCATTCATTTCAAAGAACACCAACTGTCCAATATCACCAATGGTCTCAATTACTGAACTATGGTCGCACTGTAGAACTGAAAACCCATGTTTATTGTCCAGAGTCTCAGCTGGAGAATCATATAATTACTCAAAATAGAATTCATCACCTGTGTTCATTTCAAAGTACACCAACTGTCAAGATCACCAATGGTCCGGATTACTGACCTATAGGTCCCACTAGGTAGAACTGAAAACCGTGTTTATTGTTCAAAGCCTTCGCTGATTAACTAGAATTCTCCATCTCCATTCATTTTGAAGAACACCAACTGTTCAGGATCGCCAACACATCAAAACACAATCTCTCCTCTCTATTCCAAATCAGGTCCACTCATCATTTGAGAAGACCCCTCATCAATACATGGCTGTCCACAAACACCCACTTTTTCCCCTCCCTTTCCATTATTATTGCCGCCCATCCCATTATTCCATCCGCCTCATCGTCACAAATGAAAATGCAACTAAAGTTGAAAATTCGGCAGAAAAAGGCCAAAATTCAATGGCTATGATCTTCCAATCTGAGCGATTTTTTGTCCATGGGTGAGGCGCATGATATCAACAGCTTGGATCACTTGACAATGGACCAGACTTATACAAACTGAAAACCCGAGCCCGCTTGCAGATTCTAGATTCATATCAGGGACAAACTGTCACTAGAATTCTGACTTATAAATCATCAACACTATCAAACACGAATCATTAATAATCACAGAACAACAAATCAAATAAGTTCAGGTAAATTTACAAAGCTTAACCAAGAAATTCACCTGAGACCGAGGGAAGATTTCGTTGAGGAGCTTCTTGTAACGTTTGATAGGCTGTCTCGAACGGGCCCGCATCGAGGGGCAGATATAACAGAGGTTGCTGCAGGCAGGCAATACCCGCCTCGACATAACCCCCATTGTTGCAGGAATTCAACCCCCACTTCTAAAAAAGACAAACGAAAAAACAAAGAGAGAAAGATAATCTCAATGCACTTAAAAATAGGAAAAATTACAATAACCCAAGAACAGAAATTGACTATCTAAAAATTGGATGCTATCAACCACAGTAATTCACAAAAATCCCATACATTCTCCTTTGTTTCAGAGAGAGAAAAAACGAAAAAAATTCAACGATTTTGCAGATTCCAAGAAAAATTCTCGAAAACCAAAAACGACCCAAATATCCAAGAGATGAAAAATCTCTTTTTTGACTATACCCAGTTCTTAATATTGTGATCTGGACCAGTTGTCAAAATAGAAAGAAAGAAAACAAGAAAAAAGAACTGCTAAATCCTACCTCTGATTGAGCAAGAAAATGGTAGGTTAAAAAACGAATTGGAGTGATGGGTTTTTTCAGAAATGCAGATTTCGATCAGAATTTCACGGTTTGAAAAGAAAATTTCATAAGAAAACGGAGAATCTGATGAGGCATAACTCAGTTTATAGACTCTGGAACGGGCAAATGCTTCCAAGCGGCTTTTTATTATTTATTATTATTTTTTCTTTTTAGTAGAAAATATTTTAAATTCAGAAATTAAAGAGCCACTATTTTAACCCATCTTTTGATAGATACACCCACTCTTCGTACTTTGGTTAATACAGTAATAAATAAGTGTATCAGATAGTGGAAACTGAAGAAAATGAAGGGCTTATTTATCGATTAAGGCAGGTGTCGATATTATTTTCATAATGAATTCAAAATTATCTAAAACGTTTCATGGTAGCAATCAGAACCGTCCAAAATCAGGACCCATGATAAAAACACAATTAGTGGAAATCTTAGCCGTCTGTCCCACCCTTTTAAGTTTTAACGGCTAGCAGTATTCTTTTTAATTTGCACACTTGACGGGAATCGTTGAATATTGGGACCATCCACATTGAGGACCCGCGATCTGACGGTCCGGATTGATGCGCATGCACGCCACGTCTTTGGTAGATGAGCTGTATACAGCCGCCAGAGAGACGTGGTTGTGTAGTGAGGCCCTTACCACCCTTGACCGTCGTATGAATGTTCTGTGGGGCCCACCGTGATGTAGGAGTTTTATCCACGCCGTCCATCCGTTTTTCCAGATCATTTTAGGGTATTATACCAAAATTGAAAAATATCCAAACCTCAAGTGGACCAATCCACAGAAAACAGTGGGGATAATGACTTTCACCGTTGAAAATTTCTTAGGGCCCACATTGGTTTTTATGTGTGATCTAACCTGTTCACAAGGTCACAAAGACATGGATGAATGAAAATCACAAATATCAGATTGATTGAAAGCTCCTGTAGCCCCCAAGAAATTTTCAACGGTAAGTGTTCAATTCCCACTATTTGGTGTGGTCCAACTGTTCTTCTGATATACTTATGTTTTTCAATCATACCTTAAATGATCTGAAAAAACGTATGGACGGAGTGGATGAAACAAAAAATCACGGTGTACCCCACAAAGTCTTCACACGCGGTAAAGGGTGGTGAGCACCTCACTCCCCCAATGGAAACGGGATTGGCTACTCCCCCTGCCACCGGCCCCGGTAGTCGGTGCTCTGTGGGCCCTACCATGATGTATGCGTTTCATCCATTCTGTTCATCCATTTTTAAAGATCATTTTAAAGTTTTACTCCAAAAATGAGAGGGATATAATCTCAGTCGGACCACACCATATGAAAACAATAATAATGATTGGATATCCACCATTAAAATCCTCCTAAGGCCCACTGTATTGTTTATTTGACATCCAATATGTTGATTAGGTCATACAGGCCCAGATGAAAGAAAAAAATAAAAATCAGCTGGATCCAAAACTTTTATGGCTCCCAAAATGTTTTTACTGGTCGAAGCTCATTCAACGCTGTTTCCTGTAATGTGGTTCATTTGAGTTTTATATATACCTTATTTTTTCTCTCATAACGTAAAATGATCTGTAAAAATATATGGACGGCATGGATGAAACACATACATCGTGGTAGGGCCCACAGACCACCGACCACAGGCTATTGGCTGGTGTCAGGGGGAGTAGCCAATCCGTCCCCCACCAACCACCCACCCCCCCTCCCAAAATCCGCGTCCATGGAGGCGGAAGACGCGTTGTATATCTATCCAAAGGACACGTGGCAGGTATGTATCGATTTGCTCCGCCGGTTTTGGACGGATAGCTCACGTTTTAAAACAAGGAGGTGCGCACAGTGAAGAAGCACCGCCAAAGCTTATGGTGGAACCGGAATGTTGTGGACCCCCACGAGATGTACGGATAACATCCAACCCGTCCATCAGGTCTATTCCTCACCTTTAGGTTTATTTCTAAAAAATTAGTTCCATTTAAAATTTATATGTACCACGCGACAGGGAATAATTTGAGAGTGGAGGCTAACCGTTAATTTGAGTTGGGGCCTTTCTTATTTTATTTATGGAATTCAGTCCATTCAGAACCTTCGTCTGGACTGGATGAAGGTCCAGGCCAACAACTGGGCCGTTTTATAACTCACGTGGGCCCATTGAAAAAGCAAGGGTTGAGGTTCTCTTCCAATTTATTTCACTGTGCTATGGCCAATGTTTTTTTTTCTTCTTCTCTTGAATTGAGATTATTTTTGAGATCTACGTGTAATACGAGGCGAAGCATCTGATGGACGGGTTGGATTGAGTGAAAACATCGCTCGTTCCCCATAATAGCCTGGGACCACCGTAAACGATGGTGGTAAGTGTACCACTTGAGTGCATTGCATATTTGACCGTTGCCGGTTTTTGTTTTCCATCGTTACTTTAATGGCCATAGATCAGATATATAGCATCGTATGATAGAGATATTTTTGAGAAATAAACCATCCATCCTAGGACACTGCATATGGACGGACCTGATTTTCACATGACCATGTCACGTTTGTAACGTAGGGAGATGGATCGACCAGATCCTCGACGTCCCATCTTATCATCATCCGAACGTGCACGTATCCCCCTGACTACATCGTGAAATTACTTAAATACCCTCCAACGCTGTTTTTTTTTTTTTTTTTTGCCTTTTCTTTTTCTTTTTTCTTTCGAGTCTGCCAATTCGGACCAATTCATCCGTTGATTCCTCCGCCGAGGATTACAGCTGGCTTTTTCGAAAAGGAGAAATGGGTAGCTCCTGACCGTTGGGGCGATGTTTAAATGATCCAGATCGTTGATCTAGTGGCCCATCATAGGACTGGCCATGCCACAAAATCTTTTTCATTAGATGATCTCAAGTGTTCGCAGGCTTACAAATGGACGGCTACAAGAAAGTCCAACAGACAGCCAGTTAGGATCATAGCCGTAGGATGGGCAATCCAGGATGAGGACTGCCAAATGAGCAATCTGTATCTCCAGTAGGTGGGGCCTTCTTATACCATCCATCTTGATTTATTTAACGATCTTAAATAAAATTTAGTGTCAGCCAACCATCGTCGTCCAATCAATGGACACTTGTTGATTGGGAACGATTTTCTAGATGGTGGCCCATCTAAAAGATGGTTCGTCGATTTGAAGGCTGTGGACACCTTCGCCAATTGAACGGTAGATACGCTTGTGTACCGCAAGCCCAGGCGACGCGGATTGTCTGTGGACCGGGTCTCCACGGATATCCCTGTAGACCAAGCTCTGTGGGGCCTACCGTTATGTACGTGCTTTATCCAGACCGTTCATCCGTTTTTCCGGATTATTTTAGGGCATGAACGGAAAAAAAAAAGGCAGATCTAAATTTCAAGTGGGCCATCCAGTGGAGATTGAACGCTTACCGTTGGAAAACTTCATGGGCCACAAAAGTTTTGGATAAAGCTTATAGCTGTGTTTTCCCTTCATCTAAGTCTTTTTGTCCTTATCACGGGTGTACACTAAGTTGAACCGAGTTGAGCTGGCGACTCAGATCTGCCGCTAGCTCACCCAGCTTGGCTCGGTCCGTGGGCCTAATTGGTCGGCTCAACTTGGTTCAGCCAGTAGTAGAGCTGGGCAACGGTCCAAGTCTGATCGGATTTCGACAGATCCGACTAGATCCTAAATTTGGGTCTCCTGATCGGAATTCAATCAGATCTAGTGCCGGATCCCGGTCACCTGACCCAATCCGATCCTAACGGTAGATTGAATGACCCGATCTGTGACCGATCTTTTTTTTTTTTTTTTTTTTTTTTTTTTTTTCTGTCTTTTCTTTTCTTCTCATTTTCTCTCTCTCTCGTATTCCTTGCAGCGGCTGGCCGTGGCTCTTTTGCTGGACGGAAAGCAGTCAGCGGTCGATCTCTCTCCCTAACTCTCTTTCTTTTTCCCACGTTTCTCTCTACTTTTACTTTCTTTCTTTGATTTCCTTCCTCCCTTACCGTCGGACGAAAGGGTCTTATTCATATGAATATGATTTTCCAGACTTTTCTTACGCAAGGCAGTCTCCAACAGAGAATCATGTCTCTTTCTTCTCCGTCCGTTAAAAAATAAGAAGCTTTCGTTAGCTAGAATGGGAGAAAGAGAAGCTTCAACAGCATCGATTCGAATTTCGGTTCGGGTCGGTTGGTTTTATTGCTTATCCGAATCCGATCCGAACTGCATTCGGATCTGCCCTTTTGTATCCGAACCTAACCGATCCTATTCGAATCGAGGCGGATCGGGTCGGATCCACCGGATCGGACCCATTTTGCACACCCCTAGCTAGTAGCGTTAGCCAATTCGAGCCAAAATCAAACTTCAACGTCATTTTCTCAAACACATGCAATGCACTTCCAATTCCTCATTATATATATTATATATAAAATAGCAGTAACTATTTACAAGTATTTCATCTAACACCTTATAGGCAACATTAGAATCAAGGAAAATTAGTATTTGTTTCATATGCATACCTTCCTTCTTACTCGCTGACACTTTGTTGAGTCATTTCAACGAACACTTGGTAAGCAACATCAACATCAAACACTTGGTGAGCTCAAGCAAGCTTGAAGTCCGTTTGAAGTTTTCTCTGTTAGTGATAGATATTATTCTTACCTTAATGGTAGGCTTAATATATTTAGGATATCCGGCTGTATATTTAGAATATATTTAGGATATCTAGGATAGCTGGCTGTATATTTTATTCTTGGGTTTTGCTATACTTAGCATTGTATTCTTTGTATAAAGGAGTAACCTCTCTTAATAAGAAAAGCAATCTCTCTCAAATTCTATCATTCTCAACCTCAAAAAATCGGCTGAGTGCTTAAAGTCGGTTTGAAGTTTTTTCAGGCTCAAAAAATCAGCCCAGCGAAGCTGGAACTCAACTTCGAACTGAGTCAAATCAAGCTTTTTTGAATTGAGTCACGGAAACTAACCAAGCTAACTCGGTTCATATACACCCAAGGTCCCTGTGAACAGGTTTGATGGAAAATAAACTTCTCGATGGCATAGGAAGTTTTCAACTGTGGAAATCATTATCCCCATTGTTTCTTGTGGCATGGTCCACTTGAGATTTAGATCTTCTTTATTTTTGGGTTATGTGTTAAAATGATTTGAAAAATCGGATAAACGGTGTGGATAAAACACATACATCATGGCGGGCTCCACGGAGCTTGGACTCATCCGCGTCCAAGCCCCCGAGTGTGTGTAACTTCGTATGCGGCGACGCGGTTTAGCTGCGACCCCGGATCCAGCCAGGTAGGTTCCTGACCGTGAATCCAACGTTATGTATGCTTTGCATATCTACGCCGTTCATCCGTTTCACCATCTTATTTTAGTACATGGTTCAAATAACGGGCAGATAAAAGTCTCAGGTGGACCCACCTCCGTGATTTTTATTTGCCATCCAATCTGTTGATAAGGTCACACAAACGTGAATGAAGTAGCAACTTGATCCGCAATTTTTATGGCCCACGAAAAGTTTTTAACGGTGGAAAATAATCCCTACTGTGTGGTCCACCTGAGATTTTTATCGGCTTCATTTTGGGACCACACCCTAAATAAGCTGGAAAAACGAATGGACGGCGTGGATATACAACGCCATAGAGGTGAGCCCCACGGTCAGGGTCGCACCCCACTTGGCTGGATCCGTGGTCGCAGCTAATCCGCGTCCCATACGCTGCAAGTTCCATGAGTCGGCCGCAGCCTACACTGGTGGGTAAACTATAATCCAGTCCTCTGCTCTGTACGGTCCAATGTGGTGTACAAGTACAAGATCTAAGCCGTCCATTATGAAGATTAAGTGTTCAAGGTGCCTTGTACAAGATCTAAGCCGTCCATTATGAAGATTAAGTGTTCAAGGTGCCTTATCTATAAAACAGGCATGTCCGCTTATTACGTGGACCACTAAACAAATGTACGGCACATAAAAACATACCCTTTATTTTTTGGACTCCTACTTTTTTCTATAGACTGTGGCCCACCTGATTAGTTGCCACATGCAAGTTTCGAGCAGGTTATTTAGACCGAATTATCCAGTTGATGAACGGCTTGGATCTTACTGCTGTGAGATACATGGGCACATGTCATAGTGTATAGAAAATGGGCATTTTCTGTGATAATAATCATTTAGGCGCGTTTGGTTGCGTCAAAATCACGACTTTTATGATAAATCGGTCTGATTTCATGAAATTTCGTGTAACCAAACACGCCCTAAACTTCTAAATTACTAACAATTTTGTGGAACATTTTTCTATTTTAATGATTTGTGTATTAAAATTTTAGGAAAAAAAAAAAAAAGGATTTTAGGATGAGACTTCAATGTTAGGAAAAAAATGAGGCCACTAATCCTCATCACATGTAGCACTCATGCTAGCTGCATACCACCCAAATTGTGGATCCCTCTGATTGGATGGAGGAGATCTCTAAGATGACACTGATCAAGCAATCTTGGCTATCTAATTAATAGCTATTGTTATAGGTGAAAATGGTCTGACCACTTGTGAGGTCAGATCAGGCTCACGAACACGTGCTTCCTAGCCTGAGATTGAAAGGAAGGGCCAGGGCTGATCATGACCAAAGGACTTTTGAACAATACCGTCTCAAATCAATTAGAAGAATAACATGCTATGACCTCTCGGGCTGAGGCCATGACACCGTATATCTCTGAGTTTATACTGAGTCTATCTGACCCGCGAGGAACGCCCAGATTTATCTAATCTGCTAGATTGATTGAGGGCTCAGCTCAGTTAGGCCTCGAAAAGTGACCAGAAGACTAGTCAGTTTGACGAGATCGAGGGGATGGTCATCTAGAATGACGAACCTTGTCGAGGAGATGAGCCTGCCCCCCATGCCCAAGCACGAGCGGACCAAGGAATTGGTCAATCAACCAGCGACGGTCAATGCGAAAGACCACCTTGAGCCGACCATGGAGGTTAGCCCAACTTATTGGGGGCTCAGCCTAGCTAGGCCTCGATCGTCAGTCACATGATTTCGGGGCTAACCACTTCAATACTTATCACCCCGCAAATTTCGCATAACGGTTGCGAAACGTACGTAGAAATTGTGCCTGTGATCGAGAACCATTTTTAATTCCAATAATGACCCCTTTGCACTATAAATAGGGGACCCGTCTACACTAAGAGGTACGCATAATCTTACCCAAAAAAGTCTATCCACGCTACATGACTCAGATTCCTAACCTGACTTTAGCATTGAAGGGTCCCTGCTATAGTCAGGGTCTCTTTTGTCTTCTTCGTGTGTAAGCATCCGAAAGTTCAGTGGTTCGGCGAAAGGGTGAATCTGATTTTTGCATCAACATCCATCAAATAGATGACTAAAAGTAAAATAGTTAGTGGTCCGGATTCGAAGATGAAAAAATAAAAATAAAATCAGATGGTTAGTCTTCTTCTTGTATCAGTTTTTGGGTTGCGCTCCATAAACAGTTGGATCAGACATTTGGACAATCTGGATTGCTTACAACTGTGCCATCTGTATGTTTGAAGAGTCACCATTATGATTTTAATGGGAAATGATTTCATAAGGCTGACCTCATGGGAACTTCCCATGAGGTCTAGCTCTGTATGCTCCACCGTGATTTTTGTTGAAAATCTACACCTTATATTTGCTGCATCCCCTCTAGATTATGGTATGTCCCAAAAATCAGTTTTATCAGAAACTCAGGTGGGCCACACAATCCGTAACATGTAAAACCACAATTAAAACATTTAAAAGTACTTGGTGGGGCACACGTAAGTTTTAGAATGGGCTAAAATTTGTTCTGACCCCTCATCCAAGTAGGAAACACACAGTGGATGGGTTAGATGTCTAAAAAAATCTCCGTGAGTCCTATAAACAATATGGAACCTTTCAATGGGTGGACATCCATCCTAAACTGTTGTCTATGGTGTGGCTCATTTAATTCATGGATTGATCTGATTTTTAATCCCAGGACCCACCATTGAAGGGTACATCTAACTGAAGGTGTGGATCTCTGACACGTATTACTGTGGGGACCATAGGGCTTGACCAGATGGAAAACTCCCACGATGGTGAAACTCACAGGACCTTTTCAAGATTATTAGAGGAGTACAGCCCATATAGAATATGACCATTGAGCAATTCCACAAAGGGCAGTTTGATAATTCAGAAAAAGACTCAACTTGCTAATGGGTATATTGTTAGTTGAGATGGTTACTGCAGGCCCTCACTAGCTGGGATCCAATAGGTCTTCCATGCAATTTGTTGGACAAGTCAACAGCTCAACTTGCTCATAAGTGTCAACTTGTCACACGTATACACCATCCAATCCGTCCAATGTTTGACCCACCACAAAGAACACCTGATTTAAACAAGAAAGTCGCAATCCACTCATCATGTGGGCCACACTCCATAGAATAGTAAAAATCCACCAATCTGATTATGTGTGCACCAATTGATGAATGGATTGCGCCCCCCCCCTTTTTTTTTTGCACCAATGGTCTAACTATAGTAGGTTGAACCTTTTGGACGGGTCGGATATTGTATAAACATGACAAGTTCTCAAATTTACACAAGCCGGACTGAAACATGGACATCCAATGATTTGTATGTGAGACCTATTTAAAAAATAGGTGAAGCCTGGCTTTTGCAATAAATTCGGATTCTAGAAGGTATATGCTAGTGCCACTGACTCACATATGTCATTCGATGACATTAGCCTACTACATGACAACTAATGATATATTCATGCACATAAAAATCAAGGTATAAGTGTCTACAAGAAAAGGAATAAAATGATTTGTATAGTTTTAAGTTTCTATCAACTGCTCTAGTTCTCATTTTAATATACTAAGAGAATGGCACATGCGACTCATATGAAGGGTGGCTGTATGTTTTCTTTTATAATGGGTGAAATCTTAACCATACGTTAGTGGACAACTTTATTATTAGGGTTTCAAAATTTCTGTTGCATTATTTAAAATATACTATCGGGACCCTTTAAACCAAAAGTTGATTATTCATTGAGACAACGGGTGAAATATTAACATACATGATGCCCTGAGTAAAAACAGTGGGCATACAGTGGACCTGGTTAAAATTTGAAAGCGCGCTAAGAGTAAGAAGGCTCAACTATCAGGGAGTTGGCAAGATCAAATACCTAAGATGTGGTGAAAACCTGAAAGATCATCACGTGAAAAATTGACAGGCAAATTGGACGTGACGAAAACCCAAAATGACACTTTGGTAAAATTAGTTAAAAATAAAACTAAATTATTGATTTAGGTAAGCACGAGTCCAAGCAAAGGTAGATATGACAATCACAATGTTTCGAGATCCTTCAACCATACTTAGACTTAGGGTAGAATCTCCTCCAAACACTTTTTAAATATATTATATCCCCCAAGACTCTATTTGAAAAGGTCATCAGGTACCATATGCCGTGTTAAAGTACCTGATTCGTGCAATCCAAAGCACCAAAATACAAACAACGAATCATATAGATAGGTTGGTGCGAAAGATTTTTTTATTTTATTTCTTCCATAGATAGTTCTATTTGCCTTTTCAAATTAAAAAAAATAAAAATAGGTGCACATGTATATAAATAAATGAACACCCAACCAAAAACCATATTCATCTCTGTAGGTTGCATGACTAAAGCCATTGGTGTCTCCTTAGGGGCACCCAACGAAACAGTAACCTCAGGACATTACCTAGGTGAGTCTCTCCCTCTTTATACTAACTTTTCAACTCTTTGACTAAAATCAATCACTTTTTCTTTACAAGACACCCTTGTCTCCCACAAGATTGTTGTGTCAATTAAAAAATTGCCTGAAGATGGACATCGAGCAGTGAGCCCATCTCAATAAAATCTGATCTTGATCACATCCACTGGATTGATTGGTTATATTTATCTTGAAAAATAAAATAAAAAATTGCAATAAAAGCTTACTCCGATCATAACCATTGCAATCCCCAGTGAAAATGAGATCAAGTCAGACTTATTTAATTTTTTTAAAGGCCAAAATAAAAAAACACATGACGAAGCCTCCCTATGAAATCAAGCAGATATTTTCAAAATAAATGCCCTAGAAAAATCTTTCAAAAGTATTTTACAATAAAAACCCACGGAACAATGTTCTATAAATGAGGTCTTCTTTTAAAAAATTTAAAATTTAAAATTTTAAAAAGTACACATGTGCACGTATCTAAGGTACTGGGCGCTCTTCCATTCTTCCCGGTGGGTACTGACGCAACAATAATAATTGGTTTTGGGTTTATTATTATTTTTTTTTCTGAATTCTTAACCTCCTCTGAAATCACAAGTGGAACATGGGACAACCAATCTAAACTTTCAGTGTCAACTTGATCATCTATGAATGCAAAGCGATTACATCTAGGCTAGAACAACCATACTTCAATCTATGGGAAAGCCTATTATAATCAAATTGTCAAAGTCAAAAACTCAAGTGGCAAAAGGAAAACTCAGGTGACTCTAGTTCGAGACACTTATTAATCCTAATGCATTTGTAATGTAGGATATCCGTAAAGTCGTAGAACACAAGCAACTACGTGTTACAAACGACCTATCTTACAAGTGATCCCGAGAGATCGTGCAACATAAAAAACAAACCTTTCATATCCAAGCAGGTTACCCTCATGAGGCTGCAAAATACGTAAGGCCTCTACCATAAAAAATCCAGACTCACAGACACACTTGATGTATAAATACCGATCATGGTGTGAAAGAGTTACGATTTGATATCTCGTAAAGCTGTAGAAAGTGCATGGACAAATCACGACATTTTCTCCAACCCTCGGAAGATGCCCTAGCTAATCTTCAACTAGACGATCATTTTGACAATGACACTTCGGTTGGAATAAACCAGACCGCGTCTATGTCTGCTAACCCAGAAGGTGGGGTATCCACTCACTTTAGTATTCAGTTGCCCACAACTTTTCCCAAAGGGAGGGTATCTGTCGACACCCCACAGAAATTGAGATTAAACTACTCTTTTGATCTCGACTGAGCTTCGATAAAATAATTCTTGGGCAATTCAAGGACTGTTGAAAATCCAATCGATCAGGTGGGCATGACTCTTGGTACGTCGCAGTAACGATCAACGGACTTGATCAATTGAGTTGGAACTTAACAAATCAAATCTCAATTGATCATTCTGACGCTATGGGAACCCTGATTAGTACCTTAGAATCATCTCCATCTGACTCGTAAAACATCGCGAATCCAAATGGGTCACACATTTAAGGTTCCCGGCACCTCCCAAACGCAACCAACAGACTGACAAAATAAAACCACGAGCTCGTAGCAAGCCGACAGTGATGTCATCATCCCCGCTCCTATTTTTCGCTCCTATAGGTGTCTAGGAACCCATTCTAGATTGCCACATAGATCGTCGACCAGCCACTAGCCGACGGACACCTGACAGTGACCAAAGATTTATATGCTCTCAAACAGATTTTGTATGGTAAATTTTTTCCAAGTGTCCAACATTGGCCAACTGCTAGCTGATGATTTCTTTTTATAAATGCAGCTGCCTTTCGGTAGGACTAGAGAATAAAAAAGGGAGAGAATAGGTAGAGAGAGCCAGAAGGAGTTGAAAGAGTCATCAGGGGCAAGCCCTCTTCTCCAAAAACTTCAGAAATTTCTGATTGACGCTGAAGCCCTGCCCAACTAAAAGCCTGAATATTCAAAGCCACATAGAAGAAGACACTGAAGTCAAAAGAGTAAGGTTGGAATACGAGATATCTAACCATCCATTTTTTTATTTTATTTTATTTATTTATTTATTTATTGCAGAAAAGGGTGTCGAGTTTTGTTGGGGGCCTTGCACAAAACCTTAGGATCTAGCCCTCCAGAACAAACCAAAATTATGGATAATAAAGCAATGAAAATAATCAATGCATCAATCACACACCACACAAGAGATTTTTACGTGGAAAACCCTCAAAGAGGTAAAAACTACGGGACCTCATCCAGATCAACAATGAACTATGAAGTAGAATGTTACAAACTTTTTCACTCACGTAGGAGTGGATAAACAATGAGAGAAATAAAGAAAATGGAGAGATATCACCGATTACGAGGACATAGAAGCGCTGAGATATAGATTGCACAGTAGATAACCTCCACGAGCATAATCTCCCTTCTATAAGCTTCCTCTCTCTCTTTTCTTCTCTCTCTCACCTTTGATAGCCCTAAACCCTTTAGCAAATCCCTTATAAAGCTTTAGAAAACCCTCTTGTTGTACCTAGAAAGCCCTAGGTACCTCCTATTTAAGGTTTTAGGAAACTCCTTTCTGCATCCCAGTTGCAAAAGGACTTACGACACAAAATCCATGCAAAATTGTGGAACGAATCTGCATAACTACGACTGGTCGTGACGAACCTTCGACGGGTCGAGCACCTCCCACGACCGGTCGAGCACCTCCCACGACCGGTCGAGCACCCCGGAGAAAAATAGCCCAAGTCGCTGGACTTTAAGTCGTGCCACGGCTCGACTCCTACGACTGGTCGAGACCAGCCTTCGACCGTTCTAGCAGGGCTCTCGATCGGTCGACGACGGGTAAAAAAAACCCATCAAATCTCTCCCTTTTTGACCCAAGAGGGATCCACCTTCTTCAAGCCAGCCAGGTTTCTACAATCCTCAAACTTGCCCTTGAGCAAAGCTTTGGTCATCATGTTTGACCTATTATCGTCCATGTGGACCTTCTCAAGCTGTAACACTTTCTGTTCCAAAGTATCCTTGATCCAGTGATACCAAATCTCTATGTGCTTCGACTTGGAATGCTGACTTGGATTCTTGCTCAAGTGTATAACACTTTGACTATCGCAATAGACCACGTGCTCCTCCTGCTTTAGGCTAAGTTCCTGTAGGAACCTCTTCATCCAAAGCATCTCTTTACATGCCTCTATGACTGCAATGTACTCGGCCTTTGTCGTCGACAACGCTACAACCTTCTGTAATTTGCTCTGCCAGGAAACCGCTCCCCCTGCAAACGTGAACATGAACCCCGATGTAAACTTCCTGAAGTCTATCTCACCTGCCATATTTGCATCTGTGTAGCCCTCTAACACAGGTTTACCATCACCATAGCATAGGCTCAACCTGGATGGGCCTCTTAGATACCGCAATATCCATTTCACCGCTGCCCAATATTCTTTGCCAGGATTGGCAAGATACTGGCTGACAACACCAACCGCATATGTTATGTCTGGGCGTGTACACACCATAACATACATCAAACTTCCTACAGCTAACATATATGGTATCTTCTACATCTCTTCCACCTCTGTCTTCGTCTTGGGATACTGCCTGTCGCTCAATCTGAAGTGACCATCCAGTGGAGTACTAACCGGCTTTGCTGCATTCATATTAAACCGCTCTAAGACTTTCTCAATATACCGCTCTTCTGATAGCCAGAGCTTCCTGCTGCTTCTGTCACGGGTTATCTCCATTCCTAGGATTTGTTTAGCCGGGCCCAAGTCTTTCATCGCAAAAGACTTGCCCAACTCCTGTTTCAGCCTGTTGATCTTCTTGAGGTCTTTTCCCATGATGAGCATGTCATCAACGTATAAGAGCAAAACTAAGAAATCACCATCTAAGAACTTGCGCATGAACACACAGTGGTCCGACTCCATTCTGTCATATCCATGCTTCATCATAAACGAGTTGAACTTCTTGTACCATTGTTGTGGAGCTTGTTTCAGCCCATACAAGCTCTTCCTCAGCCTACACACTATATGCTCTTTGCCCTTGACTTCGAACCCCTCTGGTTGGTGCATATAGATCTCTTCTTCCAGGTCACCATGGAGAAATGTAGTTTTAGCATCTAACTGCTCTATCTCCAGATTCATGCTAGCCGCCAACCCAAGCAACACCCGTATGAATGTCATCTTCACCACTGGTGAGAATATCTCCTCGAAGTCTATGCCTTTCCTCTGACCAAACCCTTTTACAACAAGTTTGGCCTTGAACCTCGTTTGTGAATTCTTCTGCTCAATCTTCTTTCTGAACACCCACTTGTTTCTCAAAGCTTTCTTGCCCTTAGGCAATTTCACCATATCATAAGTGTGGTTCTTATGCAAGGATTCCATCTCTTCTTGCATAGCTTTCAACCACTCACCCTTATGCTCGTCGGCTAGGGCCTCAGAATAATCTTCTGGCTCTCCCCCATCAGTCAGCATGCTGTACTCATATGGCAAGTACCTCTTGGACAACTGTCTGTCCCTAGATAACCTCCTCACCTATGGCTCAACAAGTGGATCAAGTGGGGCTGCTCCCCTGGTCCATCTTCTGAAGGAACTCCCTTGTCCTCTGCACCTTGCTGTACCCCTCCGTCATCAGGCACCACAGGAGGAGTAACCAGATTCATGTCCTCTAGCTCACCTGAACTAGGCTGGTTCTTCTCTGGCTTACCAATGTCTTCTATACACTGATCTTAAAAAAAAACCACATCTCTGCTCCTGACGAGCTTCCTCTCGGTTGGATCCCATAACCTGTAACCGAACTTTTCATCACCGTACCCTAAGAACACACTCTGCCTGATCTTCATATCGAGCTTGGACCTCTATCCTTTGGTACATGAACGGATGTCCTGCATCCAAACACCTGAGATGACTGTACGATGGATCCTGTCCAGTCCATACCTTCTCAGGTACTTCTCCATTCAACGGGGCAGATGGAGACCTGTTTATCAAATACACCGCCGTGTGCATTGCTTCTCCCCAGAACGTCTTGGACAATTTCGCATGGGATAACATGCATCTGATTCTCTCAACAATGGTGCGAGTCATTCGCTCAGCTACACCATTATGCTGAGGGGTCTTGGGAACCGTCTATTCATATCGTATACCCAGGGACTTGCAGTACTCATGAAAGTCGCCAATATATTTACCACCATTGTCAGTGTGGATGCACTTCAATGGTCTACCTGTCTCTCTCTCTTGACCATAGCATGAAACAATTTAAACACACCAAAGATCTCGTCCTTGGATTTCAAAGCATAAACTCAAACCCTCTTAGATGCATCATCTATAAAAGTAACAAAATACAATGCCCCACCCAAGGTTTTTATCCTCATAGGACTACAAACATCAGAATAAACCAAATCTAATGCATGTACTTTATTAACATGAGAAGCAGATTTAATATATGAAACTCTATGTTGTTTCCTTGATAAACAATCAAGACAGGTTTTGAGAGGTGTACCTATCACGCCTGGAAGGAGCCGCTTCCTTGCTAGTAGCTGAAGTCCTTTTTCACTCATGTGGCCTAGATGCCTGTGCCACATGTCAATAGTTGAATCTTTCGCTGCGTTCAACCCACCCTTGCACATACTGACACTTGCCTTGTAAAAGGTGCAACACTTCTTTCCTCTGGCCACAATCAACGAACCCTTGATGAGATTTCATCGCCCACCAGCAAACCGGCTTTCATAGCCATCATCATCCAACCTTCTCGTCGACATCAAGTTGAGGCGAAGGTCTGGGATGTGCCTCACATTCCTGAGAACCAATGTGCAGCCTACATCAGTCTTCACACAAATATCACTGACTCCCACGATTTTTGATACGCCAGAATTTTCTATCTTTACAGTCCCATAGTCACCTGACTTGTAGCTTATGAAGAAGTCCCTGGGTGGAGTTGCATGAAAAGAAGCTCCCG
The DNA here is from genome assembly GCA_030180095.1 of Magnolia changhungtana. Lineage (NCBI taxonomy): Eukaryota > Viridiplantae > Streptophyta > Magnoliopsida > Magnoliales > Magnoliaceae > Magnolia > Magnolia changhungtana. The sequence goes on from JASAUF010000096.1 coordinate 2,962,007, forward strand.
AGTCTATTACCCAGTCGGTGTCCTGACTTGTAGCCGTGAGATATACATCATGATCTGTAGAAAGAATAACTACAACGTCGCCATCTTAAGCGACCGCAGTGGAATCTGATTCATCTTCCTTCCCTTTTCCTTTCTTGTCGTTCTTTTTACCACGACATTCATGCTTGTAGTGGCCCTTCTTGCCACAATTCTAGCAATCAACATCTTTTTTGTTACTCGACTTGTCTCTTGATTTATCTTGGGCCTTCCCACCCTTCCTGTTCTTTCCTCTCCCCCGTTCATGTGTCACAAGAGCCTCTTGCTGAGTAGACCCCTGAGACTTCCTCTTTGTCTCCTCGTTGAAGAGACAACTGGTTACCTGTTCCATGGATATCTTTCAGTCTGGTGCGGAGTTACTTAGAGACACCACCAATGTCTCCCAATTGTCAGGCAATGAACTAAGCAATAGTAAAGCCTGCAATTCATCATCCAGAACCATCTTCATAGAGCAGAGTTGGTTTACTATATTATTGACCTCATTCATGTGTTCGGCCATAGAACCACCATCTTTGAACTTGAGATTCACAAGTTGTCTTATCAGAAAAATCTTATTACCGGCTGTCTTCCTCTCATACAACCCTTGTAATTTCAGTCATAGGCTAGCGACTGAGGTTTCTATAGACACATGACGGAACACAGAATCATCCAACCATTGTCTAATAAACCCCACTGCCTTTCGGTCCATCTTCTTCCAATCATCATCAATCATATCCTTGGATTTTGCTGATATACCTAAAATTGGAGAATATAGGTCCTTACAATAAAGCAAGTCATCCATCTTAGCCTTCCATATGGTCCAGTTAAAACCATTGAGGCTGATCATCCTTGATGAGTCACCTTTCATAATTCAAAGCCGATCCTACCCGTTCAATGAACTTAGCTCTGATACCACTTTGTTGGGGGCCTTACATAAAACCTTAGGATTTAGCCCTCCAGAACGAATCAGAATTATGAATAATCAAGCAATGAGAATAATTAATGCATCAATCACACACCACATAAGAGATTTTTACGTGGAAAACCCTCAAAGAGGTAAAAACCACGGGACCTCGTCCAGATCAACAATCCACTATGAAGTAGAGCGTTACAAACTTCTTCACTCACACAGGAGTGGATAAACAATGAGAAAAACAAAAAAAAAGGAGAGATCTCATCGATTATGAGGACATAGAAGCACTGAGATATAGATTGCACAGTAAAAAATCTCCACGAGCATAATTTTCCTTCTATAAGCTTCCTCTTTCTCTTTTCTTCTCTCTCTCACCTTTGATAGCCCTAAACCCTTTAGTAAATCCCTTGTAAAGCTTTAGAAAACCCTCTTGTTGTACCTAGAAAGCCCTAAGTATCTCCTATTTAAGGTTTTAGGAAACTCCTTTCCGCATCCCAGTTGCGAAAGGACTTGCAACACGAAATCCGTGCAAAATCACGGAACGAATCTGCGTAACTACAACTGGTCGTGATGAACCTTCGACCGGTCGAGTGCCACCCACGACCGGTCGAGTACCCCAGAGAAAAATAGCCCAAGTCGCTGGACTTTGAGTCGTACCACGGCTCGACTCTTACGACTGGTCGAGACCAGCCTTCAACCGGTCGAGCAGGGCTCTCGACCGGTCGACGACGGGTCAAAAAAACCCATCAGGTTTCTTATTTTCCTTTTCACATTTTAAATCAACTTGCATTCCAGTCCACGCATCCTAGACACATCAAAAGCACACACTCACTTTCTTTAACTTTTATTCTGCAATACTCTCTCTTGTCCATCCTTTTTTAAATTAAAAAAACTTATCCGGGGTCTTAAACCCTACGCGGTAAGGCTAGGTACTGTTTACTTTCTCTTTTTGCATGTTCAGAGTCTTAAATTACACGAAGCACAAATAGAAGAAATAATGTTGAAATTCTCCCTAAAACAATGTAAGATCCCATAAAGTAAAGACTACGCATTTTTAGGGCGAATAAGGGTACCTAACTCGTTCCTTTTTCATAACTGAGGCTCTTACTCAGAATCGACTATCATAGATCAATCATACGAGTCAGTTAAGTTGATGAATTTCATGATTCCCCGACCTTTAAGTGATTCTACGGTTTCTAGTTGATTGTAGATTCTAAAGTTTCATTTGGCTAGTGGCAACTTTGAAAATCAAACACATTTTTACATCTAAGTAAATTCTACACCTGATTTGTGCAATTGATAAGCAGAAGTGAAGGCGACCGCTTACACGGCGGGTGGGGTTCATAAGTGTTTTTGACTATGTTACTTTTGTTCTTCTCTGCAAAGGTGACGTCACACACATACATGCATGTGCAAAGAACCACCATGCACCGATAAATAATTAATGAGCAAACATGCGATGACTTGTCATTAATGGCCACTCGCCTGCGCCTCGAGCTCCAACGATCATCCCTTATCTCTTTATAAATACACTTCTTGTTTCTCATTTTACACAAAAAAAAAAATCTTCTCATCTTTTTCTCTGGTTCTTCTCTGAATTTTATCCCTACATCCTTTCTTATGGGCAAATTAAAAAGAGCAACTTGAGTTCATATGGCTGAGATCATGCATACACCTGATCACAACTATTCATCTTGGAGGAAAGTTATTGTATCTTGAGAGCATAGTTGCTAAGACCCTATGTATAGTGTAACATGCGTCAGCTCTTGATGATGGTCAAATATTACATATCAGACCCCAATTATTACCTGATTTCACGTACATGATAATGCTTAATGTCATATTTTAATTGTGTTTTTATTAAAGGATGTAATCAGGAGCATGGACTGAAAAAGAGTATTAAAAGTATGGATTTAACACTCTGAAGTAACCAAAGTAAGAGACGGACTCCAGATGATTAAGAATGAAGGATTTACACGCCAAAGATCCGAGGAAATCAAGCTGTTCACGTTAAAGAGGCCCAAAAGTCATCCAAGATGCAAGATCACAGGGTTCTCGCCATCCATTCGGCTCGAAACTTCATAAATAGGATGTGGGCCATAAATTAACCGTACATATCAAATTTCAGCCCTCAGATCATTATGAAAGTGCCCCAACAGACAAATCATCCCATTAATCTCCAATTTGAGGCCCGCTGGATATCTGAATATACATCTACTTTTGTCCCGACGGTTAAAATAATATGAAGAAAAGGATGGATGGTGCAGATTTCGTACAAACATCACAGTAGGCCCATATGTGCAACGTGTGTACATGGTGTACACACGTGCTCGAGACGCACCAAATTGGTCAGCAGCGCTGACTGCCTTCCAAACAGCAGCACCCGCGTCTCCTTCTTAAAAACGAAACTTTCCGTTTTTCATGCAGCGTAACGGATGGATGGCGTCCGCTTTGTGGACGCTAGTAGGCCTTATACATCATCTGAAGGGAAGATCTAATCCGTCCATCTTGTAGAGGGGGAAAAACCCTTCAAAACAATGCTGATATTTTATACCCATGTGTGCACACGTGTGCGATACAGAGGCCATAAAAAGGCTGCCAGTCAGCGTTCAAAAGTGATTTTATCATGATTTCTCCTCTGGGCCGCGTTAATGGGCGTTCAAAACCACCCGTTCTTGACTAAAATTTCGTCCTGAATCCAATGGACGGGGTGAATTTTGTCACGCCCCAAACTCGGAAACCGGGCTCACAAAATTTCCGATCGCCGAATCCGGTGCCGACAGCCTCCGTAGAACCCCATTCTCGGTTCCGAGCGCCCATACGCTAGGTTCCGATCCTGGGATGCTACAAGGAGGATTTTAAACATCGGTTTAGTTCGTAATAAGCATAACCAAAGGCATAACCCATAAACAACAACCAAAAACTCTATCACATTTTCACTATGATCAAAAACTTTACAAGTACAATGCACATAAAGGAAAATACAATGAGAATGGACAAAAAGCTCCAAAAAGATCTGCTCTGCGCTCCTGCCTCAGCGCTGCTACGTCCTCGCGTTACCTGCACGCAACGGTCGTACATAAGCTTATAGAAAGCTTAGAGGGTGGTGAAAGTGTGTGCGCAAGGTAGTAATGCAGATATATAGTATCAGAGTAATGCAGAATATGCTGGTGAATCCATGAATATCGTTAGCCGTACCAAGGCTATGCGATGCAAGACATGAATGATGTCGGCCATACCAAGGCCATGCGATGCGAAATATAACTCAAGCATACAAATCCTCATCTAAGTCCACATATCAGTATAGCTCAAAATTTGGGATATCACCGGGGTCTAGTACACTTTAAACCAGATTGCCGCCCCATCAAGCGCAATAAGGTAAGTGGAAGAGACCTCACTACCCGCCTGCCAATATCGGGCTCGGCTCGTCCATAGCGGACCCATTCCTCGAGCTGGTCAAACTCAGCCTAGCATTGCCCCCTCCTCTCGGGCGGGTAAGGCCGTTCCCCCTTCCAACTGACCACGACACAGTGGAAAGCGCAGCCTCCTGGTAATCGGCCATCGACGCTCATGCACCCACTCGGTCTAGACGTTGGAGCAACCTCTTGGTACCATAAGGGTTTAGGGACTTTCACCCAGGGATATCTATAGCACCCCATGTAGAACATGATTTTCGGTATCCAATCCTGCCAACCACGATATGCCTGTGGAGGCTACGGCCCTGATGTCGCTAGGGCGTACAGTTCCATATCACACAATTCGAATGCATGAATCACACATCCAGTCATGCAACAATCCTGCGCGTACCGTGCGCTCATGTGGGACAACACCGCCTATCCGGGAGCCCCTAAACAATCTGCCCGAAGGCATATGCTATGATCAATCACTTCCCATATCAAGCATGCATATGATGCGTATGATCATGAATCATGGAACTATACTAAACATGTCATAAATTAGTGAACTATCCTTACAATGCAGATGGGCCTAAACATAGACGGCCTATACACAACCAGCACGGGCCTATCAATGGCCCTAGGGAGAGTCATAATGCGGACATTTAACCAACACTATACTACAATGTGGACGTCAAACCAACATTGCTCCCAAGGCATTGCCCGTCGTAAACATCATTATATAAACCCTGTTGGGATCACACATTGCAATGGACCTTAGGTACATCCCATTGGGCCTTAAATACATCAAATGGGCCATATCACATGGGCCTTACATTCATCAAACGGGTCGCATTAATGGGCCTCACCAACAGGCCTTATGTACATTGCAATGGGCCATAACCCATGGGCCTTAGAATGCATCAAAATGGGCCTCAACCACGGCCACAAATACATCGAATGGGCCTTATAATATGGGCCTTTCATTCACATCAAAGCGGGCCTCAACTGATGGACCACAAATAAACCAAGATGGGCCTCATAACATGTATCAAAGTGGGCCCATTTAAACTATAGATCTGACACATTCTTTAACTCATGCCAACAACAATGAGCTTCTAAGATGGTTGGACGGATTGGATGCAACCCAGGTATCATGGTGGGGCCCATGAAAGCCCACCATCCGATATATTACCTAATATAATATAATATATTTGTATATATAATATATATATATAATAATATATACATATATATATACAATAATATATATATAACTATATATATAATAATATATATATATATACACACACGCACCCACGTACACACCCACACGCACACACACGCATGTACACACGCACACACCCACGCGCACACACACGCATGCACCCACGTACACACCCACCGTCCACTGGACGGTGGGAATATTACACATACAACACTGTGGGCTCCACGGTGGGATAAAACACAGAAATCATGTGGGCTTCACGTGGGGCCCACCGTAATGTTTATCTCTCATCCAACCCGTTCATAAGGTCACGCAGACCTAGATGAAGGGTAAAAATAAATTTCGGCTTGATCCAAAACTTCTGTGGGCCCAAAAAGTGCTTCAATGGCAGAAAGTTCCATTCACACTGTTTCCTTTGGTGTGGGCCACCTGAGCTTCGGATGGACCTGATCTTTGGAGGGGGCCCACCTCAGGAGGTGGCCCACCCAACAAACAGTTTGGATGACAAATCAGCATTATAGTGGGGCCCACTCCAGGAGCCGTGGGTGGCGCCTTCGCCGACCGACCGCAAGAAAAAGGCGGCGAGCGCGTGCGGCGCCCGACCCTCGGAAGCTGAGCCGGCAGTCTTAGAAGAAACGGCCGCTAGTTTTCCCCTTTTTTTTTGATTTTCAAGGAAAAATTGCATGTGGGGCCCGCTACCGGAGAATCCACTCCGTCCAGTGGATTCTATGGCTCGGAATACACCAAACCAGTCTAATATTAGGTATTTTCGGCGTATAGAAACAGAAAGGTGGGCCTGACTAGCCTTGAACAGTAGGAAGTACAGTTTCCTATGGTATGGTCCGCCTGGTTATCGGATTGACCTCATTTTTTGGCTCAACGCCTAAAATGAGCCAAAGAATAGGATGGACGGCATGGATCGAACCCTTACATCAGGGTGGGGCCTGCATGAGCGGCCCACCTAAAACCTTTTTCTCTACTGACGCCAAAACCTCCTGTGTGAAGTGAGGTATCCTTCACTCGGTCGGCCAGTGAGCTGGGTGTGGGCCAGCGTTGCAACGAGGTGTCTTCACTCGGTCTACTACCAGAGCAAGGGTGCTGAGTGGGCCCACCTCAGTTCACATTTCCCCAACAGCCACTCCCACTGTTAGCCACCTCAAGGTGGGCCCCCAATAGATGGTTGAGATGGCACAAAACATCAAGGTGTGTCCCACATAGATGGGGTCCACCAAAAATGGCATGGATGATAACATACATATTAGGTGGGCCACAATCATAGAAAGAGAGAGAGAGGGAGAGAGGGAGACATCGGCAATATTGGAGGGGCCCCGCCACTATGGGCCCCTCTTGAATTTAAGCATACATCAAGGTGGGTCCTACTACATGGACCTTTAAATCAATAAAATGAATGAAAAACGAAATCTACGATCACCCATCGGCTTCTTCTTGGTCCCAAGGCTTCCTTTGCTCCTTTACTTCAATTCCGACGGAGGAGATGGGGTTTGGATGGTTGAGATGGAAGATGGAAGGGTTGGAAGAGGTGGGCCACACTTGTGGTTTTTTGGGAGAGATGGGAAGGGCTTGGACGTGTGAGGATTTGGAGTTGCTTGGAAAGTGTTTTGAAAAAGAAAAGAAGAGAGAAACTTGTAAAGGGAGATGGGTGATGGATGTGGTGTGATGGATGTAAGAGCATCTTTTTGACTTTGTTGGCCATTTGTGTAAGAGAGGCATGGCTTGTGTAAGAACTTTTTGACTTTGAGGCTTATTTGGGAAAGGGTGAAAAGTAATTGATTGATGGGATTGATTGATGGGTGATTGATGTGACATCTCGTTGAGATTCTCTTGGGTTTCGCAACGAGTGACGTTTTCCTCGCACCGAACGCTGACCCTCATCTCTTGACCAGAGAATCTGATTGGCGCGCGAGTCGCGGCATCGAAACCGCGGCGACGGTGCGGTCGCAAGGGTATAAGTCTCGGGTTGAGTTAACTCGAGTTGACAACGTGTGAATCAGGGTCGCGCGCAACGCCGGTTAAGGGTCGAAGGTTACCGGAATTCGACCGGAAGATCGCGGAACCTACGGGCAGTACGGTCAGGATACGGTCTTCTGATTTCCCGAGAAAAACAATTGTGGGGGCCGCCGATCACGCTGACAAAGAGTGCGAAAGCTTTCGCACATTCGCGAAATCTAGTTTTTCAGGCGGTTGTGGCCCACCATCTTTGATCATATGATAGATCTGAACCGTCCATCGTGTAGACCATCTCAAAACGTCCCAGGAGACGTTGATTTTACTGACATCAGGCGAGGAACATGAGAGTTATGAAGCCCCGAACTTGGCCGCGAAAAGGCTTTCGCTGCGCGTGCGACAACTTTCCAAATCCAATTTTCACCACTCCAGCAGCTATAAAAAGAGATGCAAAATGTGGAGATAGAGATCTTTTGGAGGCTAGAGCTTGGGGAGAGCTAGAAAGAGAAGAAAGAGAAGAGAGGGAGAGAAAGAGAAGAGAGAGAAGGGAAATATTTTTATTGTTTAAATCTTATAGTTCCTTCTTTTCATTTGATATTATGGATTGCTAATCTTTTAGCTAGGGCTGAGATGAAGCCCCTAATTTGAATAATGCTGTGTATATGTTGATTTTATCCTAATTGGATAGATTTGTTTCTTTCTCTAGTGTTCTTTCCTGAGATTTTTGTATTTCTCTATTCTATGAGCTTAACCAAAGTCTAGATGTGGATGTTGTTTGGAATATTATTCTAGGTGCTTGTGTCTGACCATGAACAGGTTTTCTATAGAGGAAGAAACAGGAATCGACATCTCTCCATGCCTGACCATAGATGGAAAGATGTGATCCATATGCTTTAAGGAATTATACATTCTATGTGCCCGACCAAAGACATAGAGTGCGCTTTATTTATTTTGATATCAATCTGAATTAAGGTGAATCAATAGGTAAAACAAGGATTAGGATAATTAGGAGTGGATTCGAAAGTCCTAGTCTTCTCCTTGATTGGATTTTATTCATTGCTCTCGGTTATATATCCTTTTAGATTATTTTTCTTAATCATTACTTAAACTCTTTGTTGGATTAGTTAAGAAGAGTCTTAAATTTTGAATTGTGACAACCAGTCCTCATGGGAACGATCTCGTAATACGTACCATATTTACATCTGATTCGTATACTTGCGAGTTTAAAAATCATTTAAATCAGAGCTCTCCAGAGATTATTTATATTACTTCTTGTTTATGATAATTTGATTTCTACTTTATCTCTTTACAAGAACTAACAACACATACCCATGGGCTTGCGATGAATGCCCTTGAGATCTTGCACAATAGCAAAACTAGATGGAATCACTTACATTAGCCGAGGTTAGATTTAACTACCCATTTTAAGAGGTTTGATTTACCGCTTTCGGTCCAAATAAGTTGATGCCCATTGCATCCCTCCTCTAACATGATCAAAATGTCCTTATAAAATTTGAAAATGATGAATGTAACATCATCGTCATAGAATAGTTTGGGGGATAGAAAATAATTTCTAATATGTCACTATGAGTCATGCCATTGTAGTATTGTGTGGATAAAAGAGAAGATATCTTCTTTTTCTTCTCAAAAATTGTGATTGAGTCCATAAAGAGAAAGAACTCTCTCTTAAAAAAAAATAAGAAATAAAAGAAATAAAAGTGATATTATTGATGAAAGTCTCAATAAAGCCTATTTACAAAGCCCTCTAATACGATTTATATAAACACTAAAACTAAAATTTATAACTTTACAAAATAATAAACTTTTTTTAAAATATTAATTTATTAAAAATAGTAAATAACTTTTAAACTGACTTCAACTCTTTCCCATCATTCAAAAAAAGACTTTAAGCTAATCACGGACACTTGTAATCCTAAAATACTCTAAAAATAATAAAATAGTAAATTTTGACTAAAAAATTAAAATTAGTCCTTAAAATGACTTTCTTTTTCCTTCGAAAACTATTTGGGCGCCAATTCCCAAGACACATATCTCGTTGATAGCTTTAAAACATCATATGTCATATGCATAAAATGAATAACCAATCGCAAAGTTGTGGTCGTTAGAAGCTATAATGCATACTCAACCCTTGATCAAACTTTATAACTCATTTTTTTAAATTCTAACCATTTATGTAATTGTCCATGATATTGTCCTTGCATGGTATCCACTTGCTTGATAGATTTATTTTGTACTCCATTTTGCATCAACTTCAAGATAATTAAGCTTTAGGAGGTCCACATTTTAAAAAAAAAATTATGTAAGAGGGCTTTGTTTCTTCAGGAAAGCACATGTAGACAAGATTAGATTCAGTGAATCGGACCCACTTTTGTAGTCTTGAGTCAGTAAAGATTCAGTGATTAGGACCCACTTTTATAATATTGAGTCAGTAAAGATTCAGTGACTCAATGGACTCGTGTAGTCTTGAGTTAGTACTTAGTATGCACTAGCTTGAATTGAGGTTAACTCCCAGTATCAAATTAGATCATGTACTATTAGTCTGAGTTGACTCAAAATTAGATCATGTGTTACCAATCCCTCCTGACTTAGGCAAGTCCCACTGAACAATGTTGGGTTCGAATCCTTACCTTAGTGGTAGACTCTGAGGAGTTTCAACACGAGGTCTTGGGTTCGATACCCATAGGTGGTGAAATCCCACCACGGCGTGCATGGGTGCGTCTGTTAAAAAAAAAAAAAAAAAAAAAAAAAAAAAAAAAAAAGAACAACAACAACAACAACATAGGATAATGTTAAAATCATTCGTGGAAGATTACACTTTTTTATGTCATATAGAACCCATCTGAATGTTAGAATCATTCATGCAAAATTAAGCTTTGTCATAATTTTGGGACTCGGACCACTTTTAAAATCTCGGGTCATTAAGGGCATGTTTGGTCCATGGAATTAAATGGTATTGAATTGTATTAGATGGGATTAACAATATTATTACACATGATTGCATGTCTTAAGATACAATGGTATTTTAGCCATTCAATCCCATGTTTGGGATAAATTCTTGCTATGGGAAAAGAATTGGATTAAGCAAAATCCTATTTAGTGGACCATGGAATTGTAATCAACTAGCCAAATTCACAACGGATGCTGGTCACTTGTACATGCTTATATCATTAGATTATCATGTATAAAGGGTATATATGGATGGATAGCATGGATAAACACATGCATCAATGTGGGGTCTACATGTGTAGTGGATATCAAAATCCATGAAAATCCTACACGGGACCAAATGCAATTCTATCCACTTAATCCCAACCTTTTCCATCCTTCCCAAACACCCAATGGAATTTGCACACAACCAAATGTAATTCCATCCCCCCAAATCCCATTTAATACCCACCTAATCTCTTGTAAGGGCCCACCCCACATCGGCCATCCATCTGGTCGACATGATATCATTTTAGGGCATGATCCAAAGAATCAAGCAGATCCAAAGGTGGACCCCATGATAGAAAACAGTGTGGAGAGAGACGCCCACCGTTGAAACCCACCTGAGGATCACCATCGAGTACATTTGTGATCCAACCCGTTCATGTGTTAATGTGGAAATGAAAAAAAGAAAAAACACATCATTCATACACTCGAAAACGGTTGTGGCCCTTACAAGGGATCAATGGTTGTCCTCGTCACTCAGTCCACTGTTCTCTGTCATGGGTCCACATCAAGCATTGGATCTAACTCATTCTTTAGATCATGCCTTAAAATGTAATATCTAAAAAGGGATGAACGGTGTAGATACATAACATACATCATGGTGGGCCCCACAGAAATTAGTCACTTCACTTCCGTAGGAAGTCTCGCATCAGCATATAATCCTAACCATTCCAAGGGACTAATTCAGACAAGTCGCATGGACTCAACCCAAGTATTAACATCATTCGTACGGTATTAAGCTTTTCATTTATTGTAGGTCTCCGACAAACGTCATTGGACAGGTGAGGCCGTTTTAATCTCTGGTCCTACTGATCTCCTCAACATTTGTGGTTTTTGCTCCTGCTGTGGCCCACAGATACCTGTTTGTTATGGGCAGGTAAAGTTGGTTGAGCTAGATTGGACCCATGCATCATTAAGAGAGATGAACGGTACTAGAAGCAATCAATGAGCCTAAGCATCTGAATCTTGATCTAGGCCATTTATTTGTTACACCTGAAATTAGGTCCAGGAAACGCTTGACGTCCCAAAAATGTTTCAGTGCGGAAGATCCTAGTCCTTCAATTACTGGCTTGCCAATTTAAGATCAGGAGAAATACACCGACGGTTTAGATAAAGAGCCCAAGATTGATGGCTAGGATCTTAAAATTTGGAATTTTTAAGTGTGCACCATCAGATCAACGGTCTGGATCAACGAACCATCAGGCCTATTTGCATACGCAAGACACAACACAAGAGGACACTATCCATGTGCTTGATGAATGGAGACCTTTATGTCTACATCACAATGCACGATATGTCTCTGAGAAAACAAACACACAAGGTCTCTGAGAAAACAAACACACAAGGATGCTCTACATCTTTGACTAATGGTCTCGTAATTACATCCCCACCTTCCTCTCTCATGGTGGGCCCCAAACGAACATCTTAGAAGTTGAGGGCCCACCAATGACTGAAGAGCATTGAAGTCTTATCACTTGCTTTGGTTTAGTCCAGGCATAAACCAAAGTTAGTTATGCCGAACACGTGAGTCTGCATGCCGAAATCAATGCAAATGTAAGTTCTAGAGCTGGGCATGAGCCGAGTCGGATCGAGTTAGGGCTGACCCGAATCGCTCCGGCTTTGAAATAGGCCTGACTTGAACTCGACCCAACTCGGTACTGAGTCCAGCATGGCTTGACCCGATTTGAGTCCGAGTCTAGCCTGGACTAATATGGACTGAGTCTGACCTGGTCAAAAGTACTGAGTTGGGTCGAGTTGGCATCCAATCGGATTGAGAGAGAGAGAGAGAGAGAGAGAGAGAGAGAGAGAGAGAGAGAGAGAGAAGGGTGGTGATGGTGCTAGGTGGTTGTCGGGCTGGAAAGGGAGGGGAGGAAGGGAGGGAGGGGAGAGAGAGAGAGAGAGAGGAGGGTGGTGGGTGGTGACGGACTTGGAAGAGGAGGAGGATGAGGGAGGGAAAGAGAGAATTTGGTTTAGGTCGGAATCGAGTGCCGCGGGTAAGATAAGAGATATTTAAAAATTATGGTTTTATTATTATTATTATTATTATATATATATATATACACACACACACACTTGAATCCGAGTCGAGTCGAGTCTAATCGTATTGAGTTTCGAATTGAGTTACTGAGTAACTCGAACTCAACTCGGTTTGAGTTCGGATTGGACGAAGCTTACTTGGTTAGGATTGACTCACCCATTCAGTTCAGATCGAGTCGGGTCTGAACGAGTCGAGTCGCCCCGTGCCCAGCCCTAACTATAACTCATCCATGGGAGGGGCACGACTTCCATGAATCCGGGATCCTTGACTGTGGGGCCCACCATGATGTACCTTTCTTAAATCCACGTCGTCCATCCATTTTGACATCCCAAAAAATGAAGCAGATCTAAATCTCAGGTGAACCATGCCACAAGAAACAATGGTGATTAGCCATTATAAACTTCTTGTGGGCCACACAAGTTTTGGATCAAGCTGATGTTTGTGTTGTCCCTTCATTCATCCAGGTCTTTGTGACTTTATCAACAGATTAGATTGGATGAAAAATAAACATTCGGTAGCCTCCAAAATGTTTTTAGAGAAATTTCCTACTGTACGACGCATTTATGGCCCACCAGCCATTTGAAGCCCACCTCTTTTCAAGCTTCCAAGAATACTCCCGTGTACGGCCGACTTTTCAAGGGACCAAAATACCCCCGTCATTCATTCCTTCCGGAAGCCGATTGGCTGCGGTGCGAAGACGAGCGTTGACGCTCCTCGACATGGGCCCCGCAATGATGTATTTATTATATCCACACCGTTCATCCATATTTCGAGATTATTTCAGAGCATTATCGGAAAAAACAATCATATCCAAAGATCAACTGGACCACACCAAAAATAGCAGCGGGAAGCTTGATTTTCACTGTTAAAAATTTCATAGGGCCCACCATAACATATATTTTCCATCCAATCTATTCATAAGGTCACAAAGACCTGGATGAAGAGGAAAAACAAATTTCATATTGATCTAAAACTTCTTTGACCCATTAAAGAATTTCAATGGTAGACATTCAATCCTCCACTGCCTTTTACGGTGTGGTCCACTTGATAGTTAGATCTGTCTTATTTTTTTTGTCTCAAGCCTTAATACGAGTTCGTCAAATAGATGGACGGTTTGGATATAACACATACATCATAATGAGACCCATAAAAAGCAGTAGGATTACAAGAGGGAAAAAATAAATAAAATTCCGTGATCTATGGCTACGGATTATAAATCCGTAGCCATATCCGTAACCCCTGCCATTTCGATATGTTCTTTTACATGTATGGAAGGTCTTTCGATTAATCGAAAAAGGTCCAGAATGGTCCAGCGAGTTTGCCTAAAAAATCCTACAATTTTCTATACATATAGAAGAGTATTCAATATGCATCAAAGGTGATTTTAGCAATAGCTACAGATTATAACCGTAGCCAAAACTGTATTCCATGCCCATCTATGAAATTTTTTTATTTTTTATTTTTTATTTTTATTTTTTTACATGGAGAGGTTTATTCTACTAACAATTTTTTCTAATACATATCTATATAAATATGTTTATATAAGCATATAAAATTTTTTCTCTCTCTCTTTTTTTTTTTCATTTCTTTATTTATTCATTTAACAAGAATATCTTCTAAACCAAAATTAGTTGATGTACCCTGTATGATTTTGGGGTAGGAGAAGCTACTTTAGCCAACCAACCTATTTATTTTTCAAGATTCCATCAGGTCGATGGTCAAAATTCCATTTCATTCACTTTGCGATCAATTTCAATCAGTTCGCGGTCAATTTCATTCATTTCATTTACTTCGCGATCAATTCCATGCATTTCACGGTCAATCCCGGCGATTTTGTTTTGATTCACGGACATTTCCATACATTTCACGGTCAATTCCCTTCACATCACGGTCATTTCCATGCATTTCACGATCAATTCGCTTCACTTCACGGTCATTTCCATGCATTTTACAGTCATTCCCGACAATTCCGTGCTGATTCACGGTCATTTCCACGCATTTCACGGTCAATTCCCTTCACTTCACGATCATTTCTACACATTTCACGGTCAATTCGCTTCACTTCATGGTCATTTCCATGTAGTTCACGGTCATTCCCGACAATTCCGTGTTGATTCACGGTCATTTCCACGCATTTCACGATCAATTCACTTCACTTCACGGTCATTTCCACGCATTTCATGGTCAATTTACTTCACTTCACGGTCATTTCCATGCATTTCACGGTCATTCCACTCATTTTATGGTCAATTCCCTTCACTTCACGGTCATTTCCATGCATTTCACGGTCAATTCGCTTTATTTCACCGTCATTTCCATGCATTTCACGGTCATTCCTGGCGATTCCGTGTTGATTCACGGTCATTTTCACGCATTTCACGGTCAATTCGCTTCACTTCACAGTCATTTTCATGCATTTCACAGTCGTGAAATGCATAGAAATGGCCGTGAAGTGAAGAGAATTAATCGTGAAATGCTTAGAAATGGCCGTGAAGTGAAGTGAATTAACTGTGAAGTGTATCGAAATGACCGTGAATGTAAACGAAATTGCCGGATATGACCGTGAAATGCATGGAAATGGCCATGAAGTGAAGAGAATTGATCGTGAAATGCTTGGAAATGGCCGTGAAGTGAAGTGAATTGGATCGTGAAAATCGTCGAAAAATGACCGTGAATGTAAAATGTAATTAGGATATGACTGTGAAATGCATGGAAATAGTCATGAAGTGAAGAGAATTGATCGTGAAATGCTTGGAAATGGCCGGGAAGTGAAGTGAATTGACCGTGAAGTGCATTGAAATGACCGTAAATGTAAACGGAATTGCCGGATATGACCGTGAAATGCATGGAAATGGCCGTGAAGTGAAGAGAATTGATTATGAAATGCTTGGAAATGGTCATGAAGTGAAGTGAATTGACCGTGAAGTGCGTCGAAATGACCGTGAATGTAAACGGAATTGCCGGATATGACCGTGAAATGCATGAAAATGGCCGTGAAGTGAAGAGAATTGACAGTGAAATGCTTGGAAATGGCCGTGAAGTGAACTGAATTGACCGTGAAGTGCATCGAAATGATTGTGAATGTAAACAGAATTGTCGGATATGACCGTGAAATGAATGGAAATGGCTGTGAAGTGAAGAGAATTGACTGTGAAGTCCTTGGAAATGGCTGTGAAGTGAAGTGAATTGACCGTGAATCTAAACGAAATGTCCGGATATGATCGTGAAATGCATGGAAATGGCCGTGAAGTGAAGAGAATTGATCGTGAAGTCCTTGGAAATGGCCGTGAAGTGAAGTGAATTGACCGTGAAGTGCATCGAAATGACCGTGAATGTAAACGGAATTGCCGGATATGACCGTGAAATGCATGAAAATGGCCATGAAGTGAAGAGAATTGATCGTGAAATGCTTGGAAATGGCTGTGAAGTGCGTCAAAATGACCGTGAATGTAAACGGAATTGCCGGATATGACCGTGAAATGCATGGAAATGGCCGTGAAGTGAAGAGAATTGACCGTGAAGTCCTTGGAAATGGCCGTGAAGTGAAGTGAATTAACAGTGAAGTGCGTCGAAATGACCATGAATCTAAACGGAATGTCCGGATATGATCGTGAAGTCGTTGGAAATGGTCGTGAAGTGAAGAAAATTGACCGTGAAGTCCTTGGAAATGGCCGCGAAGTGAAGTGAATTGACCGTGAAGTGCCTCGAAATGATCATGAATGTAAATGGAATTGCCGGATATGACCGTGAAATGCATGGAAATGGCCGTGAAGTGAAGAGAATTGATCGTGAAGTCCATGGAAATGGCCGTGAAGTGAAGTGAATTGACCGTGAAGTGCATTGAAATGACCGTGAACGTAAACGGAATTGCAGGATATGACCGTGAAATGCATGGAAATGGCCGTAAAGTGAAGAGAATTGACCGTGACGTCCTTGGAAATGGTCGTGAAGTGAAGTGAATTGACCGTGAAGTGCGTCGAAATGACCGTGAACGTAAACGGAATTGCCGAATATGACCGTGAAATGCATGGAAATGGCCGTGAAGTAAAGAGAATTGACCATGAAGTCCTTGGAAATGGCCGGGAAGTGAAGTGAATTGACCGTGAAGTGCATCGAAATGACCGTGAATGTAAATGAAATTACCGGATATGATCGTGAAATGCATGGAAATGGTCGTGAAGTGAAGAGAATTGACTGTGAAGTCCTTGGAAATGGCCGTGAAGTGAAGTGAATTGACCGTGAAGTGCATCGAAATACCGTGAATGTAAACGGAATTGCCGGATATGACCCTAAAATGCAGGGAAATGGCCGTGAAGTGAAGAGAATTGATCGTGAAGTCCATGGAAATGGTCGTGAACTGAAGTGAAATGGCCATGAAGTGAAGAGAATTGATCGTGAAGTCCATGGAAATGGCCGTGAAGTGAAGTGAATTGACCGTGAAGTGCGTCGAAATGACCGTGAACGTAAACGGAATTGCTAGATATGACCGTGAAATGCATGGAAATGGCCGTGAAGTGAAGAGAATTGACCGTGAAGTCCTTGGAAATGGCCGTGAAGTGAAGTGAATTGACCGTGAAATGCGTGGAAATGACCGTGAATCAACACGGAATCGCCGGGAATGATCGTGAAATGCAAGGAATTGATCGCGAAGTAAATGAAATGAACGAAATTGACCGCGAACAGATTGAAATTGACCGCGAAGTGAATGAAATGGATTTTCGACCATCAACCTGATAGAATCTTGAAAAATAACTAGGTTAGTTGACTAAAGTAGCTTCTCTTACCCCAAAATCATCTAGGGTAAGTCAAGTAACTAATTTTAGTTTATAAGATATTCTTGTTAAATGAATAAAGAAATAAATGAAAAAAAGAGAGAAAAAAATTATATGCTTATATATACATATTTATATAAATATGTATTAGAGAAAATTGTAGGTAGAATAAAGCTCTCCATGTAAAAAAAAAAAAAAAAAAAAATAATTTCATAGACGGGCACAGACTACCGTTATGGCTACGGTTATAATCAGTAGTTATTGGTCAAATCACCTTCGATATATATCGAATACTCTTTGATATGTATCGATTTTTGAGGCAAACTCATTAGACAGTTCTGGACCTTTTTCAATTAATTGAAAGACCTTCTATTCATATCGAAAGACCTTCGATACATATAAAAGGATATATTGAAATGGCAGGGGCTATGGCTATGGCTACGGCTATAATCCGTAGCCATAGAAAACCCCGTAGCCATAAGTTCTTAATTATTTATTTATTTATTTATTATTATTTAATTATTATTATTTTTTTACTGTCATAATCCCCACAGCTTTTAGTGGGTCCTATCATGTGGTATGTGTTATATCCAAACTGTCCATCTATTTGACAAACTTGTATTAAGGCTTGAGATGAAAAATAAGACAGATCTAGCTATCAAGTGGACCACACTGGAAAAGGTTTTGGAGGATTGAACTTCTACCATTGAAACCCTTTTAGGGGTCACAAAAATTTTGGATCATTATGAAATTTGTTTTTACTCTTCAACCAGGTCTTTGTGACCTTATGAATAGATTGGATGGAAAATAAATGTTATGATGGGCCTTGCAAAATTTTTAACGGTGAAAATCAATTTTTCCACTGCTCTTCGTGGGGTGGTCCAGTTGATTTTTGGGTATGATTTTTTCTTTTTGATAATGCTACGAAATGATCTTGAAATTTGAATGAACGTTGTGGATATAATAAATACATAACTGTGGGGCCATGTAACTTTGATATCTTTTGAACCGTTCGTACAACTCGGAGTTTGAGGAGCGTCAGCGCTCTTCTTCGAGCACCAGGCGATCTGCTTCCCGAAAGAAAGCAGGGGCATTTTCGACCTGAGAAACGGGGCCGTACAGCTGGGGCTTATTCCTGGGAGGTAAAAAGCAAGTGAGCTTAAAAAGGTTGGGGCCATATACTGGTCGTACAGTTGGAAATTTCTCATGTTTTTAACAGTGGGTATTAAATCACAACTATTTCGGGTAGCGTGGTCCACCTAAGACTTAAATGATTTTTCAAAAAGGATGGACAACATGGATGCAAGTCAAATACATCAAGGTGGGCCCCACAGTCAGGGAAGCGGCGCCCCAAGGCCAATCTCCTACAAGTGTTATTACAGGGAGTCCATGCAACAAAAAGCCCTGCAGGGCCTATCGTGATTTCTATGCTACATCCACTCTGTCCATCAGTTTAGAGAGATCATTTTATTATTTGAGATAAAAAATCAGTCAAAACTAAAAAATGAAAGCCTGTAGTGGTTTATCCACACCGTTCATCCATTTTTCAAGTTCTTTTGAGGGGTTGAGTTCAAAATTGAAGCATTTGGAGAGCTCAAGTGGACCACACCACAGGAAACAGTGGGAGTATTCCTAGAGCCTATGGTGATGTTTATTTGACGTCCAACCTATTCATAAGATAAAACAGAGATAGATGGAGTCCAACCTATACATAAGATAAAACAGAGATAGATGGAGGAAAAACACAAATATTGATTCAAGACTTATGTGGCTCAAGAAATTTTCAATGGTAGTAGTCACTCATTTCACGTTATTTCCTGCCGTGTGGTAAACTCGAGCTATAAATATGCTTCACGGGAAATTTCCTACTGTACGGCCCACCAGCCATTTTAAACCCACTTCTCTTTAAGCTTCCAGGATTACTCCCCAGTGTACAGCGACTTTTCAAGGGACCAAAATACCCCCGTCATTAATTCATTCCGAAAGTCGACTGGCTGGTGTGCGAAGACGAGCGCTGACGCTCCTCGACATGGGCCCACAATGATGTATTTATTATATCCACACCGTTCATCCATATTTCGTGATCATTTCATAGCATTACAGGAAAAAAGAATTATATCCAAAGATCAACTGGACCACACCACAAATGGCAGCAGGAAACTTGATTTTCACTGTTAAAAACTTCATAGGCCTACCATAACATATATTTTCTATCCAATTTATTCGTAAGGTGACAAAGACCAGGATGAAGAGGAAAAACAAATTTCATATTGATCCAAAACTTTTGTGACCCCTAAAAGGGTTTCAATGGTAGACGTTCAATCCTCCACTGCCTTTTACAGTGTGGTCCACTTGATAGCTAGATTTGTCTTATTTTTAGTCTCAAGCCTTAACACGAGTTCACCAAATAGATGGACGGTTTGGATATAACACATACATCATAATGGGACCCACAAAAAGCAGTGGTATTACAACAGGGAAAAAGGAAAAAAGAAAAAAAATATATAAATTTTTAACTGTACGACCCATTTATGGCACATTTACATTTGTAGGCTCACCTCTTTTTACCTTTCAAGAATAAGCCCCATACGTACGGACGACTTGCCAAAGGTCGAAAATGCCCCTACTTTTCCTTCCGCGAAGTCCAAGTTGTACGAACGGTTCAAAAGATATCAAAGTTACATGGGCCCCACAGTTATGTATTTATTATATCCACAACGTTCATCCATATTTCGAGATCATTTCGAAGCATTATCAAAAAAAAAAAAAAATCATATCTAAAGATCTGGACCACACCACAAAGAGCAGCGGGAAAATTGATTTTCACCTTTAAAAATTTTGTAGGGTCCACCATAACATTTATTTTCCATCCAATCTATTCATAAGGTCACAGAGCCCTGGATGAAGAGGAAAAACAAATTTCATAATGATCCAAAACTTCTATGACCCCTAAAAGGGTTTCAATGGTAGACGTTCAATCCTCCACAGCCTTTTACAGTGTGGTCCACTCGATAGCTAGATCTGTCTTATTTTTCGTCTCAAGCCTTAATTAGAGTTCGCCAAATAGATGGACAGTTTGGATATAACACATACCTTATAATAGGACCCACAAAAAGCGGTGGGGATTACAACAGCAAATAATAATAATAATAATAATAATAAAATAAATAAATAAATAAACCAGGAACTTATGGCTACGGTGTTTTCTTTAGCTACGGATTATAACCGTAGCCATAGTCATAGCCCCTGCCATTTCGATATGTCCTTTTATATGCATTGAAGGTCTTTCGACATATCTTTCTATATGTATCGAAGGTCTTTCGATTAATCGAAAAAGGTCCATAATTGTCCAGCGAGTTTGCTGCAAAAATCCTGCAATTTTCAATACATATTGATGAGTATTTGATATGTATCGAAGGTGATTTGACCAATAGCTACGGATTATAATCGTAGCCATAACTGTAGTCTGTGCCTATCTATGAATTTTTTTATTTATATTTTATTATTATTATTATTATTATTACTATTATTATTATTATTATTATTATTATTATTTTTACATGGAGAACTTTATTCTACCTACAATTTTCTCTAATACATATTTATATAAATATGTATATATAAGCATATAAATTTTTTTTTTTCTCTTTTTTTAATTTCTTTCTTTACTCATTTAACAAGAATATCTTCTAAACCAAAATTAGTTACTTGACGTACCCTATATGATTTTGGGGTAGGAGAAGCTACTTTAGCCAACCAACCTGGTTATTTTTCAAGATTCCACCAGGTCTATGGTCGAAAATCCATTTCATTCACTTCGCGGTCAATTTCATTCATTTCATTTACTTCGTGATCAATTCCATGCATTTCACAGTCAATCCCGGTGATTCCGTTTTGATTCACGGTCATTTCCATGCATTTCACGATCAATTCCCTTCACTTCACGGTCATTTCCATGCATTTCACGGTCATTTCCTTATACTTCACGGTCATTTCCATGCATTTTATGGTCAATCCCGGCGATTCCGTTTTGATTCACGGTCATTTCCATGCATTTCACAGTCAATTCCCTTCACTTCACGGTCATTTCCATGCATTTCACTATCAATTTGCTTCACTTCACGGTCATTTCCATTCATTTCATGGTCAATCCCGGCGATTCCGTTTTGATTCACGGTCATTTCCATGCATTTCACGGTCAATTCCCTTCACTTCACGGTCATTTCCATGCATTTCACGGTCAATTCGCTTCACTTCACGGTCATTTTCATGCATTTCACGGTCAATCCCGACGATTCCGTTTTGATTCACGGTCATTTCCATGCATTTCACGGTCAATTCCCTTCACTTCACGGTCATTTCCATGCATTTCACGGTCATTTCCCTACACTTCACGGTCATTTCCATGCATTTCACGGTCAATTCGCTTCACTTCACGGTCATTTTCATGCATTTTACGGTCAATTTTCTTCACTTCACTATCATTTCCATGCACTTCATGGTCAATCACAGCGATTCTGTTTTGATTCACGGTCATTTTCATGCATTTCACGGTTAATTCCCTTCACTTCACGGTCATTTTCATGCATTTCATGGTCAATTCGCTTCACTTCACGGTCATTTTCATACATTTCACGGTCAATCTCGGCGATTCCGTTTTGATTCACGATCATTTCTATGCATTTCACGGTCAATTTCCTTCACTTCACGGTCATTTTCATGCATTTCACGGTCAATTCGCTTCACTTTACAGTCATTTTCATGCATTTCACGGTCAATCCCGGCGATTCCGTTTTGATTCACGGTCATTTCCATGTGTGGACACTGGAATTCGGCACCCACGTTGATTTATGTATTTGGGATGGGATTAGGCTGATTTGGTGATTGTTGGAGTCGCTACTAGCCGAAAAATCTTAGAATCTCGCGATCGGCTAGAACCATGGAACACGTTAAGGTTGGAGAAATCCGAAGACTCTCCTTCCTTAAATTGACCCCTGGTCTGTGATCAGAGATTCCAGGTAAGGGACCTCGGTTACAAAGAGGGAAGGTGTTAGGCACCCTCTCTGCCCATACAAATGTACGGTCTCTACTTAGTGTGGTAAAATGATCTCAAGGGATGATGATGATGTTGTGGTCATGATGGGACTAGTCACACGTGGATTTCTGATGTAGCAAGATCCGAGATTTCGGTAGGCCACAGAGCATACATCCGACAATGTGTCTAGAGGGCGGATGTGATGATGTTTATGTGAAAAGGAAAATAAAAAGTGGACTAGGTCACTAGGAATTTCTGATGTGACAGGATCCGATGTACGACAAGTCACAGAGCATACGTTCACTAGAGATCTAGAGAAGAAGGGGGGTTGAAAAGGGAATAGATGTCATGATGAATGCTTGTGGATGATGGACCTTTGGCTTGATCTCGAGTAGGCTAAAACATAAAGTGGACCATGACCAATTTGGGTTAGGCTTTTGGGTTGGAAGGGTTGAGTTGAGGACTAGGGGGTGGCTGGAAAAATCTATATTTTGAGGGGCTTGGGAGCTCCTTCCCTTTCCCTCACTCTCTTCCTCACTCACTCTCTCTCTCCCACTCTCTCTCTCTCTCACTCCCTCTCTTGGTTGTTGTTGAAATGAGAAAGGGAGAGGGCTATTTATAACCTTCTCCAATGACATTGTTGTAATTTTTGGCTTTGGGAGGGGTAAATGCTGAGGTGGCAAGTGGTGGTTGGTGGAGAGGAGAGAGATGCCACATGACATTCTCTCATTGGCTTATGGGGTTGGTAAATTGGTAAATAGTGAAGGTAGGGGGGGTAATTTTGAAGGAAAGTTGACTTTTGGACGCTGGGACAGCTGTCCACACGTGGGCCGTGAGCGGCGGCAGTCGGAGTGCCGCAGGAGGTAGTCAGACTACCACCCGGGCCTGGTTCGGGCCGGACTCGCATGTGTGTGCTTTGTGTGGTGCTCTGATTTGTCCAGTGGTCTCCGTTTTGGGTTTCTGGGACTAAAAGTGGTGGATTTAGGTATGGATAGAGAGTTCTGGCTAAGGTATAAGGTATAGGCAAGGCTATATGTGTGCTAAACGGTTTGGATTGCGGTTTCAGGTTATGGATTGAGAGTTTTAGGGACTTTTGGGTCATGGTTTGGTTTAGGTTGGGATTAAGGTTTTGACGCAGGGATGAACGTGATGAGGATAATTACCCCGAATCCACGGAGCTTCTCTGGACTCCTCACAGAGACTTCTCGAATCCACGAGGAAAGAAAGCAGAAAAATAGAAATAAATTCTAAGAAATTTAAAATTGATTAATTAATTACTAAAAACGAGTTCACAACCCTTTAAATAGGGGTACCAAGCAATGGGAAAAAAATCAGAATCAAACTACAACTACAACTCCTAGAAATCGCGACTTACTATAAATAGTAAACTTACTATTTATAGACAGTCGTGATGTCTACTAGTGCGCAAGGTTTTCGGCCAAAAATAGTAAGTGTCCTATTTGGCTTCACCAAACCGTTCTCCTAATTATTCTAAGCTCTTTTCACGTTGGGCGCAACTCCTAAAGCCCAACGGATGAAGAGTTATAATCAAACTAAAACTTACTATTTATAGTAAAAACAAAATTAAAGCAGGGAAACGACCATCGATTCAGGGGTTTTTGGCATTTTCGGGCATCGCAACCCTGCATAGCTGGGTTGGTTGGCTAAAGTAGCTCGTTCTACCCCAAAATCATATATTTTACGTTGGCTAACTCATCCCGGATTGCGAGATACGCCCGATCTAAGGTCCGACGGTTCGGATCACTTCTGTTGTCGACCGGGCCTTTTCTGATCCATCTTGGCAATGAAACTATTTGCAACCTGCCCTACATCAGTCCCCTCCACTTCAAAAGAACTTGTCCTCGAGTTCTCATCCTACGCTGGTTCATGATACTCGGTCAGGTCCGCGACGTTGAAAGTCCGTGAGATTGCCATGTCATCTGGAAGATCAACAACATAAGCGTTGTCATTGATCTTTCGAATGATTGAGAAAGGTCCAATCTTCTTATTTTTAAACTTGTTGTACGTCCCGGTCGAAAATCTCTCCTTACGCAGATGGACCATAACGCGGTCGCCCACCTCGAACACTTTTTGTCGCTGGTGCTTGTCCGCTTGTTCCATATACTTTTTGTTCGAGGCATGTAGCTTGGTCTGCACTTCCGCATGGATGTCCATGATCTTGTCTGCCATATGTTCTGCTGCAATGCTCGTGCCTGGGTGCTTGGGCAGAGAGACCAAGTCAAGCGTGTGGCGAGGCACTTGTCCATAGATAATCTGGAACGGTGATTTCCCTGTCGAGCGGTTCACCATGTTGTTGAATGCAAACTCTGCTTGAGACAAGGCCAAATCCCACTGCTTTGGTTTTTTTCCTGAAATACAGCGAAGGAGGTTTCCCAATGTGCGATTCACAACTTCGGTCTGCCCATCAGTCTGTGGGTGGTAAGCACTACTGAATTGAAGTCGTGTATCGAATCGAGTCCACAAAGTCCGCCAAAAGTGGCTAATAAACTTCGTGTCACGATCAGAAGTAATGGTCTTGGGGACCCCGTGTAGCTGTACGACCTCCCTGAAGAATAGATTCGCCACGTGTGTTGCATCGAGGGTCTTCTTGCATGGGATAAAGTGTGCCATCTTGGAGAAATGATCTACCACCATGAACACCAAATCCATACCGCGTTGTGTTCATGGAAGACCAAGCACGAAGTCCATTGATAAATCCTCCCAAGGACCGTCACGCACAGGTAACGGGGTGTAGAGGCCCGTATTTTGAGATTGCCCTTTGGAGGTCTGACAAACATGACAACGTTGTACGACTTTTCTCACATCATGTACTAATTGTGGCCAGTAATACCGCTCTTCTACAAGAGCTCGCGTCTTGTCTCGCCTAAGGTGTCCACCGAGGCCACCTCCATGTGTAGCTCCTGAATAATCTGCTCCCTCAGAGAACTTTAGGGGATGCACAATCGATTCCCTTTGAAGAGAAAATCATCATGTATATGAAAACCATTGGGGTGACCTTCTTGGTACTTCACCCAAGAATCTTTGAAGTCCTCATCCTCGGCATACAGCTCCTTAAGACAGTCGAAGCCGATCACCTTGTTGCTCATCGTAACAAGTAGTGATGCACGATGGCTAAGTGCATCAACCACCTTATTCTGCTGCCCTGACTTGTGCTTCAGAACGAACGTGAATTCCTGTAAAAATGCAACCTATCTAGCATACACACGATTCAAGTTAGTCTGACTATTAATAAACTTTAATGCTTGATGGTAAGTGTAAAGAACAAACTCTCTTTGAATCAGATAATACCGCCAATGTCGCAGTGTCTGAACAACTGCGTACAACTCAAGCTCATAAGTCGACCACTTCTTTCGGGCTTCGCTGAGCTTCTCGCTGTAGAAGGCTACCGACTTGCCTTCTTGTGATAATACTCTCCTAATTTCGACGTATGAAGCGTCACATTCAACCTCAAACAATTTGTTGAAATTAGGAAGCACCAAGACCGGTGTTGTAGATAAACGATGCTTGATCTCATGAAAGCTCTTGTTAGCTTTCTCGGTCCACTAGAACGGTTCTTTTTTCATGCAATCTGGTATAGGCGCGACTATGGTGCTAAAATCTCGTACAAATTGACGATAAAAAGTCGCTAACCTGTGAAAACTCCTCACCTTATGAATGTTTGTCGGGATCGGCCATTCCCTAATAGCTCGCACCTTTTCATCGTCCACACGAATGCCTGTGGACGTTACAACAAATCCTAGGAATAACAGGCTGTCAGTTAAAAAACTACACTTCTTCAAGTTGAGGTACAACTTGTTAATTTGTAGGACCTGCAGCACCTGCCTGAGATGTTTCCTTTGCTCCACCTCATCCTGGCTATATATTAATATGTCATCAAAATAGGCTACCACAAATCGGCCAGTGAACGGTTTTAGAACTTGATTCATCAAACTCATAAAAGTACTTAGTGCGTTCGATAGGCCGAAGGGCATGACCAGCCACTTATACAACCCTTCCGTGGTCTTGAATACCGTTTTCCACTCATCACCGGGTCGGATACGAATCTGATGGTACCCGCTCCTTAGATCTAGTTTAGAGAACACCTTGGCCCCTTCTAGCATATCGAGCATGTCGTCCAACCATGGTATTAGGAATCGATATTTAATGGTAATTTTATTGATTGCCCGGCTGTCGACACAAATGCGCCAGCTTCTTTTTTTTTTGCATTAATAATGCTGGTATAGTACATGGGCTCATGCTCTCTCTCAACAGACCCTTACGGATCAATTCCTCAACTTGCCCCTGAAGTATCTCGCACTCCTTCAGACTCATTTGATAATAAGGGCAGTTGGGCAGGTTAGCCCCAGGGACGAGGTCTATATGATGTTGGATGTCTCTCATGGGGGGCAATCCATCAGGTAAATCCTTAGGCCAGACTTCTTTGAATTCGTTTAGCAATAGTTTTAAACTTGGAGGGATGTTTGAGGGTTCTTCTCCCTCGCCCTTTACCACTATGGCGTATACCTCGTCGGTTTCCTTGGATTTCTCCATGAAATCCCGAATGGTCAAGAGGGAGCTCCCCTCCACTTTAGAAGCTTTAGGGTGGTTCTTTGGTGCCATAGGGGCAAGGATTATTTTTCGACTATCCTTGACGAATACGTAGACATTGTCTGGTCCCCGATGGGTCGCATCACAGTCTGACTGCTAGGGTCGACCGAGTAGCATGTGGTAAGCTTCCATGTTGAAAATGTCACAAATTATCTGATCATTATAATTTTTACCAATTGAAAATGAGATAGTGCATTGTTCAGTTACCTTGGTCTCATTCAACTTTTTTATCCAGCCAATTGAGTACGGGGAAGGATGTTTCATCGTTGGTAGCTGCAACTTGTCCACCATCACTCTTGAGATGATGTTCTCGCTACTACCACTGTCTATGATCACATCACAGACCTTTCCGTTGACAGTGCACCGAGTACGAAATATATTGTGTCGCTATGGATGTAATTCCTTTCGTGGGGTATACAGTAATCGCCTCACAACTAGAAATTCGCCACGATCCTCGTCCGTCATTTCATCGCCACCTGCTATTTCTTCAGTGGTTTGTTTATGTTCGTCATAGCCATGGTCTTCTTCTGCGACCTCATCTTCAATGCCCCCTTTGTTTATGGCCAAGTGTGCTGCGGGACGTTTAGGACAGGTGTTTGATAAGTGGCCTGGCTGGCCACAACAGTAACAATTGTTCAACTTTGGCCAAGCATAAGGATTTGGAATCATACTCGGACCCGCTGTTGTGGGTGCTGCACGTTGAGGTCTGGATGAGCTGCTCCCCGTATTACGGTTTGCAGTTGTAGGAGGTTGAGGACGTTCTCCTACTGGATCTTTTTCTCGTGCCAGCACTGGATCCTCCGTGGGACCCGTCATGGGGGGTCGAGTTGAAGGATAGGGACGAGCAAGAACTCTTGTAAGTTATGTTTCTGCCATACCTGCCAATTGAACTGCTTCATCTATGGTCCCGACTGGGTACATTTGAACTTGGTCCTGAATTGTCGGTCGCAACCCACCTATAAATCGTGCTACCTTCTGTGACTCAGATTCTGACAAATCGTTTCGTGTAGCCAACCGCTGAAATTCTTCAGTGTAATCCGTGACAGTTCGATTTTCTTGTCGGCAATTTTGGTATTGCTGGAATAATATCTGCTCATAATCACTGGAGAGAAATTGTGATCGAAGAAGACGTCTCATCCGTGGCCATGATAAGATGAGCGCCTTGTTCTGGCGGGTTCGTGAGAGTTGTAATTGTTCCTACCATGTAGAAGCACTAGATTTTAACTTAAACGCTGCTAATTTTACCCTTTTATGATCTGACACATCTATATAATTAAAATATCTCTCTACTTCGGCTAGTTAATCGAGGAAATCTTCTATACGTAATAAACCATTAAAACTAGGAAGTTCAGCCTTACCTCGATAGTCTCTTTCGGCATAATCTAAGTAATCGGTTTGCCACTGGTAGTACTCTACGGAAATAGGGGTTGCGTCGTACAGCAACCATGGGTGGTGGAGCCACCATGGTTGGTGGAGCAACCATAGGTGGTGGAGCACCGCCTAGGGCTCAGGGCGGAAGTAGCCCATCCGCAAGATGGTCGAGGGTTGCCTGCAGCCCTTACATGGTCAACTGACTCTCCCGGTGGAAAGCTTTCATTCTTTCCGAAAGATAACGAATCCATGGATCACCGTCCAGAGGATTTTGATTCATACCCTCGTTGTTTGCCATCGGCCCGAGAGGAATCCTCGCTCTAATACTAATTGACGCAGGGATGAACGTGATGAGGATAATTACCCCGAATCCACGGAGCTTCTCTGAACTCCTCACAGAGACTTCTCGAATCCACGAGGAAAGAAAGCAGAAAAATAGAAATAAATTCTAAGAAATTTAAAATTGATTACTAAAAATGAGTTCACAACCCTTTAAATAGGGGTACCAAGCAATGGGAAAAAAATCAAAATCAAACTACAACTACAACTCCTAGAAATCGCGACTTACTATAAATAGTAAACTTACTATTTATAGACGGTCGTGACATCTACTAGTGCGCAAGGTTTTCGGCCAAAAATAGTAAGTGTCCTATTTGGCTTCACCAAACCGTTCTCCTAATTATTCTAAGCTCTTTTCACGTTGGGTGCAACTCCTAAAGCCCAACGGATGAAGAGTTATAATCAAACTAAAACTTACTATTTATAGTAAAAATAAAATTAAAGCAGGGAAACGACCATCAATCCAGGGGTTTTTGGTAATTTCGAGCGTCGCAACCTTGCGTAGCTGGGTTGGTTGGCTAAAGTAGCTCGTTCTACCCCAAAATCATATATTTTACGTTGGCTAACTCATCCCGGATTGCGAGATACGCCCGATCTAAGGTCCGACGGTCCGGATCACTTTTGTTGTAGACCGGGCCTTTTCTGATCCATCTTGGCCATGAAACTGTCTGCAACCCGCTCTACATTAGGTTTGGTCCAAGGTATGACCATGGTTCATGGATAGTCTTAGCCTTCTCAAGATGTTAGCCTGAGTGGGGTGTCTACAGATGCCCCTCTTTGCCCGAGGTTGGAAGCAACCGAAGGCCAAAGCAAGTGGACACCCCACCCTTCTGGTCAGAAAGGATAGTGATTCGAATCTGTTGCCTGTCATTGTATCATTACCAGTTGGCTGTTTGGAAAAAGATGATTTGCACACATCACGAGGGTTGAGAAAAATATTGTGATTGTCCCCTGCGCATTCATCGCGGCTTTACGGGTCACCAATCACAACCCTTTCACGTCAGATTCTTGATAGCATCAGAGAGTAAGTCTGAAAAGTAAGGGCCTCTGCGCATTTATCGCGACTTTACGAGGATTCCCATACTGTTTGGTCTGTCGTTTCCTTTGCTACGTAATCACCCTAGAAGTATTTGTTGCATTTGATCGTCAAAGTAGTTAGCTACCTTGCGCGTTGGTGCGGCCTTACGGGGAACTCACTACGCCGACTTGGACTCGATCAAATTTTTCGAACATCCCAGACTAGGTATGTGCAAGTAATCTTTTGCCATGCAGTCTGCTGGTTCTGATTCTTTGGTTACAATGGATTGTTATCATTTTGAGTTTGATTATTCTTTCCAGAGATATATCCAATCACTTCTACTAGCATTCGTACGACTGTCCAGATATAGAGATCGGGCCAATCGTACATGTATCATGTACGGATTCAATCATCCTCCGGGGAAACCGGAAGAGAAGGAATCTTATTTAACTGTTTGCACTGACCGCAACTGGTGAATATGAAAGATTCCTCAGTGTACTGTGCGCCGCATGCATTTTTTTTTATTTTTTTATTTTTTTTTTAAACTTTAGTTTAAAAATCTATTCCCTTTAGAACTAAATTCCTTAAGGATCTTATTTGAAAAGATTTTTGGATTTTAAGAAATATCCGTTCGATCTCGCGGGTAGGCGACGTCGTCCAGTTTTTACTTACATCAAAGTCAGATGGCCTCCACTAATAAATTAATGGGGCTAATGATTTAGAAGAGAAATCTTTTCGAGGCCATACTCACTGGGGATTTATTTTGTGCTAGTTTGGCAATTTTTGGTAACTTCTGGGATTTTTGGGATTTTTTTTAGAATTTTTGGAATTTTTTTGGGGATTTTTTTGGGTAATTTTGAAAATTCGGGGGCTGTTTTAGTAATTTTAAAAACTTTGGGGCTATTTTGGTAATTTTGAAAACTTGGGGTCTATTTTTAAAATTTTTTAGGTATTATCCAACGGTTAGAAGGAAAAACCGGTTGTTTAGACCGCCCACTGCTCCATGCATGCTTTTGGTCGGGCAGCGGTCGGACTGCTGCGGGCGGCGGTCCGGCTACCGCCAATCACCCCTTTTGTCTAACGGTTCGAGCCATGCATCGGTCCGTCTGATACAGCCTCCTTCCTTATTTGAATATGATTTTGGAGAGGTTTCTTAAGCCATTTTTTGCATTTTTCTTCATTTCCCCAACTTCAGGTAATCTTGACCCTTAAGCTCTTGGTGGATCTTGTTGGGCCATTCATTATTGGGAGCTTTTGATGGGTTAGATTTCCTCTTGGGCTTGGAGAGGGCCATGATCAGGACCATTGGACCATCTTGATTGATCTGATCGTTGGATCTTGTTGCACTTATTTGTTTTTGTTTCAAATGGTTGGTTGGATCATTCTTGTATACATATATATATATATAATTTTTTTGTGTGTGTTTTCATCATTTTTTTTTTGAAATTGCTGGTGATGATCTGAACTGTTGGATGGATGATCTGGGGCCCACTTCTGAGTACAGACAGTGTAAATCATGATGGTTGTCTATTTATGGTGAATGATGGATGGGTGGGATTTTCCAAGCGGGACCTACATCAAGATCTTGACTAGCTCAGATTCATTTATTGCGTGATGAAAGTGGGCCTATCTCAAAACAACAGGACCATTTTAAAATGGATTTATGAAAGATGCCTTGGGGATGAGCCTTTTGATATGGGCCTTGGACATAGGCTTTGATGTGGGCTTTGAATGTGAGCTTTAAATGTGGGTTTTGATGTGGGCCTTAGACATGGGCTTTAATGTGGGCCTTTGATACAGGCTTGGCTTTGGAATGGGTCCTTTTGGAAATGGGCCTTATAATGGGCTTTTTGAAGGTGGGCCTTAAATGGGTCTTTTTAAAATGAACTTGGGCCTCAGACATGGGTTCTTTTGGAAATGGGCCTTGGAATGAGTTTTTTTTTTGGAAATGGGCCTTGGAATGGGTTTTTGAAACGGGCCTTGACATGGGCCTTTTTTTTTGAAATGAGCCTTAATTTTTGAAAATGGGCCTGGGCTTTTGAAATGGGTCCTGATTTTTGAAAATGGGCCTTTAAAAAGGATACTTACTTATATACCTTGCCTGTGCAGCATGCCTCGCCGTGGTAGAAACGAGGCTAGTTCTTCCCGTTAGTCGACTGATCCGTGTCACATGCCTCGTGATGGTCGGCACTTGTCTGACTTAGCCTGAGAAGGTGGTGCACCTGCGGTCCTGAGAGGGCGAGGGGTCAGGACTCATTGGCCTGACGGGTTTCATGATCACCAGTCGTTGTTCTTTGAGGTTTTGGAGCGGACGCCATTCGCTCATCTGTTCCGAATTTGTTTGAGCAGGACGAACATGTCCCTCCTGTCCGCTTTAACTAAACGGTGGTACCCTGAGACCCACACTTTTCAGCTGCCTTTTGGGGAGTGGGGCATCACTCCATACAACATATATATGCAGCTGGGCGTTCGGTATGATGGGGGATCAGTCCCTTTCGAAGATGACACTCCGGTGCCCACGGAGGATGATTGGGTGAGACTATTAGGGATGATGCCAGATGCTTCAGATTTTACCGGTCCTCAATTCAAACTTCTCTGGCTATCATCGAACTTTTCTAGACGGATCCTTGAGATTGAAGCTGTGGCTATGGTGAAGGCTCGGGCCTTGATCTTGTACACTATGGGCGTGATGATTTTCTGCCACGGGAATGAGCTCATGAGTTCCCGTCTGTTGTTGCTTGTGGCAGATATCACTTTCCCCACACCATACAACTGGAATGTGGCCCTCTTGGCCCATTTGTATGAAGGGCTGGATAAGGCCAGCCATTGCGTCAGCCGATCTCTGACAGGCTTTTATCCAGTGATTGAGGTACCTCCTTGATGTCCTTTATGTCCTGTTCTCCCTGGAGATGGTTTGGTGCGCCTTATCTGATCATGGTTTTGCGCAGGTCTGCTTTTTAGACCCGTTTTCCCATCTAGCACCCACTTTGATCGACCATTCACCTCATTTCCCTCGCATGATGCTGTGGTACAAGGATAACCACAGCCGCACGCGCTTGTTTTTTGATCTTGCCTGGAGGTCGAATATCGATGCCCTTGTTTCTGACGATGTGAGTGATTTGCCCTATCTTATGTTGCCCATGTATCGCTTCCTGCTTATCTCTTAGCTCTTGGCTCTTTTTCCTTTTTGGTAGTTTCATACCAGGCCGTACCTCCGGTCGAACGTGGCACTCACTCCTGGAACTCAGGAGGCTTTTCAAGCCTCGCGACGACGTCGTATTCTGAAGGACTCGCGTGTGACGAAGTGGTACCTGGGGGAGAGACTTTTTTGGCAGTTGACTGGTAGTCCTTTGGTGCCATTAGCCCAGCATCTGGGCCTTTTGACTGGAGATCGGTGCCTGAGAGAGAGAGTGAACTGCCGCCTTGGAGGGCTACGATGTTAGCGCCTTCGTCGATCTGGATAGAGAATATAACTCCTGGTGTGAGAAGCACGACATTTGTCCGATCTTGCAGCCCGGCTACGCTCCTGGTGGCGGCGCACGTTTTACTGGAGGAGGGATCTTGGGGCCCCACTTTCATCGCAAGGACACTGATACTTATCTCCTTGATGATGACTAGTTCATTGTGTCATGTAATCATGTATCCCTGCTTGTGTAATCTAATGTTTATATGAAGTTTAGTTTGTTCAATATCGCCTTCTCGTATTATCTTTTTGATCAGTTTCACGGTCCCATTTGTTCTCGAGTCCCGACCTTCCGGAATGGGCCCCGCCTAATTTTCGTCCGTAAGTGGGCCAGGGCGGCAGTCGGACTGCCGCGGGCGATAATTAGATTGCCACCCGGAGACTTTTTTCCTTCTATTCTATCCTGTCAGTGCGGCAGCAATGTAGAAATGTCAGTTCTGAAGGCGGTGATTGGAGTACCGCATGCAGTAATCGGGGTAACGATTTCGTTCGTCTTTTCTTCTAGCGATGGTCCCTTCTTCTGTTCATTCTTTTTGCCATCTTTCCTGTCTTTCTCTGTCCGATCGGACCGTCGATTATTCTCTGTCTTCCCTTTTGTCCTTTTTCTTAGTCATCTTCTTTCTCTTGTCCTCTTGCTTTTCCAATCATTATGGATAGTCATGATGATGGTTTTGCTGGTTCCTTAAATGGTGGAGAAGTTGGTGGCCTCATAAATGATGGGGGAGATCTATTTATGGATGGATTGGTGGAAGTTGGTGGAGGGGTAATGGCCCCCTTTGGAGAGGTGAATGTTATTTATGGCTCGGATCTTTCCTCCAACAATGGTGGCTATGAGGGTGGTTTGATTGGATTGGATGGATTTGATGGGCCACCAGGGTCTGAAGATGTTACCATGATGAGAGCGGAAGGTTTGGATAGCATGGATGACATAATGACAGCTACCGATGGTTTGATAGATGGAAGGGTGATAGGTGGTGTAAATGGTAATATGGTGATGAGGGATGGTGCGGATGGGATGGATCGGGTTTTGATGGGTGGTGTAGATGGTATGTAACGACCTGAAAATTTCCGTACGTTGGGTCGAGTACCACCTCGACCAGAAATCACGTAGGATTAAATCCTTTAGAAATTTAACAAAGTTAACTAAGTACTAAACTCAATTAGCTATGAAATCCGTTAGGATCGCTTTAAATACGATCTGCAAGACCCAAAACTTGCAGAACATGTGACGCTAGGTTACCCTAAAGTTTAGAACCAAACTCATTTCCCGTCTGCTCTCGGGAATGAAACGAAACTTCGTATTAGGTCTAGATCGCACATCGGGAGTCCGATTAACCCGAAGCTAAGGAACTAGGACCGCCCCACTGGGCTTAACAATCATCTCAAAAATCAGCCTTATCCGATGTTCCACGGCCATTTGTTTCGAATCGGAGCGAGGTAGTGTGAAAAACACTATTCATAAGCCAAAACAAATATCTGGAATAGTGATCTGGCATCGTTCGTTGACGCGTCAGTATTAAGCAACCTGACCGTCAGAATCAGACCAAATTACACCCTCGGATTAAGAAAAATTTCAGGAACATTTACATGTACTTGGAATTTCTGATCGTGGCCCACTGACCGTCGAACTGAAAGTGGACCGCCACGTGCGATCTGCGTATCCGAATGAGTCAAAAACGTAATCCCACGTGGATCCATTGATGGTGAGCTTAAGTCTGACGTTTGGTTCAAAGAGGGCCACCAGAACTTCCCTTTTGAGCTGGAAAAGCGGCGGATATCCTATATAAGCAGTACCCCATGAACCTAAGTCTATTCTCGTAATGTTTGAGGCTATAAAAGGAGCTTAAAGCAGCCCCTCTCACAGCCATACGAATTTTGGGAGAAACCCTAGAGGAAGAGAGAGAAAAGAGAGAGAACGACTTGGAGATCGTTGCCGATCTTCCTCCTCCTGCTTTGGCTTGCTACACGGCCTACACCGCTCTATTCTAGACGCTTTCCCGGCGTTTTCCACCTCATTTGAAGGTAAGAAACCCTAACCCTAGGTCTGATTTGAGTTGGAATCGAGGTAGGATGTATGCACCGACTAACCGATTCCGCTCTTTAGGCTAGAAATCGCCGTAGACGGAAGATCCGTTACCCTTCTTGCCGATTCGTTCCGTTTCCAAAGGCAAAGGTGAGGACTTTAAGCGTATAAGTTACGGTTTTCAACGCTTTCAATGTCGAGATAATGGTAGATTCATGATCGCTTGCAATTGCACATGTACAAAGTGCTTTCCGTTTCCTGTTTTGATTAGCGGTGTGAAATATGGAATTTCACATATTCTAGGTATACGTAGAAATACCGTATACGTATTTTTTTGGATAAATGCTTGACATGTTTATTTAATGTATAATTATATAACATATGAATAAAATACTAGTTTGGCGAAAGGAATCGCCAAAATATATGTTTGCTTGTAAATGCGCCGTATGTTGAAATTACGTATTGTAGAAATACCGTATACGTAGTTCTTTTGGAATAATGTTTGACATATTTATTTAATGTATGATTATACAATACATGCTTAAAATACTAGCTTGGCGAAAGGAATCGCCGAAATCTATGTTCCTTTGTAAACACTACGTATGTCAAAATTGGGTATACGTGGAAGTACCCTATACGTATATAAGTTCTTTGATGTGATTGCCATGTTTAATTCTTTGTATGATTATGATGTATATGTATAAAATACTAGTTTAGTAAAGGGTCAACCCTAGTACACACTTCTCTAGCATACGTCATGTATGTTGAAATAGTGCATTCCAAGTGTTGGTGAAATCACTTGTGAGTGTAAGTGCTTAAGTGTTAGAACCTTAGTTAGGTGCTGAGATGGGATTCTCCGCTCCCTTAGAGTCACATATGACACCCTCCATGTGTTTGTTCACTCTAACCACTCACCTATGAACTCTAAGTATTTGTATCCCTATGTGTATAGTGCTTTATAACATGCTTTATAACATGCTTTACAACATGCCTTATAACATGCTTTACTTCATGCTTTATAATACATGCTTTACCTCATGCTTTACTTCATGCTTCACAACTGATTGAGTTTGGGACTATGCCTATAGTCCAAACATTCGGTACCAGACTTGCGGTTGTGGCTGAGATTCATATCGCCACGATGGACGTGTCTGGCGAACCCGAGTCGTATTTCGGTTGGCGATAGTGGTTGGCCACACGGAGTGCTTTTGCGCTCCATATCGCTCAACTTGTGGTACGCTCGAGCTAGTCAGGCTCGTCAAGCAAACCGATATGTATATATGTATGTTCACCATGTTTGGTCGCTACTGCTTGAACCTAGGGTACCAAACTTACCAGTGGCAATCCCGTTAACCATGGTACCTCGATCCGCTAAGACGCATGAGCCGGGCATGGTGGTATGGGACACCGTGGTCGATTTGTCGGCCTACGCCGGCAGGGTCATGTGCCTCCCGTAGTGACCATTGCGCAACCAAACTCGTGAGCCGATTATGGTGGTATGGGACACTATATTCGATTTGTCGATACTTACGGCGAGAGCCGAGTACGGTGAGACTGTGCTCGTCGTGCCGACGGCGACGAGTCCTCCGTAGTATCTTCGAGTGTACTCCAAGTGTCTGTGATTGGCGACGAGTCTTTCACAGTAACTAGAGTATGAGTTGAGCCGAGTACGGTGAGATCTGTACTTGAGTGACGGCTAGTGATTGAGCAGTGTACGGTGAGATATGTACTTGAGGCGACGGCCAAGAATTGAGCCGCATACGGTGAGATCGTATCCGCGCTGACGGGTGACGAGCCCTTTGCGATGCCTTCACTACGCTTCTCAAACCATAATA
This sequence comes from Magnolia changhungtana, assembly GCA_030180095.1. Classification (NCBI taxonomy): domain Eukaryota; kingdom Viridiplantae; phylum Streptophyta; class Magnoliopsida; order Magnoliales; family Magnoliaceae; genus Magnolia; species Magnolia changhungtana. Next base: position 2,999,256 of record JASAUF010000096.1, read on the forward strand.
TCGTATGAGATTAGCTAGGATTGACGACCCTAGAATGGATCATGTTTGGGAATTATACAAGGGAGGTACCTTAGTTTCCCAATCTTCTTTGGTTGAAATGGATTAATAAAAAACTTGGTAATCATGAGCATCATCGCACCGTATGTGCTTTGTAGATGTGGCGCACTGAGGGAGTTAGCATTCGCGAACGTAAGATGATGTCGCTTGAGGGTGGTTTGGCAAGGGCATACAGCATCATGTCATATCATTTTTGCACTTAACAAGAGTAATTAGAAATGTTTGATTTGTCTGCGTTATCATTCTTGCTTGATTGATTTGATAACATGTTAACCTATGCTTTAATGTTCCACTGAGTTAGCTACTCACTCCCACGTTACGGGACGGTGTTTGCAACACCCACCAGACTCTGTCGCAGGTGTAGATGGCGCCTCTGTTCAGGAGCCGGAGCTCGACTTCGAGGAGGATCGGGAGGAGTTCTCCTTTATGCGACTGACGGCTATGCTATGCTTAGGCAGTGCATCGCGGGATTTCTGAGGGCCTCTTTGAGGATTGTATTTTGATTTTTGACTTAGAAACAATACGTGTATATTGGTACTCAGTTAGTACTCATACTCGAAGTTCACAAAATTTTGATACTTTACATATTTTGAATATAAAATTTCGATCTTCCGCTTGCCTTTATACAATTGAGCTGGAGTATGAATTCTTGTTTTGGTATAATCTCATTCATGTTTATTGCGCTAACTCGGACAACATTTAACCATCATTGTGTATGTTGCATAAGTGATGCGTTGGAACTCGGGAGTTGAGTTCATACTCGACCCCGATTTTCGAGCGTTACAAGTTGGTATCGAGCATGATTTTGATTAAACCGGACTCGAGTTATGTCCCCACTACGTACGCTGACGCATTTCACTTAGGAGGTGCGCAAAAATCTAGCAACGGTCTTAGGGTCTCCCGATTCCGCCGTTCGGCGAAGTTCATTGCACATGGACAGTTTGATCGAGTGTGTACTCGATCCCGACCACACTTATGGACCCCAAGTCACTCCTAGACCGTCTATTGACGTGTCTAGGTCATAATCTACCAAAAATGAGTCGTTAAAAATCAGGAAAAACCAGATTATATCAGAACTTTGCCGGAACTAACCGTTTTGGCACAAAACTGAGTCCGTGGGCTCCCACGACTAATCCGTTAAAGGTTTGGACCAAACCAGGGTGCATTTGGCACCCTGGGAGTGTGATGAACAGAGCCAGACCGCGGCGGCGCGGTTCCGGCCAAGTCCGACCGCGGAGCCACCGCGGCACCGGCGGCGGACCGCGCTCCGGTTAACTTTCCGGCGTGGTTTCAAACGTGGGCTTGGTCGGTTCAGTCCCCCCTACCCCATGACACGTGCCAAATGTCCATTTGATTAGGTTTTAAGGGGCTGGAGCTCCCTTTTCTCCCATTTCCCCTCTTTTTCAAGCACCCCACCTCCATTTTCGATTTTGCTGAAAACCCATCCCTCCAAACCTTCAATCCCTCCATTTCCTTCCATAACTCACACACCCCTACCTCCCACAACAGCCCTAGCCTCCCCCTTTCCCCATTTTCACAAGTTGGAGCTCTCATAACCCTCCTTGGAGCTCAAAATCGGGTAATCTACTAACCCATCCCATTTTCTTCTTGTTTCTTCTTCATTTCCTACCTCTAGGGCTTCTTCCACACCTGTCGGATTGTTGATTGTGGAAGATAAAAGAGGTCAGCCCTTTGTTCCCCCATTTTAGAAATTTTCCATGGCCCTCCTTGGTGTGGTGGCCACCATTTTCTCCATTTCCTCCATCCTATCTTTCATGGGAAAGAGGAAAACCGCGGCCGACGACGCCGGCCCAAGTAGGCCAGCCCATACCCGAAGAAGATCCGACGTTGGGGCCGGCACAGGCACCGTGCGGGAGTTTAGGTCGAAGCGAGACCTGGATCTTGACCACCCCGCCAGGAATGCTTATTCGATAGGCATGGAATATGGGCGCTTCGCGGGCCGCAAGGTCGTGTTTGAAGCTCATGTGGATGAAAGGATGTTCGGGCTACACCCGATGATGGACCACTTAGTGGATATCGGATGGAATTCTATTTTTGAAGGCGAGTCCCCCGCATGTGAGAACACGGTTCGCGCTTTCTACGCTCACATCGTGGACTCATCAGTAGAGCCTCTTCGGTTCATCGTCTCGTGAGGGGCAAGCCGCCCCTGCAAAGAAGAGGTTGGACAAGTTCGGGTTGAGCTTGGTGAGACTCGAGCCAAGCTTGAAGAGACCGAAGCCTACATGAAGAGGAGCTTTAAGAAAGTGTCTCGTACGTTGAAGGCCATTTTGTCTTTGTGTGCAGGACAAGAATGCTCCTCCTCCACCGCCTGCTTCGGATGTTTAGTCATCTACGTGGTTGTGTGTTGTTGTTTGCTTTGGTTACTGTGATAGGCGGTTTATGTTTTCATATAGATGATGTAGTAGATAGTAACATGTTTTAGGTGTTTGATGTAGTGGATGTATTGGCTATCATGTGATTTCTGTCGTGATTCATGTAACTCTGTATTCCATGTATTATGACAATTTTGGGTAAATGAAAAGCATATAGCTGCTTTGTTTTGATGATGTGTGGAGTGCTTAAGTGCTTTATGAAGTGTATTGTGCCTTATCTCACAAATGATCTACCCTATGTTGTCTAGGGCATGCCGCGGCAGTATACGCGGAGAACGGCACGCCTCCTTCTGACTAGCTCTATGGATCAGACTCCTTCTGGTAGTAGCGGTCCTGCAGACCGAGGGTTGGGATCTGATCAGCCTCCTGCTGGTCCTATCGGTGGACAGCCACCTTATACGCCCCCTGTCCGTGAGCAGTATCGGCCGTCTTCTTCTGCGCAGCATGACTCTCAGGCTGCTCCGCCGACTGATAGGTTTGAGCAGCTGATGATGATGATGCATCAGCAGCAGATGCAAAGAACAAAGCAGATGCATCGAAGAAGAACAGCAGAGATCAGCAGAAGATCGCCAGCCTTATGGCCACTATCGCTGAGGCCTTGTCCCGTGGTGGTAGTGCGACTCCACCTACGACATCTGCACATCCTGATGCGTATTCTGAGCCTCCTGCTCAGGTTGAGGATGTGCCTCTGCCCCCACCCGTCGCACCTCCTACTGGTGAGGTCAGTACTCGTGGTCTACTCGAGCGATTTCAGCGCTTGAGGCCTCCCTCATTTATGGGTTCTCACAGACCCGAGGAGGCAGAGTTCTGGCTTGACCGCATCTCTAAGATGCTTCGGATGCTACATTGCTCAGAGGCAGAGCAGGTCGAGCTGGCTTCCTTGATGTTTGAGAGGGAGGCCAGTTTATGGTGGGACAGCGTGCTGCGCACGGTCGCAGTAGATTTCGTGTGGACCTGGGAGGCTTTCGAGTTTCGGTTCCACGAGAAGTATTACCCGCAGACTTATCGGCATGAGCGGGAGGAAGAGTTTTTGCGCCTCAGGCAAGGAGGCATGACGATCACGGAGTACGAGCACCGCTTCACAGAGTTGGGCCGCTTTGTCCCGACTATACTGGTGGATGAGCAGATGCGGATGCGTCGTTTCTCCTTGGGTTTGCGACCGGAGATTCGGTCGAGGATATGCTGCCACAGTATCCCTACATATGCGGCGTTGGTCCACATGTCTATGACGGCCGAGCAGGATGTGGACCGTTTGGCCAGATCACGTGGTACTATGGTTGCGAGACCGCGACAGGATTTACAGAGCAGGCCTATTTTAGGCAAGAGGCCTCGGGCTGATTCTCCCCCCAGGGCCGCAGCGCCAACTATTCCTATGAGACGCCCGTTGGTGACCTGCACGTTTTGCGGGAAACCTGGACACCCTGCTGAGAGCTGCTTCTCGCGCATGAGGGCTAGCGGCTTTGCGCCACCACAGAGATTGGGTCGCCCTTATCCACGGGCCATATCAGCCCGCCGCTACGGACCGTTCCTGCACATCCTTCATTCCGACCTCCCGTACCGTCCTTCAGGCCGCCACAGCGACCCTTGGCTCCTCAGCCGAACCGCCAGCAGCAGGCTCGTGTTCATACTCTCGTGGCTGAGGCACCTGAGACGTCGGTTTCAGCTCCGACGGCTTTCGAGGGTACGGCTTTTATTCACGACACTCCCGTCTCTTTATTGGTGGACACTGGGTCCACCACTTCTATTATTTCTTATGGGGCGGTGAAACGCCTATCTCTGCATACTGTTCCTACTAAGGGAACGAGACTCATTATGGCTACTGGGGCCTTCTCGACGGTCACACGATTATGCGAGGGTTGTGCGATAGTTTTGGGTAGCAGCACAGTGCTCGTCGACCTCATTGTTGCTCCGCTATGGCACTACGACGTTATCCTTGGCATGGATTGGCTCACCAGGATGAGGGCGGAAGTAGACTGCGATACTCGGATCGTGACTGCCTATGGACCTGACGGCACAGCTTTCACGTTTCCAGTGCAGGTCAGTTTACCCTGCCGCGTTGATTGTTATGCTGCTTTACTTGTGCCGATTGATGGTCCGACCATAGATGGTACGCCGGTGGTTCGAGAGTTTGCAGGCGTGTTTGAGACTATCCCTGGTTTACCTCCTCGGCGTGAGATTGATTTTACGATAGATCTTACGCCTGGTGCGACGCCCATCTCGTTGCCGACTTATCGTATGCCTCCATGTGAGATGGAGGAGCTGCGGAAACAGATTGACGGACTTGTAGAGAAGGGTTTTATTCGGCCTAGTGTGTCTCCTTGGGGAGCACCTGTGTTGTTCGTGAATAAGAAGGACGGGTCCCTACGGTTGTGTATTGATTACCGCAAGTTGAACCAGGTCACGGTGAAGAACAAGTATCCTTTGCCCAGGATTGATGATCTGTTCGATCAGTTGAGGGGGGCGAAATATTTCTCGAAGATTGACCTTCAGTCAGGGTACCACCAGTTGCGCGTGAGAGAGGAGGACGTGCAGAAGACAGCCTTCAGGACGTGCTTTGGCCACTATGAGTTCTTAGTGATGTCGTTCGGTCTGACGAACGCACCAGCCGTGTTCATGGATCTGATGAACCGGGTATTTCGGCCCTTCCTTTACCGATTCGTCATCGTCTTTATCGATGACATCTTGATATACTCCACGAGTCGGGAGGAGCACGAGGAGCACTTGCGAGCGGTATTGGAGACACTGAAGAAGAACCAGTTGTTCGCGCAATATAAGAAGTGCGACTTCTGGCAGGAGGAAGTCAAGTTCCTGGGACATGTAGTGTCCAAGGATGGGATAGCTTGATGGACCTTGCTAAGGTAGTGCATGTTCAGATTGCGGCAGCACTGAATCGGTTCGAGGTGAGGAGTTTCCTTGGCCCTGGCCGGGTACTACGAGACGTTTCATTCGGGATTTCTCGAAGATCGCTATGCCATTGTCTCGGTGACTCGGAAGGACCTGAAGTTCGCCTGGAATGAGAAGGCGGAGGCAGCTTTTAAGGAGCTGAAGGACAAGTTGACGTCCGCCCCTGTGCTAGTATTGCCAGAGCAAGGGGTGAAATACACGGTGTATACTGACGCGTCTCGCGTTGGTTTGGGTTGTGTGCTGATGCAGAAGGATAGAGTGATATCGTATGCCTCGAGACAATTAAGGAAGCACGAGGAGAATTACCCTACACATGACCTGGAGTTGGCGGCTGTCATCTTTGCATTGAAGCTCTGGAGACATTACCTCTACGGTGAGGAGTTCGAGCTTTTCTGCGACCACAAGAGCCTTAAATACATATTCACGCGCGAGATTTGAATATGAGACAATGGCCGATGGATGGAGACCTTGAAGGACTTCAAGTTCGAGGTTTCTACCATCTCGCAAGGCGAACCTTGTGGCAGACGCGTTGAGCCGCAAGAAGGCGATTGCATTTGCGGCACCGCTGATGATAGCCGAGTGGGATATGGTAGAGTTTGTGCGGGACTTCGAGCAGAGACTCACTGTCGAGGAGCCATTTGAGTGTGTTGCGCACGTTCGGGTGCGACCACTTATTGACGACAGGATTGTTGAGGCCCAGGAGGGATACACGGCTGTCTCGAGCTTCGAGAGCAAGGCTAGCGACGCCGTGGACTCCGAGTGGAGAGTTGGATCCGATGGGGTTTACGATTTCGTGGCCGCCTATGTGTTCCGATGTGCTTGACTTGAGACGCGAGCTTCTCGAGTCTGCCCATAACTCGAAGTTTGCGATGCATCCTGGTAGCACGAAGATGTACCAGGATATGAGACGGACGTATTGGTGGGACAACATGAAGGCCCACATTGCTGAGTTTGTGTCTCGGTGTCTGACGTGCCAGCAGGTCAAGGCAGAACATCGCCGACCTCCGGGACTGCTTCAGCCCATGCCTATAGCGGAGTGGAAGTGGGATTTCATCTCCATGGACTTCATATCAGGGTTGCCGAAGACGAGGAAGGGGCACGATTCCATTTGGGTGATTGTGGACCGGTTGACCAAATCGGCCCATTTCCTCCCTATCAGAGTTACGAACTCCGCAGACGAGCTGGCTAGATTGTACATCAGGGAGATCGTCCGTCTGCACGGGGTTCCTTTGGAGATTGTGTCGGACAGAGACACGCGGTTCACATCCATCTTCTGGACTCGTATCCAGGAGGCGATGGGTGTGAAGTTGAGGTTCAGTACAGCGTTTCATCCTCAGACTGATGGGCAGACAGAGCGGGTGAATCGGTCTGGAGGATATGTTGCGAGCATGTGTGTTGGACTTCAAGGACAGCTGGGATGACTGTCTTCCGTACGCAGAGTTCGCCTACAATAACAGCTTCCAGGCGACTATTGGCATGGCGCCATATGAGGCTCTATATGGTCGACCTTGTAGGGCACCGCACTGTTGGGCAGAGGTTGGAGAGCGTAGTCTGATTGGCCCGGAGTTGGTTCTAGGCGACTACACAGAGAAGATAGACATTATCGGCGTCGATTACTCACGGCACAGAAAGCAGCAGAAGAGTTACGCCGATACGAGACGGCGACCGCCGGAGTTCGAGGTCGGTGATCATGTGTTCCTTCGAGTTTCCCTATGAAGGAGTCCTTCGGTTTGGGAAGAAGGGGAAACTCACACCGAGGTTTATCGGTCCATTTCGAGACATCTCGGATCGAGTGGGTGATGTGGCGTATCGTCTCGCCTTGCCTACACCACTTGCTTCCGTACACAACGTATTTCATGTATCTATCTTCGAAGAAGCACGTTCTCGATCCTTCACATATCATCGATGGGAGCAGTACAGTTGAGCGAGGATGCTACATATGAGTTGCGCCCGACGCGCATCCTGACAGAAGGGAGCAGTCATCGCGTAGCAAGGTCATCCCACTTGTGAAAGTGCTTTGGACACATCATTCGAAGAGGAAGCTACCTGGGAGACTGAGGCCGAGGTCAGGAAGAACTACCCTCAGATTATCGAGGAGTACGACAGTATAAATTTCGAGGACGAAATTTTTTGTTTAAGGGGGTAGATTGTAACGACCTGAAAATTTTCGTACGTTGGGTCGAGTACCACCTCGACCATAAATCACGTAGATTAAATCCTTTAGAAATTTAACAAAGTTAACTAAGTACTAAACTCAATTAGCTATGAAATCCGTTAGGATCGCTTTAAATACGATCTGCAAGACCCAAAACTTGCAGAACATGTGATGCTAAGTTACCCTAAAGTTTAGAACCAAACTCATTTCCCGTCTGCTCTCGGGAATGAATGAAACTTCGTATTAGGTCTAGATCGCACATCGGGAGTCCGATTAACCCGAAGCTAAGGAACTAGGACCGCCCACTTGGGCTTAACAATCATCTCAAAAATCAGCCTTATCCGATGTTCCACGGCCATTTGTTTCGAATCGGAGCGAGGTAGTGTGAAAAACACTATTCATAAGCCAAAACAAATATCTGGAATAGTGATCTGGCATCGTTCGTTGACGCGTCAAGATAAGCAACCTGACCGTCGAATCGACCAAATTACACCCTCGGATTAAGAAAAATTTCAGGAACATTTACATGTACTTGGAATTTCTGATCGTGGCCCACTGACCGTCGAACTGAAAGTGGACCGCCACGTGCGATCTGCGTATCCGAATGAGTCAAAAACGTAATCCCACGTGGATCCATTGATGGTGAGCTTAAGTCTGACGTTTGGTTCAAAGAGGGCCACCAGAACTTCCCTTTGAGCTGGAAAAGCGGCGGATATCCTATATAAGCAGTACCCCATGAACTTAAGTCTATTCTCGTAATGTTTGAGGCTATAAAAGGAGCTTAAAGCAGCCCCTCTCACAGCCATACGAATTTTGGGAGAAACCCTAGAGGAAGAGAGAAAAGAGAGAGAACGACTTGGAGATCGTTGCCGATCTTCCTCCTCCTGCTTTGGCTTGCTACACGGCCTACACCGCTCTATTCTAGATGCTTTCCCGGCGTTTTCCACCTCATTTGAAGGTAAGAAACCCTAACCCTAGGTCTGATTTGAGTTGGAATCGAGGTAGGATGTATACCGACTAACCGATTCCGCTCTTTAGGCTAGAAATCGCCCGTAGACGGAAGATCCGTTACCCTTGCTGATTCGTTCCGTTTCCAAAGGCAAAGGTGAGGACTTTAAGCGTATAAGTTACGGTTTTCAACGCTTTCAATGTCAGATAATGGTAGATTCATGATCTGCTTGCAATTGCACATGTACAAAGTGCTTTCCGTTTCCTGTTTTGATTAGCGGTGTGAAATATGGAATTTCACATATTCTAGGTATACGTAGAAATACCGTATACGTATTTTTTTGGATAAATGCTTGACATGTTTATTTAATGTATAATTATATAACATATGAATAAAATACTAGTTTGGCGAAAGGAATCGCCAAAATATATGTTTGCTTGTAAATGCGCCGTATGTTGAAATTACGTATTGTAGAAATACCGTATACGTAGTTCTTTTGGAATAATGTTTGACATATTTATTTAATGTATGATTATACAATACATGTTAAAATACTAGCTTGGCGAAAGGAATCGCCGAAATCTATGTTCCTTTGTAAACACTACGTATGTCAAAATTGGGTATACGTGGAAGTACCCTATACGTATATAAGTTGCTGATGTGATTGCCATGTTTAATTGCTGTATGATTATGATGTATATGTATAAAATACTAGTTTAGTAAAGGGTCAACCCTAGTACACACTTCTCTAGCATACGTCATGTATGTTGAAATAGTGCATTCCAAGTGTTGGTGAAATCACTTGTGAGTGTAAGTGCTTAAGTGTTAGAACCTTAGTTAGGTGCTGAGATGGGATTCTCCACTCCCTTAGAGTCACATATGACACCCTCCATGTGTTTGTTCACTCTAACCACTCACCTATGAACTCTAAGTATTTGTATCCCTATGTGTATAGTGCTTTATAACATGCTTTATAACATGCTTTACAACATGCCTTATAACATGCTTTACTTCATGCTTTATAATACATGCTTTACCTCATGCTTTACTTCATGCTTCACAACTGATTGAGTTTGGGACTATGCCTATAGTCCAAACATTCGGTACCAGACTTGCGGTTGTGGCTGAGATTCATATCGCCACGATGGACGTGTCTGGCGAACCCGAGTCGTACTTCGGTTGGCGATAGTGGTTGGCCACACGGAGTGCTTTTGCGCTCCATATCGCTCAACTTGTGGTACGCTCGAGCTAGTCAGGCTCGTCAAGTAAACCGATATGTATATATGTATGTTCACCATGTTTGGTCGCTACTGCTTGAACCTAGGGTACCAAACTTACCAGTGGCAATCCCGTTAACCATGGTACCTCGATCCGCTAAGACGCATGAGCCGGGCATGGTGGTATGGGACACCGTGGTCGAGCTGTCGGCCTACGCTGGGGTCATGTGCCTCCCCGTAGTGACCATTGCGCAACCAAACTCGTGAGCCGATTATGGTGGTATGGGACACTATATTCGAGCTGTCGATACTTACTACGGCGAGAGCCGAGTACGGTGAGACCTGTGCTCGTGCTGACGGCGACGAGTCCTCCGTAGTATCTTCGAGTGTACTCCAAGTGTCTGTGATTGGCGACGAGTCTTTCACAGTAACTAGAGTATGAGTTGAGCCGAGTACGGTGAGATCTGTACTTGAGCTGACGGCTAGTGATTGAGCCAGGTACGGTGAGATATGTACTTGAGCTGACGGCCAGCAATTGAGCCGCATACGGTGAGATCTCGTATCCGCGCTGACGGGTGACGAGCCCTTTGCGATGCCTTCACTACGCTTCTCAAACCATAATATCGTATGAGATTAGCTAGGATTGATGACCCTAGAATGGATCATGTTTGGGAATTATACAAGGGAGGTACCTTAGTTTCCCAATACTGCTGGTTGAAATGGATTAATAAAAAACTTGGTAATCATGAGCATCATCGCACCGCATGTGCTTTGTAGATGTGGCTCACTGAGGGAGTTAGCATTCGCGAACGTAAGATGATGTCGCTTGAGGGTGGTTTGGCAAGGGCATACAGCATCATGTCATATCATTTTTGCACTTAACAAGAGTAATTAGAAATGTTTGATTTGTACTGCGTTATCATTACTGCTTGATTGATTTGATAACATGTTAACCTATGCTTTAATGTTCCACTGAGTTAGCTACTCACTCCCACGTTACGGGACGGTGTTTGCAACACCCACCAGACTCTGTCGCAGGTGTAGATAGCGCCTCTGTTCAGGAGCCGGAGCTCGACTTCGAGGAGGATCAGGAGGAGTTCTCCTTTATGCAAGACTCGACGGCTATGCTTAAGCCGGCCGCATCGCGGATTTGAGGGCCTCTTTGAGGATTGTATTTTGATTTTTGACTTAGAAACAATACGTGTATATTGGTACTCGTTAGTACTCATACTCTCGAAGTTCACAAAATTTTGATACTTTACATATTTTGAATATAAAATTTCAGTCTTCCGCTTGCCTTTATACAATTGAACTGGAGTATGAATTATTGTTTTGGTATAATCTCATTCATGTTTATTGCGCTAACTCAGACAACATTTAACCATCATTGTGTATGTTGCATAAGTGATGCGTTGGAACTCGGGAGTTGAGTTCATACTCGACCCCCGATTTTCAGGGCGTTACATGGTAGTATGGTGATGATGGATGGTGCGGATGGGATGGATCGGGTTTTGATGGGTGGTGTAGATGGTAGTATGGTGATGATGGTTGGTGCGGATGGGATGGATCAGGGTTTGATGGGTGGTGTAGATGGTAGTATGGCGATGATGGATGGTGCGGATGGGATGGATCGGGTTTTGATGGGTGGTGGACTTTCTGAGGATGAATTGGGTTAGCTTTTTGGTGCGGGTTTCGAGGCCATGATGGGACAGGCAGCTGTGGTCGGAGATCGGGGTACCGATACCGTTAGCTATTGGGATACTCTTGGCGTTGCAGACCTTAGGGTTTGTTCATTTCAGACTGCTCCTGACGTGGCGGTCATTGGCGGCTCGGGCCCTCTTGTTGCAGCTTTCTGGGACACCTTGCGTGATGCAATGGGTGATGTTGGCTTCTTTCGTCACCATGAGACTGACTTGCTGGACGAGGGGATGCCCATTGTTGATGATTCTCCTGCTGTCGCGGGGATCCAAATTATTGAGGGCATGCCTATCCGGACCTGTCGATTGCAGCCATGTGCCACCTATTCTGAGCGTCTGCGCCTTTGGATAGAGAGCTTGACCGAATATGAGATCTTTGAGCTGGGTTCCTTAGGCTTCTGGGAGGTCCTTCATTTCCACCGGGTTCGTTTAGATTGGCGGTTATTGAGCGCGGTGCTGTATGATTGGGTTCCATCCCTGAATCTATTTTCCTTCAATGACCTGGAGTTGGGCCCGTCACTAGAGGAGTTTTTGCATTTGTCTGGTCTTCCCTTGACCCGAGAGCCCTATGTTCCTTCGTCCGAGCCTGTCCGTTCTACTGATCTGATCTCTTGGTTCGGATTTCTTATCGCTCTTCCTACTGTAGAGGGCAGGGCTGGTGAGCTTTCGCTTGAGGTCCTGTATGATCGCTGTTCCACTGCCCGTGGGGGTCCTGGGTTGGATCGCCAGCTCCAATGCCTGAATGCGCTGATATTCTGTATTTTAACTGAGCTATTTTTCTCCAGATGGCTACAGTCCTCGTTGGCGGTTCTGCTTGACGTATTTCATCATGTTCTGCATCGTAGGAGCATTACTTCAGTGGTACTGGTGGAGCTTTTTCTAGGGCTGACTGAGTGCTCATTAGGGCGGACCCGCATCCTCCGGGCTGTTGTACATTCCTCTAGGTATTCTCTGCTCTTTTCCTTTCCCCCACCTGGCATGGTTTTCCTACTGAGTTTGAAACGTATTTCCTTGCAGGTTGGGTTGTGGGAGCATCTGTTCATGACCCCTCAGCTTCTATGGCCCGACTCTCGTCGCGGTGACATGCTGCGCTTGGTGCTTGACGGCCTTCCGCTAGGTGGTGAGGCCACTGAGTCGCTTTATCGTTGCATGCTTACTCAGCTTCGAGGGTGGGAGATCAGTTGGGAGGCCACCTGGCTTCATCGGGTGCCCCTGATTTGTAGCACTGCTCGCACTCCTCTATTGTTGCTTGGCCTTCGGGGGTACTGCTCCTACCATCCCGTGTGGTTCCTTCGTCAGTTTGGTTTCTGACAGGATATTCCAGAGTTCTCTTTCTCTGGATTCAGGCATGCCCCTCTTCCTATTGATTTGCCTACTTTGCATAGGCGAGTTTGGATTTTCGGGCAGGGCTTCTTGGATGCGACGATGCTGGAGCTCGAGTCTTGGGCTCCTCCTCTGGCTACGGTGTCGTATCAGCGATGGGTGACAGAACAGTCGTTGTATCGTCAGGTCCCTGGTTGGGATTTGGAGGATGAGGCTGCTGATCAGGACATGGTGGGCGATGCTGCTTCCTCCTCTTCGTGTGTTGATGATTCGTTCGAGGCCTTTGAGAAGCGCCCTTTCGTTGATCCGTCTTTCTTGCTGGCCACTCATGGCCACCTGATCTCTGAGATTGTCGTCCTTCGTCATACTTACAAGGATATGGCTCGTCGTCTAGCAGTGGGACGCAGTACGATGATAGCATGTTTGCGGCACACCGTTTGGAGAGGGATGAGATCTTCTACCTGTGCATGGAGGTAGAGAGGCTCAGGCAGAGATTATCGTTATATGAGAGGTAGGAGCTTACCTGTGGCTCTTTGATGTTGATCAACTGCTTGTCTCTTATGCATAAAAATATTTTGTTTTGATTCTTTGGTTTTGTGTGAAAAAAGGAAAACAATGTACTTGTAAAAAAAACATTCTAAAGAAATGGAAAATTTTGTTTGTGCCACTTTTGCCAATGCTTGCTTGTGTTTGGATTTGTGCTTTGGATGATTGGGATCAGAATCTTGGGCTCAACCCACGTTGCAAGCAGTATCCTAGATTGTGTTCATAGGGTCTTGGTTCTTTGAGAGGGTGTCCGGGATCGTATTCCGTGGATTTGAGCGGAGTTTGATAGAGTATTGATCCGAAGTTGATCTTTCCATGTATCTCATTGTGATGCTTGCTGTCTTGGCCTCTTATGTACCTGCACTTTTATTATTATTATTATTATTATTATTATATATATATATTTTTAATTTCTTACCATTTTTTGCCCGTAGCGCCTTTTCAGGTTTTCACTACATCCGGCCCGTCCCGTCATTTTTGCCCATAGCGTCCTTTTGGATTTTCACTATGTCCCGGGTTTTTTATCTTGCTTGCCCCTTGGCAGCTGTGCTGTTTTTACCCTTGGTGCCCTTTCAGGTTTTCACCAAATCCGCTACATGTTTGCTGTTTTTACTCGAGGCGCCCTTTTGGGTTTTCAACTCACCCCTTCTGCTTAGACATGTATTTTTCTCTCTTTTTTCTTTTTTATTATTTTCGAAATGCCGGGAGTGATGGAGAGACTTCCTTCATAGCTGGCCAACTGGTTACCTTCCTGTCCTTGTCTTTGATTACAATAGTAAGCTATTTTTTGGGCAGATTGTTTGAGGATGTGGGATGGACTTGTTTTCTCCCCTTCGTTTTTTTTTTGGGTCTTTCTTTTCTCTCTTTTCCTCTTTTTTTTTTTTCTTTTTTTACTTCCTCCTTTTTTATTTTCTTTCTTCTTTTTTCTCTTTTTTTTTGTGTGGGAGAAAAGACAGGTTTTTCTAATGGGAGAAGTGGTGGATATTTTTGCTTTTGATGGGGCACAACTTTGCGATCGTAACCATTGACAAGGTTAGGTGTGGTTACCCATGATAGATTTTCACGTTGTCGGCGTTGATGAGCTCGAGAAGATCTTTTCCTTTCATATTGGTAAGCTGAAGAGCGCCTCCTAGGAGTACTTCTCGAATGATGAACGGTCCATCCCACGAGGGTTTGAATTTTCTTCTAGGATCTGGCAAGTGCGGCGGTAGGATGTGTTTCATAACTATGTCATCGACTTTGAAGCTCCTCTTTCGGACCCTCTTGTTGTAAGCTCGGGCGATCCTTCTTTGATAACATTGAGAGTGGCTTAGCGCCCGCATGCGCTTTTCATCTGCCAGATGCAATTGATCGTATCTTGCTTGTTGCCACTCGCCTTCTTCGATTTCGATTTCCAGCAATATCCGCAGTGATGGGATTTTAATTTTAACTGGCAGCACTGCTTCCATTCCGTATACTAGTTCATATGGAGTTGCGCCTGTAGCATACCGTATAGACATTCGATAGGCCCAGAGTGCGTAGGGAAGCATTTCTAACCAATCACGATATGTCTTCACCATCTTTTCTAGTATGTGAATGATGGTCTTGTTTGTAGCTTCGACCCCACCATTCATTTGGGGACGATAAGGGCTTGACCGATGACGTTGAATTTTAAATTTGTCAAGGAATTTGCCCATCCTTTTATTGACAAACGGGGTTCCGTTGTCAGTGATGATGGCCTGAGGGATCCCATAACGGCCAATGATGTTGTTTTTCATAAACTTGACTACATGAGATGCTGCGATGGTGGTGTAGGATGTCGCCTATATCCATTTGGTGAAGTAGTCTACTGCCACCAGGATGTACTTATGCCCGTTTGAAGTTTTGAGGCTGATTTTACTCATAATGTCCAATCCCCATACATAGAAGGGCCATGGTGCCGTCAGGTTGTATCGTTCGGAAGCAGGCACATGGATCTGGTTTGCATGTTTTTTACACTTGAAGCATTTCCTAACGCGTTTGCAGCATTCTGTCTCCATTGTAAGCCAATAATAGCTGAGTCGTAGGATCTTCTTTGCCATTATGTGTCCATTCATGTGTGGGCCGCATAATCCTTCGTGAATTTCTGACATGATCTGTGTTGCTTTTGTCTCATCCACACAGCGGAGAAGGATTTGGTTGAAGGATCGCTTGTAAAGAATGCCTCCAATTATCACGAACTGTGCCGCTAGTCGTTGGATGGTGCGTCGATCAACTGGTGTTGCTCTTTCCGGGTATTTTTGATGCTCGAGATATTCCTTGATGTTCATGGATCATGGCTGATCATTCAAAGATGGCTCAGCTTCATTGATCTGTAGGCAGAATGTGGGTTTCTCCTGAAGTTTGATAGTGAGTTCCCATTCAGCAATTCCTTTCGGGATCTTCAGCATCGAGGCGCGAGGGTAGCTAAAGCGTGTGCAAATTGGTTCTTGATTCGGGGCATGTAAGAGAATGTGATATCCTTGAATTCTTCGGCTAAAATTTTCAGATAGACATGATATGGAATCAGTTTTTCATCTTTGGTCTTCCAATCACCATTTATCTGATTGATGATGAGTTGTGAGTCTCCAAAGACTCGTAACTTCTTCACATTAAGGATGATGGCTTGTCTTAGACTGGCGATGCATGCTTCATATTCAGCTATGTTGTTGGTGCATTGGAATGCCAGCCTTCTGGATATGAGAATTGGGACGTCCTCAGGAGAGTAGAGTATGACACCTAATCCACTCCCTTTCGAGTTTGCGGCTCCATCGAAAAAGAATGTCCACTCTTTTGCCTTCCTTTCTTCTTCTTCCTCAATTAGAAGGATGTCCTCGTCAGAAAAGAAGGTCTTCAGTGGTTGGTAGTCAGGTAAGGAGTGGGCTACTAAGTGGTCGGCCAGTGCTTGCCCCTTAATTGCCTTCTGAGTGATGTAGGTGATGTCGAACTCAGAAAGCAATAGTTGCCATTTTGCGATCCTACCCGTTAGTGCTAATTTCTCGAACAATGTAAGACCCATATCCTAGTTCATACTATTCCGTCGACTTCCGTGATCCTTCCCGTCGAAGTCCGGCAATTTGCGACGTATAATCAACATTTGCGATCAACCCTAAGTCGTATCCTGTAAAATCGAGTCGGCTTAATCCGAGACTTGTACCATTGCGACCACACCATCGCCGCGGTTTCGACGCCGCGTCTCGCGCACTGATCCGATACCCAGGTCAGAAGATGTGGGCCGGTGTTTATTTCGAAGAAACGCCGCGCTTTTACGATCCCGAGAGAATCTCTACAATATGTCAAATCAATCCCATCAATCACCCCTCATGTCAAGTACAAAGCACCCCCATGCTTTCTTTCTCCACAAGTCAAGCAAACCCCAAAGTCAACCCATCACTCACTTCACCCATCACTCACCTCACATCACTCACCTCACATCCATCCATCTTACAACCACCCATTTTCTCTCTCTCTCCTCACAATTTTCAAGCAACACCAAAGAGCAAGAGCATCACACGTCCATGGTTTTTCCAAGAAAGAAAGTGAGTTGTGTGGCCCACCTTTCTCTCCCAAAAAACCCATCATCCTAGCCCTTCATCTCTCATCACCCTCCATCAAAGTAGAGCAGAAGGAGACCGGCTTTCCAACGGACCAAGAAGATCGAACGATGGGTGCTTTCTAGGATAGGTTTTTCATGTTTTGATGATGGACCAAGTGAGGCCTACCGATCAATGGTATGGATCTCACTTAGGACCTTAAGATGTGGCCGATGGCCCACCTTGATCTTCGTGATCATTCCGTGATGGGGCCATTCTCCATGGACCCCATCATGATGTTTATTTTCTAGCTTGAAATGGGTCATCTAGACCTTTTATTTTTTGTGGAGAAGGGATCCCCACCGTTGATTCTTAATTTGGTGGGCCCACATGCAATGGGACCCACTTAATGTATGATTGCTTGGAAGGGAGGGCTCATAGTAGCAGAGCCCTCCATCATGCGTGTCCCGTCTCTCTCTCTCTCTCTATTTCTATCTCTCCCTCTCTTTTTATTTATTTATCTATTTATTTTTGTGTGTGATGAGGTGGCCATGTGGCCCACTTGGATGGACTCCACCTTAATGTATGTTTTATACATGCCATTTATCCATTTGATGGCCCACCTAAACAGGGCCTACCTCAATGCATGTTGTCACGCCCCAAACCCGAAGATCGGAATCACAAGAACCCCGATCGCCGAATCTGGTGCTGACAACCTCCGTAGTACCCCATTCTCGGTTCCTAGCGCCTATGCACCAGATTCCAATTCTAGGATCCTACAAGGAGGATTTTTCAGTGTACATTTATCTCGTAATAAGCATAACCACAAGAATACCCAAATCATAAAGGCAACATCATCATCACATATCCACTAATATAAACTGTTGAATACGGTACTGAAAGGGAAATACATATGACAAAAATCAAAACTCTATAAGTCCGCTGCACGTTCCAAGCACAATGCTGCTGCAACCTAACGCCACCTGCACGCATCTATCGTGCATAAGCTTATAGAAAGCTTAGTGGGTGGTGAAAGTGTGTGCACAAGGTAAGTGCCAAGTAAGCAATATCAGAGTAAGCAGAGTAATCAGAATAAGCGGAAATACCGACAGTCCGTGAGTCGTACAATATCAGGGTATGCAATGCAATTCAGCTATACAAATGAGGAATTAAAGAAATCCAAATATTAGATGCCGAGGATGCAATGCCATAAATCATACAATATCGAAACAAACAGAAATATACTGATAAGTCTATGAGTGCCTTCAACCGTACAAAGGCTATGCGATGCAAGGCATGAATGCTAATGGTCATATCAATACAGAAACATGGCAACCCAAAAATGCTAAGTACTGCGGATGCAATGTAATATGCGGTGCGAATGAAATGACCATGCTGGAGTGAAGTCGGGATGATAGTACGTAGTATCGCAGGCTATGGGGTCCATCACAAGGGACTTCTATCCAAACCAGTCCCATACCTAAATTTGGATAGTCAGACTCACTGTGGTAAACTCCTGATCTCAGGTTAGTCGCGCGCCTAACCGAAATCCTGGCCATGAGAAAATACACAACAATTAGTTGCGTACCACCAGCCCAAGTGGATAGTGAATGAAATGAATGCATGAGTATGCAACTCCTACTCAATAAGTCCACATATCAGTACGGTTCCTCTCTGGGATCATCATCGGGGTCTATTACACTCCAAACCAGATTGCCGCCCCATCGCGTGCAACAAGGTGGGTGGAAGAGACCTCACTATCCACCTGCTAATATCGGGCCTGACTCGTAGATAGCGGACCCATTCCTCGAGCTGGTCAGACTCAGCCTAGCATTGCCCCCTCCTCTCGGGCAGGTAAGGTCGCACCCCCTTCCAACCGACCATGACACAGTGAGAGATGCGGCCTAACGGTATACGGCCCTCATGCGCTCATGCATCCACTCGGTCTAGACGTTGGAGCAACCTTTGGAACTAAGAGGGTTTAGGGACTTTCACCCAGGGATATCTATAGCACCCCATATAGAACAGATTTTCGGTGTCCCAACTGGCCATCCACGATATGCCTGTGGAGGCTACGACACTGATGTGGCTAGGGCATATAGTAATCACAACACACAATGCAAGATGCATGAGTCATACAATCCAGTCATGCATCAATCCTGCGCATACCGTGTGCTTATGTGAGATAATCTCCGCCTATCAGGGAGTCTCATAACAACCGACACTATGGAAATGCAATGATCAATCATATCCCCTAACAAACATACAGATGATGCGTATGGGCATGTATCATGATGCTATGCTGTCACATACTCATAATTGGTATCAATAACCGTCATCAACAATCGACTTCTATAATGTGGACATTTAACCAACATTGCCCCCAAGGAATGGCCCTCATAAAGCCAAACATATAATGGGCTCACGACCTCACTCAACGGCCTAATATACAGCACAATGGGCCTTACTCAAGGGCCACATATATACAATGGGTGGGCCCTGCTCATAGGCCTCAAATGCATGACATGTGGGCCTTACACATGGGTCTCGAATACGTCAAATGGGTCATGCATTATGGGCCTAATACATATCACAATGTGCCTTGCCCATAGACCATGAATTGATCACAATGGGCCCCAACTACGGGTCGCATATACATCATATAGGTCTCGATAATCGGCCTCGGCCTCAACAATCGAATTCGACACTTGGAATCGGCCTTGATACTCGGCCTCGACAATCGGAATCGGCCTAGAATCATAATCAGCAAATCGGTCACGTCAAGTGGAATCGGCAATTGGCCATGACAATCAGGATCGGACGATAATCAGAATCGACAAATCGGTCACGTCAATCGGGATCGGCAATCGGTCACGATAATCAGAATCGATCGATCAATAATTAGAGTCGGTAAATCGGTCACGTCGATCGAGATCGGTAATCGGTCACGATAATCAAAATCGATCGATCCATAATCAGAATCGGTAAATCGGTCACGTCAATCGGACTCGGCCTCGATGATCGGTCGATCAAGGCTTAAGGGAAGGTCACGATGTGGACATTAAACCATCATTGCCCATCAATGTGGGCATTTAACCAACATTACTCCACCTAGAACTGAACATATAGTGGGCCCACGGCCTCATACAAGGGTATAATATAATGGGTCGAGTACACGGACCTAATATACATCACCATGGGCCACGACCCATGGTCCTCAAATACATCATAATGGGCTACGACCTATGGACTTCAATATACATCAAGTGGACCGCATTAATGGGTCTCATATACACGACAGGTGGGCCCTGCACATGGGCCGCAAACACACAGCATGCGGGCCCTTCACATGGATCTTATATACATCAAATGGGTCATGCATTATAGACCTAATACATATCACAATGGGCCTTGCCTATAGACTTCAAATTCAAGCAGGTGGGCCCCATCATATGAGCCTTAAATACAAGGTAGGTGGGCCCTGTCACATGGGCCAAAATATAAACAGGTGGGCCCCGCACATGGGCCAAAAATACATCATAATGGGCCTCATAGATAGGCTGCACCAATGGGCCTCAAGTATATCAAGTGGGCCTCTCCAATGAGCCTCATAATCGTCAAGTGGGCCACATCAACGAGCCGCTCCAATGGGCCTCATATATATCAAGTGGGCCGCACTAATGAGTCTTAAATGGGCTTGGACCACATCAAAATCATTTTAAT
Source organism: Magnolia changhungtana (assembly GCA_030180095.1). Taxonomy (NCBI): domain Eukaryota; kingdom Viridiplantae; phylum Streptophyta; class Magnoliopsida; order Magnoliales; family Magnoliaceae; genus Magnolia; species Magnolia changhungtana. Next base: position 3,019,750 of record JASAUF010000096.1, read on the forward strand.
AGTTGTAGGTGTAACATGTGTATCATTGTACACTGTCATTCCATGGGGCACATGGCCCACATATGATGATCAACACTGTCCAAACATTGTCCAACACTGTTCAAACAGTCTAGACGGTGTGGATGAAACAATTACATCATGGTGGTGTCCACACTGGCAAAACAGATCGTTGGCCTGGGGATTGTTTACACCAAATGGGACGCACAGAACTTGCCGACGTCGACTGACTAGCTATATAGCTAATGTGAGGTTCCCCAGCCAAACCGCATCCACCATCCATGGATTGGACGGTGCGGATGCAATGCATTAATCAAGGTGGGGTCCATGAACAGTTTGGACCCCACACACATCATCAAGTGGGCCCCACATGCTGGAGGAAGCACGACATCGTGGATACAAACCACATGCATTACAGTGCGCTCCACCCAGTAGCGTCCATGTGATGGACGGTATAGATTATAACATATGCATCATGGTGGGGCCCACGCACGTGGCCCACTAATAAAAATGGACGGTGTGGGTTATGATAAATAAATCAAGGTGAGTCCCACACATCACTTCACAGAGAATAAATGGACGGTTGGGATATACCCACATACATCAAAGTGGGCTATACATCCATCAAAATGGTCAGATGGTGTGAATACAACACATTCATCAAGGCAGGCCTCATACAATCAGGGTGAGTCCATCTACTGTGATGGATGGGGGATGTAAAATAAATACAATCAAGGCGGGATCCGTTGCACAGGCGGCGTAAATAAAACAGTTATATTAAGGTGGGGTCCACTTGAACCTTAGATCTGACTTAGATCTGACTTATTTTTAGTCTCAAGCCTGTAGGACGAGCTTACCAAAGGATTGGACGGTTTGGATGCAACACATGCATCATGGTAAGTCCCATAGGAATGGACGGCATACCTCATGGTGGGGTCCACATGTGTGGCCCACCAGATAGAAGGACGGTTGGAGATAACACAGACATGGTGGGGCCTAATGGCCGTCCAGATTCGCTGGACGACATTGATAAAACACATACATGTGGTGTCCACCGTCCACGGCAGTGGACTGTGTGAATAAAACACGTACATCACTGTGGGTCCCATGTGGGGCCCACCATAATGTTTACTTTCCATCCAATCCGTTGAAAAGGTCACCCGGACCCATATGAATAAGAAAAACAAATTTAATAATGTCCCAAAACTTCTGTGAACCTCAAAAGGGTTTCAACGGCATACGTACAATCCTGCTGTCCCTTGTGATGTGGACCACCTGAGAACCTTATATGAATGTTTTTTTTTTTGAAGGATCACAGCCCTAAAGGGCACCATCAAAATGCACGGTATTGATGTGCAAAACACATCACGGTGGGGCCCACGGCAGGGACCTACGTCCCTGCCCGTTAACGTCCAGCGCTGGACGCCTGCGCGTCCTGAGTTCTGCCAGCAGCGGCAGAACTGATGTATATATATTTATTTTTTTATTTTTTTTGAAAAAAATGCATTTTTCTGAGGATTTTTATGTGTGGGGCCCTTATCAGGGGAATCGGACCCGACCATTAGTCAATATGACTGAAGACAAGCCAAACAAGCCCAATATTCGATATATTTTGGGTTACAAAAACATCAGAATATATTTTAACGGCGCAAACCACCTTTTTCCATGCTACGGCCCGCCAGAAAGTCAGATTAGATTTATTTTTCAGCTCAACACCTAAAATGAGCTAGTAAACGGAATGGACGGCTTGGATTAACTTCATACATCAAGGTGGGGCCTGCATGAACAGCCCCACCCAAAATCTCACTCACATGCATTAAATATTATTTTATTATTATTATTATTTTTTTGGTTAGCTCGTTAGTACATACCCCAGTCAGTGCACGCACTCCATGTTAGCCATCCCTGCCATGCCCAGCGTCTCTGGACGCTGGACGGCATGGATGAACATGGACATCATGGTGGGTCCCACATGTACGTGGCCCACCTGATGAGTATGACATTTGTGTTTTTCCATCCATCCAGGTTTGGACAGTAAGGTGGGCTCCACCAGTGGGTTGTAGTGTGGTCCACTAAATAGACAGCATGGATACAATATGTATATTGTCGGGTGGGCCATCAACAATGAGAGAGAGAGAGAGAGAAGCACCCACCTCAAGATCTTGAACTCCTCCTTCCTCCAATCAATCTTAGAGCTCCAAGGAGTTGATTTAACGGTCGAGATGGGGTTTGGTGGGCCGGATTAGTAGGGAGATTGGATGAGAGGTGGCTAGATTTTTTTTTTTTTTTGGGTTGCTTGGACCTCCCAAGCTTGCAACAATGGAGGGAAAAAATGAAAAAGAAAGAGAGAGGGAGAGAGAGATAGGAGAGAGAGAGAGATGTGATGGAAATTAATGAGTTTGACTAATGGGGAAAAGGGAAGGGGTGGTTGCTTATAAGGAGTTAGGGTGAAGGGTAGGGTAGGGTGATGTCACTCCTAGGGTGACATCATAGTAATTATGTTTCTAGGGAAGTACAACAACATGGATAAGTGGGTCCCACGATCAAGCGATCAACGGCCGAGATAATGCACGGGCCGGATCTCATAATTTGAGTGTCGCATTGACGCACGAGACGCGTCGTCGAAACCGCAGCGACGGCGCGGTCGCAAGGACATTGGTCTCGGTTTGAGTTGGCTCGGGTTTATAGGATGTGACTCAAGAGCATGCGCCAATGTTATCTACGCATCGCGGGTCATTGAAATTCGAGTGGGAGGACCGCGGAAGTTTACGAAACGGTACGGGCTAGAATACGGGTCTTACACATGCGTTACACCCAAACCGTCCAGACGCTGGGCGTGATGGGAAAAATACAAATATTGGCTTGTTTCAAAGCCTTGGGGAAGGGTGTTCCATGTAGGCCCCACCTTGATGTATGTAGTCAATCCAAGCCATCCATCCTTTTCCCCAATTCATTTTAGGCGTTGAGCCGAAAAATGAGGATGATCCGACTTTCTGGTGGGCCATACCTTAGCAAACACTAATTCTCACCATTTAAATTCACTTGAATCTTTCTACGCGCCAAAATATACCCAATATTGGGCTTGATAGGTTGGTAATGGACTGTAGACGCCATTGGGTCAGTCGGATTCACCTGATGTGGGCCCTACCATGGAAAAACCGCGGAATCTCAGCTTTTCAATAATAATAATAATAATAATAATAACAACAAACAGCAGCTGATGCTGCTGTCTGTCAGAGAGAGACGACGCGTGGGCGTCCTGCGCTGGGCAGACGACCAGAGACCCATAGCTCCAGCCGTGGGCCCCATCATGATGTATGCATGTCATCCATGCCGTTCGTGAGGTGGGCCCTTGGGGCAGCGGGACGTCCTCTAAAAATCAACCTTATCCAATTTCAGGTGGCCCACGTCAGAGGAAACAGTGAGATTGAACGTATACCATTGAAACCCATTTTGGGTCCACAGAAGTTTTGGATCAAGATGAAATTTATTTTTTTCCTATTCATCCAGGTCCGCATGACCTTACCAACGGGTTGGATGTCAAATAGACATTATGGTGGGCCCACATGGGACCCACAATGATGCATGTGTCTTATTACCACCGTCCGCCTGGACGGTGGTACCCACTGTGATGTATTTGTTTTAACCCCACCGTCCAGGGGATGGTGGGCGTGTGTGAGTGTGCACGTGTGTGTGTGTGTGTGTGTGTGTGTATGTGTGTGTGTGTGTGTATATATATATATAATATTATATTATATATATTATTGTATTTATATACTATATATAAGTTATATATATATATATTATATACCAGATGGTGGGCCTCTATGGGCCCCACCATGATGCATGTGTTGCTCCAACGCATCCAACCATTTTGAAAGATAATTTTGGAGCTTGAGTCCAAAATGAGACAGATCTAGGATTAGGTGGGCCACCTTATAGAAAGTAGTGGATTTGTTTGTCCACCATTAAAACCCTTAGGCCACCCATTTTGGACCAGTATGATATTTGCTTTTCCCTTTCAGGTCATGCCCATTTGATGTATTTGTGGCCGTTATTGAAGCCCACCTTGATGTGTATTTTGACCGTTGTTGAGGCCCACCTTGATGTGTATGAGGGCCCATTATTGAGGCCCACCGTCATGTGTATGAGGCCCGTTGTTGAGGCCACCTTGACATATATGAGGACCACGTTATAAGGGCCATTTTGATGTATCCTAGGGCCCATGGGTTGAGGCCCATTGTGATGTATTAGGGCCCATGGGTTGAGACCCATTGTGATGTATAAAGGCCCATGGGTTGAGACCCACTGTGATGTGAATAGGGCCCATGTTATGAGGCCCAATTGGTGTATTGGAGGCCCATGAGTCAAGGCCCAATGGGATGTACATAAGGCCCATTGATTGTGATTCCACCGTGGTTTATGTGTTAGCATTTATGGCGGGCCATGCCTTGGGAGCAATGTTGGTTTAACGTCCATATTGTAAGTATAATGTTGGTTAAATGTCCGCATTACGACTCTCCCTAGGGCCATTGGTAGGCCCATACTTGTTGTGTGTAGGCCGTCTAGGCCCATCTGCGTTGTAAGGATAGTTCATCACCTTATAACATGCTTAGTATAGCTTCATGATTCATGCCCATACGCATCATATGTATGCTTGATATGAGGAATGTTTGGTTATAACATGAGCCGTTGGGCTGAGACATTTACGAGACTCTATATAAGACGGAGTGTCCGACATGAGCGTATGGTACGTGCAAGATTGCTGCATGTTTGTACAGTGTGATTCATGCATCTCGCATACATATTACTTGATCATTGTACGCCCTAGCGACATCAGGGCCGTGGCCTCCACAGGCACATCGTGAATGACTATATGGGACACCGAAAATATTTGGTTCTTGCATTGTGGGCACTTAGGATGTCATTGGGTGAAAATTCCTGAACCTCCGAGGCCAAGAGCAGCCCCAACGTCTAGACTGAGTGGAACATGAGCGCCCGAGTACCGAATACCAGTAGGCCGCATCTCTCATTGTGTCGTGGTCAGTTGGGAGGGGGTGTGGCCTCATCCGCCCGAGTGAGGGAGCTCTAAGCTAGGCTGAGTATGACCAGATCGTAAATGGGTCTGCTATCGACGAGCTGGGTAGGTATTGACAGACTACTGGTCAGGCGGATAGTGAGGTCTATTCCGTTCGCTGGACTGTGTAGCTAGGGAGGAGGTAGTCGGTGTCGAGTGTAATAGACCCCGGTGATTTTCCTAGAGAGCAACCGTACTGATATGTCGACTTATTGAGTAGGACTTGCATATCCATTCATTCATTCACTATCCACTCGGGCTGGTGGTGTGTAACTATTTGTTATGTGTATCATCGCACGACCAAGATTTCGGTTGGGAGCGCGACTAACTTGAGATCAGGAGTTTACCACATTATGTCTGACTATCCAAATTTAGGTATGAGACTGGTTTGGATAGAAGTCCCTTGTGATGGACCCCATAGCTTGTGATACTTCGTACTATCATCCCGACTTCACATTCCAGCATGGTCATTTCATTCGCACCGCATATTACATTGCATCCGCAGTACTTAGCATTTTGGGTTACTATATTTTTTACACTTATATGGCCTAAATGAGGTTTATGGTATTCATGACTCGTCAGGATTTGTATATTGCATTGCATCCTCGGCATCTGTTATTGTCTTGTTATGTTTTGCATCGCATATCCTTGGTACGGCTGATAGCATTCATGGACTTACCAGTATACTTTCGCTTACTCTGATGTCATATGATTCATGATCTTATTAGTATTTCTACCTATCCCGATGATGTATGATTTATGTGCTTTATTGATACTTAGCACTTACCTTACACGCACTTTCACCACCCTCTAAGCTTTCTATAAGCTTATGCACGATAAATGCGTGCAGGTGGCGTTAGGTTGCAGCAGCGTTGAGCTTGGAGCGTGCAGCCGAGCCTCTGGAGATTCTGTTACTTCCATTATATTGTATCTCCCTTTCATACGCATTGTACTTAAAATTTTTGATATAGTGGATATGTGGTGATGTTGTTTTGTGACTTGGTTATGCTTGTGGTTATGCTCCATTATAAAAAAAATTTCATACTGGAAATCCTTCTTGTAGGATCCCAGGATCGGAATCTGGCGTATGGGCGCTGGGAGCCGAGAATGGGGTACTACGGAGGCTGTCGGCACCAGATTCGGCGATCGGAAATTTTGTGAGCCCATTTTCTGAGTTTGGGGCGTGACAAACAAGTACTTTAATGGGTCCATGCGAGCGAGCAGAAGGATTGGGTGAGCGATCATATCTGTCGAGCCACTGTGTTGCCCAGACCAGGGCAAGGCATGTTTTCTCCAGGCTAGAATATTTGGCTTCGTAGCTTGTGAATCGTCTGCTTAAAATCGCTTGCTCCTTTCTTCCTGTGTCGTCATGCTGGCCAAGAACACATCAATTGCTTCTGCCGTGACAGAGATATACAGAAGTAATGGCCTACCTGGAGTAGGTGGCATGAGCACTGGGGGATTCAACAGGTATTTCTTGATCCCGTCGAAGGCCGCTTGACAGTCATCATTGTCACGCCCCGAACTCGGAAACCGGGCTCACAAAATTCCCGATCGCCGAATACGGCGCCGACAGCCTCCGTAGTACCCCATTCTCGGCTCCTAGCACCCATATACTAGGTTCTGATCCTGGGATGCTACAAGGAGGATTTTAAACATGATTTGATTTGTAATGAGCATAACCACAAGCATAACCCATGAACAATAACCAAAAGAACACCATCACAAAATCCACTATGATAAAAAACTTTGGAGTACAAGGCGTATGAAAGGGAAATACAATATATTGAAAATGACAAAAACTCCAAAAGCTCGGCTGTACGCTCCAACTGCGCAAGACTACGGTTGCGTCTTGGCGTCACCTGCACGCATCAATCATGCATAAGCTTATAAAAAGCTTAGAGGGTGGTGTAAGTGTGTGCGCAATATGAGCGTGTCCAGAATGCAAGGTCAGAGTAATGCGGAAACATACTGATGAGTACATAAATGCAGTCACCCGTACCAAGGCTATACGGAGCAAGATATGAATATTATTGGCCATGTCAAGACCATGCGATTCATAATGCAAGTCAAGCATGCCAATCCACCCCCACATATCAGTGCAGCTCCTCACTAGAGCATCAAATCAGTACGGTTCTCAGTCTGGATAATCACTGAGGTCTAGTACACTCTACACCAGCTTGCCGTCCCTATCTGAATGCATGACTGGGAGAGCAGAAGAGACCTCACTATCCGCCTACTAATATCGGGCCTGACTCGTCGATAGTGGACCTATTCCTCAAGCTGGTCAAACTCAACCTAGAAATTACCATTTCACTCAGGCGGGTAAGGTCATACCCCTTTCCAACTGACCATGACACAATAGGAGACGCGGCCTATTGGTATACGGCCCTCGCACGCTCGTGTATCCACACTGTCTCCACATTGGAGTCATCCTCTGGTACCATCGGGTTTAGGAATTTTCACCCAAGGACATCTATGACGCCTGTATACTAAAACCAAATATTTTCGGTATCCAATCCAGCCACCCACGATGTGTCTGTGGAGGCTATGGCCCTGATGTCGCTAGGGCATATAATAATCATGATTACACAAATGCAAGTGCATGAATTACCATACCAAACATGCAACAATCCTGCGCGTACCGAGCGCTCATGTAGGGTAACTCCATCTATCAGGGAGCCTATAAACAATCCGCTCGAAGGCATATGCTATGATCAGTCACTCCTCATACCAAGCATACATATGATGCATATGATCATGAATCATGTATCTATACTAAACATGTTATATAGTGATGGGTTGTGCATAACGGATATAGGCCTAGATGGCCTACTCACTACAAGTATGGGCCTATCAGTGGGCCTTAGGGAGAGTATAATGCGAACATTTAACCAACATTATTTGCACAATGTGGACATCAAACCAACATTTGCTCCCAAGGCATAGCCTGCTATAAAGGTCAACATATAAACCATGGTGGAATCACACTACAGTGGGCCTTATGTACATTCAGTTGGGCGTCGACCCGTGGGCCTCCAATACATCAAATGGGCCTCATATATGTCAAAGTGGGTCTGGACAACGGCCCACAAATACATCAAGATGGGCCTCAACAATCAGCCTTATACAAATCAAGGTGGGCCTCAATGGACGGCCCACAAATACACCAAGATGGGGCCCGTCACATGGCCTTGAAATAATTTCCAAAATGGTTGGATGGTTTGGATGAAACTTATGCATCATGGTAGGTTCCATAGAGATTGAAGGCATAGATAAATCATATACTTCATGGTGGGGGTCCACACTGATGAAAGGTGTGGGCACAATACATACATAAGTGGGTCCTAAGTAAGACCCAACGTAATGTTTATTTTCCACCCAACCTAGGGCCCAACAAAATGGTTATTTTCCATCCAAACTGGGGCCCAACATGATGTTTATTTCCCATCCAAATTGTTCATAGGGTCACATGGGCCTAGGGCCCACTGTAATATTTATTTGCAATCCAATCTATTCATAAGGTCACGTGGACCTTGGTAGGGCCCACTATAATATTTATTTGCCATTTAACCTATTTATAAGGTCACGTGGACCAGGGGGCCCACTGGAATGTTTATTTGCCACCCAACTCATTGATTGGGTCACACGGTCAGGGAGGGGGCCACCGTAATGTTTATTTTCACCCAATCTGTTGATTGGGTGACATGGATAGGGAGCCCACCGTGAGGTAGTTCACAAATCCAGTCCACCCATTATGTGCGTCCCACTTGGCTAAGGGTTCAGACCAAGTTTTAGCCGCATGCAAATTTCAGGTAGGCCCCACCAAGTGATTTTATATGTTTTAGGCATGTCTTCACATGATTTTAGACGGTGTGGCCCACCTGAGTTCCGTATACAGCTGATTTTTGGGTGGCCCGTAGCCAGGGGGGAGGCCCACCCAATGCACGTTGTTGATGATCGAAACGCGTCACGGTGGGGGCCCACAGCTGCAGCCGTGGGGCCCAGCTGTCCGGCCGCCCGCCTACTGACAGCCGTAGGCGCTGCCTGCGCCTGCTGTCAGCAGCAGCAGCGGCTGCTGCTGTTTTACTTATTTTTTTTAAACGCGTTTTTCCACGGTTTTCAGTAGGTGGGGCCTGCCTCAGACAAATCCGGCCCAGCCATTGGTCCCTACGACCCAATACCAACCTATCAAGCTCAATATTGGATAGTTTTTGGTGCATAGAAATACTAGGGCGTATTTCAACGGTAGAAGTACCATTTTCTATGCTACGGCCTGAGGAAAAGGATGGACGGCTCGGATTAAGTATATACATCAAGGCGGGGCCTACATGAGTGGCCCACCCCATCTTAGCACACCCACGTCACTTCACACTTCACTGTGAGTACACACCCATGACTGTACACGCACTCCATGTTAGCCAACCTCCTATCCACCGTCCAGGGACTCTGGACGGTGTGGATAAACACTGCATCATGGTGGGTCCCACATGTATGTGGCCCACCATCCATGTATATATGTTTATATATATATATATAAATATAATATATTATATAGCATGTGAGACTTCTCACCATCCCAAAAATGGATGGTGGATTTCACCTGAAATGCGGTGGGCTACACCGTTTGATGGATGAAGTAGATTTAACACGATTCGGTGGGGCCCACTTCATTCCAAGGGAAGGATAGAGAGAGATATAGTGAGATAGAGGGACAAGAGAAGGTGATGGTGGGGCCCTGCCACTATGGGCCCCACATGATACAAATCATACATCAAAAAAATGGGTCCCACCAACAAGTGGTCCTAAAAAAGGAATTTGACAGTGGATCACCCACCTCTAAGCCTTCTTCTTGCTCCCTAAGGCTCCTTAGCTCCTTGCCTTGCCTTTTGATGGAGGTTGATGAAGTTTTGATGGTGGGGATGAGAGATGAGAGAGTGGGCCACACTTGTTATGTTGCTTTGGAGAGAAGGGAGGTTGGAAGTGTGGTGCTTGGGAGGTTTGAGAAAATGAGAGGGAGAGAGAGAGGATGGGATGATGTAAGGAAAGTATGGGTGAGTTTGAAATTTTGTAAGAGGGATGGGTTTGGTTGAAATTTTTGTAAAGGGGAATGGTGAAGTGGAAAGAGAGTTGACTTGAGGGAAAAAGGAGGGATAAGACTTGTACTTGAGGAATGGTTGTACTTGACATTGATTGATTGATGGGATATATCGTAGAGATTCCCTCGAAGTTCGCAACGTGCGGCGTTTCTTCAGAATGAACGCAGACCGACATTTTTCAGCCTAGGTATCAGTTTGATATGCGAGTCGCGGCGTTAGAACCGCGGTGATGGTGCGATCGCAAAGGTATAGGTTTTGGTTCGAGCCGACTTCGGCATGCAAGTCTCGGCTTAGGATTGCGCGCAAACATCGGTAATGGGTCGAGGGTTGCCGGAATTCAACCGGTAGGATCATGGAAGCCTATGGAATGGTACATATTAGGGTACAGGTCTTCCAGTCATTCCATTCCTTTGGTAAGTTCTTCCTGAGTAGCTTGAATATAGGCTCACAGATTGGAGTGAGTTGTGCAATAAATCGGCTGATAGACTGGATCCGTCCGAGGAAGCCTCAAATTTCTTTTTCAATCTTTGGCGGTGGCATTTCGATGATTGCCTTGGTCTTGGTCTCATCCACCCGAATACCCTCTTTACTGACGATGAAGCCCAACAATTTGCCCCTGGTTGCACCGAAGACACATTTTTGCGGGTTAACGCGGGACTTGAACTTTTTTAGCCTGTCAAAGAGCCTTTTGAGGTCATCGAAATGTCCTTCAATTGTATGAGACTTGACAATCATGTCGTCCACGTATACTTCCATTTCCTTGTTTATCATGTCATGGAACAAGGCAGTCATGGCTCGCTAATATGTAGCTCCCGCATTTTTCAGTCCGAAAGGCATGACCCGATAGCAGAAAGTCCCCCATGGTGTGATGAAGGAAGTCTTCTCTCGATCCTCGATGGCCATCTTAATTTGGTTGTAGCCTGAAAAACTATCCATGAAGGAGAAGATCTTGTGTCCTGTCGTATTATCCACCAGTGTGTCGATATGAGACAGAGGGAAGTCGTCTTTAGGGCTTGCTTTGTTGAGATCTCTGAAGTCAATGCACATCCTGACTTTTCCATCCTTCTTTAGAACTGGTACGATATTTGCGAGCTATTCTGGGTAGTTGGAGACTACCAAGAATCCCGCGTTGTATTGTTTGATGTGTTTGATGACTTCATTATGGATCTTCAAAGCCCATTCTGGCTTTATTCTCTGCAGCTTTTGTTTGATAGGCTTCATGTCTGGCTTGGTTTGCAAATGGTGCACCACTAGATCCTCATCGAGGCTTGGCATGTCCTTGTATGAGAAGGCAAAGTTGGACAACCTTGGTTTCAGAAACTCGATCATCCTCTGCTTGTATTCCAGGGAGAGCGATTTCCCGTTGCGCACCTCTCTGGGGAATTCTGTTGACCTTAGTTCACAATTTCGAAATCGTCTGCTACAATATTGGCCTTTGTTTTGAACTTTTCGAGAGAATCCTCGAATTCGAGAGCAGTATCATCATTTCCCTCATCCAGGACTTCATCCAATCTCATGAGTTCGAAGTCCAACTCGAGATCGAAATCATATGAGTCGACCTCAAACTCCTACATTGTGTGCGAGGTGTTTGGCACAGTGATTTTTAAAAGCTTTTCTATTGTTTTAGTTTTTTAAAAATTTTCTGGTGTTTTGTGATTTTGAGAAATATTTGATTTTTTTTTTTTTGTTTTTTTGGGAATATATGATGTTTTTGTGTTTTGAAGATTTTCTGATTTTTTTGTGTCGCCTGGAAATCCCGAATAGGACGGTGTTGCGAACCACGATTGGTACTGTCTTATTTCGGGGTACCAACAACTATTTACATTGGCATTTTTTTTAGGCTGAAATCCATTAATGGTTCACCGGCTGATTCGATTGTTAGGGGGACAGCTATCCATGATGGTTCTTTCCCCCTCTTGATCTTGCTGTTCTGACCTGTTTGTTCCTGAAGGTCACTCGTCTCAATGACCATGATATCCACCGAGCTCGGCTCAGAATCAGAATCTGATTAGATCTCTTTGCCCAGGAGTTGGAGCCCTTCTAGCTCCTCAGGTTCATCTTGTGATGGGACCTTAACGTTCGTCTAATCAAGGGCAGACCATTTTCCCTTATCGATCCAACGAATAGGCTACTTCTGCCCCTTGTGTTGCTGAGCTAGTGGTGGGGATGTGTCCCCCCTACTGTGGGTGGATATGGGTGTCTCCCTGTTCTTGCCTGTGTTTCCTTCAAGGGGCACTTCTGGTTCTGGGTCTTTTGTGGGTGGACCCTTTTTTATGCCCTTAGTCTCTCTTGGTAGATCAGTGGGTTCTGCCCATGGCATCAGATGTGCTTTTGATGCCCTGAGGATCGTATCCCACCTTATTGGTGGCCAGATGGACTCTAGGTTAACATGTTCTATGAGTTTGAGTTGCTGGAGTTGGTCCTCAAGGGTCCTCATCGTGTCTTCACAAACTGTCCCAGCCTTTATGAACTTGATGGGTGTGCACTTAAACGGTTTACCCTTTTGGCCTTTTAATCTAATCCTCTGGTGTTGGCTGATATCCTAGTCCCTGTCTCTGAACGTTGGCAGGTGCTGGTTTTATCCCCATACCTTTACCATGGAACTCGGTACGGTAGTTTAGGATTAGCCGTTCGGCAAGAGGAATGACATATTCAACAGCAAGAGGGCGTGGGTTGGCGATTGCATTCACATTTTTGAATTCAAAGCTGTGATACGATATTTCACCTTCTGCATGTTGAATGTCAGTCACTGGAATATCGGTTTATGAGATATTGACCGTCATTGGTAAGTCGTTTCTGGCTCAGCCAATACTGAAATGATTCGATTTCCCAAAGGAAATTTAACCCTTTGATGGAGGGTGGATGGGATGGCTCTAACAGTATGGAGCCATGGTCGCCTCAATAGAAGGTTAAATGAGGCAGGAATGTCAATGACCTGAAATGTGACAAGGTTCATGTCCGGTCCGATTTGTAATTCAAGGTCGATTTCTGTCTCAACCTGCCTTCAGGAGTTGTCGAAGGCTCTAACGCTCATGGTGCTAGGCTTGAAAGAAGACGATTCTATCCCCAATCATTGACAGTCCTTAGAGGGCAAACGTTGAGACTGGATCCATTATCAATGAGCACGAGTGGGACCTTAAAGTTCTTGTGACAGGCTACTATGTTTAGTGAGCACCTGTGCTTACGACCCTTAGGTGGTAATTCTTCATCAGAGAAAGTGATGGCTCGTGGTGCGAGGAATTGTCTGATCATACTTGCCACCATTTCGGGAGGTACATCAGGAGAGATATGAGCATCATTTAATATTTTTGCAAAGACTTCTCGATGCGATCTTGATGTGCATAGGAGTTCCCAGATGGATATTTGTGCGGGAATGATTTTGAGTTGAGCTGCTATGTTATAAGTAGCATTGGTCTTACAAGTAGTTCCCGACAAAGTTCCCTGGGTTTCTTTTGGATTATGATTATCTCTCTTGAAATACCTCCCATTGTTATCCACTTCATCACTATCTGGGTAATGCCATGGGACTGCTTTTGGGTCGTAGGAGGGAACCGTCCTTCCTTTCAGGAATATCAACAGTTCTTGAGGATGGGGAGTTGTGGCCGGAATGTTTTGTGATAGATCCAATGATTTCTCTTGAGGTGCTATCAAGTCCTGACTGGTTTTAGGAGCAGAGTTCCCTTCCCCTTTTTGATGTGTGGGAAGGGTCCTCCGGGCATGTGCCAGCTGGTGAGGCATCAGGAATGTCGAGGCTTGAGCCGGGGGTGCCCCTTGCAAGGTTAGAGGGGTTAGATCAGGGAGGCCTATCGGGAGGATAATAGGTTCAGGATTCGACCTTTTTGGATGTACTGGGAATGGAGTTGAATGTGCTCCTTTGAGGGCAGGATGCTGGGGGTGTGACCTGTTGGGTACTGCTTCAAGGAATACAAGAGGCGGTGTTTATGGTGCTGCAAGAGGTTGAGTGGTTGGGGCTGCTTCCAGAAAAATAAGAGGTTGAGTGGCTAGTGCTGCTTCAAAGAATACCTGTGGCCCAGGCGATGGCACCTGTTGGTATCCCCATGTCCAATTTGTTGTATCGGGCATGATTGCTTGAATGGAATGATGTGGGGAGGAGTACATGGGTTGCCCTCCTTCAATGTGGTTGATGGTAGAGGTGTCATATGTGCTGGGTCCTGCTTGATGCGATGGCAGAGGATTTTGGAGAATGTTGGCTTGAGTTATATTGTTGGCCTGTGGGTGATCGCAATCTTCTGGCTTTCGATCAAATCTTGGACCGCATGTTTCAAGGTGAAGCAGCAGTCCGTTAGGTGGCCAAGAGCCTGGTGATATGCGCAATATTGATTTTCATTGTAACCAGGAGGCAAGGGATTAGGTGGAGCCGAGGTTGAAGTGGTGTCAACAACTGCTTTTGCATGAGCATTGTCAGCACTTGACTGTATGATTGTGCTAAAGGGGTAAACTTTCTCCCTAACATTGTCTGTTTGTATGGGCCTGGTGCATTCCCCCTAGGCTGTTGCTGTTGTTGTTGAGACGGTTATGCCTGATATCTCTGTTGGACTTACTGTGGTTGGTACTGCCTATTTGACTATGGCTGATACTGCCTGTCTTGGCGTGGCTCCAGTTGTGGAACATACTGATTGCCTTGAGTATTAGCGACGATGTTGTTAACTTCTGTAGTGCGTTGAGCGGGAGCAGTGCTGTTTTCATTCCCATATCCAATGGGTTTCCTCTCGACTTTGTTTCTCTTGATTGAGGGGGCCTGGTGTGGCCACGGGGAAATGGTTTTAACCCTGATCCCGGCTTCCACTTGTTCTCCGGCTCAGATGAGTTAGGAGAAATTTACGTAGGGATACGAGATTAGATATCCTGAAATGTTAGAATTTGCTGAATGTACGATCATGGATATCTGCTCTTCATCATCAATGGGGTTCCTCATTCGAGCTGCCATGGCTCACCATCATCCTACGTATGCCGATAAAGTTTAGTCGCTTTTTTGTCTCAAGGTAGCCAGGTCTGACCTTCTTGGAGCCATGTTCAGGTTATACGAGAACCTATCAATGAATGTCTGGGAAAGTTTCTCCCAGGTTCTGATTTGATGGCTGTCTAGTGATGTGTACCAATCCAAAGCATCACCCTTAAGAGATTTCTAGAAGAGCCATATAAAGGCTCTATAATTTCCTGCTACCGCATTGAGTTCCCCACAAAATGCTTTTAAGTGTGCTGTGAGGCACCTGCTACCGTTATACCTTTTGAATTTTGGTATCTCAAAGTTCAGAGGTACCTGGGCATCTGGGAAGGGACAGGGGTCCTTGAACTTGGTAGATGGGTGGTCCACTCCTTGCTGTCTTTGGAGCTGATTTTGCACCATTTGCAACTGCTCTCATAATTCCTTAATCTCAGAATTGCCTCGCGGATGGTATCTTGCCCCTTGCTGTAGGGCTTGTACTGCTTCCTCTTCATATGGATTAAGATTGTGGGGTTGCTGAAAAGATGGTGGACTCCTGGTGGCGGGAGGTAACTGGAATTGAACACCACTCCCTTTCAAAGGAGGGTGTGATGTTCGAAAATAGCTCCCACTTGGGTTATCTGCCAATTTCGGAATATTACTCCCGTTAGGGGGAGTGAGTTAGTCTTGAAACTGGCCCCCTTCATGGGCATCCGCCAGTTCTTGTCTGTGGTTCCCGTTACCCGTTAGGGGGAACTTGTGTTGTAACCTGATTGTTGTGTTGTGCTGAGTAGAGATGTGTGGGAGGGTTGCTCTCGATTGCTGGCTGCTGTTGATCTTGTGCTTACTCTTCCGGAAGAGGGAGCACGGGATTTGCTAGGGAAATGAGGGAGAAGGCAAAAGGGTTCTAAGGGAGTGAACTGTTCTGTACACTGGGCTGGGTTGCCTGTGTATTTGGTGTGGGACTTGGTACCAAGTGAAGTAGTAGCTCTTGCATTGTTCGAAGTAGCAGCTCCTGTGTGGTTACATTGGCTTGGGAGTCTCTCTGAACCACGGGTGGTAGCGGCATGGATATTGGTGTAGGTGAGGGTGTTGATGTTTCGGGAGCTGGTTGAGCCGCCGGATCTTCTTTATGGGTAGCTTGAGAAGTTATGGCTGCACGGGATTGAGTGGTCATGGTTTAAATTTGTGCCTAAGAAAGAACAAGCTGAAGATTTTTTTATTTTTGTATGAATGCAACGATGATGTCCCTTGAGATTGGAATACCACACGATTTCGAGTTGGATCTCAACTAGTGCGAGCTAGCAAGTCCCCAGTGGAGTCGCCATTCTATGGACACTGGAATTCAACACCCATGTTAATTTATATATTTGGGATGGGATTAGGCTGATTTGGTGATTGTTGGAGTCGCCACTAGCCGAAAAATCTTAGAATCCCATGATCGGCTAGAACCACGGAACACGCTAAGGTTAGAGAAATCCGAAAACTCTCCTTCCTTAAATTGATCACTGGTCTGTGATCAGAGATTCCAGGTAAAAGACCTCAGTTACAAAGAGGGAAGGTGTTAGGCACCCTCTCTGCTCGTACAAATGTACGGTCTCTACTTAGTGTGATAAAATGATCTCAAGGGATGATGATGATGCTGTGGTCATGATGGGACTAGTCACACGTGAATTTTTGATGTAGCAAGATTCGAGATTTCGGTAGGCCACAGATCATACATCCGACAATGTGTCTAGAGGGCGGATGTGATGATGCTTATGTGAAAAGGAAAATAAAAAGTGAACTAGGTCACTAGGAATTTCTGATGTGATAGGATCCGATGTACGACAAGTCACAGAGCATACGTTCACTAGAGATCTAGAGAAGCAGGGGGGTTGAGAAGGGAGTAGATGTCATGATGAATGCTTGTGGGATGATGGACCTTTGGCTTGATCTTGAGTAGGCTAAAACATAAAGTGAACCATGACCAATTTGGGTTAGGCTTATGGGTTGGAAGGGTTGAGTTGAGAGCTAGGGGGTGGCTGTAAAAATCTGTATTTTTAGGGGCTTGGGAGTCCCTTCCCTTTCCCTCACTCTCTTCCTTACTCACTCTCTTTCTCTCCCACTCTCTCTCTCTCACTCCCTCTCTTGGTTGTTGTTGAAATGAGAAAGGGAGATGGCATTTATAGCCTTCTCCAATGGCATTGCTGTAATTTTTAGCTTTGGGAGGGGTAAATACTGAGGTGGCAAGTGGTGGTTGGTGGAGAGGAGAGAGATGCCACATGGCATTCTCTCATTGGCTTATCAAGCTGGTAAATTGGTAAATAGTGAAGGTAGGGGAGGTAGTTTTGAAGGAAAGTTGACTTTTGGACGCTGGGACAGCTGTCCACATGTGGGCCGTGAGTGGCGGCAGTAGGAGTGCCGCAGGAGGTAGTCAGACTACCGCCCGCGGTAGTCAGACTACCGCCTGGGCCTAATTCGGCCCGGACTCGCATGTGTGTGCTTCATGTGGTGCTCTGGTTTGTCCAGTGGTCTCCATTTTGGGTTTCTGGGACTCAAAGTGGTGGATTTAGGTATAGATAGAGGGTTCTGGCCAAGGTATAGGGTATAGGCGAGACTGTATGCATGCTAAACGGTTTGGATTGCGGTTTCAGGTTATGGATTGGGAGTTTTAGGGACTTTTGGGTCATGGTTTGGTTTAGGCTGGGATTAGGGTTTGGTCCAAGGTATGACCATGGTTCCTGGATAGTCTTAGCCTTCTCAAGATGTTAGCCTGGGTGGGGTGTCTACACCATGCATTTAACGGTCAATTCTCTTCACTTCACGGTCATTTCCATGCATTTCATAGTCAATCCCGGCGATTTTGTTTTGATTCACGGTCATTTCCATGCATTTCATAGTCAATCCTAGTGATTCCGTTTTGATTCACGGTCATTTCCATGCATTTAATGTTCAATTCCCTTCACTTCACGGTCATTTCCCTACACTTCAAGGTCATTTCCATGCATTTCACGGTCAATCCCGACGATTCTGTTTTGATTCACGGTCATTTCCATACATTTCATGGTCAATTCCCTTCACTTCACGGTCATTTCCATGCATTTCACGGTCAATTCACTTCACTTCACGGTCATTTCCATGCATTTCACGGTCAATTCCCTTCACTTCACGGTCATTTCCATGCATTTCACGATCAATTCGCTTCACTTCACGGTCATTTTCATGCATTTCATGGTCAATCTCGGTGATTCCATTTTGATTCACAGTCATTTCCATGCATTTCATGGTCAATTCCCTTCACTTCATTGTCATTTCCATGCATTTCACGATCAATTCGCTTCACTTCACGGTCATTTTCATGCATTTCACGGTCAATTCCCTTCACTTCACGGTCATTTTCGTGCATTTCACGGTCAATCCCGCCAATTCTGTTTCATTTCACGGTCATTTCCATGCATTTCACGGTCAATTCGCCTCACTTCACGGTCATTTCCATGCATTTCACAGTCAATTCCCTTCACTTCACAGTCATTTTCATGCATTTCACGGTCAATCTCGGCGATTCAGTTTCATTTCACGGTCATTTCCATGCATTTCACGATCAATTCCCTTCACTTCACAGTCAATTCCATGCATTTCACGGTCAATTCCATGCATGGAAATGACCGTGAAATGAAACAGAATCGCCGGGATTGACTGTGAAATACATGGAAATGACCGTGAAGTGAAGCAAATTGACCGTGATTTGCATGGAAATGACTGTGAAATGAAGTGAATTGACCGTGAATTGCAGCGAATTGACCATGAATTGCATAGAAATGACCGTGAAGTGAAGGGAAATGACTGTGAAATGCATGAAAATGACCGTGAATCAAAACGGAATCGCCGAGATTGACCGTGAAGTGCTTGGAAATGACCGTGAAGTGAAGCGAATTGACCGTGAAATGCATGGAAATGACCGTGAAGTGAAGGGAATTGACCGTGAAACGCATCAAATTAACCATGAAGTGAAGGAAAATGACCGTGAAATGCATGGAATTAACTGTGAAGTGAAGCGGATTCACCGAAATTGACCATGAAATGCATGAAAATGACCGTGAAGTGAAGGGAATTGACCGTGAAATGCATCGAATTGACTGTGAAGTGAAGGGAAATGACTGTGAAATGCATTGAATTGATCGTGAAGTGAAGCGGATTCGCCTAAATTGACCGTGAAATGCATGGAATTGACCATGAAGTGAAGGGAATTGATCGTGAAATGCATGGAAATTAGGGGTGCACATGGGTCAGTTTGGTCCAGTTCTAGGGTGAAACCGGAACCGAACTGTTCCTGACGGTTCTACAGTTTTTGGAACCGGAACCGGACCGTTAGCACCCTAGAACCGAACCAGAACCGGACCGTGAAAAACGGTTCGGTTCCGGATTCCACGGTTCTGGGCTAACCCATTTGAGATTTTCCCAAAGCAGAACAAAACCCTCTCCTCAAATCATCAGAAAATAAGTGAGATCGGTCCCAGGTTCTAAAACATTAGCTAAGATAGAAGTGAGATTTCTTTCTTTTCTTTTCTTTTCTTTTTTCTTTTTTGTGTGCAAAGAAGGAGAAAGGGTAGATTTTGAACTTTTAATCTAATACCTACAAACCATTTGCACCATAAACAACAACAATTGATAGAATTACAACAGAAGAACATTAAAAGTAGGCATTTCAATCAAATCACACTAGAAGTACCATGGATCGACCGAACAGTGGGCAAGAAATAAAGATTTCAGCTCAAATATACAAAAATCAATAACCGAAAGAACCGAGATAGACCATTTACAACGGAGAAGACGAGATCTGGCAAAGAAAAGAAAATAGAAGGGAGCGAGGGAAGAGATAGGAGATCTAACCTGTCCTCCGACAACGGCGATCGCCGACAGCGAATCCCATAGGGTCGGCAATGCGCTCTCCTCGCCGTGGTCGCCTAGGGCAGTGTAAGCCCTCTGTAATTTGTTCACCTAACCGATAGCTGAAAAGACCAGCTAAACATAGTACTTGGTCTCACCAAGCTTGAAGTTTCTTGCCTTTCTCGGAATTGCTTGTATCGCAGAAAGACAGATGAGAGATATACACCGATTTTAATGTGTATATGAGAGGAACCCATGTATGAGAGAGACAGAGAGAGAGAGAGAGAGGGCAGAGGGACTAAGAGAGGGCGAGAGAGAGAGAGAGGGCAGAGGGACTGAGGGAGGGGTGGGGCGCTAAAGTTAAAGGCAAAGGAATTTAGGGTTTTTTTTTTAAAATGAATGCTCCGATCAAAACTGTTCGTTGCACGGTTCGGATCGGTTTTATAGGGCCCTAAACCGGAACCAATCCATAATCAACGGCTTTGAGAATTTCGGAACCGGAACCGGACCATTAGCATCTTAGAACCGGACCAAACCGGACCGATCCAACAGTTTCGGTCCGGTTACACGGATCCAATGGTTCGATGTGCACCCCTAATGGAAATGACTGTGAAGTGAAGGGAAATGACCGTGAAATGCACGGAATTGACCGTGAAGTGAAGCGGATTCATCAAAATTGACCATGAAATGCATGGAAATGACTGTGAAGTGAAGAGAATTGACCGTGAAATGCATCGAATTGACCATGAAGTGAAGGGAAATGCATGGAAATGACCGTGAAGTGAAGGGAAATGCATGGAATTGACCGTGAAGTAAAGTGAAATGTCCTGAAATTTGCAATAAAAATGCCATATTCTAAAATCTACCCATATCTTAAAAATATCTTGATAACACCTTTTGGTGTATTTTTCAAGATATTTTTGTAATATTTTCAAAATCTGAGTGATTTTTGTCACACTACTGCGGTGGACAGATCATAGTGTATCTGAGAACCCAGTTACCTTGGAGATCATCGAATGTTTTGATCGATTCGAACTAATTCATGAGCCACATCAAGGATAAACCAACGGTAAAAGGTTCCAATGATTAGTTAATCTTATCCGTTGGATCTGCACTACCATTCCCCTAGACCATACAAAAACCGTGATAAGTTGGATTGTTCTCAATTGGTGGTGTAATCTTTTGGTTGTGGCTCATTGGAAAGATCATCTAAGAACTAGACAGTCAAAGCAAACCAATCAAGGGTTTATGGCCTGTTTGATTTACTATAACTATTATAAATTAGAGATAAATGGGTAATCATTTTTCTTTACGCGTGTTTGGAATGGAGGTTAGAATGGTGGTGGAATTTCACCTCGAAAACCAAAATTCAAACTAGTCCAAGCCAAAACCTTGTGGGCCCACCTTGGTGTATAAGTTATATATCCATGTTGTTCATTCATTTGTTTAAATGATTTAAGATCATGGACCCAAACATGAAGTAGATCCAAAGCTCAAGTGGGCCACGTAATAAAAAATAGTGGAGATTGAATGCCTACCATTGAAAACTTCTAAAAGACTACATAAGTATTGGATCTACCTCATTTTTTTACTCATGCCCTAAAATGATCTTGCAAAATAAATGGACAGCATGGATAAAACATGTACATCAAGGTGGGCCCCATAGAGTCTGAGTTAAGACTTACACAACTTGTAAAATGGATGGATAGACCGGATAAAAAACATAACCAACCCAGTCGCTGTCCAGTTACCCGGTTGACCACGACTGCCCATTTCTTTGTGGGGTAGGTAGTCGGGGTCGACCGGGTCCCAACCCGATCGATCGGGTTACTGGACAACAATTCGGGGCCGACCGGGTTGGGGTCCACCATGATTTATGTTTGTTTTATCCAGTCTTGTCCATCCATTTAACGCCCACTATTAAAAACTTATTAAGAGTTGCAGAAGTTTTGTATTGAGTGGATATTTGTGCTTTCACTTCATTATAAACGGGGGATGACCTAGAATCTTTCAAATAGGAAGACCTTAGCTATCCAAATCCTTATCCATTTTTCTGTTGTCAATTGCTCATTTGTAGGCCACTGATCAAAGAGTTAGGAACTTCCGATCTGGAATATTTGGGAATAGTCCACCTACGGTGGGCAAGCAGAACAATCTACGGCTCCAAGACGTGGGCCCAGTAATATGGACAGCATCAGAGCAGCATACATGTCCTGCTGCTTGAGGACCCTATAGTTCTTTAGACAATAATAACAAGTTAATGTGTGCAAGCAATGGACTGAAGAAGGAGAAGAAGGCCCTATAGTGCCTTGGACAATAACATTAATGAGTGCAAGCAATCAATCTAAGAAGCTATACATGCAAGCTAACCTCTGAAAATTCCAGGAACATTGGAAGTTGCACATAAAACTTTCCACTGTAACACTTATTTCATAGCCCTAGAGCTTGTTAACTTGAATCAAAACTTGGCCAAGTCAACTTGACTTGGTTGTATACACATTGTCGATCCATTTTGCCAAGTCATTTTAGAGCATGAACCTAAAATTGAAGCAAATCCAAATCACATGTGAACCACTAGTGATTGAATGCCCGCCATTAAAAACTGACCGGGAAGTGAAGGGAATTGACCGTGAAATGCATGGAAATGACCGTGAAGTGAAGTGAATTGACCGTGAAATGCATGGAATTGACCGTGAAGTGAAGGGAATTAACCGTTAAATGCATGGAATTGACCATGTGAAGTGAAGAGAAATGACCGTGAAATGCATCGAATTGACCGTGAAGTGAAGTGAATTGACCGTGAAGTGAAGGGAATTGACCGTGAAATGCATTAAATTGACCGTGAAGTGAAGCAAATTGACTGTGAAATGCATGGAATTGACCGTGAAGTGAAGGGAATTGACCGTAAAATGCATGGAAATGACCACGATGCACATTTTGGACTCCTACTTTTTTCTATAAACTGTGGCCCACCTGATTAGTTGCCACATGCAAGTTTCGAGCCAGGTTATTTAGACCAAATTATCCAGTTGATGAACGACTTGGATCTTACTGCTGTTAGATACATGGGCACATGTCATGGTGTATAGAAAATGGCCATTTTCTGTGATAATAATCATTTAGGCGCGTTTGGTTGCGTCAAAATCACGACTTTCATGATAAATCGGTCTGATTTCATGAAATTTCGTGTAACCAAACACACCCTAAACTTCTAAATTACTAACAATTTTGTGGAACAATTTTCCATTTTAATGATTTGTGTATTAAAATTTTAGGAAAAAAAAGGATTTTAGGATGAGACTTCAATGTTAGGAAAAAAATGAGGCAACTAATCCTCATCACATGTAGCACTCATGTTAGCTGCATACCACCCAAATTGTGGATCCCTCCGATTGGATGGAGGAGATCTCTAAGATGACACTGATCAAGCAATCTTAGCTATCTAATTAATAGCTATTGTTATAGGTGAAAATGGTCTGACCACTTGTGAGGTCAAATTAGGCTCACGAACACGTGCTTCCTGGCCTGAGATTGAAAGGAAGGGCCTGGGCTGATCATGACCAAAGGACTTTTGAACAATACTGTCTCAAATCAATTAGAAGAATAACATGCTATGACCTCTCAAACTGAGGCCATGACACCGTATATCTCTGAGTTTATACTGAGCCTATCTGACTCCCGAGGAACGCCCGAATTTATCTAATTTGCTAGATTGATCAAGGGCTCGGCTCAACTAGGCCTCAACAAGTGACCAGAAGACCAGTCAGTTTGACAAGATTGAGGGGATGGTCATCTAGAACGACGAACCTTGTCGAGGAGACGAGCCTGCCCCCCATGCCCAAGCACGGGCAAACCAAGGAATTGGTCAATCAACCAGCGACGGTCAATGCGGAAGACCAACTTAAGCCGACCATGAAGGTCAGCCCGACTTATTGGGGGCTCAGCCTAGTTCGGTCTTGATCGTCTGTCACATGATTTCGAGGCCAACCACTTCAATACTTATCACCCCACAAATTTCACGTAATGGTTGCAAAACGTACGTAGAGATTGTGCCTGTGATCGAGAACCATTTTTAATCCCAATAATGACCCCTCTACAATATAAATGTAACAACCTGGATTTTCACTGTTTTGGGTTTTCCAAAAATCCTTAATTTTTTTTAAAAAAAATTAACTTATAATTCTATTTAATGATTATTAGCACTCAATGTTAGTTTATACAGAGGTGATACCAGTAAAGAACCGCACAAGTCCAATTAATTAACCGTAGGAAGCCAACGAATCCGCCCGATCACTTGAACATCAAGTGTAGCCCCATGATTTACTCATATAGGACCCAAATCTAACCGACCCATTTCTAACCAATCAAGACAATCATAACTAAACTAAACATCTAACCGAAGTCGAGTCAGATAAGGCCCGCCTCTTAGCTAATAGACCAAATCAACCCCGTTACTCTTTTAGCTTAAAACCGACGGTTTAGAGTGATCATGACCAAATCTCCACTTCCACTACTTATAAATAGACCACCCTATAAACATAGTTAGTCCAAACCCTGATCATTGCCCACGAGAAATCTCAATACCTAATTCATTCCAGAAACGCCCCGATTTTTCAAACAAGATTTAGACTGCTCATTGGTGGGCCACTAGTTCTAAAATTATAGAGTAATGTCCGTCTTACTGGGCTTGACGTCCATCACGGGAGTCAGACCTGGGTGTTGTCCAGAATCGCTCAACTTGAGCCGGAGGACGAGTACATGAAAAGTGCAAATACCCTAAAGAAATGAGCTGGAACTTAAGTAAATTGGGTCATCCACTCTTGTGCAAAGTTGAGGATTTTAGACCGTCTGTTTACGACCAAACTTCACAAATGGAGTAAGAATATTTTTCTGCTCATATCCGTATAGCCATGGCCCCGATCGACTATCGGTGACCATTTAATAGACTTCTGATCATATTTGTCGATCGGCGCATCCAAATGGCGGGCCAATCATATCCATACGTAGATCATCAATAGGGCAAACTATCCAATGGTGGGTATCGACTCCTACACCCTATAGTGGGTCCTAGAGGCTAGAAAAACCCTCCCATAGGGTTAGTATAGTAAAAATCCAACACTTGGGGCCATTGGCACCAAATCTGGCATTATAAAAGGGCCTCATTTGAGGCACCCCTCTTCCAGTACGATTTTCCATTTTCAAAGGGGAGAAAGAGAGAAAGAGGGAGAGAGTAAAGAAAGAAGAGAGAGAGCTAGGGAGAGTGAAGAAAGAGTGAAGGTGAGAGCAAGGGTGGGCCTTAAATCGAGGTGGAACCCAAGGGAATCAACCCTTTCAACTCCCTACGTCTTCTCCAAGAAGAAACTCACCACCACGACTGGCCATTTGTCCGTTGATCGCCTAGGTAAATCCATCATCCCCTTTTCCTTGAAACTCATGTGTTGAGAAGGGATTGACATGGATTTCTAACATGCAAGTGCTTGCTTTAGGAATTCCGGCCGATCGACCTCAAAGCCCTCATTCCTAGGTCGTTTTCCAAGTCTCCAACGATCCATAGGTGCGAACTATTATCCTTAGGTGACCTAGCACCAATTTCATTAGGAGGTTAATGATTTTGTATGCTTGGATGATGTATTTGGAGAATCTAGAGAAAACCTAGGAATTATTGATTTGTTTGGAATTGTATGGAATTGTATGTCTTGTTGATTTTCTCATATGATGTTATTCTTGCCTCTCACATGATTTTGTGTATGGATGATTACATGCTCATGCCTTGTTTGATTTTCCCATATGATATTGCCTTATAGCATGTAGGACTTATTAATTCTTGTGTATTTCGGTTCTATGAAATGTAGGAAGTGCTTAACTTTCTCACAAACCCACACAACTCACATGCACCTTGTTTCATGATAATGATAGCTTGCTTGTTAGGAGTATCTGATTCGTATGATTGAGATGCATGAAAATATGATGTTGATATGCTTGTTGATAACTTTGGTAGTTAGCATGTTATGGATCACCATCACACTCTTGGGTTGGTCAGGAACACGAGGAGAGACGGTAGTCCCATCGGTAGGACTATGCTAGGGCTAGACCCGTGGGTTTGGGCAGGCGTGTACAGGTGGCAGTAGTTCGACTATATGGGTCCCTTGTGTCCGATGTCACTCGTCATATGCTCGCCTGACTCGCGCGGTCTTGCCTACTTACTGACCAACCTTGTTTGTTAACCATGTTTGCTCACCTATGTATGGAACCTGGAACACCCTACAACTGTTGTATCCCATCGGTAACTAAATTGAAACTGGTCTACTGCCTCATGAGCCGGGCATGGTTAAATGGGACACTGTGTCCGAGCTGTCGGCCTACGGTGGAGTGCCGTGCCTCCCTGTAGTGACCGCAAGTGATCCCTTTCACTCGACACTCCTTATGTGCTTGAAGTCGGGGATGAAGAATCTGATGGAATCAAGGACCGCAGGGTCTCGGCCTCACACGTTGGGAGCATTGACCTCGCAACCAGCTTAGAGCATTGATATGTGGGGTGTATCAGATTCCCTAACCTGTTGGATGAACGGACTTAATTAAGAACTCGAATAATACCATCGCATTACATCGCACTAGCTAGGGTGGCAACTCGGCAGTCGAGGTTGCTCTGAGGGAGTGTGGTCATACGCGATCGTTAAATGGAGTCACTCAAGGGAGCGTTGTGGTAAGGGCATGCATCATATCACCCATCGTGCATGCGCATTAATAAGATTAGTTAGGCGTTTATGATTGACTGTTTTTTATTAAATTCTTAATATAATTGATGCCTGTTATAACTTGAGACTAATAACACCCATTAAGTTGATCACTCACTCCCACTTTGGGATGGTGTTTAAAAACACCTACCAGACTCTCCTGTAGTTACAGGTGACGAGGAGTATGAGGAGCCTGGCGGCATGAGCTTGGACGAGGAGGACGAGCTATCCTATTTCTAGTTGATGGACGACTCTCCATCAGCTTGATGGGCAGGATTGGGATTGCTGAGTAGTGGGCTCAGCCTTATTCTTTTTGGACATAGTATTCTTTTGTTGTTTTTATTGGGCAATACCTTGTGTGACCCATTTATATTTTTAGACTTGTATATATGATAGATTCCTTTCATTTCAATAGACTTATATGGTTGTGCTTCATGTTCCAGGAAATTTCAAGTTGCGTAATTAAACTTGATTAAACGCATTAATAAAAATCGGTTATAAGTGACACTCGGGAACTCGGGAGTCAAGTGTATGCATGACCCCCAATTTCCAGGGCGTTATAAGATGGTTGTAACATCCCGAAAATGGAGGGTCGAGTAGTAACTCAACTCTCGAGTTCCAGAACATCACTTATGCAACAAAATGAATGATGCTTGAATGTTGACTGTATTAGAGTAGTGAACATGAGTGAGATTAAGCCAAAACAGCATATCATACTCCAGAGACAGTTAAATTTACAAGCGAAAAACTGTAATAGATAGATAAAATATATAAACTATGATGAGTCTCCAGAGTGTGATAACATTAGCAGGTTAAATAATTACAAGTACAATCCTAAAATATACCAAATGTGTAAGGTCCTCTAGTCAATAACCCAGAAAGCCCCGTCGATCAGGACACGACTCACAGGAAGCCGTCAGAAGACAACCAATACAAGCAGGCATCGTAGTCATTGCAAAGGTCTGACTCCGCCTCAGAAGTAGTGTCGCCATCTGAAATCAGACAATGTCTGGTGGGTGTTCGAAACACCGTCCCGTAACGTGGAAGTGAGTAGCTAACTCAGTGGAACAATAAAGCATAGGTTAACATATTATTGACTCAGTCAAGCAGTAATGATAAAACAGTACAATCAAACACTCCTAACTACTCTTATTAATGCAAGCATGAATGACATGATGTATGCCCTCACCATACCCTCCCTCGTGCGACACCATCTCACGTTCGCAGCATGCTTTCTTCCCTCAGTGCTCCACATCTTCCAGGCACATGCAATGCATGGTGAGCATGATTACCGAGTTGTTATTAGTCCATTTCAAACAGCAGGATTGAGAAACTAAGGTACCTCCCTTGTATCATTCCCAAACATGATCCATTATAAGGTCGTCAGTCCTAGTTAATATCAGACGATGGTGTGTTTCTAGGTTACTGCAAAGGCTGCCAGGGCTGTTACGCACAAAGGTTACACCACTCTCCCATCACCTCTTAAACGATTCATCACTATACAGAAACAGGCCTAGTTCATACTCTATATACCGCGACAAACTCTAAGGCTCACCACGATTTCAGAGTATGCTCGAGGTCACTACAAATGGCTGCCAGGGCTGTTGCTCGCATACGTTGCACCACTCCCCCATCACCTTATCAATGTAGGCCGACAGCACGAATATAGTGTCCCATACTACCGTAATTAGCTCACGAGTCTGGTTGCTCACTGGTCACTACGGGGAGGCACGTGGCCCCAGCATAGGCCGACAGCTCGACCATGGTGTCTCATACCACCATGCCCAGCTCATGAGTCTTAGCGGATCGAGGTACCATGGTTAAAAGGGTTTTCACTGGTAAGTTTGGTACCCTAGGTTCAAGCAGTAGC
The DNA here is from genome assembly GCA_030180095.1 of Magnolia changhungtana. Classification (NCBI taxonomy): domain Eukaryota; kingdom Viridiplantae; phylum Streptophyta; class Magnoliopsida; order Magnoliales; family Magnoliaceae; genus Magnolia; species Magnolia changhungtana. Next base: position 3,048,341 of record JASAUF010000096.1, read on the forward strand.
GACCAAACATGGTGAACATACATTAGACACATCGGGTTACATGACGAGCCTGACTAGCTCGAGCGCACAATCAATTAGACGACATGAAGTGCATAAGCACTTCGCGTGGCCTAACCACTGTTGCCAACTGACGTACGACTCGGGTTCGTCAAACACATGCCACGTGGCAACATGAACCTCAGCCACGATCTCAAATCTGGTACCGACTGTCTGGACTATAGACATAGTCCCAAACTCAATCAATTCTCATCCATAGCATGTGGAGTAAAGCATGATAAATAAAGTAATTCAAGCATGCTAGTAGGCATGTTATAAGGCATGTTATAAAGCATGATATAAGGTATGTTGTAAAGCATTACGTCAATAGGAATACAAACACATATATTGCAAGTAAGCGGTTTAAGTAAACAACCTCATGGAGGTAATCATGTATGTCACTAGGGTAAATGAGAATCCCATCTCAACACTCTCCTAAGGCATCAACATTCAAACACTTGCTCACACAGGCATTTTCACAAACACTTAACATACACTAATTCAACATACATAGAGTATGTTAACAAACATGTATTAGGGTGAATCCTTTCGCCAAGCAAGTATTTTATGTACACATAATATATTTAAACAACAATTAATCATGGCAAACACATCTCTAAAATATACATGTATACGGTACTTTTACAATACAGTATTTCTACATACATAGTGTATATTAGTAAAACATGTGTTTAGGCGAATCCTTTCGCCAAATAAATAATTTATCCATATATCGTATATCCATACAACAAATAATCATGTCAAATACATTTCCAAAAAATATACGTATATGATATTTTCTACGAATACCTGGAATATGTAAAATTCCATATTCTACAACTTTAATCGAAACAGAAAACGGAAAACACTTTGTACATGTGCAATTGCATGCAGATCATGAATCTATCATTATCTGACATTGAAAGTGTTGAAAACCATAACCTATACACTAAAAGTCCGCACCTTTTGTCATAGAATCGTAACGGAGTCGATAGGTTTGCTAAGCTTTCGTATTCGGCAGTTTAGCAACCTAGAGAACGAAATAGGTTAGCTATTTCATAACCTACAACCTATACAACCCTAAAATAGATTAGGGTTAGGGTTTCTTACCTAGAAACGGAGCTGGAATCGCCGGGAAAGCGATTAGAACGGAGCGGTGGAGCATGGATAGCAGCAGGGAAGAGTGGCAGGGAGATCCTCCCACAACTCCCACACTTTCTCTCTCTTTTCTCTCTCTCAAATCCAAATTCATATGGCTGAAATGGGAGAGGGTTTAAGGTCCTTATATAGCCTAAACTTCACCGAAATAGACCTAAGGTCAAGGTATACTTGGGTTATAGCCAAAGCGGAGCTGTTTCAGCTTAACGGAGGACTTCTGGCGGGCCTCTTTGAGCCAGAAGTCGGACTTAAGCTCACTAACACCGGATCTATGTTCTATTAAGTTTTCGTTCCAGTAGGGTTCTCAGATCACACGTGGCGGACCAGTTTCAGTTCAACGGTCAGCGGATCTCGATCGGAGATTCCGAGTACATGTAAATGTATATGAAATTTTTCCTGATTCGAGGGTGTAATTTGGTCAGATTCTGACGGTCTGGTTGCTTAATACTGATCCGCAAGCGACGAGTCTCAGATTACTATTCAAGATATTTATTTTGGAAAGAAATAAGTGTTTTCACACTCTCTCGCTCCGGACTCAAGCGAACAGCCGTGGGACACTATCTGGATTTGATTTCTGAGATGGTTGTCAAGCCCAGCGAGGCGGTCCGAAGTCCTTAACCTCATATTATTATGACTCACGATGTGCAGTCCAGATCAGATACGGAGTTTCGAGATGCTCCCGAGAGTAGCCGGGTAATGATTTTGATTCGAGATTTTAGGGTAACCTAGCATCAATGATTCTACAAGTTTTGGGTCTTGCAGATCGTATTTAAAGCGATTCAAATGGATTTCGTAGCTAATCTAGTTTAGCACTTAGTTACTTTGTCTCATTTCTAAAGGATTTAGTCTTGTAAGATTTTTGTCTGAGGTGGTACTTAGTCCTTTGTAGTTTGTATATAAAGTGATCCAAGTTATACTACTTAGCTAGTTTAAGATAGTGTCTAGGGTGCAAGTACTTAGGAAAATTGGAAGATTAAGGTGGTGAAGGGTGAGATTTGTGAAGGAAATGGGTTCAAAGGCAGCTTTAGACATTGGGATTCAGTTCTGACAAGTTAATGAGGTGTTAGGATCGACCCATTGCCTAAGGACGTCTAATCCCAGGTTGGCAAAAATCTGGGATATTACAATGGTATCAGAGCAATAGTTTGGAATCCCTTGGGCCATTGTCATGAACTCACTAACGCGTCCACTGAGTTGAGAGGATATGCAATAAAAAATGCAACAGAGACTTAGAAAGCTAGGAACCATCCCAGACCCTGAACCAACAATTGTAGACAGAGGGTAGGACTTCCAAGGAGTTAGGAATGGATAGCGAGAGAGGGAATAGTGACACTAGAGAAGGAGATCCGAGAGTCTTACAGTGCCTTAACCCATTCTCGGACAAGAAATTGGGAACTTGACGACAAGACTCGATTCGATTAACCAGGAAATTTATCTAGTCTAGTCCACTTAATTCCTAGGGCCCGTTGGGCCAACTGAAATATGTGGGATTAGGGTGAAAGGAATTGTAAGAGTAACAATAAATGCATGTGTAAGGTATTATCCTTGGAATGAGTATATCACATGTTTTACGATACCCTGTTGGAATGTATTCATTTAAGGGTAAACCCCGGGGCATCCTTTCAGATTATACTTAGAAATTCATCATCATGGGATTTGAAAATCCCATATTACATCTTCCAACACGAGGCTCGTTTAGCAAAGCCTGTGAAATAAATTTTGAATCCCATCCCACACTCATTTCAGACATGCCATTCCCAATCTTGAGCTGGGATTAGCATTGTAAATCCCGTTTAGTATAGCAAAAAGTCACTGGCCAAACAGGCTTAAGTCTAAATTCCTCTTCCCAACCTATTCCCTTAAATTCTTCACCTACCTTCACTCTATTCTTTAATTTTCTAGTACATTGATAGGAACGAGCTGGGAATGGAGTGATTAGATGGTCGAAACCATCGTCCCAGTCCAAACGAGCTAACATCGGACCAAATTTGATAATTTCGACCCATTCGGGGATAAAGACATAGAGGTGAAGAAAAATTCACTGAAATTAGTGAAACTGTAGAAAAATCAGATTTTGACCGCTAACCAGGGGGAATCTTGTAAAACCACTAGGCTCATTACGTAGATTGGCTTCTCTTACCCCAAATTCATATGGTACGTCAAATAACTCATTCCAGTTTACGAGATATGGGCATCGAAAGACCTCGACCACCCGGGAAGCCAGAGGCCAACGTGGCCCCCGCCCGCCTGCGTTGCCCGGGCTGACCCGCGTTGTCCCTATCGGAATTTCCTGTGAATTTTGGTCCATTTCAAAAATTCATATCTCCTTTGTTACAACTCTAGTTTAGGTGATTCAAAAGCTAGTTGAAGCTTGATGAGTCTAGTTTTATATAAAAATAATTAAAAAATAAAATAAAAATTATAATATAGTTAAAATTAAGATGTTTTACCAACTATTTAAAAATTATTAATTTCTAACAGCTGTTGCTCCTAGAATTTTAATAATTTATCTACAACTCCAAATGATATGAAATTTTATGGGATGATTTAAAACTTGATGATAAATCATAATAAAATTTTTAAAAATAATTCAGCTATTTAAAGTATAAGAAACGTTATAAGATAGGTCCCCTCCTCCCTTTCAATGTACACACGAGTGGGGCCCATTTCTCTTGTTATTTAGGATTATCTAGAGTCCATAAAACCTATCTCTACTACTCCCATTACCCTCCACCATCCCTTCTAAACCCTAGAGAAAACTCTCCCTCTCCCAATCTCAAAACCCAATCCCCAAACCCACCATCTTCTTCTTCACTCTAACCCATCTCAATCCTCATTCTCTCAAGCCCTTCCCAAACTTTTCTCAATCTCATTTCTTCAACTCATTCCTAATCACTTCTCAACTTTCATCCCTCGAATCATTTTCTTAAACTCATCTCCAAATTCATCTCGCTCAACATCTCCAAACCTATCTTCTCCTCCTTCACAAACCCATCACCAAATCCATTCTCAACACCATCTCAAACCCATTCACCAAATCCATTCTCATCACTTTCCCCTTCAACAATACCTATTCAAAACCATCTACTCATTCACTCCCATAAGCTCATTCACAAAACCCAACGATTTGTAAAAATTGATTTTTATATACTTTGGCATAGATTGATCATTAGATTGTTACAATTGAAAATTTTTATATAAGGTTTGATGATAATTAAGAGGCAACAACTTACTGTCCATTTTGAACTTCATTTTTGCCCAATTAATAATCTTTTCCATTCCCTTCCTCTCATAGGCCAATTGGTGTTATTGCCACCACACGAGCGCACCCTTTGAGGTTTGTTGCCTCATACCTTAATTTCTTTCCATTCTCTCAAGCTTTCCAGATAAAGAAAGTTGCTAAGGATGTTATGTAGTTCACATAATCAATGGGATTTAACTTACCTTTAGGATCCAAAACATCGACCTGGATGGTATGATCTGACCCTTCAATAGTGTGGGTTAGGTATTCCATCCGATAAGTTGCCCTTGTTGTCTTATTGGAGCTGTAGTAGAAGTTGAGTCTTGATTGACTCCATTAGCTCTCTCCAAACCACCCTCATCACTTCTTGAGCCTTGATTTGCTACAGCAGGGGTGGAGGCACCCTCGTCCTCGTCTGACCTAGAAGAATAGTAGCTTAACTTTACGGAAATTATTAGTTGTTTTGAGTCAGTTAGGACTACTTCCATGTATTGAAAATAGTTAGAACTTTTACTTGATTAGTCTATTTTTTCCCTTTATGATTAGAGTATCTAGTAATACATGTAAATCCATACTGTAGGATATAACTGGCCATACTAATGGCACTTTGAGTCCAATATGAATGTATGGATTGCCTTGAAATTTTCTTGTCGCCTTGTGAATGCTTGTATGTATAATTGCCTTACTGCGTCCTTGTTAGCATTATTAGCACTCTAAACCTCCAGAATACCTTAAAACTTTCAACTATTCCTTCATTCTTGAAATTTATGAAACCGAAGTGTAGTCTGCTCATAACCCACTAGCCCTAAGATTGAAATGGTAATTCATATAAAATTTCATTCCTTTAGAAACTTTTTTAGGATGATCTTTGACCATAGGCATATCGAGAGATTTATTAACCCCTAATTTGAATATAAAATTAAAACGAGGACTCTGGTAGACCAAGGCCCAAAGGACAGCCTTATAAATAGGAGATTTAAACTTTCCAATGATGGCTAAATATTTAGATTGATCGGACTAAGGAATTACGGAAGTATACACCTGCAAAACATTCTCGGCTTGACCCAATTTTCAATCCTGGGCGACTACCAATGGACTCACTCCTTTGACTGAGCAGAAGACCAGGATTGGAAGGAATACAACGATTTTTCTGCCCTGGTCAGGCAGAGGAATCGACGTATGGGATCAAAGCCTACCACAACTGTCTTTCTGTATTAGCCCAATCATAAAGAGTAGAATATACCACCCTTAGGTAAACTTTATCATCAAACACTTAGTACGATAATGATGATTTTGACATTTGTTTTTAAACCTCAAAGGCGAAATTTTTTAAGGGGGGTAGATTACAATGAGCTAAGCTAGTGTATTTATTATATACCCTAAAACGTATATAAACTCGAAACCAACAAAACTTAAGCAAATGAAATGATAATATCTTTACTTATTACCCTTAGACAATTTCGGGGATGAAATTGTTTTTAAGGGGGGTAGATTGTAACATCCTGGATTTTTACTGTTTTGGGTTTTCCAAAAATCATTGAATTTTTTTTAATTAACTTATAATATCACTTAATGACTATTAACACTCAATGTTAGTTTATACAAGGGTGGTACCAGTAAAGAACCGCACAAGTCCGATTAATCAACCGTAGGAAGCCAACGAATCCGCCCGATCACTTGAACATCAGGTATAGCCCCATGATTTACTCATATAGGACCCAAATCTAACCGACTCATCGCTAACCAATCAAGACAATCATAACTAAACTAAATATTTAACCGAAGCCGAGTCAGATAAGGCCCGGCTCTTGGCTAATAGACCAAATCAACCCGTTTACTCTTTTAGCTTAAAACCGATGGTTTATAATGATCATGATCAAATCTCCACTTCCACTAGCTATAAATAGGCTACCCTATAAACATAGTTAATCCAAACCCTGATCATTGCCCACGAGAAATCTCAATACCTAATTCATTCCAGAACCCGATTTTCCAAACAAGATCTAGACCGCTCGTTGGTGGGCCACTAGTTCCAAAATTATAGAGTAATGTCCGTCTTACTACGCTTGACGTCCATCGCAGGAGTCAGACCTGGGTGCTGTCCAGAACCGCTCAACTTGAGCCGGAGGACGAGTACATGAGAAGTGTAAATACCCTAAAGAAAGGAGCTGGAACTTAAGTAAATTGGGTCATCCACTCTTGTGCAAAGTTGAGGATTTTGGATCATCGGTTTGTGACCAAACTTCACACGTGGAGTAAAAATATTTCCCTGCTCATATCCGTATAGTCGCGGCCCCGATCGACTATCGGTGACCATTTAATAGACTTCTGATCATATTTGTCGATCGGCGCATCCAAATGGCGGGTCGATCATATCCATACGTAGATCATCACTAGGGCCAACTATCTAACGGTGGGTATCGACTCCTACACCCTATAGTGGGTCCTAGAGACTAGAAAAGCCCTCCCATAGGGTTAGTATAGTAAAAACCTAACACTTGGGCCCATTGGCTCCTAATCTAGCATTATAAAGGGCCTCATTTGGGGCACCCCTCTTCCCATACGATTTTTCATTTTCAAAGGAGAGAAAGAGAGAAAGGAGAGAGTAAAAAGAGAAGAGAGAGTGCTAGGGAGAGTGAAGAAAGAGAGTGAAGGTGAGAGCAAGGGTGGGCCTTAGATCAAGGTGGAACCCAAGGGAATCAACCCTTTCAACTCCCTACCTCTTCTCCAAGAAGAAACCCACCACCCCATTCATCCGTTGATCGTCTAGGTAAATCCCTCCTCCCCTTTTCCTTGAAACTCATGTGTTAAGAAATGATTGACATGAATTTCTAACATGCAAGTGCTTACTTTAGGGATTCCGGCTGATCGACCTCAAAGCCCTCAATCCTAGGTCATTTTCCAAGTCTCTAACGATTCATAGGTGCGGACTATTATCATTAGGTGACCTAGTACCAATTTCATTAGGAGGTTAATGATTTTGTATGCTTGGATGATGTATTTGGAGAATCTAAAGAAAACCTAGGAATTGTTGGTTTGTTTGGAATTGTATAGAATTGTATGTCTTGTTGATTTTCTCATATGATGTTGTTCTTGCCTCTCACATAATTTTGTGTATGGATGATTACATGCTCATGCCTTATTTGATTTTCCCATATGATGTTGCCTTATAGCATATAGGACTTATTGATTCTTTCGTATTTCGGTTCTATGAAATGTAGGAAGTGCTTAACTTCCTTACAAACCCACACAACTCACATGCACTTTGTTTCATGATAATGATAACTTGCTTATTAGGAGTATCTGATTCGTATAATTGAGATGCATGAAAACATGATGTTGATATGTTAGTTGATAACTTTAGTAGTTGGCATGTTATGGATCACCATCACACTCGAAGGTTGGTCAGGAACACGAGGAGAGATGGTAGTCCCATCAGTACGACTATGCTAGGGCTAGACCCGTGGGTTTGGGCGGGTGTGTACGGGTGGCAGTAGTTCGACTACATGGGTCCCTTGTGTCCGATGTCGCTCGTCACGTGCTCGCCTGACTCACGCGGTCTTGCTTACTTATTGACCAACCTTGTTTGTTAACCCTATTTGCTCACCTATGTATGGAACCTGGAACACCCTACAACCGTTGTAGCCCATCGATAACTAAATTGAAACTGGTCTACCGCCTCGTGAGCCGGGCATGGTGGAATGGGACAATGTGTCCGAGCTGTCGTCCTACGCTGGGGTGCCGCGCCTCCCCGTAGTGACTGCAAGCGATCCCTTTCTCTCGGCACTCCTCATGTGCTTGAAGTCGGGGATGAAGAACCTGATGGGATCAAGGACCGCAGGGTTTCGGCCTCACACATTGGGAGCATTGGCCTCGCAACCAGCTCAGGGCATTGATACGTGGGGTGTATCAGATTCCTCAACCTGCTGGATGAATGGACTTAACTAAGAACTCGGCTAATACCATCGTATTGCATCGCACTAGCTAGGGTGGTGACTCGGTAGTCGAGATCGCTCTGAGGGAGTGTGGTCATACGCGATCGTTAAATGGAGTTGCTCGAGGGAGCGTTGTGGTGAGGGCATGCATCATGTCACCCATTATGCATACACATTAATAAGATTAGTTAGGCGTTTATGATTGACTGTTTTTCATTAAATTCTTAATATAATTGATACCTGTTATAACTTGAGACTAATAGCACCCACTGAATTGATCACTCACTCACACTCTAGGAAAGTGTTTTAAAACACCAACCAGACTCTTCCGTAGTTGCAGGTGACGAGGAGTATGAAGAGCCTGGCGGCATGAGCTTGGACGAGGAGAACGAGCTATCCTATTTCCAGTTAATGGACGGCTCTCCATCAGCTCGATGGGCAGGATTGGGATTGCTGAGCAGTGAGCTCAGCCTTATTCTTTTTGGACATAATATTCTTTTGTTGTTTTTGTTGGGCAACGCCTTATGCGACCCGTTTATATTTTTGGAATTGTATATATGATAGATTCCTTTCATTTCAATAGACTTGTGTGGTTGTGCTTCATATTCCAGAAAATTTCAGGTTGCGCATTTAAACCTGATTAAACGCATTAATGAAAATCGGTTATAAGTGATACTCGAAAACTCAGGAGTCGAGTGTATGCAAGACCTCCGATTTCCAAGGCGTTTCAATAAATAGAGGACCCGTCTACACTAAGAGGTATGAATAATCTCACCTAAAAAAGCCTATTCATGCTACTTGACTCAGATTCCTAACCTGACTTTAGCATCGAAGGATCCTTGCTATAGTCAGGGTCTCTTTTGTCTTCTTTGTGTGCAGGCATCCGAAAGATCAGTGGTTCGGCGAAAGGGTGAATCAGATTTTTGCATCAACATCCATTAAATAGATGACTAAAACTGAAATAATTAGTGGTCCTGATTTGAAGATGAAAAAATAAAAATAAAATCAGATGGTTAGTGCTCTTCTTGTATCAGTTTTTCGGTTGTGCTCCATAAACAGTTGGATCAGACATTTTAACAATCTGGATTGCTTACAACTGTGCCATCTGTATGTTTGAAGAGTCACCATTATGATTTTAATGGGAAATGATTTCATAAGGTTGACCTCATGGGAACTTCCCATGAGGTCTAGCTCTGTAGGCCCCACCGTGATTTTTGTTGAAAATCTACACCTTATATTTGGTGGATCCCCTCTAGATCATGGTATGTCCCAAAAATCAGTTGTATCAGAAACCCAGGTGGGCCACACAATCCATAACCTGTAAAACCATGACTAAAACATTTAAAAGTACTTGGTGGGGCCCACGTAAGTTTTAGAATGGGCTGAAATTTGTTCTGACCCCTCATCCAAGTAGGAAACATACAGTGGATGGGTTGGATGGGTCCTATAAACAATATGGAAGCTTTCAATGGGTGGACATCCATTCTAAACTGTTGTCTATGGTGTGGCTCATTTAATTCATGGATTGATCTGATTTTTAATCCCAGGGTCCACCATTGAAGGGTGCATCTAACTGAAGGTGTGGATCTCTGACATGTATTACTGTACCCATAGGGCTTGACCAGATGGAAAACTCCCACGATGGTGAAACTCGTAGGACCTTTTCAAGATGATTAGAGTACAGCCCATATAGAATATCACTATTGAGCAATTCCACAAAGGGCAGTTTGATAATTCAGAAAAAGACTCAACTTGCTAATGGGGATATTGTTAGTTGAGATGGTTACTGCAGGCCCTCACTAGCTGGGACCCAATAGGTCTTCCATGCAATTTGGTGGACAAGTCAACAGCTCAACTTGCTCATAAGTGTCAACTTGTCACACGTATACACCATCCAATCTGTCCAATGTTTGACCCACCACAAAGAACACCTAATCTGAAAAAGAAAGTCGTAATCCACTCATCATGTGGGCCACACTCCATAGAATAGTAGAAATTCACCAATCTGATTATGTGTGCACCAATTGATGAATGGATTGCCTTTTTTTTTGGCACCAATGGCCTAACTATAGTAGGTTGAACCTTTTGGACGGGTCAGATATTGTATAATCATGACAAGTTCGCGATTTTATACAAGCCGGACTGAAACATGGACATCCAACGATATGTATGTGAGACCAATTTAAAAAATAGGTGAAGCCTGGCTTTTGCAATAAATTCGGCTTCTAGAAGGTATATGCCAGTGCCACTGACTCACATATGTCATTGATAACATTAGCCTACTACATGACAACTAATGATATATTCATGCACATAAAAATCAAGGCATAAGTGTCTACAAGAAAGGGAATAAAATGATTTTTATAGTTTTTGTTATATTTTGTTTTAAAATATTATTGAAATTTGAATTATAGTTTTTGTTATATTTTGTTAAATAGTTTTTATAGTTTTTGTTAAATAGTTAAATAGTTTTCCAAACCAAATGATTTTTATAGTTTTTCTTAAATAGTTTTCCAAACCAAATGATTTCAAATATTTAAATAGTTTTTCAAACCAAATGATTTTTATAGTTTTTCTTAAATAGTTTTGTTAAATAGTTTTTATAGTTTTTCTTAAATAGTTAAATAGTTTTCCAAACCAAATGATTTTTATAGTTTTTGTTAAATAGTTTTCCAAACCAAAATTCGATTTCAACTAATGGTATATGATTTTTATAGTTTTTGTTATATTTTGTTTTTATTATTAAAATATTTTGTTATATTTTGTTATAAAATGATTTTTATAGTTTTTGTTATATTTTGTTTTAAAATATTATTAAAATATTATTAAAATGTTTTTAGTTTCTATCAACGGCTCTAGTTCTCATTTTAATATACTAAGGGAATGGCACATGCGACTCATATGAAGGGTGGCTGTGAGAGCTTTTTTTTTAGATAAAATGTTTTCTTTTATAATGGGTGAAATCTTAACCATACTTTAGTGGACAACTATATTATTAGGGTTTCAAAATTTTTGTTGCATTATTTAAAATATACTATCAGGACCCTTTAAACCAAAAGTTGATAATTCATTGAGACACCGGGGGAAATATTAACATACATGATGCCTTGAGTAAAAACAGTGGACATACAGTGGACCTGTTAAAATTTGAAAGGGCGCTAGGAGTAAGAAGGCTCAACTATTAAGGAGCTGGCAAGATCAAATACCTAAGACGTGGTGAAAACCTGAAATATTATCATGGGAAAAATTGACGGGTAGATTGGACGTGACGAAAACCCAAAATGACACTTCAGGTAAAACTAGTTTAAAAATAAAATAAAATTACAAATCTAGGTAAGCATGAGTCCAAGCAAAGGTAGATATGACAACCACAATGTTACATCATCCTTCAACCATACTTAGACTTAGGGTAGAATCTCCTCCAAACACTTTTTAAATATATTATATCCCCCAAGACTCCATTTGAAAAGGTCATAAGGTAACATATGGCCGAGTTAAAGTACCTGATTCGTGCAATCCGAAGCACCAAAATACAAACAACGAATAATATAGATAGGTTGGCACAAAAGATTTTTTTTATTTTATTTCTTCCATAGATAGTTCTATTTGCCTTTAAATTTTATTTAAAAATAAAAAAAAAAAAAATAGGTGCACATGTATATAAATAAATGAACACCCAACCAAAAACCATATTCATCTCTGTAGGTTGCATCACTCAAGCCATTGGTGTCTCCTTAGGAGCACCCAACCAAACAATAACCTTAGGACATTACCTGGGTGAGTCTCTCTCGTTTTATACTAACTTTTCAACTCTTTGACTAAAATCAATCACTTTTTCTTTACAAGACACCCTTGTCTCCCACAAGATCGTTGTCTCAGTTAAAAAATTGCCTGAAGTTGGACACCAAGCAGTGAGCCCATCTCAATAAAATCTGGTCTTGATCTCATCCACTGGATTGATTGATTATATTTATCTTGAAAAATAAAATAAAAAATTGCAATAAAAGCTTACTCCAATCATAACCATTGCAATCCCTAGTGAAAATGTGATCAAGTCAGACTTATTTAATTTTTTTTTTAAGGCCAAAATAAAAAACAGCATGACGAAGCCTCCCTGTGAAATCAAACAGATATTTTCAAAATAAATGCCCCAGAAAAATCTTTCAAAAATATTTTACAATAAAAACCCATGGAACAATGTTCTATAAATGAGGTCTTCTTTCAAAAAATTTAAAATTTTAAATTTTAAAAAATACACATGCGCACGTATCTGAGGCACTGGGTACTTGGCGCTCTTCCATACTTCCCGGTGGGTATTGACGCAACAATAATAATTGGTTTTGGTTTTTTTTTTTTCTGAATTCTTAACCTCCTCTGATATCATAAGTGGAACATGGGACAACCAATCTAAACTTTCAGTGTCAACTTGATCATCTCGGAATGCAAAGCGATTACGTCTAGGCTAGAACAACCATACTTCAATCCATGGGAAAGCCTATTATAATCAAATTGTCAAAGTCAAAAACTCAAGTGGCAAAAGGAAAACTCGGGTGAATCCAGTTCGGGACACTTATTAATCCTAATGCATTTGTAATGTAGGATATCTGTAAAGCCGTAGAACACAAGCAACTACGTGTTACAAACGACCTATCTTACAAGTGATCCCGAGGGATCGTGCAGCATCAAAAACAAACTTGTCATATCCAAGCAGGTTACCCTCGTAAGGCTGCAAAATGCGTAAGGGCTCCACCATAAAAAAATCCAAATTCACGGACACACTTGATGTATAAATACCGATCATGGTGTGAAAGAGTTACGATTTGATATCTCGTAAAGCTGCAGAAAGTGCATGGACAAATCACGACATTTTCTCCAACCCTCAGAAGATGCCCTAGCTAATCTTCAACTAGACGATCATTTTGACAATGACACTTCGGTTGGAATAAACTAGACCACGTCTATGTCTGCTAACCCAGAAGGTGGGGTATCCACTCACTTTAGCATTCGGTTGCCCACAACTTTTCCCAAAGGGAGGGTATCTGTCAACACCCCACAAAATTTGAGATTAAACTACTCTTTTGACCTCGACTGAGCTTCGATAAAATAATTCATGGGCAATTCAAGGACTGTTGAAAATCCAATCGATTAAGTGGGCATGACTCTTGGTACGTCGTAGTAACAATCAACGGACCTGATCAATTGATCTGGAACTAGACAAATCAAATCTCAATTGATCATCTAAACGCTATGGGAACCCTGATTAGTACCCTAGAATCATCTCCATCCGACTCGTAAAACACCGCGAATCCAAATGGGTCGCACATTTAAGGTTCCCGGCACCTCCCAAATGCAACCAACAAACTAACAAAATAAAATCATGAGCTCGTAGCAAGCCGACAGTGATGTCATCATCCTCGCTCCTATTTTTCGCTCCTATAGGTGTCTAGGGACCCATTCTAGATTGCCACGTAGACCATCGACCAGCCACTAGCAGACGGCCACCTGAGACTCCTTTTGCAGTGACCAAAGAGTTATATTCTCTCAAACAGATTTTGTATGGTAAATTTTTGCCAAGTGTCCAACATCGGCCAACTACTAGCTGATGATTTCTGTTTATAAATGCAGCGTAATGCTGCCTTTCGAGAGGATTAGAGAATAAAAAAGGGAGAGAATAGGTAGAGAGAGCCAGAAGGAGTTGAAAGAGTCATCAGGGGCAAGCCCTCTTCTCCAAAAACTTCAGAAATTTGTGATTGACGCCGAAGCTCAGCCCAACTAAAAGCCCGAATATTCAAAGCCACATAGAAGAAGACACTAAAGTCAAAAGAGTAAGGTTGGAATACGAGATATCTAACCATACATTTTTTTATTTTGCAGAAAAGGGTGTCGGGTTTCCCATTTTCCTTCTCACATTTCAAATCAACTTGCATTCCAATCCACGCATCCTAGACACATCAAAAGCATACACTCACTTTCTTTATGTTTTATTCTACAATACTCTCTCTTGTCCATCCTTTTTTAAATTAAAAAAACCTATCCGGGGTCTTAAATCCTATGCAGTAAGGCTAGGTACTGTTTATTTTCTCTTTTTGAATGTTCAGAGTCTTAAACTACATGAAGCACAAATAGATGAAATAATGTTGAAATTCTCCCTAAAACAATGTAAGATCCCATAAAGTAAAGACTACGCATTTCACGGGCGAACAAGGGTACCTAACTCGTTCCTTTTTCATAACTGAGGCTCTTACTTAGACTTGACTGTCATAGATCAATCATACGAGTCAGTTGAGTCGATGAATTTCACGATTCCCCGACCTTTAAGCGATTCTACGGTTTCTAGTTGATCGTAGACTCTAAAGTTTCTTTGGCTAGTGGCAACTTCAAAAATCAAACACATTTTTACATCTAAGTAAATTCTACACCTGATTTGTGCAATTGATAAACAGAAGCGAAGGCGACCGCTTACACGGCCGGTGGGGTTCATAAGTGTTTTGTACTATGTTACTTTTGTTCTTCTCTGCAAAGGCGACGTCACACGCATGCATGCATGTGCAAAGAACCACCATGTACCGATAAATAATTAATGAGCAAGCATGCGATGACTTGTCATTAATGGCCACCCGCATGCGCCTCGAGCTCCAACGATCATCCCTTATCTCTTTATAAATACACTTCTTGTTTCTCATTTTACACAAAAAATAATAATAATAATAATAATCTTCTCATCTTTTTCTCTGGTTCTTCTCTGAATTTTCTCCCTACATCCTTTCTTATGAGCAAATTAAAAAGAGCAACTTGAGTTCATATGGCTGAGATCATGCATACACCTGATCACAACTATTCATCTTGGAGGAAAGTTACTGTATCTTGGAAGCATAGTTGCCAAGACCCGGTGTATAGTGTAACATGCGTCAGCTCTCCAGAGATTATTTATATTACTTCTTGTTTATGATAATTTCATTTATACTTTATCTCTTTACAAGAACCAACAACACATACCCATGGGCCCGCGATGAATGCCCTTGAGATCTTGCACAATAGCAAAACTAAATGGAATCACTTGCATTAGCCGAGGTTAGATTTAACTACCCATTTTAAGAGGTTTGATTTACCGCTTTCGGTCCAAATAAGTTGATGCCCATTGCATCCCTCCTCTAACATGATCAAAGTGTCCCTATAAAATTTGAAAATGATGAATGTAACATCATCGTCATAGAATAGTTTTGGGGGATAGAAAATAATTTCTAATATGTCACTATGAGTTATGCCATTGTAGTGGGTGTGTGGATAAAAGAGAAGATATCTTCATTTTCTTCTCAAAAATTGTGATTGAGTCCATAAAGAGAAAGAACTCTCTCTAAAAAAAAAAAAAAAAAAAAAAAAAAAAAAGTGATATTATTGATGAAAGTCTCAATAAAGCCTATTTACAAAGCCCTCTAATCTGATTTATATAAACACTAAAACTAAAATTTATAACTTTACAAAATAATAAACTTTTTTAAAATATTAATTTATTAAAAGTAGTAAATAACTTCTAAACTGACTTCAACTCTTTCCCATCATTCAAAAAAAAGACTTTAAGCTAATCAAGAATGTTTCTAATCCTAAAATACTCTAAAAATAAAAAAATAGTAAAATTTGACTAAAAAATTAAAATTAATCCTTAAAATGACCTTCTTTTTCCTTGGAAAACTATTTGGGTGCCAATTCCCAAGACCCATATGTCACGCCCCGAACTCGGAGACCGGGCTCACAAAATTCTCGATCGCCGAATCTGGCGCCGACAGCCTCCGTAGTACCCCATTCTCAGCTCCCGGCACCCATATACCAGGTTCCGATCCTGGGATGCTACAAGGAGGATTTCTAATATCAATTTGATTCGTAATGAGCATAACCAAGCATAACCCACGAACAATAACCACAAGAATACCACCACAAAATCCACTATGATCAAAAACTTTGAGTACAAGGTGTATAAAAAAGGAAATACAAGATAGTGCAAATAACAAAAACTCTAAAAGCTCGGCGGCATGCTCCAACTGCGGCGAGACTACAGCTGCGTCCTAGCGTCACCTGCACGCATCAATCGTGCATAAACTTATAAAAAGCTTAGAGGGCGGTGTAAGTGTATGCGAACGTGCTCAGAATTCAATGCCGGAGTAATGTGGAATCATGCTGATGAGTACGTAAATGCAACCAGCCGTACCAAGGCTATGCAGTACAAGATGTGAATGTTATCGGCATTACCAAGGCCATGCGATGCAATATGTAAGTCAAGCATGCCAATCCTCATACCAATGCAACTCCTCACTAGAGCATCAAATCGCATGGTTCTCGGCCCGGATAATCATCGGGGTTCAAGTACTCCAAATGGCACTTGTCTCTCTCCAAGCGACACGGTCCAAGTGAGCGTAAGAAACCTCACTATCCGCCCGGCCAATAGTCACCAATACCTATCCAAGCACGTCGATAGCGAACCCATTTTACGAGTGGTCAAACTCAGCCTAGTAATGCCCCCTGCTCTCGGGCGAGTAAGGCCACCACTCCTTTCCAACCGACCACGACACAGTGGGAGACGCGGCCTCATGGTATTCGGCCCTCGTGCGCTCATATATCCACTCGGTCTCGACGTTGGAGTCATCCTCTGGTACCATCGGGTTCAGGGACTTTCACCCAAGGACATCTATGGCGCCCCAATTGCTTAGAACACGGTTTCCGGTATCCAACCAGCCACCCACGGTGTGTCTGTGGAGGCTATGGCCCTGGTGTCGCTAGGGCATATCACAATCACACCAATGCAAGTGCATGTATCACACTATCAGTCATGTAACCATCCTGCGTAAGGCACGCGCTCATGTAGACAACTTCACCTATTAGGGAGCCCGTAACCAGTCTACCTGAAGGCATATGTTATGATCAGTCACTCCTCATAACAAGCATACATATGATGTGTATGATCATGAATCATGTATCTATACTAAACATGTTGTATAATGATGGGCTCTGAGCAAAGTGAAGACGGCCTAGACGGCCTACCCACTACAAGTAAGGGCCTATCAGTGGACCTTAGGGAGAGTGATAATGCGGACATCTAACCAACATCATCCTTCAATGTGGACGTCAAACCATCATTGCTCCCAAGGCATAGCCCACTGTAAAGGTCAACACATATACCATGGTGAAATCACACTACAATGGGCCTTAGGTACGTCGTATTGGGCCTCAACCCATGGGCCTTCATTACATCAAATGGGCCACATAATCATGGGGCTTATGTACGATAAAGTGGGCCTCAACAACGAGCCATAAGTACATCAGGATAGGCCTAGTTACATGGGCCTCATATATATCAAAGTAGGCCTCAACATCGGGCCACAAATACATCAAAATGGGCCTAATCACATGGGACTCATGTGACAGCCCATGATTGGCAAAAATTAGAAGGACAGTGGGTCCAACACATTCATCACGGTGGGCTTGCCTAAGGTGGCCCATGTTTGGGGCACATAAATAGGATGGGCCCCACAAAACAAGTGAACAGTGTGAATAATGCACACATCATGGTGGGTCCCATGTGAGGCATACCATAATATTTATTTTCCATCCATTCCGTTGACAAGGTCATAGGGCCCACCATAATATTTAATTTCCACCCAAGCTGTTCATAGGGTCATATGGCCTAGGGCCCACTATAATGTTTACTTGCTACCCAACCTGTTTATGAGGTCACTCGGACCAAGGGGGGGCCCACTGGAATGTTCATTTGCCACCCATCCTATTCATAAGGTCATGCAGACCAGGGAGGGGGACCCACCGTAATGTTTATTTGAAATCCAACCTATTCACGAGGTTACGTGGACCTTGGGCAGGGCCCACTATAATGTTTATTTGAAATCCAGACTATTCACGAGGTCACGTGGGCAGGGCCCACTGTAATGTTTATTTGCTGTCTAACCTGATCACGTGGTCACGTGGACCTGGGTGGGTGGGGCCCATCGAAATGTGGTTCACAAATCCAGTCCGCCCAATGTGTGTGTCCCACCTGGCTGAGGGTTCAGACCAAGTTTCAGGTGGGTCCAAACTTCTGGTGGACCCCAGCAATCCTTTTTCCTGAGTTTTGACGGAAACACTAGTATTCTCGATCCCACGGCCCGCTAGAAAATCAGATCAGCCTCATTTTTCGACTCAACGCCTAAAATGGGCTGGAGAATAGATTGGATGGCGTGGATCACATACATACATCAAGGTGGGGCCTGCATGAGCAGCCCACCCAAAAAGTAAATTTTCTCTCTTTTTTTTAAGCTTGGAAGTACACGCCCATGTCAGTACACAACTCCATGTTAGCCAGCCCTAGTCCAGCGTCTAGGGACGCTGGACGGCGCGGATGAACGCTGCATCATGGTGGGTCCCTTATTCATGTGGCCCACCCATTTGGACCACCTGATACTTGTGTTTTTCCTTCCATTTGGGCCCACTAATGGGTTGGATGGTGTAGATTCAACCCATTCATCCAATGGGTCCCACATAAACTATATGATTCATGGTGGGCCTCATCATCATCATCATTCATAAAGAGAGAGAGAGAGAGAGAGAGAGAGAGACGGTGATAGAGGGGAGGGACCCCACCACTATTGGGCCCTCCCAAATACAATGCATTCATCAAGTGGGTCCCACACAAGTGGCCCTACAAATTGAGATTAATGGTGAATCACCCACCTTGTTGGCCTCCTCCTTGCTCCCTTAGGCTCCTTAGCTCTTAGCCTCCTCTTTCAATGGTGGTTGATGATGATCCAACGGTTGAGATGGGAGATGTAAGAGTAGGGGAAAGTGGGCCACACTTGGAGAGGGAGAGAGCTTGGAACGTATGGAATTTTTTTGTTGCTTGGAGAGGTTTGAGAAAAATGAGGGAGGGAGAGAATGAGATATGGATGGGATGATGATGTAAGGAAGATGGGGTGGCATGGGAGAGTTTGAAATGTTGTAAGAAGTGGTATGGTTTAGTTTAAAAATTGTAAAAGGTGGTATGGTGAGGGGAGGGAGAGGTTTGACTTGTGGGAAAAGGGAGAGAGGCCACTTGTACTTGTTGTTGGGTGAGGTGGCATGGAGGCATGGTGGTGTACTTGACTTGATTGATGGGACATCTCGTAGAGATTCCCTCGTAATTCACAACGTGCGGTGTTTCTTCGGAATGAACGCAGACTGACATCTTCCCACCTAGGTATCGGTTCGGTGCGCGAGTCGCGGCATTGGAACCGCGGCGACGGCGTGGTCGCCAACGTATGAGTTTCAGATCGAGCCGCCTCCGATAGGCAGGACTCGGCTTAGGATCGTGTGCAAACATCGGAACGAGTCGATGGTTGCCGGAATTCGACCGGTAGGATCGCGGAAGCCTACATAACGGTACGATCTAGGGTACAGGTCTTACACCATATCTCGTTGATAGCTTTAAAACATCATATATCATATGCATAAAATGAATAACCAATCGCAAAGTTGTGGTCGTTAGAAGCTATAATGCATACTCAACCCTTGATCAAACTTTATAACTCATTTTAAAAATAAAAAATAAAAAAATCTAACCATTTATGTAATTGTCAATAATATCGTCTTGTATCATATCCACTTGCTTGATAGATTTATTTTGTACTCCATTTTGCATCAACTTCAAGATAATTAAACTTTAGGAGGTCCACATTAAAAAAAAAAAAAAAAAAATTTACGGAAGAGGGCTTTGTTTCTTCAGGAAAGCACATGTAGACAAGATTAGATTCAGTGCATCGGACCCACTTGTGTAGTCTTGAGTCAGTAAAGATTCAGTGATTAGGACCCATTTTTATAGTCTTTAGTCAGTAAGGATTCAGTGACTCAATGGACTCATGTAGTCTTGAGTTAGTACTTAGTATGCACTAGCTTGAATTGAGGTTAACTCCCAGTATCAAATTAGATCATGTACTATTAGTCTAAGTTGACTCAAAATCAGATCATGTATTACCAATCCTTCCTGACTTAGGCAAGTCCCACGGGACAATGTTAGGTTCGAACCCTTACCTCAGTGGTAGACTTTGAGGAGTTTCAACACGAGGTCTTGGGTTCGATACCCATAGGTGGTGAAATCCCACCACGGCGTGAATGGGTGCGTCTGTAAATTAAAAAAAACAAAAAAAAAACATGGGACAATGTTAAAATCATTCGTGGAAGATTACACTTTGTTATGTCACATAGAACCCATCTAAATGGTAGAATCATTCATGCAAAATTAAGCTTTTTCATAATTTTGTGACTCGGACCACTTTTAAAATCTCGAGTCATTAAGGGCATGTTTGGTCCATGGAATTAAATGGTATTGAATTGTATTAGATGGGATTAACAATATTATTACACATGATTGCATGTCTTAAGATACAATAGTATTTTAGCCATTCGATTCCATGTTTGGGATAAATTCTTGCTATGGGGAAAGAATTGGATTAAGCAAAATCCTGTTTAGTG
The DNA here is from genome assembly GCA_030180095.1 of Magnolia changhungtana. Classification (NCBI taxonomy): domain Eukaryota; kingdom Viridiplantae; phylum Streptophyta; class Magnoliopsida; order Magnoliales; family Magnoliaceae; genus Magnolia; species Magnolia changhungtana. The sequence goes on from JASAUF010000096.1 coordinate 3,069,197, forward strand.
GACCATGGAATTGTAATCAACGCGCCAAATTCACAACGGATGCTGGTCACTTGTACACACGTATATAATTAGAATATCATGTATAAAGGGTGTATATGGATGGATAGCATGGATAAACATATGCATCAATGTGGGGCCCACATGTGTAGTGGATATCAAAATCCATGAAAATCCTATACGGTACCAAATGCAATTCTATCCCACATAATCCCAACCTTTTCCATCCTCCCCAAACACCCAATGGAATTTGCACACAACCAAATGTAATTCCATCCCCCCTAATCCCATTTAATACCCACCTAATCTCTTGTAAGGGCCCACTGTAGGTGGTGTTTGATCCACATCGTCCATCCATCCGGTCGACATGATATCATTTTAGGGCATGATCCAAAGAATCAAGCAGATCCAAAGGTGGACCCCACGACAAAAAACAGTGTGGAGAGAGACGCCCACCGTTGAAACCCACCTAAGGATCACCATCGGGTACATTTGTGATCTAACCCATTCATGTGTTAATGTGGAAATGAAAAAAGGAAAATCACATCATTCATACACTCGAAAACGGTTGTGGCCCTTACAAGGGATCAATGGTTGTCCTCATCACTCAGTCCACTGTTCTCTGTCATGGGTCCACATCAAGCACTGAATCTAACTCATTCTTTGGATCATGCCTTAAAATGTGATATCTAAGAAGGGATGAACGGTGTGGATACATAACATACATCATGGTGGGCCCCACAGAAATTAGTCACTTCACTTCCGTATGAAGTCTCGCATCAGCATATAATCCTTACAATTCCAAGAGACTTATTCAGACAAGTCGCATGGACTCATCCTAAGTATTAAAATCATTCGTACAGTATTAAGGCCCTGTTTGTTAAATCTGAAGTCTAAAGGCTGAATCTGAAATTTGAAGCTTAATCTGAAATCTAAAGCCTGAATCTGAAATCTGAAGTCAAAAAACTTGTTTGATAATTATGGCTGAAGTCTTAAAATTAAGTATTGAATTTGAAATAATATGTTTGTCAACAAACATCTGAAATATGTTAATTTGACACATTTGTCCCTATCTCCTGTTTGGAAATGTTTTACACGTGATGCAGATTTTCCGCCAACTTTGATCTCCTTTAAACCATTCGTACAACTCAGAGCTTAATGATCGTCAGCGTTATATAGCTATTGTTTCCTCTCATGTGGCCCACTCGAGTCTTGGATCCACCTCTTTTTTGTCACTTGTACTAAAATTAGCTTGCAAAACAAATGAACAGAATATATTTTCTAAAAACATGGTGGTGGGCCCCACCCAGCATCCTTGCGCTGGAACTTCCTGCTAACGGCTTTCGCAGGAAATCCATGTCCATCTAATCTGCGCCCGGTGTACCACACAGAAAATCGATTGATTCCTTCGTGTGGACTTAAGTCCTAAGCTCATGGGCTGGACTTGAACTATACCCTGACCCAGTGCAACAATCTTAACCATCCAGATTAAAGGACATTGATCAAATGGTTAATATGTGTCACATCCGTCTGAAATTTTCACAGTAGCCCAGAAATGTGTGATCGATGTAATGAACAATCTAGTTCAGTGGATTAGATTAGTTGTGTCCTAATGCAACTAGGAGCACTATAAACTTGTATAGTATTTGAGAGCGTTGGAGCATTTCTAAAAGTGGGGCTGATTAGAAAACCTCCTAGGGCCATTAAAGTTTTGGATCAAGCTGATTTTTAATTTTTCACTTCATCATATTGGATGTCAAATAAACAGTACAGTGGGCCCTTGGAGGATTCTAATGGTGGATATCCAATCACTATTGTTTTCCTCTGGTGTGGTCAACCTGAGATTTATATCCCTTTTATTTTTTGGGTTTACATATAAAATGATATGTAAATACGGATGAAGGGAACGGATGAAACACATACATCATACATCATGGGGGCCACCGAGCACCAACCACCACCGATCGGGCTAGTGGCAGGGGGAGTATCCAACTCAGATACATGTCGTGCGAAGAGGAGCGGACGTGGATTTCTTGCGAAACCTTTCGCAGTGAGTTCCTGTCGCTGGGAACTTAGGTGGGACCCACTGTAATGTTTTTTCAGGAATCCATTCCGTCCATCTGTTTTGTGAACTAATTTTAGAATATTATACCAAAATTGAACAGGATCCAAGACTTAAGTGGGTCGTACTAAAGGAAAAAGTATTAGGAAAATTCGTACCGTTGAAACCTCCTTGATTCAACAGTGATGTTTACATGCCATCCATACCGTTAATAACGTCATTCCTACTGGGATGAACTGAAAACAAAAATATTAGCATGATTCAAAACTACTGTGGCCCCACGAATATTTCAAATGTGGACGTTTAATCATCATGTTTTCGGCCCACTTGAGCATTGGATACGGTTCATCTTTGGCCTCATGTCCTATAATGAACTCAAAAAACTGATGGACGGTGAGGATTTCTCACTAACATACCAGTGGGCCCCACCAGCATTCCCAGCTTCGAACGGCTTTCGCAGGAAATCTGCGTCTGAGACAAGCGGAAACGGATTGGCTACTCCCCTTGACACGAGCCAATGGCCGATGGTCGGTACTATGTGGGCACCATCATGATGTATGTGTTTCATCCATGTTGTCCATCTATTTTTATAGATCATTTTACCTTTTGAGACCAAAAATGAGGGATATCACAATCTCAAGTGGACCACATTACAGGAAACAATATTGAATGAGTTTCGACCATTAAAAACATTTTGGTATCCATAAAACCTTTGTATCAAGCTGATTTTTGTTTTTTCCCTTCATCTGGGACTGTATGACCTAATCAACAGATTAGATATCAAATAAACAGTACAGTGGGCCTTAGGAGGATTTTAATGGTGGATATCCAATCGTTATTGTTTTCATGTGGTGTGGACCACGTGAGATTTATATACCTCTAATTTTTTTAGATTATGCCTAAAATGATCTTTAAAATTGGATGAACTGAATGGATAAAACACATACATCATGGTAGGGCCCACAGAGCACCGACCATCAGCCACGGGGCTAGTGGCAGGGGAGTAGCCAATCCATTTCCGAGACGAGCGCCGATGCACCTCGATGTCTGAGTTGTACGAACTGTTCAAAGAGATCAAAGTTACATGGGCCTTACAATAATCTATCTATTATATCCACACCGTTCATCAAATTTTTGAAATCATTTTAGAGCATTATCCAAAAAATGAATAATATCCAAAACTCAAATGGACCACACCAAAAATAGCAGCGGGATAATGATTTTCACTGTTAAAAAATTTGCAGGGCCCACTATAATATTTATTTTCCATCTAATTTATTCATAAGGTGAAAATATATCTGGATGAAGAGTAAAAACAAATTTCATATTGATCCGAAACTTCTGTGACCCCAAAAGGGTTTCAATGGTAGACGATCAATCACCCACTGCTTTTTGCATTGTGGTCCAATTTATCTTTAGATCTATCTTATTTTTTGGCTCAAGCCTTAAGATGAACTCACAAAATGAATGGACGGTTTGGATATAACAAATACGTCATGATGGGACCCAATGAAGTTGCAAACGTTAATACACCATCCAATCCGCTTCCCAATCCGTCCCAGCCGGTCCGCTTTGAACGCGGATTTGCGTCCTACCTCCAGCCGGTCAGATTACCGTCCGGGCAGGGCTATGTGGGGCCCACCATGATGTAAGTATTTTATCTAAGCCGTTTATCATTTTTCTCATATTATTTTAATATTAGATTCAAAAGATAAAGCAGGTCCAAAGCTACACCAAAGGATGCTACAATGATAATGACATCTACCATTGAAACCTTTTTAAGGGCCATTATGATGTTTTTTTCCCATCCAATTTATTCATTAGGTCAGGTAGACGTGGATGAAGTGAAAACACAAATATCAGCTTGATCCGAAACTTCTCCAGCTCCCAAGAAGTTTTTAACAGTGGACGTTCAATCCCCACCTTGTGGTCCAATTAATCATTAGACGTGTGTCTTTTATTAGCTCACACCTTAAATGATCAGAAAAAGTTGATGGACGGTGTGGATCAAACACATAAATCATTATGGGGCATAAAGAAGTTTCACAAGTTAAAGGTTGATTTTGTATTTCGCGAACAATTTAAAAGAAAAGATTGCCGTAGGAACTTGAAAAAGGGTACTTTTGAAAGTAAAAATTTTTGTTTAATGAAAAATCATTGAGCGCATTCCGCGTTTACCATTAAGCCAGACTCTTATTACGGAAAGATTTCAGTGAAAAACCATTGAGCGCTTTCCGTCTTCCGCGTTAACAACGCATTAACAAACACCGCTAAACACGGAAAATTATTCTAATTTCGCGTTAAGTACAAAAATTAAGCGTTAACAAACACCGCCTAAGCTTTTCATTTATTGTAGGTCTCTGACAGGTGAGCCCATTTTAATCTCTGGTCCTATGTACAGATCTCCTCAACATTTGTGGTCTTTGCTCCTGATGTGGCCCACAGATACCTGTTTGTTATGGGCAGGGAGAGTTGGTTGAGCTAGATTGGACCATGCATCATTAAGAGAGATGAACGGTACTAGAAGCAATCAATGAGCCTAAGCATCTGAATCTTGATCTAGGCCATTTATTTGTTACACCTGAAATTAGGTCCAGGAAACGCTTGACGTCCCAAAAATGTTTCAGTGCGGAAGATCCTAGCCCTTCAATTACTGGCTTGCCAATTTAAGATCAGGAGAAAATACACCGACCGTTTAGATAAAGAGCCCAAGATTGATGGCTAGGATCGTAAATTTTCGAATTTTTAAGTGTGCACATCAGATCAACGGTCTGGATCAACGAACCATCAGGCCTATTTGCATACGCAAGACACAACACAAGAGGACACTATCCATGTGCTGGATGAATGGAGACCTTTATGTCTACATCACAATACACGATATGTCTCTGAGAAAACAAACACACAAGGATGCTCTACATCTTTGACTAATGGTCTCGTAATTACATCCCCACCTTCCTTTCTCATGGTGGGCCCCAAACGAACATCTTAGAAGTTGAAGGCCCACCAATGACTGAAGAGCATTGAAGTCTTATCACTTGCTTTGGTTTAGTCCAGACATCAACCAAAGTTAGTTATGCCGAACACGTGAGTCTGCATTTCGAAATCAATGTAACTGTAAGTTCTACAGCTGGGCATGAGCCGAGTCGGACCCAGTTAGGGCTGACCCGACTCGATCTGGTTTTGAAATAGGCCTGACCTGAATTCGACTCGACTCGGTACCGAGTCCAGCATGCCTGACCCGATTTGAGTCCAAGTCTGGCCTGGACTAATCCAGACTGAGTCCGACCCGGTCAAAAGTACCGAGTTGGGTCTAGTTGGCATCAAATTGGATAGAGAGAGAGAGAGAGAGAGAGAGAGAGAGAGAAGAGGGTGATGATGGTGCTGGGTGGTTGTCGGGCTGGAAAGGGAGGGGAGGAAGGGAGAGAGAGAGAGAGAGAGAGAGAGAGAGAGGAGGGTGGTGGGTGGTGACGAACTTGGAAGAGGAGGAGGATGAGGGAGGGAAAGAGAGAGTTTGGTTTAGGCTGGAATCGAGTGTTGCAGGTAAGGTAAGAGATACTTAAAAATTAGGGTTTATTATTATTATTATTATATATACACACACATACACACTTGAATCCGAGTCGAGTCGAGTCTAACCGTATCGAGTTTCGAATTGAGTTACTGAGTAACTCGAACTCAACTCGGTTTGAGTTCGAATTGAACGAAGCCTACTTGGTTGGGATTGACTCACCCATTCAATTCAAATCGAGTCGGTCTGACCAAGTCGAGTCGCCCTGTGCCTAGCTCTAACTATAACCCATCCATGAGAGGGGCACGACTTCCATGGATCCGGGATCCCTTATTGTGGGGCCCACCATGATGTACCTTTCTTAAATCCACGTCGTCCATCCATTTTGATATCCCAAAAAATGAAGCAGATCTAAATCTCAGGTGAACCATGCCACAAGAAACAATGGTGATTGGCCATTATAAACTTCTCGTGGGCCACACAAGTTTTGGATCAAGCTGATGTTTGTGTTGTCCCTTCATCCAGGTCTTTGTGACCTTATCAAAAGATTGGATGGAAAATAAACATTCGGTAGCCTCCAAAATGTTTTTAACGGTGGGTATTAAATCACAACTATTTCGTGTAGCGTGGTCCACCTAAGACTTGAATCTACTTCGTTTTTGGACCACGCCCTACAATGATTTTTCAAAAAGGATGGACAGCATGGATGTAAGTCAAATATATCGAGGTGGCCCCACAGGCAGGGAAGCCGCGCCCCAAGGCCAATTTCCTACAAGTGTTATTACAGGGAGTCCGTGCAACAAAAAGCCCTATAGGGCCTATCGTGATTTCTATGCTACATCCACTCCGTCAATCAGTTTAGAGAGATCATTTTATTATTTGAGATTAAAAAACAGTCAAAAAAAAAAAAAAAAAAAACTCAAGCCTACAGAACGATGGGAAAAATTAAAAGGTGATGTGGATGCCACCTAACCCAATAAAAAGTTCTTCGACACTTATTTGTTGAAAATAGTATAGTTGGGAAATGGGATTGCCTACTGAGTTACCGTGCTGAGTAAGCTTTGTTGGGCCCACCATGAATGTATGTGGTTTATCCACACCGTCCATCCATTTTTCAAGTTCTTTTGAGGGGTTGAGTTCAAAATTGAAGCATACCTAGAGCTCAAGTGGACCACACCACAGGAAACAGTGGGAGTATTCCTAAAGCCTTTGGTGATGTTTATTTGTCGTCCAACCTATTCATAAGATAAAACAGAGATGGATGAAGGAAAAACACAAATATCAGCTTGATTCAAGACTTATGTGGCTCAAGAAATTTTCAACGGCAGTAGTCACTCATTTCACATATTTCCTGCCGTGTGGTACACTTGAGCTATGAATTGTTGTGTTTTTTAGAATAAAAATAAATTTCAAAAATAAAAGTTATTTTTAGAAAGTAAATAAATATATTAATTATTTAAATTTTTCATAAATAGTGTGTATAGCCAGTCAGTAAGAGAAAGTGTTTTTGCTTATGCAACCAGGGTTCAAATCTCTTTCGCACTGTCCACGCGCGTGGCGTGGGCTGTAGGGCTGCTTAGGCGCTTTTTGATGCTTTATTAGGTACACTTAGCACATGGTTCAAACTTTTTGGGCCATGGTTCAACTGATATTGAACTGGGGTCTACCCTGATGTTTTATTACATTTTTTATGATTGAGAGCAATTGTGACATAATTGTACATGTGGCACCTATGCCACGTGTCGCTTATGTGGATACAGTTTTTCCTGTTGAATAACTGCTACTGTCTGAATGAGTACAAAAATAATTGCCATAGGACAGAGTCATATCCTTTCATGGAAAGGCAATTATTTTCTGTGAATGGGTATGGATTTCTTGAAGAGGCTCTTTAGCACTTCTTCAAGAAAAAATCCATAACCTTTCAATTGATATAAATCCTGAATACTATAATCCAGATTGCAACACTCTGAATACTCTTCTGTGCAATTACTCTTGATTTGATCTCTTGCTGAGTTTTTTTTTCTGAACGTCTTAAGGGATATCAGTGTCAAAACTAGAGATCTGTTTAACACTTAAATGTGCAAATTTTCGTGTTGAAAATCGAATTGAGAGTTCATTGTATCCTGAAGACAATTTGCAGATTTCCTTCGTTTGCACTTGCTGGAAATTCCAGAAAAATGGCAGCAAATCTGTCTTGAGAAATTGACTATTCAAGTCAAGCCTTGAACCTGATAGATCTGATCGTTTCGTTATCGTTATCTTCTATCCTCCGTTGTGTACAAGATACTCTTATATTTTCTAACATGAATATGCTTCATTTTTTTATGGGAAATCTCCTACTGTACGACCCATTTATGGCCCACCAGCCATTTTAAGCCCACTTCTTTTTAATCTTCCAAGAATACTACCCTGTGTACAAGTGACTTTTCAAGGGACCAAAATACCCCGTCATTCATTCCTTCCGGAAGTCGACTGGCCGGTGTGCAAAGACGAGCGTTGACGCTCCTCGACATGGGCCCCACAATGATGTATTTATTATATCCACACTGTTCATCCATATTTCAAGATCATTTCAGGGCATTACGGGAAAAAAAATCATGTCCAAAGATCAACTGGACCACACCACAAATAGCAGCGGGAAACTGTTAAAAATTTCGTAGGGCCCACCATAACATATTTTCCATCCAATTTATTCATAAGGTGACAAAGATCTGGATGAAGAGGAAAAACAAATTTCATATTGATCTAAAACTTCTATGACCCCTAAAAGGGTTTCAATGGTAGACGTTCAATCCTCCATTGCCTTTTACAGTGTGGTCCACTTGAGAGCTAGATTTGTCTAATTTTTCGTCTCAAGCCTTAACACGAGTTCACCAAATAGATGGACGGTTTGGATATAACACATACATCATAATGGGACCCACAAAAAGCAGTGGGGATTACAACAGGAAAAAAAAAAAAAAAAAACTGTCCCACCTGTGTAAATTTTATTTTATTTTATTTTATTTTTTCACAAGGAGAACTTTTTCTCTCCTACATTTTTCTCTAATACATATTTATACAAATATGTATATCTAAGCATATAAATTTTTTTTCTCTTTTTATTCATTTCTTTCTTTCTTCATTAATAAACATATCTCTTAAACCAAAATGAGTTACTTGACATACCATATAGGATTTTGGGGTAGGAGATGCTACTTTAGCTAACCAACCTACTTATTTTTCAAGATTCCATCAGGTCGATGGTCAAAAATCCATTTCATTCACTTCACGGTCAATTTCAATTAGTTCACAATCAATTTCATTCATTTCATGGTCAATTTCAATCAGATCGTGGTGAATTTCATTCATTTCATTTCACGGTCAATTCCTTTCATTTTCACGGTCAATTCGCTTCACTTCACGGTCAATTCCATGCATTTCACAGTCAATTAGCTTCACTTCACAGTTAATTCTGACGATTCCCCTTCACTTCACGGTCAATTCCATGCATTTTACAGTCAATTTCCTTTACTTCACGGTCAATTCAATGCATTTCACAGTCAATTCCCTTCACTTCATGGTCAATTTCATGCATTTCACGGTCAATTCCCTTCACTTCATGGTCATTTCCATTCATTTCAAGGTCAATTCCGATGATTCCCCTTCACTTCACGGTCAATTCTATGCATTTCACGATCAATTCCCTTTACTTCACGGTCAATTCAATGCACTTCATGGTCAATTCCCTTCGCTTCACGGCCAATTCCATGCATTTCATGGTCAATTTCGATGATTCCCCTTCACTTCACTGTCAATTCTATGCATTTCATGGTCAATTCCCTTTACTTCATAGTCAATTCTATGCATTTCGCGGTCAATTCCCTTCACTTCACGATCAATTCCATGCATTTCACGATCAATTCCCTTCACTTCACAGTCAATTCCATGCATTTCACGGTCAATTCCCTTTACTTCACGGTCAATTCAATGCATTTCACGGTCAATTCGATGCATTTCACGGTCAATTCACTTCACTTCACAGTCAATTCGATGCATTTCACGGTCAATTCACTTCACTTCATGGTCAATTAGATGCATTTCATGGTTAATTCGCTTCACTTCACGGTCAATTCGATTCATTTCGCGGTCAATTCACTTCACTTCACAGTCATTTCCATGCATTACACGGTCAATTCTAGTGATTTCACTTCACTTCATGGTCAATTCGATGCATTTCATGGTCAATTCGCTTCACTTCACGGTCATTTCCATGCATTTCACAGTCAATTTCCTTCACTTCACGGTCAATTCCATGCATTTCACGGTCAATTCGCTTCACTTCACGGTCAATTTAATGCATTTCACGGTCAATTCCCTTCACTTCATGGTTAATTCACTTCACTTCATGGTCAATTCGATGCATTTCACTGTCATTTCCCTTCACTTCACGGTCAATTCCATGCATTTCACAGTCAATTCCCTTCACTTCACGGTCAATTCGCTTCACTTCACGGTCATTTCCATGCATTTCATGGCCAATTCCCTTCACTTCATGGTTAGTTTTTAATGGCAGGCATTCAATCACTAGTGGTTCACATGCGATTTGGATTTGCTTCAATTTTGGGTTCATGCTCTAAAACGACTTGGCAAAATGGGTCGACAATGTGTATACAACCAAGTCAAGTTGACTTGGTCAAGTTTTGATTCAAGTTAACAAGCTCTAGGGCCATGAAATAAGTACTACACTAGAAAGTTTTATGTGCAACTTCCAATGTTCTTAGAATTATCAGAGGTTGGCTTGCATGTATAGCTTCTTAGATTGATTGCTTACACTCATTAATATTATTGTCCAAGGCTCTATAGGGCCTTCTTCTCCTTCTTCAATCCATTGCTTGCACACATTAACTTGTTATTATTGTCCAAGGAACTATAGGGCCCTCAAGCAGCAGGACATGTATGCTGCTCTGATGCTGTCCATATTATTGGGCCCACGTCTTGGAGCCGTAGATTGTTCGGCTTGCCCACCGTGGATGGACTATTCCCAGATATTCCAGATTGGAAGTTCCTAACTCTTTGATCAGTGGCTTACAAATGGACAATTGACAATAGAAAAATGGACAAGGACTTGGATAGCTAGGGTCTTCCTATTTGAAAGCCATCCCCCATCTACAATGAAGTGAACACCTGAATGAAGTGAAAGCACAAATATCAACTCAATACAAAACTTCTGCAACTCTTAATAAATTTTTAATAGTGGGCATTAAATGGATGGACAAGACTGGATAAAAAAACATAAATCATGGTAGACCCCAACCCGATCGACCCCGAATTGTTGCCTACCCCACAAAAAAATGGGCAGTTGGGGTCGACTGGGTACCAACCCGGTTGACCGAGTAACTGGATAGCAATTCGGGGTCAACCGGGTTGGACCCGGTCGATCGGGTTGGTTATGTTTTTTATCCGATCTGTCCATCCATTTTACAAGTTGTGTAGGTCTTAACTCAGACTTTATGGGGCCCACCTTGATGTACATGTTTTATCCATGCCGTCCATTCATTTTGCAAGATCATTTTAGGGCATTAGTAAAAAAAATGAGGTAGATCCAATACTTATGTAGTCTTTTAGAAGTTTTAAATGGTAGGCATTCAATCTCCACTGTTTTCTATTACGTGGCCCACTTGAGCTTTGGATCTACTTCATGTTTGGGTCCATGATCTTAAATCATTTAAACAAATAAATGAACAACATGGATATATAACTCATACACCAAGGTGGGTCCACAAGGTTTTGGCTTGGACTAGTTTGAATTTTGGTTTTCGAGGTGAAATTCCACCACCATTCTAACCTCCATTCCAAACACGCGTGAAGAAAAATGATTACCCATTTACCTCTAATTTATAATAGTTATAGTAAATCAAACAGGCCATAAACCCTTGATTGGTCTGCTTTGACTGTCTAGTTCTTAGATGATCTTTTCAATGAGCCACAGCCAAAAGATTACACCACCGGTTGAGAACAATCCAACTCATCACAGTTTTTGTACAGTCTATGGGAACGGTAGTGCAGATCCAACCGGTAGGATTAACTAATCATTGGAACCTTTTACCACTGGTTTATACTTGATGTGGCTCATGAATTAGTTCGAATCGATCAAAACATTCGATGATCTCCTAGGTAACTAGGTTCTCACATACACTATGATCCGTCCACCGCAGTAATGTGACAAGTATCACTCAGATTTTGAAAATATTACAAAAATATCTGAAAAATACACCAAAAGGTGTTATCAAGATATTTTTAAGATGTGGGTAGATTTTAGAATATGGCATTTTTATTGCAATTTTTACGATCATTTCACTTTACTTCACGGTCAATTCCATGCATTTCCCTTCACTTCACGGTCATTTCACAGTCATTTCCCATCACTTCACGGTCAATTCAATGCATTTCACGGTCAATTCCTTCACTTCACGGTCATTTCCATGCATTTCAAGGTCAATTTCAGCAAATCCGCTTCACTTCATAGTCAATTCCATGCATTTCACGGTCATTTCCCTTCACTTTACGGTCAATTCCATGCATTTCACGGTCAATTCCCTTCACTTCACGGTCAATTCCATGCATTTCACGGTCAATTTAGGCTAATCCGCTTCACTTCACGGTCAATTCCATGCATTTCACAGTCATTTCCCTTCACTTCACGGTCAATTCAATGCATTTCATGGTCAATTCCCTTCACTTCACGGTCATTTTCATGCATTTCATGGTCAATTTCGGCGAATCCGCTTCACTTCACGGTCAATTCCATGCATTTCACGGTCATTTCTATGCATTTCACAGTCAATTCCCTTCACTTCACAGTCATTTCCATGCATTTCACAGTCAATTTAGGCGAATCCGCTTCACTTTACGATCAATTCCATCCATTCCACGGTCATTTCCCTTCACTTCACGATCAATTCAATGCATTTCACAGTCAATTCCCTCCACTTCACAGTCATTTCCATGCATTTCACGGTCAATTTCGGCGAATCCACTTCACTTCACGGTTAATTCCATGCATTTCACGGTCATTTTCCTTCACTTCACGGTCAATTCAATGCATTTCACAGTCAATTCACTTCACTTCACGGTCAATTCAATGCACTTCACAGTCAATTCGATGCATTTCAGGTAGCCTTGAGTAGAATGAAAATGGAAGATGTAATGTGATAGTAGGATGGATATTTAATGAAGAAAATGGGTGAAAAGAAGGAATATGGATGGAAGAGATGAGTTCGGACTTGTATTCGAAGGAATAGGGATGGCAGGGATGAGTTCGGACGTGTATTTGAGTGTAAGGGAGTGAATGGAGTGAAATGCATGGAATTAACCGTGATGTGAATGGAATTAACCGTGAAATGCACGGAATTGACCGTGAAGTGAAGGGAATTGACCGTGAAATGAATTGAATTGACCGTGAAGTGAAGGGGAATCACCGGAATTGATCGTGAAATGAAGGGAATTGACCGTGAAGTGAAGGGAATTGATCATAAAATGAATTGAATTGACCGTGAAGTGAAGGGGATTGACCGTGAAATGCATTAAATGAATTGGATATAACACATATATTCGATTAACAAATTCCACTTAATTTTCCATGTTGTAAAACCTACTAAATTCCAGTGTTTAAATTCTACTACGTACGTCAAATGAGCCCTTGTGTTATTTTCAAGTTGGATTTCCAAAATTGCAATTTGAGGGCCACTTCCTGTCATTCCCTCTTGGTTAAAATGATTGTTCTTAATTGAATTCACCTGTAAATCCAAACACAATTCAATCATTTGCCGGAGAACTTGTTGCTAAACCCATGGTCATGATCATCATAACAAGATGAATTACCAATAACTAATCAAAATGCTTATCTGCTCTTAAATTCTAAATGTTTTTTTTTGTAAAAAATAGAATCAGTGGACACTTCTATTTGAACAGTGTGGTGGGATCCATGACATTGAGGTGGGTGGGACCTAACTGTGGAGCCCACTGTGATGTATGTGACTATATTCACGCCTTCCATCTATAAAACAGCCTGACCCGGTCAACCCCGACTCGCTGTCCCACTACCCACTTATTTTTGTCAATGGCTACGGTTATAGCTACGATTATAGCCCGTAGCCACAGGGAACCACCACTTTCAGATGCCACTTTTTTGAAAAGCAGGGGCAATTTCGTAATGTGAAAAAGTTGTCCGTACGCCTGGGGAGTATTCTGGGCAGCTAAAAAGAAATGGACTTTAAAAGGTTGTGGGCCATATACTGGTCGTACAATAGGAAATTTCTCTTTTTGGACTCAAGCTCTAAAATTATTTAGTAAAAAAATCCATATCCTTTAATTGCCATAAGCAAAAAAATTATATTTACTATAATCTAATTAGGCCACATTATCACACATTGCCTTTAATGCAGTAGTAATGATAATGTCGCTGATGACGTGGACCAATTACAATGCATGATTTTTCTGCTTGTGGGAACCAGAAGATCGAATTCCTAGTAAAATGGATGGAAAGAGCGGATAAAATACATAAATCATAGTGGCCCACAGAGTTAGGATCTTTTCATTTATAACCATCCAATAAATGTCCATAATGTGGTTTCTAAGTAATGTAAAAGTGTCTTTTTGTCAGCCACAACACTCTGCCAAAGTACCAGTACAAATCTATATACTCCACCCTTTACTATATACACTTGGGCCTAACGATAGGCATGTGGACCAGACCAGATTTTTATTTGCCTAGGCTTAGCCCAACCCAAGCATTGGGCTTAGATTTTTAGCCCTAGCCTAACCCTCGTACCAAGTTTAGTGGCTAAAGCCCTAGCCAGGGCTGGGCTGCCAACCCACCCATTGCCACCCCTATTACTAATGGGAGTGATTTATTTATCCAGGCTTTGTTTTGTTGCATCTCATCAATATTGATGGATACCCCAAAAATTTTATAGAGTAAAGATCCTAAATACCAATTTTTGTTGGATTATTAAAAAACATGTGAATATTAAGGTTTTCAAAAACTCTTGATTTGATTAACCTTATAGATCCTCATTTGATAATATCAAATTTTTAAGAGTAAGAAGAATACAAGATCAATGGTCAAAGTTTACCTAATTAAAAAAACATGTGTGACGATCTTATCAGGTCATTGAAAATCACATAATTGCCTATCTTTGTTGAAGGAGAGTTACAAACCAAATAGATTAGTGTCGGAGTATGGCTAGGCCAAATCACATTGTCCATGCATGTAGACCCCACATGTAAAAACATGTGATGAGAGTGGTGAGGAGACGGTGATCTCTCTTTCTTTGAATCTCTTTATTTTTCTATGTAAATAAACACCTAGGGTGATGTCCACGGCAACTTTGCTTCTGGCGCACTCTTCCTTCTGGGATAAGATATATTTATAAGAAAGGTTTAATATTCCAGGAAAGATGTCGAATGGATGTCTTCAATCTATGTAGAATAGGGGAACATTGATCGATCAACAACCTTGCTTAATTGATCGAATCTCCATGAAATTAGACAGATTACTTACTGGACAATTTTGGACCATGCTCGATCGATCGAACCATCTAATCGATTAATCGACAATATTCAAAAAATTCCTTATTTACTCCATGCATAGTTTTGGTTAGTTTGATCACTTGAGCTTTGGTCTGCTCGATCAATCGAAGGGTGCGGTTCTACATAAGTCCGCATTTTGTTTCCTATTCTAGTTGTGTAACGTCTCGGAAAAATCTATACAAAGACCCGAGTACCACCTCAGGCAGAAATCACTAAGGACCAAATCCTTTAGAAATTAGACGAAAATTAATTAAGTGTTAAACTGAATTAAACGTTAGATTAGCTTGAACAGCTTTCTATACGATTTGTAAAAACCAAAACTAGTAGAATCGCTAACACTACATTGCCTAAAAACCTAGGATCAATCTCTAAACTTAGTTGCCCTCGGGAGCACATTGAAACTCTGTATCGGACCTGGACCACACGTTGACAGTCCGATTAATGTGAAGCTATATGGTTATGACCACATTACTGGGCTTGACAACCATCTTGAAAATCAAGTCCAAATGGTATACCGAAACGCACAACTTGAGCCCAGAGCGAAGTGTGTGAGAAACGCGAATACCTTTAGAAAATGAACTCAGATTTAAGTGATTTGGGCCGTCTACTTGCGGGTCAAATTTAAGGATTCATACCGTCAGATCCTGACCTAAATACACCCTCGGATCAGGGAAATTTTCCTACACGGGTCAGTGTACTTGTGGCCCTGATCGAGTGACGATCACCGTTGAATTGAAACTAGTCCACCATGGTCGATCCATAAATCCAATCGGACTGAAAACTTAACTTGACCTAGATCCAATGTCAGGAAACTTTCCCTAGACCGTATGCAGAAAAGGGGCCTCCAGATGACTCTATTGGCCCGAAACAGCCAACTTTTGGCTATAACCTAAGTATACCATGGCCCTGGGGACCATTGAGGTCAATTATGGGCCTATATAAAGACTTAAACTCACCCTTCTCATTCCATACGAATTTTAACCTTATGAGAGAGAAGAGAGAAGAAAGGAGAAGAGAGAGTGAGTGAGAGATTGTTGTAGGGATTCATCCCTGCCGCTCCACGTGCCGAATCACCACTTCCGTGTCGCTATACCGGCGATTCCGATTCCATTTTTAGGTAAGAAATCCTAACCCAAACCTGTTTTAGGGATTCAAATAGAGCAGATGGTGGAATAGCTAACCAATTTCATGCTATAGGTTGTCGTTGTATCATAGACAAAGACATAGCATTCGAATTGAGTTTGTTACGTGTCTATCGCCGAAAGGCGCGGACTATAAACATTTAGGTTATGGTTTTCAAGGCTTTTAATGTCAATTAATAATTTATGACTGACTTGATTGCTCTCACATGTGCGTAGATACGATGTTTTCTGTATATTACATATGTATGTGTACTATATTGATTTTAATGCATTTTATGTGTTTGTTGAAATGTTTGATTGAATATGGAATTATGATTTGTACTTGTTATGATTAATGTTTAAGGATATAGGATTGTTGTACATGTAGCAACATCCTTGTGAAAGGATTTACTATAATACCTGTTATAACTACTATATTACATGTATGTTAATATGTGTAGTCTAAATGTTTGATAAAATGCCTGAATCAGAAAATGCTTGTTGAAATGTATGTATAGAGGGTATTGAGATGTGATTCTCAATGTCCTTATCTATAGTTACAATATCCTTCCTGTAACCTATCCTATTACTACATGATTTATGAATGAAATGCCTATGTACGATAACATGTACTCTATGTGTTTGTTGAAATGCTCAAATAAAATTTATATTTAGATTTGGTTGTCACATGCTGTCTTGATTATCATATGTGAATGCTATTGTTTGGAGTGTGATTGGAACTACAATGTAGTCCAGGTAGTCGGTAATGGTTTATGACCGAGTGACTGAGTAGTTCCGCCACAATAGATACGTTCGATGAATCCGAGTCATACGATGATTGTCGACAGTGGTTAGGCCACGAGGAGTTCTTGTGCACTCCATGTCAATTAATTCAACGTACGCTCGTACAGTCGAGCTTGTTAAGTAACCCGATTGGCCTAATATATGTTCACCATGTATAGACGCTACTGCTTGAATCTAAGGTACCAACTTACTAGTGAAAAGCTCGTTTAACCTTGGTACCTTGATCCGCTAAGACTCATGAGCCGGACATGGTGGTATGGGACACCGTGGTCGAGCTGTCGGCCTATGCTAAGGGACGAGCCTCCCCGTAGTGTCTAATGAGCAACCCAGTCTCGTGAGTCAAATATGGTGGTATGGGACATCGTATTCGAGCTGTCAGCCTATGATTAAGTAACGAGCCGTTCGTATTGACTTCGAGCGTATACTTGGTCTACAATGAGGTAACGAGGCTTTTTGTAGTAACCTTGAGTATAAACCAGGCACGTGCTGAAGTAACGAGTCTCTCCATAGCGACCTGGAACTATCTATCGTATGTGACTAGCTAAGATTGATGACCCTAGATGGATCATTGTTTGGGTAAGTGATAAAAAGAGAGGTGCCTTAGCTTCCCAAACACGCTGTTTGAATAAATCTAAATAAGAACTTGGCTAACACGATCATGCACTGCATTGTATGAGCTTTGGCGAGGAAGCGCACGTTTAGGAAGGTTGTCATGCGCGATCGTAAGATGATGTCGCTGAGAGAGTGCAGGCGAGGACATACATCATTATCGCATACCATCCTTGCATTAACAAGAGTACTTAGGATATGATTGTTGTACTGCTTTATCTTTACTTCTTAATTGAATTGATAACATGTTAACCTTTGCCTTATAGATCCACTGAGTTGATCACTCACTCCCACTCTGGGACGGTGTTTTAAAACACCAACCAGACTCTGGTTTAGTTACAAATGATGGCGATGCTTGTGAGGCGGAGCTGGATTTCTATGATGATAAGGAGGAGTTCTCCTACATGCAACTATCTGGCGGGTCTATGTAGACCTGGAGTTGCGTCATCGGGGCTATAGGGATATGGATAGATGACATCACATTTTATCATTTTGCACATTTTGGAATTATACATGTAAGTATTTAACCTGGTGACATGTTCAGACTCTGGGGACTTACAATCACTTATATGATTTTATATACTTACCACAGCCTTCCGCTTGCTTAGATTTAATCGTCTCTGGAGTATGATATGCTGATTTAGCTTAATCTCATTCATGTTTATGGCATTAACATGGACAACATTAAAACATTATTAACTATGTTAGATAAGTGATGCGTTGGAACTCGGGAGTTGGGCTCCTGCTCGACCCCCGATTTTCAGGGGGTTATAAGTTATGATAGTAAATATATAAGGTGTAATCAGGATTAGGTAAGCTAAGGGTTTTCTAAGACGTTCCTAAGGGTTCTAGATAAGAAAAGTTAGGGTTTTGGGAGATTCAAAGGGATTTTCATAATCGTAAGTGCATTATCTCATGTAATATCGTTTCATAGTGGATTGTTGTCACGCCCCGAACTCGGAGACCGGGCTCACAAAATTCCCGATCGCCGAATCCGGCGCCGACAGCCTCCGTAGAACCCCATTCTCGGCTCCCGGCGCCCATACGCCAGGTTCCGATCCTGGGATGCTACAAGGAGGATTTCTAATAATCCATTTGATTCGTAATGAGCATAACCAAGCATAACCCACGAACAATAAGCACAAGAACACCATCACAAAATCCACTATGAACAAAAACTTTGAATACAGTGCGTAGAAAGGGAAATACAAGGTGGTGCAAATAACAAAAACTCCAAAAGCTCTCGCAAGCACGCTCCAACTGCGGTGAGACTACAACTGCGTCCTGGCGTCACCTGCACGCATCAATCGTGCATAAGCTTATAGAAAGCTTAGAGGGTGGTGTAAGTGTGTGCGAACGTGCTCAGAATGCAATGCCGGAGTAATGCGGAATCATGCTGATAAGTACGAAATGCAACTAGCCGTACCAAGGCTATGCAGTACAAGATGTAAATGCTATCGGCCATACCAAGGCCATGTGATGCAATATGTAAGTCAAGCATGCCAATCCTCATACCAATGCAACTCCTCACTAGAGCATCAAATCAGTATGGTTCTCGGCCCCGGATAATCAGGGTTCAATACACTCCAAGTGGCACTGTCTCTCTCAAGCAAAGCAACGGTCCAAGTGAGCGTAAGAAACCTCACTATCCGCCGGCCAATAGTCACCAATATCTATCCAGGCACGTCGATAGCGAACCCATTTCGAGTGGTCAAACTCACCCTAGTAATGCCCCCGCTTCTCGGGCGAGTAAGGCCACCACTCCTTTCCAACCGACCACGACACAGTGGGAGACGCGGCCTCATGGTATTCGGCCCTCGTGCGCTCGTATATCCACTCGGTCTCGACGTTGGAGTCATCCTCTGGTACCATCGGGTTCAGGGACTCTCACCCAGGGACATCTATGGCGCCCCAATTACTTGGAACAAGATTTTCCGGTATCCAACCAGCCACCCACGATATATCTGTGGAGGCTATGGCCCTGATGTCGCTAGGGCATATCTCAATCATACAGATGCAAATGCATGAACCACACCGCCAATCATGCAACCATCCTGCGTGGAGCACACGCTCATGTAGGCAACTCCGCCTATCGGGGGGGGGCGTAAAATGATCTGTCCGAAGGCACATGCTATGATCGACACTCCTCATCTCAAGCATACATATGATGCGTATGATCATGAATCATGGGCTGTGCTAAACATGTTATAAAGCAATAAACTATCCTCTCAATGAAGATGGGCCTACATGAAACAGATACGGGCCTATCAGTGGCCTCAGGGAGAGTTATAATGTGGACATCGAACCAACATTACTCATACAATGTGGACGTCAAACCAACATTGTCCCCAAGGCTCGGCTCACCTCAAATACCATTAAGTAAATCCTGGTGGAATCACACATTGCAATATGCCTTAGGTACATTCCACTGGGCCCTAAATACATCAAATGGGCCGTATCTCATACGCCCTATAGTCATCAAGTGGGCCACCTCAATGAACCTCACCAATGGGCCTTAGGTACATTGCAATGGGCCATCATCCATGGGCCTGAGAATGTGTTAAAATGGGCCCAATCACATAAGCTCTATGTGTATCAAATGGGCCTAATCACATAGGCTTTATATATATCAAAATGGGCCTCAATATTGGGCCCATATACCTACCAAAATGGGTCTAAATGCATGGCCCATATATACCAAAGTGGGCCTCAATAATAGGCCTATAAATATCCAAGTGGGCCTTAATAATGGGCCCAAAAAAATACATCAGGATGGGCCCAAGTACATGGGCCCATATGCATCCAAGTGGGCCACATGTGAAGCCCACCATAATGTTTACTTGAAATCCAACCCATTCATAAGGCCACGAGAGTAGGGCCCACCGTGATATTCATTTGCCATCAAACCTGTTTATAAGGTCACACGTGACAGGTCACACGTGACCTGGGCCCACGGCCAGGGAGCCAACCGAAAGGGGCCACCGTAATGTTTATTTGCCAACCGACCTTTGATAAGGTCACATTAGCAGGGTTCCACCGTGATGTGGTTCGCAAATCCAGCCCATACATTATGTGTGTTTCTCCATATTGACCGTCCAGACCAAGTCTCATCCGCATCAGAAATTCAGGTAGGCCCCACCGAGTGTTTCTATATGGTTTAGGCATGTCTTCACATGATTTAGATGGTATGGCCCACCTGAGTTCTGTTTACGGCTGATTTTTGGCGACACCCCATAGCCTAAAGGGGAGCCATCAAATGCACTGTATTGATGATCGAAACACATCACAGTTGGGGGGTCCACGGCCCGGCGTCCGTTCGCTGGCGGCGGCAAGCAAGGCTGCACCAGATCGGCAGCGGCAGCATAGCGCTGCCACCTTTTCGTCCCCTTTTTTTTTTTTTTTTTTTGTGTGGGGCCCGTATGCGCAAGATCCAAACCGTCCATTGTTTGAGTCCCACGAAAATAACGGTCCACACCAAGTTTCAGGTGGGTCTAAGCTTCTGATGGGCCCCAGCAATTCTTTTTACTGAGTTTTAATGGAAACACAAGTATTCTTAATCCCACGGCCCGCCAGAAAATCAGATCATTGTCATTTTTCGGCTCAACGCCTAAAATGGTCTGGAAAATAGATTGGACGGCGTGGATCACATACATATATTAAGGTGGGGCCTGCATGAGTAACACACCCAAAAAGTAAAATTTTTTGTTTTTGTTAGAACGTCTACGTCCAGCGTCTCTGGACGCTGGACGGTTAGGATAAACGCTGTCTCGCGGTGGGTTCCACACGTGAGTGGCTCACGTTAATCAAGGTAGGTCCCACATGGACGTGCATCATGGTGGGTCCCACCCACATTAACCACCTCAACTAGGGATAGATACCAAGGCCTCAAGTGTTGAAACGAGGTATATCCACTTAGTCTACCAGTTGAACTATGGATCAGGGTATTTCATGGTGGGTCCCACCATTCATGTTGGATGGTGTAAATGGAGCTCTAAATGGTGGGGCCCACTACATCCAATTGGGTAAAAGAGAATAGAAGAGAGAGAGAAAGAGAGTGACGGTAAAGGAGGGAGGGACCCCGGCACTAATGGGCCCTCCCTTAAACAATACATACATCATGTGGGTCCCACAACAAGTGGGCCCTTTAAAATTGAAAGCATTGGTATAACACCCACCTATTGCACTCCACCTTGCTCCCTTGGCTTGAAAACTTCTCACCTACGGTTCTTGTGGACGTTGATCGGGTTTTAACGGTGCGGATGATGATCGGACGGTTGAGATGGAAGATGAGGAGGTGGGCCACACTTAGGATTTTGGAGAGAATTTTTTTTTTTGGAAAGCTTGGGGTTGCTTGGACGTATGAGAGGGAGAGAATGGGAGAATGAGAGAGAAGAAAAAAGAAATAAAATAAAAGGAGAGGGAGGGATGGAGGGATGATGTCATGGGTATGGGTGGCTTTGAAAAAAGGGGAGAGAGATTTGACTTTGAGTAAAGGAGGCATGGGTTGCTTGTACTTGGGTAGGTGTGACTTGACTTGAGTGATTGATTTGATTGATGGGACATCTCGTAGAGATTCCCTCGAGATTCGCAACGTGCGGCGTTTCTTCGAACCGAACGCTGACCGACATCTTCTAGCCTGGGTATCGGGTCGGTGCGTGAGTCGCGGCGTTAGAACCGCGGCGGCGGCGCGGTCGCCAAGGTACGAGTTTCGGATCGAGCCGCCTTCGGCATGCGGGACTCGGCTTAGGATCGAGCACAACATCGGAAATGGGTCGAGGGTTGCCGGAATTCGACCGGTAGGATCGCGGAAGCCTACGAAACTGTACGGACTAGGGTACGGGTCTTACAGCTCTCCCCTCCAAATAAAAATTTCGTCCTCGAAATTTACCCAATCATCGCAAGAGAACATAACTCATAATAAAAGAGGAACAGACATCGTCATAGAAAATCGAAGACAGTATACAAGATACAATATATGGTCAATCATCGAAAAGATGGGGATAGCGCTCTCGAATCTCGGCCTCGCGCTCCCAAGACGCCTCATCAACAGAATGATGACCCCACTGAACCTTCACCAAGGGAATGACCTTGGTCCGGAGGACCTGCTCCTTTCGATCAAGGATACGAACTGGCTGCTCAATGTAAGAAGCATCCTCACGAACCTCCAACGGCTGCCAATCAATAACAGGAACCACGTCTGACCCACACTTCCTCAACATAGAGACGTGGAAAACGTTGTGGACGCCAGACAACTGTGGTGGCAAGGCAAGCCGATAGGCCACGGCACCAACGCGCCCAGTGATCTCGAAAGGTCCTATAAATCTCGGGGCAAGCTTGCCCTTCGCTCCAAATCGAACTACGCCCTTCATGGGCGAGACCTTGAGATACACATGGTCCCCTACATCAAACTCCAAGGGACGACGTCGGCGATCAGCAAAACTCTTCTGCCGACTCTGAGCTGTGCGCATCCTCTGCCTGATGATATCAATAGCCTCTGAAGTCTCCTGCACAAGCTCGGGACCTAGGAGACGCCGCTCTCCAACCTCGGTCCAACAACTCGGAGATCTGCACGGTCTGCCATACAGTGCCTCAAAAGGAGCCATGCCAATGGTCGCCTGATAGCTGTTGTTATATGCGAACTCAGCCAATCGTAGATGCTCATCCCAGCTACCACCGAAGTCAATCGCGCAGCCCGAAGCATATCCTCAAGGATCTCGGTTGACCCTCTCGGTCGGCCATCGGTCTGCGGATGATACGCGGTACTGAGCTGCAAATCAGTCCCCATCGCTCTCTGGAAGCTCCCCCAAAACTGAGACGTGAACCTCGAATCTCGGTCAGAAACGATCGAGACTGGAACGCCATGCAGTCTCACAATCTCCTCGATAAATAACCTCGCAAGCCGGTCCATAGACAAGGTCGCACGCATCGCGAGAAAATGTGCCGACTTCGTCAGACGATCCACAACAACCCAAATGGCATCATGACCGCGCTGAGTCCTCGGTAAACCCATAATGAAATCTGTCGACACATGCTCCCACTTCCACATCGGGACGCTCAACGGCTGCAATAGACCAGGAGGTCTCTGATGATCGGCCTTGACACGCTGGCATGTGTCACACTCGGCCACAAAACTGGCAATCTGGCGCTTCATCCCCGCCCAGAAATACTGTCTCCTCATATCACGATACATCTTCGTCGAGCCAGGGTGGATAGAAAACCGCGATCGATGTGCCTCGGTCATAAGATCTCCGCGCAACTCGGGAATATCCGGGACACATAATCGGCCTCGAAACGAAGTCCACCATCGCACCCATCGCCAACTGTCGACTCTCGATGCCGCCCGCTCGATAATCCTGTAACGACTCATCTGTCTGCTGAGCCTCGATCACCCTTGTGACATGAGAGGGTTGAATCGACAGGCTCGATAGCTGAACGATAGAAGACTGCAGACCAAAATCAAAGTCGCACTCTGCTATATCCTCGAGCATCCTCCACTCCTGAATCATCATGTGTGCCACCAGGCCTCGCGGCTGACGGCTGAGGGCATCCGCCACCACGTTTACCTTACCTGGGTGGTACTGGAGGTCAAAATCATAATCTTTTAGAAGCTCCATCCAGCGTCTCTGTCTCATGTTCAGCTCGGACTGAGAGAATAGATACTTCAAGCTCTTGTGGTCAGAGAAGAGCTCGAACCTGACCCCATAGAGATAGTGCCTCCACACCTTTAGTGCGAAGACGACTGCTGCCAGCTCCAGATCATGTGTAGGGTAGTTCAGCTCATGGACCTTGAGCTGACGAGACGCGAAAGCTACAGGCCTGCCGTGCTGCATCAGAACAGCACCCAATCCAATACGCGAAGCATCAGTAAATACAACGAATCCATCACTCCCAGAGGGAAGAGTGAGGACAGGAGCGGACGTCAGACGGTCCTTCAACTCCATAAATGCTCGCTCGCATGCATCAGTCCAAACAAAATCTGCGCCCTTCCGAGTCAACCTGGTCATCGGGGCCGCGATACGAGAGAAGCCCTCTATGAAACGTCGATAGTATCCCGCCAAACCAAGGAAACTGCGGATCTCGGACGCAGTCGTGGGCTGGTTCCACTGACGCACTGCCTCAACCTTCGAGGGGTCCACTGCGACACCCTCCCTCGTCACCACGTGACCGAGGAACTTCACCTCCTCCTGCCAGAACTCGCACTTCTCCAGCTTCGCATACAGCTGGTGGGCACGGAGGGTCTGCAAAGCGATCTCCAGATGCTGCATATGATCCTCACGAGTCCTCGAATATATCAGAATGTCGTCGATGAAGACCACAACAAACTGATCAAGATATGGACGGAAGACCTCGTTCATCAACTGCATGAAGACCGCGGGTGCATTGGTCAGTCCGAAGGACATGACCTGAAACTCAAAATGACCATAACGCGTCCCGAAAGTCTTCGGGATGTCCTCCTCTCCGACACGAACCGATGATAACCGAACGCAGTCAATCTTCGAAAAGAACTGTGCACCCCTGTGCTGATCAAATAAATCGTCTATCCTCGGGAGTGGGTACTTGTTCTTAATCGTGACTCGGTTGAGCTCGCGGTAGTCGATGCAGAGCCTCAACGAGCCATCCTTCTTCCTGACGAAGAGTACCGGCGCTCCCCAAGGCGAATGGCAGACGAATAAATCCAAGCTCTCGCAACTCGTCCTAACCGCCGCCGCAACTCATGCGGCTCCATCGGTGCCATACGGTACGGGGCCTTCGAGATAGGCGCGGTACTGTGCACAAGATCAATCCCGAACTCAATATGGCGTCGAGGCGGCAATCCGGGAATCTCCTGAAACACGTCGGGAAAGTCGCAGACAATCGGAATATGATCGATACAATCGATAACGGGCTCCACATCGGCGCGGGACATCAAGCATGACAACGACTCTCCTCGGGGCTCTAAGAACAAGCGAAAGCGCGGCAAGCGGGTATGCGAACGTGACTATCCTCGCGGAGCGGTCCATGATGGCGTGGTACTCGGCAAGCCAATCCATGCCCAAGATGACATCGAAATCGTCATCGGCAAAGACAAATAAGTCGGGTAAGAATATATCACCGACCAAAACGGGGCAAGACGAACAGAACGGCCCAACACTGTGGTCTTCCCCAATGGCGTCGATACGGTCAACCCCTCGCTAGAAAACTCGGTCGGCAATCCAGTCGATCGACAAAAATCCTCAGACATGAATGAGTGCGAAGCGCCGGAATCAAACAATACTCGGGCGATGCATGAAGAGACAGAAGTATACCCTCAACGACTCCTCCTGAGGTCTGTGGGTCCCGCCGAGCAAAGATAAAACCTAGCTCGAGCCGGCCGGGGAGGTGCCTGTCCCCTCTCGAGGTCCCCTCGGTGCTTATTCGCCTCCGCGGCCGCCATGCCGCCGTCTCTGCCGCCGCCGGGGCCTCGGTGGCCGAGGTGGCCGAGGTCGCCGCCGATGGGGGCCGCATTCCGTGTCGACGGCAATTTCGCCGTGGTCGCGGCTGTCCTGGAGACTGCTGCGGTCCTCTAGACTGCTGTAGATGAGGACGGGGCACTCAGATATGCGGTGTCCAGAACCGCCACATCCAAAACACGTCCCTGGAAATAGCTGCTGGGGTGGCGCAGAAGGTGCCGCTGACGCTGCTGGTGCTGCTGGTGTCACTGGTACTGCTGGTACTCTAGCGGGTGGATGATCCCTATACCTCTGTGGTCGTCGATGCTGCTTTCTTTGAGAGCTACCGGACCGGGCCTGGTGGCCTCTTAGGCCTCTCCTCTGATCCCGACCGCTCTGAGAGTCAGCCCACTCAGTCTCGTAGATCTGGGCCCTCCGTACTACCGCCTGAAAGGTCGAGAGCTCGTGCCCAATAACACGGCCTCGAAGACCGTAACGTAAGCCACTCTCGAAACGGCGGGCTTTCCGCCCCTCATCATCAACCATATATGGCGCATACCGTGACAGCGCCACGAAACGAGCTGCGTACTGCGCCACGGACATATCTCCCTGTACTAGAGTCTCGAACTCTCGAGCCCTCTGACGACGAATGTGGTCAGGGAAGTACTGCTCCTCGAATCGGCTGATAAAATCCTCCCACGTCCAGACATGATCGAGTCCTGCGACACGGGTAACAGAGGTCCACCAGTGCTCTGCCTCGCCCTGGAAAAGGAATGTGGCCAATCGGACTCGCTGCTCGGTCGTACATGACATAATATCGAAAATCTTCTCCACATCGGAGCGCCATCTCTCAGCTGCTGTCGGATCTGGCTCGCCCTGAAATCGTGGAGGATCCATCCGTCTGAACTCGCGGAGAAGGGCACTCGCGCGCTCCTGCTCTGCCTGAGCTGCGAAACAACCGGGGCCCCGCCCCCTGAAGTGCGGTACCTGTCACACTGTAACATCTCGCCGAATCGCGAGGCACTCACAGCACGGTCGGATCCGCACAGGCATCGCGAAGGAAAGTCATCCTCGGGCAGAGGGCAGAATCTGGGGGTGGAACGGAGGCGCGGTGATAAGGTGGAGCCTCGGGTGGTGGATCGGGCGCGCTCGGGTCGCTCTCCTAGGCGGCATGTCCTATGGAAAAGACAAGGCGCCAATAAATTTCGAGAATCGCACGTTAGGGAAGTCAAACGGAAGGTTTCGCACTTGGAACCTAACTGCCTTCAACTCATAGCAAACATGTGATGCCGTTCTTGGTTATTCCCAAGTTATGCTCTGATACCAACTTCTGTCACGCCCCGAACTCGGAGACCGGGCTCACAAAATTCCCCGATCGCCGAATCCGCGACAAATTTCTCAGTAGAACCCCATTCTCGGCTCCCGGCGCCCATACGCCGGTTAGATCCTGGGATGCTACAAGGAGGATTTCTAATAATCCATTTGATTCGTAATGAGCATAACCAAGCATAACCCACGAACAATAAGCACAAGAACACCATCACAAAATCCACTATGAACAAAAACTTTGAATACAGTGCGTAGAAAGGGAAATACAAGGTGGTGCAAATAACAAAAACTCCAAAAGCTCGGCGGCACGCTCCAACTGCGGTGAGACTACAACTGCGTCCTGGCGTCACCTGCACGCATCAATCGTGCATAAGCTTATAGAAAGCTTAGAGGGTGGTGTAAGTGTGTGCGAACGTGCTCAGAATGCAATGCCGGAGTAATGCGGAATCATGCTGATAAGTACGAAATGCAACTAGCCGTACAAGGCTATGCAATACAAGATGTAAATGCTATCGGCCATACCAAGGCCATGTGATGCAATATGTAAGTCAAGCATGCCAATCCTCATACCAATGCAACTCCTCACTAGAGCATCAAATCTACGGTTCTCGGTCCGGATAATCACCGGGTTCAATACACTCCAAGTGGCACTGTCTCTCTCCAAGCAAAGACACCAAGTGAGCGTAAGAAACCTCACTATCCGCCCGGCCAATAGTCACCAATATCTATCCAGAGCACGTCGATAGCGAACCCATTTCCGAGTGGTCAAACTCACCTAGTAATGCCCCCGCTCTCGGGCGAGTAAGGCCACCACTCCTTTCCAACCGACCACGACACGGTGGGAGACGCGGCCTCATGGTATTCGGCCCTCGTGCGCTCGTATATCCACTCGGTCTCGACGTTGGAGTCATCCTCTGCGGTACCATCGGGTTCGGGGACTCTCACCCGGGGACATCTATGGCGCCCCCAATTACTTGGAACAAGATTTTCCCAGGTATCCAACCGACCACCCACGATATATCGTGGAGGCTATGGCCCGATGTCGCTAGGGCATATCTCAATCATACGGATGCAAATGCATGAACCACACCGCCAATCATGCAACCATCTGCGTGGAGCACACGCTCATGTAGGCAACTCCGCCTATCGGGGGGCGTGATCTGTCAGAAGGCACATGCTATGATCGACACTCCTCATCTCAAGCATACATATGATGCGTATGATCATGAATCATGGGCTGTGCTAAACATGTTATAAAGCAATAAACTATCCTCTCAATGAAGATGGGCCTACATGAAACAGATACGGGCCTATCAGTGGCCTCAGGGAGAGTTATAATGTGGACATCGAACCAACATTACTCATACAATGTGGACGTCAAACCAACATTGTCCCCAAGGCTCGGCTCACCTCAAATACCATTAAGTAAATCCTGGTGGAATCACACATTGCAATATGCCTTAGGTACATCCCACTGGGCCCTAAATACATCAAATGGGCCGTATCTCATACGCCCTATAGTCATCAAGTGGGCCACCTCAATGAACCTCACCAATGGGCCTTAGGTACATTGCAATGGGCCATCATCCATGGGCCTGAGAATGTGTTAAAATGGGCCCAATCACATAAGCTCTATGTGTATCAAATGGGCCTAATCACATAGGCTTTATATATATCAAAATGGGCCTCAATATTGGGCCCATATACCTACCAAGATGGGTCTAAATGCATGGCCCATATATACCAAAGTGGGCCTCAATAATAGGCCTATAAATATCCAAGTGGGCCTTAATAATGGGCCCAAAAAAATACATCAGGATGGGCCCAAGTACATGGGCCCATATGCATCCAAGTGGGCCACATGTGAAGCCCACCATAATGTTTACTTGAAATCCAACCCATTCATAAGGCCACGAGAGTAGGGCCCACCGTGATATTCATTTGCCATCAAACCTGTTTATAAGGTCACACGTGACAGGTCACACGTGACCTGGGCCCACGGCCAGGGAGCCAACCGAAAGGGGCCACCGTAATGTTTATTTGCCAACCGACCTTTGATAAGGTCACATTAGCAGGGTTCCACCGTGATGTGGTTCGCAAATCCAGCCCATACATTATGTGTGTTTCTCCATATTGACCGTCCAGACCAAGTCTCATCCGCATCAGAAATTCAGGTAGGCCCCACCGAGTGTTTCTATATGGTTTAGGCATGTCTTCACATGATTTAGATGGTATGGCCCACCTGAGTTCTGTTTACGGCTGATTTTTGGCGACACCCCATAGCCTAAAGGGGAGCCATCAAATGCACGTGTATTGATGATCGAAACACATCACGGTGGGGGTCCACGGCCCGGCGTCCGTTCGCAGTAAGCGGCCATAGGCCGCGCAGCATCAGCACGGCCGGCAGCAACGCCACCTTTTCGTCCCCTTTTTTTTTTTTTTTTTTGTGTGGGGCCCGTATGCGCAAGATCCAAACCGTCCATTGTTTGAGTCCCACGAAAATAACGGTCCACACCAAGTTTCAGGTGGGTCTAAGCTTCTGATGGGCCCCAAGCAATTCTTTTTACTGAGTTTTAATGGAAACACAAGTATTCTTAATCCCACGGCCCGCCAAAAATCGAGATCATTGTCATTTTTCGGCTCAACGCCTAAAATGGTCTGGAAAATAGATTGGACGGCGTGGATCACATACATATATTAAGGTGGGGCCTGCATGAGTAACACACCCAAAAGTAAAATTTTTGTTTTTGTTAGAACGTCACGTCCAGCGTCTCTCGGGACGCTGGACGGTTAGGATAAACTCTGTCTCGCGGTGGGTTCCACACGTGAGTGGCTCACGTTAATCAAGGTAGGTCCCACATGGACGTGCATCATGGTGGGTCCCACCCACATTAACCACCTCAACTAGGGATAGATACCAAGGCCTCAAGTGTTGAAACGAGGTATATCCACTTAGTCTACCAGTTGAACTATGGATCAGGGTATTTCATGGTGGGTCCCACCATTCATGTTGGATGGTGTAAATGGAGCTCTAAATGGTGGGGCCCACTACATCCAATTGGGTAAAAGAGAATAGAAGAGAGAGAGAAAGAGAGTGACGGTAAAGGAGGGAGGGACCCCGGCACTAATGGGCCCTCCCTTAAACAATACATACATCATGTGGGTCCCACAACAAGTGGGCCCTTTAAAATTGAAAGCATTGGTATAACACCCACCTATTGCACTCCACCTTGCTCCCTTGGCTTGAAAACTTCTCACCTACGGTTCTTGTGGACGTTGATCGGGTTTTAACGGTGCGGATGATGATCGGACGGTTGAGATGGAAGATGAGGAGGTGGGCCACACTTAGGATTTTGGAGAGAATTTTTTTTTTTGGAAAGCTTGGGGTTGCTTGGACGTATGAGAGGGAGAGAATGGGAGAATGAGAGAGAAGAAAAAAGAAATAAAATAAAAGGAGAGGGAGGGATGGAGGGATGATGTCATGGGTATGGGTGGCTTTGAAAAAAGGGGAGAGAGATTTGACTTTGAGTAAAGGAGGCATGGGTTGCTTGTACTTGGGTAGGTGTGACTTGACTTGAGTGATTGATTTGATTGATGGGACATCTCGTAGAGATTCCCTCGAGATTCGCAACGTGCGGCGTTTCTTCGAACCGAACGCTGACCGACATCTTCTAGCCTGGGTATCGGGTCGGTGCGTGAGTCGCGGCGTTAGAACCGCGGCGGCGGCGCGGTCGCCAAGGTACGAGTTTCGGATCGAGCCGCCTTCGGCATGCGGGACTCGGCTTAGGATCGAGCACAACATCGGAAATGGGTCGAGGGTTGCCGGAATTTGACCGGTAGGATCGCGGAAGCCTACGAAACTGTACGGACTAGGGTACGGGTCTTACAATTGTTAGTCACTTTGTGTCATGGTTTTTTTCCTTGAAGATTTTTTCACGTAAAATTCATGTTTTCTTTACATGTTTAGTTTACATTCGATTTCATCTTGTTTGATTGAATTCAGGTTTGATTCAACGTGGTCCCCAACAAGTGGTATCAGAGATAATGTTGGGGTTTTGAGTTCTAATTTGAAACATGTCGACAAAAGTATTTGACGTGAAGTACGTAACAGAGAAGTTCATCGGTAAAAATAATTTTGAACTATGAAATGTGAAGATGAGAAGCCTTTTAGTTCAACAAGGATTGCAACACGCTCTTCTTAATAAGGCAAAACGTCTTGTATTTATATATGATGAAGAGTGGGATAAACTTGATGAGAGCACTACAACCTCGATCCAATTATGTTTAGTGAACAACGTTCTCTACAATGTCCTAGATCAAAAGACCGCCGCAGGGATATGGACGAAACATGATAGTTTGTACATGAAGAAATCCCTAGGTAGTCTTTTATATCTTAAGAAACAGTTCTACAATCTTAAGATGACAGAGGGATCTAATACTAATGAACACATAAGTACATTCAACAAATTGCTCTATAAACTAATGAATGCGGAGGTTAGATCAAAGAGGAAGATCGAGCCTTAATTTTGCTGAATTCACTTCCACCGTCTTACGAGAATCTTATAGATACTCTGATCCATGGTAGGGATACCATTAATGTTGAAACTGTCATCTCAGCCCTTTATGAGAAGCGGTTAAGAAGGAAAGACAGTGGCAATGACATCTCTACAAATGCATTAGTTGCCAGGGAAGGAATTCTAAATGGGAGAAAGGGAATTCTCGATCTAGATCCAAATTGAAAGAGAATGGCAAAGTGAAATGTTGGAATTGTGGCATGACAAGACATAAGAAAAAGGATTGTTGAAATCCAAAAGAAGCCAACATCGTAGAATCCAGCGAGGAAGTGGATAGTGGTGATGGTCTCAACGTATCCAAATTTGGATATCTTAACAACGAGTGGGTTTTGGATACGGGAGCCTCATACCACGGAACTTTTCAGCGAGATGTGTTCACCGATTACAACGAGTGTGATGGTGAATATATGTTTATGGGCAATAACATTGCATATAAGGTTATTGGAATTACTTCGGTGCACATCAGGATGTCTGATGGAGTGGAGCATATCCTAATGGATGTGAGACATCTTCCTGACCTCTGGAAGAATCTTATCTCTCTTGGGGCATTAGAGGAACTTGGGTGCAAGTTTACTGGCTTTAATCGAGTTCTTAAAGTTTCTAAAGGGTCACTCGTAGTGTTAAAAGCACAACGAAATAATGATCTTTACAGGTTGATCAAGAATACCGTATCGGGTGGATCTACAACGTCTGTAGCGGAATAGGCATTGGCACAGTTGTGGCATATGCGTCTGGGCCATATTGTTAGTGCACTAATTAAGTATTTTGTTTGTCAATCATGTGAATCCTTATGTCATGTAGTCGATTGAGCCTCTGGAAGCTGAAGACCGAAGAAACAAGAGGACAAGAGCATCAAGGAGAAAAGAACAGGTAAGGTGATTCCACGATCATATCCCTTATTTTAAGCCTTTAAGTCTATGAAATCTAAGTTATCTTCCTTATGATTCATCACTTGAAAGAAGATTTCAACCTCGATGTTGAAGATGAACTTGATTTCCACCTTATTTTAGATATTAGACTTGAACCCATAATCAAATCCTTATCGAAACCCTATAGAACACCCATCTAGGTGAATCTTCTAGGATTACAATTTTCTATTAGTTATAAGAGATTCGCCTAACCGCCCATCACCTTGGTCACCTCAAAGGAGCATCACATGTAAGATGTTTGATCATTTGAGTTAAAGCATTAGCAAAGTATTGGCATCATGATCGGAAGAGCAAATGGGAGCTAATTGAAGCATACGAGATCATCGATCAAATAACCCAAGAAGACACTACAAAAGGGGCTCAATCCGATAAGTTATCATTTGTAAGAGTCCATGTACACTCATTCCTTCTATAGGATTGAGTACAAGAGTTTAAATTGCCAAACTCAATTAGGTTCTCGTGTAGAACCTTGATTCTTGTCTAG
The DNA here is from genome assembly GCA_030180095.1 of Magnolia changhungtana. NCBI lineage: Eukaryota > Viridiplantae > Streptophyta > Magnoliopsida > Magnoliales > Magnoliaceae > Magnolia > Magnolia changhungtana. The sequence continues at coordinate 3,102,598 of JASAUF010000096.1, forward strand.
GACCTAAATCAAAATCCTCGTATAAGCCACCAGACACGAATGTGTACGTGTTAGTCTCCGAGGGAGCCTCTGGCGAGAGTAAACGTATTCCTTGGAATAGGACGAGGTTTAGGTTAGCCAATAGAAAACTAACTTAAGTCTCTTGCGGAAGCCTCCAGCGAGACCGTACATATGTTTGGTAGATTCTTATGTAGGATCGAGATTTGTGGTAAGCTTATAAAAAAACTATGTAAGTCTCCAAGGGAGCCGTTCATTGTATACAATTATAAGGGTTATATGTGAACCTGGTTTAAAACCTTCGATAGTAAAATCTGGTACACTCATGGGTTGAGTGCATCAGCCGGGAGTAAAGTTTGAAAAATGAACCACTATATATGCTTGTGTTTGGGATTGTCTTTGAGAACTTGTTTAATTATGCTTATATGATTGAATGTTTAATTGTATGTATGATTGGTTAGATGAATGTTAGGAGTTGATAGGTAGCACATCCCACACAGACATGTACACTATCATGTTTCTAGACTAGTTGCTTAATTGTCACATCCTTTGTAGTCTATGTGATTGGACCCTGTAATGCTTGGATTTCTTAGAGCTAATTACCTTACTTAGTTTGATTTAGTTATTAGTTTAAGTTAGTAAATTGTGTTTTAATTGGCTAAAATTTTGTTTGGTCCTAATCACCCCCTATGACAGTCTTCATTTCTTAGCTCCATAAAGCTTCTGTACGTATTTGTGATATTCTATTCCATGCAATTTCAAGATGAAGCTCATGAGGGATGAGTTTCATGCTAATAATGTATGTGAAATTGTATTTGGTCTAATTTTCAATAACATATTATGAATTACATATCTAATAGTGATTCCAATATAGGTTATTAGCACATCGCTGTGATCCATGGAGGAGGCTCATTCTAGGCTACCCAAAAACACGGATAAGGTTGCTAGTAAGCCTATAGATATGGATGAGGTTGCTTGTTAGCATGTTATGTACGATGAGGGAGGTCACCTTACGGATGTGAGCGAAGTTGTTATAGATGAGGTTGTTGTTCAGCCCGTAGTACTGGATGAGGCGGGTCGGTAACTTAGTATTGTAGATGAGGTTGTTGGTCATCCTACGGTTATGGACGATGTTGTTGGCCAGCCTACGGTTATGGACGATGTTGTTGGCCTGCCTATAATTATGGATTATGCGCGAGGGAGGGGGGCAGCCAGCGGACATAAATTATAGTAGTCAAGACATGGATGTTGATAAGGCTGGTAGGTAGGATGCATAATTAGACTTCTTATGTAGTAGGAGGAAAATTAACTTTGCAGCCATAAGTAGACATTTGAGTAGTTTATATTCATTGTTATATATTTTGTATTTTATTTTAATCTTTTCTTTTTGTAGGATGATATCCCTAAATTCTGATAGACCATCGTATACGACTGGCTATAGTACAAAAGGAACTTTGAAGTTGCCTACTTCTTGGCTAAACGACCCGAAAGAAAAAATCTTCTAAGAAAAAAAACCAAAACAATGACTTTAATGATTAAATTCGACATTAATGACCATAATGACTTTAAGATGCATTGTATGGCAATTGTGTATGAATGTGTATTATGAATGGTTGGATGATGTTGATGAATGGTTGCATATGAATGTAGGATGGATGGATGATGTCGATAAATGATTGTGTATGAATGTAGGATGGATGGATGATGTACATTGAGGGTTTCCTTGTCAAGCAGGTTAAGGATTGTGATTTTCAATTTAAGGGTCGCAATTATCATCAAGGCTTGGGATTATCATCCACAACGGGTCGAAGTTTATATGCAATCCAGTACGAGTCGAGGTTGACAGACAGTTGAGTATGGGTCGAGATTATCATCGAGGCTGATAGGCAGTTGAGTAAGGGTCGAGATTATCATCCACAATGGGTCGAGGTTGACAGTAGATGAGTTTCAGTATACACTTGATGTCAACCCCAACCATTACTTGATGATAACCGTGACCTTTAAGTGGACTGCTTGTCAACCTTGAGCCTTAATGGATGACAACCCCAATCCTTATTGGATGATAACGGCGACTTTTAAATTGAAAATTACAACCCTTACCTTGCTTGGCAAGGAATCTTCCTGTGTACATCATCCATCCATCATACATTCATACACAACATTATCCAGCCCTACATATATAATTTTACGATATTAACATATAAAATATTAATTTATCATACATCATTTTCACATTTATATAGCCATTGTCAAACAATAATAAGATGGCCAATATTTTCTAAACTTTTAAATACATTTTAAAATTTATGTTAGTATACAGGGAGGAAGGTGCATCGGCACCGATTGTGACCTGTTTACAAGCATTTTGGTCTATCTTCTCTAGATATCCTTGATGATCTGTATTAATAAAAGCTACATCGGATATACGTATATCAAGTTGAATGATACCGGATGGAGCAACGAAAGTATCTAATGGAGATTGTATCGAATGAGTTGATGATCCAAGAATATATCGATATTCTTTATTAACCAGTGAGCATAAATTTAAGTTTATAGGTTGCAAATTCAATTGAACTGAGGGATCAAGACATGTAACATTGACGGAAGGGATGGGGATATCACAGTCGCCAACTTTTCCATCCTGACATTGATCATTGGTCGAAGGGTCAGAAATATTTGTATCGTACTGGCTACCTAGTAACTGAAATGACGGTATGTCACAATCGTCAAGTAGTCGATCATGACATGTATCATTCCTTGAAGGACCAGGTATATTGCAATTATCCAATTGACAATCATGATATGTATCATTCCTTGAAGGGATAGGTATATCACAATTGTCGAGTCATTAATCATGACACGTATCATTCCTTGAAGGGTCGGGTATACCACAATCATCGAGTCATCGATCTTGAGATGTATCATTCCTTTAAGGGCCAGGTATATCGATCGCAATTGTCGAGTCATCAATCATGACATATATCATTCGTTAAAGGGCCATGTATATCGTAATAATCGATTCGTCGATCATTGCTTAAAAGCTGCATATGAGGGGATCATATGTTCAAATGTAATATAGAGTGTGTGTTCATTGCTTGCACAAGAGGTGTACACCTCACTTTCTATCAGGTAAATCCAAAACTCATTTAGGCCATACCACACCTAACTAGGGGTGACAGTTTATCTAAGGGGTTATAACCCTATGAACGGTTTGGATGACATATATACATCGTGGTCAACTTAGGAAGCCACTACGTAAAGACGAATTTTGAGATGATTATGCACCATCTGCAAAATCCTTTGGTTTAAAGACGGCTATAAACCGTGTAACGACCCCAAAATAAATTCTTTCTTTACATAAATTTACAATTTAAATAGGTCGAACCATCCCCCACTTGAAACTAACATTTCAACTGATAACCATTATCTAACTCTAAACAACCCAAGATACTAACTAACACAACTGAAGGGGGGGACTAACCGTCTAACTAGAATTACCTACACTAAGACTTCTAGTACCAACCCTTATAAGAGTAGAAACGAGCTAACCTTTGAACCGCAGACTTTAAGACTTATGGTCAGCATGGATTAAATCAGATCATGACGTGGACCCCACATCCAGGCCGTGTGTGTACACAGAAACGTTCGCATGTAGTGCGCTGATCAAGTCATCGGGTCAAAGCAACTTTGACCAGATAAAATTCGCAAAGAGTCTAGAATTCAAAAAAAAATCCCTCCCGCCTAGCATCGTTCCATCTGAGCCCACCATTCGGCAGGGCAAACCAACAATTCCCGAATACAGAATCCAAATCCAAACCGTGCATCACGTCCTGTGGGCCCCACCTACCCGGATCATACTGTGATTATCGATTGAAAACCTTCGGTACCACCTCTGTCAGCGACTGATCAAGGAGTGGATTGGAATGGTGCTGACAAGGGCAGTCGATCCATGTCCGCAGTATCTCCCACCAATTCGACCATTGGAAACCGCCAGTGGATAGCCACGAACGCACGAGAAATCTCAGTCACCCCTACCATTTCCAAAAGTAGCTACCTACTCGCCGGAATGCGGAAGGAATATTGCCAAATATAGATATCTCAATCTCCACCGTTCCTTGGCTTCTAGAAGACTCGGTGGAGCATCATGAGACATTGAGGTTAGGTTTCATAAGGGAAGCGCCTGACGGACGAGTTTTGGGGAGAATTTGAAACGGCGGACGAGTTCTCACCTAAAATGAAATCATCTTAATCTAAGGGCATCCTTGCTCCGTAAAATGGACCCCACATTACTTATAAGTCATATCAGGACCGTCCAAATGGCCCTGATCTTAAGATTAACCACTCGGTTAAAAGTTGCCATTTTCATCAGTCATCTTCCTCAAACTGACAGTGAAACCCATCCTTATGAGATCAGGTCCTTTCACTAATCCGAAGCATCCATCGTGTGGCCCATCAAACCTAAAACCCATCCGTGAATGACACCTGGACCCATGCACACGATCAGTTACTTGAGAGAATCATGATGGTGGTGTTCTCTCGGCCGGCTTGGTTTAACAGCCCGCTAATCCTTGCGATTAGCTGGTGATGTTTCCAGAAACAGTAAGACTATAAATAGCAGCACATTAGGGCGTATCCCAAGATAAGAAGGGGAAGGAAATAGAAAGAGAAAAATGGAGTGTGTGAGTGGGCCCAGCTGGAGCGAGTTCCTGATTTGATAGCAACTCGACTCGGTTTGAGTCGTCCTCTATTAGGAAAGAAAGATAGAGGAAGACAGGAGGAGAGATAGAGAATAGGGGTGAGATTTAGAGGGAACGAGAGAGAGAGAGAGAGAGAGAGAGAGAGAGAGAGAGAGAGAAGAAGAGAATAAGGGTGATGGGAAAATCGCTACTGGAACGGATTGCATAACCAGTTGCAACCCGAGTCAATTGAGCGATCCGTATGCTGTATAGATAACAGAGGGAGAGCAGTAAGATATTGAGATAGAAAGAAGTCTGAGAGAGAGAGATAGCAGTGGAGGCAGCTGTTGGAACTAGTTTTCAACTGCTGTTTCAGCTCCTCCTGAGCCAACCGAGTCCACACTCCAACCGCCGTCTAGCCGCATCATCGGTCGGTGTAGTCAGTCATCCCAAACCATCTTTCAGCATCCGAGCAGTGCCCCGAATCAGGTAATCCTCGTCGCCATTCCTCTGTTAATAGCAAACTCGTCAGCTCGACTGACTGAGTTCACAGCCACCTCAACCCAGTTTTGGACTGAGTGACTCAACTACCCATCCCAAGGTGAAAACCTTAATCCGACTCCATGGTTGTGGTCGGTTTGCCCCAAAACACCCACACAATAAGATACTTTGGATCAATCTCGACCACTGCTAGAGTATTACACCTAACCGTCGAATAGGTCGTCTGAGTCAAGGGATGTAGAATGCAGCTCCCATCTATGTTTCAGGTGGAACCCAGCCTCATGTCCGATCTGAGGAATCTCCCAACTCAGCCCCTAAAACTGAGATCAGCTCAGACATTCCAACCGAACTGATCTACATTAAGATTATATGTCTAAATTAGAGAATGTCTAAATGCCTAGCTGAGTAGCTCAGTGATTAACGCCTAAATTAAATAGACAGAACGTATTCCTACCTGAAGCTTGAAGCATTCACTAGACGTTCAGGACCTCAACATCAAAACCCTACAACAGGTGGGTTTTCTCTAATGAAGAATCAACTAGTTGTATGTTGTGATGTTCTGCCTGGTCAACTCAGTAGCAACTCGGAGGAAACTAAGAATGACTCACTAACACCCTATAACATGTCACATCAGGTGTTGGTACCCACTATCATCTTGTTGGAAGAGTAATCCCCTTCAAATCAAAGAAACAAACATCTTGGGCTTCTCTTGTAAGAGCCACGAACCAAGATCAATACCAAGGTGAGGAGCATCCCCCATAGCTTCTTCCTTTCGCTAATTTTCATATGGATTAAATCTCTAATGTATAGAATCATTGATTCCTAGCTATTGTGACTTTCTTGGATTAATCGTTTTAATGTCTCCTTAAAATTATGTGCATGATATATTGTCTTATGAACTCTATGTCACATTTATAATTATTTGCCTATGAATATAACTCTGTTAGACATATTAGGAAAAGAAAGCTTCTACACTAGATTATCTGTGAATTGGGTAGTGAAATATTACCTTCATGACTTTCTATATTCTCTAATCTCTAATTTAGTTGGCACTATCATGTGGATAGTTCTTAAGATATGGCAAATGTGAATTTGTTTACATATAGTGTACAAAAGGATGATGGGAACTCCATCTTTCATAATTATTATTGTTTTGTCATGAGATAAAATTCCTTTTGTCATCTTTATATCATGAACATAACTCTAATGAGACTGACTTGAGCTTTACAAACTCTTATCTCATTATACATTGTGAGTAGTGTGAAGAATAATTATGGGAAGTGTCCTTAGGGGACATAGAAGGACTCTTAGAAAATTCAAATGATATGACCTCACTTGTAAATGTACCTGATACTTGGTGAGTCCTCTTTGAATGTATAGAAATTATGAAAATTCATATGGAATGTATAGTTGGATATTTCCTATTTGAAAGTTGAAAGTCATTCCTATTCTATTAAAGTAATGTCTATATGTGTCATGGTACATGACATCCACGCATGACATATGAGTTCTTCCAAGTGTTCGTCGTAAGTCACATCTTGTTGGGTTGTTCAAGGTTCTATTACCAAAGTTCGACCATCAGGTTATGTGCATTTGCACACTTTGGACCGCTCTTATTTTACATGAGGCTTTTCCGGGATTCTTTATACCTCCTCGGGCATACCTCGGGCATTTTTTCAGGAGGTCGTCCTTGGACGCACTCACCTTCATGGCCTTTTCCAGGTAGTCTACCTACCACGGGCGGTCTTTTATTTTGACAGCTGGATTGCATACCCAGATCTGTGACTTGAACATGCATCCATACATTCATGTAAATAAATATGTAGTGTATTGCCATATGATTTAGAATTGTTAATCTATTTTGGATTGATGTGTTATGGTGGAATCTATGAGGGAAATTTCCACTGAGTTTTCACTCACCCCATAGTGCGGTTGCACCAAATAGACGCAGGTATGACCGAGGAAAATGGTGTCTATGACATCACTCCTGGCGTAGCAAAAGAGGAGTACGGAGAGGAGGGCCAGTATGATGATGTAGCCGAGCCGCAGGAGCTCCATTAAGCACTTAGGATTTACTGCTTTCAGACATTATTTTAGTTTTGGCTTGCTCTGAGATTTGTAATTAAAAATCCCCTGCTGTGGGATCTAGTGTTACTTGCTTTACTTCATACTTTCATTCACGTGTATTGAACTCCTTTAGTTAGTTTATACCATGGTTATACCTAGTTACTATGAATTGTGTCGATAGATAGATGAATGGTAGTTTCATTTCCTAACGTAACCCTCTGGTTCTCGTACTCGGGCGAGCATCCTCGGGTTTCGAGAACCAAGGTGTTACAAACCGTCTCTAAAATTTCAAACGACTCTTAATCGTCTTTAATATGAAGCAAAAGCATCTTATAAATGTTGAATGTCCACTAATTATTTAAGATGGTCAAAATCCATCGATAACTGCAGAGAAAAGATGACTATTGACCGTCTGGAAGAAAAGACGGACCTTAGTTGTCTTATAGTGGTCGTTTGAGATGGTAAAGGACCGTCTGCATTAGAGAGGGTCCTTAGCTGTCTTATAGTGGAAACTATCTTTTCTTTTATACAATTTGATGAATGGTCCGAAAATTTCACCAAAGCCAATTGCATGTGCCCAAGCCCACACAAACTTCCTATGGCGTAAGCTATGTGGGGGTCCATTGTGATGTTTGTGTGAGATCTTCTCTGCCCATCAATTTTATCATCTCATGTTAGGATAAGCGGCATATCCAAAACTCAAATGTAGCACACCGCATAAAATGTAGGGATTTAAGGCATACCTTTGAAACATTCGTGGGGCTATGAAAGTTTTTTTTATCATACTAATATTTGTGTTCTCAATTCATTTTATTCCATCCCCACTCTATCTTGTCAATTGGGTCACTTGAGCTGTATGCCTCACATTTTTTGAGTCGTGTCCTAACATTAGCCAGCAAAACTGATGCTCAGAGTGGATTTGTCATTGTGGTTACCCCATAAATATTCCACCTATGGAGGGTGGGGCACATGAAAGTCAACTCCAATTTCACAACATTCAATAAAAAAAAAAAAAAACACTAAAAAAGAATTTCTATTCGATCCCTCGTGCTATCAAATTGACAATGAGTGTCCATTGCTCAATATCACCGAACATTGGTCCAATGGCCCCACCCCATGCCCCAAAAATCTCCTGAGAAGGACAATCCTTATCTTTCGCATGCATTATGTATGGGTATGGCACGTGCAAAGAGCAAATGAAAGAAAATTGGTGAAGAGGGCTCACGATAACGTTTTTAAAGGCCCACGATAACATTTATTTTTTTTATAGTGTGGTCCAATTGATCATTGTATCTCTCTTATTTTTTATGTTAAGCATTACAACGAGCTCTCTAAATGGTTAGGCGGTTTGGATATAAAACATACCCCATGATGGGACCCACAGAACTTTGGTAACGTCAACACACCTGCCAGTTCGGTCACCAGCTAGCTAATCTAGACGAGGATTTCCTGCCAAAGCCTTTAGCATTAAGTTCATACCGTAGAAACTTAGGTGGGGCACACCGTGATGTTTGTGATAAATCCACCACATCCATCCATTTTTTTGAGATCATGGGGTAAAATATGAGCTGGATCAGATACTCAAGTGTGCCAAAAACATGAGGATTGAACATCTACATTTGAAATATTCGTGGGGCTACGGAAGTTTTGAATCAAGATAATATTTGTGTTTTCAGTTCATCTCAATAGAAATGATGTTATTAACAGTGTGGATAACATGCAAACATTATTGTAGACCCAAGGAGGTTTCAACGGTGGAAATTTCCTTACCCACGTTTTCCTTTACTGTGGCCCACTTGAGACTTGGATCTTTTTATTTTTGGTCTCAAGTTCCTAAATTAGATCACAAAATGGATGGAAGGAGAAGATTTCTCCCAAACATCACGGTAGGCCCCACTTAGGCTCCCAGCGGAGGAACTTCCTGCTGAAGCTTTCCCCTTTCCCAGGAAATCTGCTTCCAGCTAATCCTCTCTTCATCGGACGCGGATTGGGTACTATCCCCGCCCGTCCCTAGCTCCGAGCAGGCAATTATGTGGGCGGGCCCGTGATGTGATGTATCTGTACATCCCAACCGTCAGTCTCTTTTCACATATTATTTTAAGGCATGAACACAAACTATCCAACACACAAGTGGACCACACCAAATAATAAGCTTTGGTTGCATTAAAATGCAGAAAGCATTAAATGTTAGTTGCATTAAATGCAGGAGTCATATGTGATGTAGTCCATTTGATTGTTGAATCTATCTCATTTCTATGTTCATGCCTTAAAATAATCTGTGAAAAGAGACTGACGGTTTAGATGTACAAATACATCACGGTGGGCCCACCCACGGAACTGCCCGTCCAAAGCTAGGGACATGCAGGGGTAGTACGCAATCCGCGTCCCGCTCCATCTTAGACGCGGATTGCGTCCTAACCCGCCCGTATCCAGCGGACAATTCTCAATATATTTGGGTGGACACGGTGATGCATGGGTATTATCCACACCGTGCATCCATATTTCAGTATTATTACAGGCGATGAGACAAAATGAGACAGATCCAAGGCTCAAGTGGACCACACCATAGGAAGCAGTGGTGATAATGATTCTCACGGTTGAAACTTTTGTAAGGCCCATCATCATATTTATTTTCCATCCAAACTATTCATAATGTTATATAGAGAGTTTAATCCCGATTGTGTAGTCCACTTAAGCCTTAATCCTGATTGTGTAGTCAACTTGAGCCTTAGATCTGCTTATATCCTAAAATGATACAAAATAATGGATTGACAGTGGATATAACCCATACATCACGGTGGCCACTCAAAGCTCATGCACGTTAACAGACGGGCGTGCCAAAGTCTTCCGCCAGAGACCGGCGAGAAGCGTGCTGCCTAGTAACTTACTACAATTAGCGTCCACTATGATTTATATATTTTATCCCTCCTGTCCATCCATTTTAAAAGATAATTTAGGGCTTTAGCCCAAAAATGAAGCATATCTGATATTAAAATCAACAACATCACAAGAAACAGTTGAATTAAACATCTACTGTTGAAAAATTCTTGGGAGCCACGGAAGTTTTGGATCAAGCTTATATTTCTGGTTTCCCTTCATCCATATATTTATGATCTTGTGAACAGGTTGGATGACAAAAAAATACATCACTGTAGGGCCTAGAAAGATTTCACGTTGGAAATCAATATCTCCACTGTTTCTAGTGGTATGATCCACTTGATCTTTGGACATGCTTCCATTTTGGGCTCAACCCTTAAATTAGATGGAAAAATGTATTGACAGAGTGGATAGATCACATATATTCAAGGTGGACCCAGCTGAGTTTACTAAGTAGGATGGTAGGATGACAAATCCTTGGTATCGATTTTTCTCTCCCTCCATCCATTTTCTTTTTCCCTCTCTCATATCAAAACGGTTTACTCAGTACAATAACAACTTAATCTTTGGTCTCGATTTTTCTCTCCCTCTCTCCCTTTCCTTTTTCCCTCTCCCTCTCTCGTATCAAAATCGGTTAGTGTGTGTGAGGGTGTGTGTGAGAGAGAGAGCATCACAAGATCCAAGCCATCAAGAGGTAGATCCAACTCAACCAAACCATCTCTAGGTGAGTACCTTTCCCTTGTCTCTTTTGAAATTTAGTGTTATCATTTAGACATGATCATGATGATGTAGAGGAACCCACTGATGGATGGCCCACTTCATGGATGAGGTCCTTGATGATCCAACCATCCATGCATAGGGTAAATCCACTTTGATGCTTGTATTGTATATTCATGATGTCCATCCAGTTTGACAACCCCTTTTGTGATTTGGGACCAATTGGTGTAGCTTATCATAATGCACATGTTATATCCAAGCCATCCATTTCAGTGGGACCCACAAATAACTTTGATGATGGCCCCAAAGTAGACCTAAAATCAGGTATACCAATATGTCCAAATATGGAAAGCTTAGTTGGCCTTGGAATATTAACTAGTTGTAATGACCTTTCTTTGGCCCAATTCCAGTTAGGGTCTTAGTAGGCTACTGTAACATAGAAGTGGAGCCCACTTTTGATGCTCCAAATCCAGTTATAATCAGATAAAAAAATCAGACAGATCTCACACTCAGGTTGGCCGCAAAACAGAAAACAAAGGTCTATTTTTGTCATCCAAATTATGGACCATTTTTTCCCTAATTTTAAAGATCTAATGAGAAAAGTAAACCGTTCATCTTAAATTACATAGATACCTTCGAAATGAGTGGTCACATGCCCCAAATGGACGTCAAATGGCTGAGATCTAGCTGAATCTATCCGGATTCCTGCGACCCATAAAATCAGGATAACTTAATCTACCTTGTGGCCCCATTTTGGTCCAATTTAAGGATCTTTTTAGGAGATAGGAGGCGATCATATGTTGGTACTGGATGTTAGTTTTAAAATGATGGTCGTTTGCCTTGTTTAGAGTTAGGATCACAAAGTTATTGGACAAACAATTTCAGTTTTCCGTTGATCAAGCAATGGCTTATGTTGAGTGGGCCATATCTCAAGATCTTATGATCGGATTGAGATGAAATTTTTTCTGAGTATTTATGAAAACGTTCATTGGGTTTTGGACATTTCGAATTGGATAGTAGATGTCCGGATCTAACTAGAAAAATCTTGAACCATCAGTGTTAAAAGTTCCATTCAAAACAAACTGTTTTGATCAAATTGGTGCGATGTGAAATCTGATTGGGGCCAAACTTCATACCTAGCCTAATTGGAATTTTCTAAAACCATTTGTCAGCTCAGATTATCCATTTTGATTCTCTATCCTAGAGATCTAATCAAATCAGTCCAAGAACCTTGTTTAAATCAATTAATTCATGTGGTATGGATGATCATGTGCATATATTTGCGGATAGATATGGATCTTTATTTTTTTGTGATTGGTGACCACATGTGTGGCATATGAGGGGCCCACATTGGGGTCCCACCCCAATGAATGCACACTCTATCCACCCCAGCACATAGACAAGGATGAGTTCCCTTGATTTCTTATGTTGTGTCACTGATTAAGAATACATCATCCTGAAGACTTATAATCTCCTATATGTTGTGGTATATTTATCTTTTCTTATAATTTTTAACTTGCAAACTTTTGTATTAGGGAATGTAATGGAGTCAAAGACTTGTAATCAAACTCAAGTTATCCATATTTTGATTGTTTATGAAAAGACTCTTTTACATATATATATATATATATATATATATATATATATATATATATATATATATATATATATATATATATATATATCACTTTTTATATGCTTCATGTTGCGCAGCACTCCAACAACGCAGTGAGCCTAGATCCAATCTCAGGCCTCACCCACAAACGATAAACAGGAAGAAATATAAACTAGAAACAGATCAACGCAATCCAAAACAAACCACCAGACAAGATATACGTGGAAAAACCCCAATCTAAGGTAAAAAACCACGGATGCAAACTTTCACTATGAAGAACGAAGATTACAAGGCAATATACTAACCTCTCCCTTGGAAGTACAGAGAAAATCTCTTGCCTACACCTTAAAAATATTTCTCAATATTCACCTTAACCCTAGAATAGCCCTAGGGACCCCAATTTATAGTTTTGATAACTTCCATTTCCGCATCCCAGTTGCGAAAGGACTTGCGACACGAAATCCACGAAACTCCTTTCTGCATCCCAGTTACGAAAGGACTTGCGACACGAAATCTGCGAAACTCCTTTCCACATCCCAATTATGAAAGGACTTGTGACACGAAATCTGCGAAACTCCTTTCCGCATCCCAGTTGCGAAAGGACTTGCGACACGAAATCCGCGCATGTGGCTCCACTTCTCAACAATCTCCCACTTGGAAATACATTACCATAAACCTTTGTCTTCTTCATCCTGAGTGCACCACATCCCTGTCTTCAAGCCTAAAGACCAATCAAAGCTTAACAAAGCTTCAGCTTCTCTCGTGTGACCACCTTGGTCAACATATCCACAGGATTCTCACTTGTATAAATCTTCTTCCAGAGCAATCGATCCATCTTCCAGTAATGAACGTATGAAGTAATATCTGATGGCAATATGCTTGGTCCTTGAATGAAAAGCTGAATTCTTAGCCAAGTGTATTGCACTCTGACTGTCACTGTACAATTTACAATCTGCTTGCTTCTTACCCATCTCTTCCATGAAACCTTTCATCCACACCATCTCCTTGCATGCTTCTGTAGCCGCAACATATTCTGCTTCTGTCGTACTGATAGATAATATCTTCTGTAACTGAGACACCCAACTGACTGCAGCACTACCTAGAGTAAAGACATAACCTGTAGTGCTTCTCCTGCTGTCAATATCTCCTGCCAAATCTGAATCCACGTAGCCTTGTAGCTTGATTTCCGATCCACCATAGCACAACCCTACATCGTTAGTACCTACTAAATATCTAAGGATCCACTTCACAGCTTCCCAATTTTTCTTCCTGGGGTCATTCATGAACCTGCTAACAACTCCCACTGCTTGATCAATGTCTGGCCTCGTGCTCACCATAGCATACATGAGACTCCCAATAGCTGATGCGTATAGGACTTTAGCCATGTAGTCTCGTTCCTCCTACGTTTTTGCCCCTTGCTCCTTAGATAGCTTGAAGTGGTTGGCTAATGGAGTGCTAACCGGCTTAGCACCTCCTATATTGAATCGATCAAGTACCTTAGCTATGTACTCTGCCTGTGACAAAACTAGTTTCTTGTTTTCCCTGTCACGTTTTATCCTCATGCCTAGGATTTGTTTTGCAGCTCCTAAATCCTTCATGGCAAATTCTCTAGACAGTTGTCTTTTGAGATCTGAGATGTCCTTCATGCTTGAACCGGCCACAAGCATGTCATCAACATACAGAAGAAGGATGATGTATGACGTATCAAACTTCTTCAAATAACAACAGTGGTCTGCATGACATCTCCTGTAACCGTTTCCTGACATGAAACTGTCGAACTTCTTGTACCACTGCCTCGGGGCCTGCTTTAGGCCATATAGACTCTTCTTCAGTCTGCACACCTTGTTCTCCTTTCCTGGTGCCACGTATCCTATCGGCTGATGCATATATATCTCTTCTTCAAGGTCCCCATGAAGAAATTAAGGTTGTCTTAATATCTAGCTACTCTAGATGCAAGTCCTCTGTAGCCACTATACTTAAGACCATACGAATCGTAGACATTTTTACTACAGGTGAAAATATTTCAGTGAAATCGATACCTGCCTTTTATTGAAACCCTTTCACAACCAATCTGGCCTTGTACCGTTTCAAACCATCATGCTCCTCCTTCAGTCTGTAAACCCACTTGTTATGAAGAGCTTTCTTACCTTTGGGTAGAGTGACTAGCTCCCATGTACAATTAGACTCAAGAGAGTTCATCTCCTCATCCATGGCCTGCTCCCACTTAACCCGTGTATCTGTCTGTAATGTCTCTTCAAAACACTCTGGTTCACCATTATCTGTCAACAGTAAATAATGTAAGGAGGGTGAGTATCGGACTGTGGGTCTCCTCTCCCGAGTAGACCTCCTCACAACCGGTGTATGTGGCTCTACCTCATAATGCTCCTGTACATTATTATCCTGTGGCGCGGTAACACCTGTGTCTGATAACTCTTCCAACTCTACGAATTCCTTTTCATCAGCCTTATTTTCTTGCACACTGTGCTTATGCATCACTTTTTCATTGAAGACTACGTCCTTGCTTCTGATGATTTTCCTGTTTTCTGCATCCCAAAACCTGTAGCCAAAATCATTCTACCCGTAGCCTATAAACGTGCACCTCATGGATTTCGCATCTAGTTTATTTCTGTGCTCTGCATCAATGTGAACATATGAAGTGCAACCGAACACTCTGAGATGTGCAAGGTTCACTTCTTTCCCAGTCCACGTTTCTTCTGGTAGCCCACCATCCAATGGTGCTGAGGGACTTTTATTGATGAGATATGTGGCAGTATTTACAGCATCTGCCCAAAAAGTCTTAGGCAACCCTACATGTAACCTCATGCTCCTGGCGCGTTCAAGAATGGTCCTGTTAATACGCTCAGCCACACCATTCTACTGTGGTATCCCTGGAATCATTTTCTGATGTTTGATTCCATTTGCTGCACAATACTCTTCAAACCTCTTATCACAATACTCTCCCCCATTATCAGATCGAGACACTTTATTGTTTTACTTGTCTCATTTTCTACCATGACTTTCTACTTCTTAAATACATCAAATACATCAGATTTATGCTTTAAGAAATAGACCCACAGTTTTCTACTAGCATCATCAATAAAGGAAACAAAAATAATGTGAGCCACCGAGAGATGATACTTATGCCGGTCCCCACACATCAGTGTGTACAAGCTCCAACAGATGCATCTTTGGAGCACGTCCTGTCTTCTTGAAACTTACCCTCTTCTGCTTACCATACATGCAGTCCTCACAGAATTCCAAGTCAATAGACTTCAGCCCTGGTAGCTTCCCTTTTGACAATAGCATTTTCATTCCATTTTCACTCATATGTCCCAACCTACGATGCCATAACGGCCCATTCACTCCAGTTGAAGCGACTGCAAGTGAACAATATGATCCTGAAGTCACGTACAAAGTACCTTCCTTCTTGCCTCCAGATATCACCAAGGCACATTTGTGATCTTCCAGGAATCACTGGTGAATGTTGTCACATAACCGGTATCGGCCAACTGCCCCAATGAAATCAAGTTACGTTTCAAATTCGGTACATGTCTGACATCCTTCAATTTCAAAGCTATTCAACATCTCCTTTTTCCAACAATACTGCATGGCTCATCATCACCCAGGTATACTCTCACAAAGTCACCTGACACATAATTACGCAGAACTCCCTTGCATGAAGTGGCATGAAACGAAGCACCTGAGTCTATAACCCAAGACTCATTCCTCGCATCAAGAGACAAGATTAACGCCTCTGTGTCACTCTCCTCAGATAGATTCACTGAATCCTTCCCACCTTGAGAGTTTCTTTCTTGTTTCTTAAGTGCCCTGTAATCACGTTTCATGTGCCCCTTCTTATCACAATGCCAACACCCTTATTTGTCTTTCGATTCCTTGAACTTCTTCCTTGACACAGAACGCCCGTATTTATTGCCTCCTTTGTTCAGCGATCTTCCTCTTTCTTCAATGTTTAGAGCATTCCCTGAATCCCCTGAAACTCCTAATGCCTTCCTTCTAGATTCTTTGCTGAAAATTAGACCGACCACATCATCAAATTTCAGCTTTGTCAACCCTGAAGAATTGCTTACAGCAATCATCAAACCATCCCAACTGTCTGGTAAACTGGATAAGATCAATAACGCTCTGACCTCATCCTAAAAAATAATGCCAACGGATTCCAACTGGCTCGTGACTGTATTGAACTCGTTTAGATGTTCAGCCACGCTCCCACCATCTGACATCTTCATGTTGAATAGCTGTTTCATAAGATGAACCTTATTGGATGTTGAGGGCTTTTCATACATGGTGGCTAGGGCTTCCATTAATTCTTTTGTAGTTTTCACCTTGGATATATTGAAGGCGACGCTCTTAGACAAAGAGAGTCGGATCGTTCCTAAAGCCTTCCTATCCAGTAAAAACCATTCATCATCTATCATCTTTTCTGGTTTCTTCTCTTTTCCTCCTAGAGGAATGTAGAGGTCCTTCTGATACAGATAATCCTCCATCTGCATCTTCCAGAAGGTAAAGTTTGAACCATCAAACTTCTTAATTCTAGTTTTTCCATCTCCCGAAATCGTTCCTAATAGAACTAAACCAATAGTTCTAATACCAGTTGTTGCGCAGCACGCCAACAACGCAGTGAGCCTAGATCCAATTTCAGGCCTTACCCACAAACGATAAACAGGAAGAAATATAAACTAGAAACAGATCATAGCAATCCAAAATAAACCACAAGATAAGATATACGTGGAAAAACCCCAATCTAGGGTAAAAAAAAACCACAGATGCAAACTTCCACTATGAAGAACGAAGATTACAAGACAATATACTAACCTCTCCCTTGAAAGTACAGAGAAAATCCCTTGCCCACACCTTAGAAATATTTCTCAATATTCACCTTAACCCTAGAATAGCCCTAGGGACCCCAATTTATAGTTTTGGTAACTTCTCTTTCTGCATCCCAGTTGCGAAAGGACTTGCGAAACGAAATCTGCGAAACTCCTTTCCGTATCCTAGTTGTGAAAGGACTTGCGACACGAAATCTGCGAAACTCCTTTCCGCATCCCAGTTGCGAAAGGACTTGCGACACGAAATCCGCGCATGTGGATCCACTTCTCAACACTTCATGCACATGGTACCAGATATGAATTTGATGCCCCCAAGCAAGAATTGGATGACGAAAGATATATTAAGTGATGAATACATTAAAGGCGTTGAATCGTTCGTTATTTTTGTGAAAAGAAATTTAGGAGGTGTTGATTGGTACAGTTGTCCTTGTGCTAGATGTCGTAATGTGCATGGGAAGAAAATACTAAGTACCGTTTATGAGCATTTGATTATGAATTGTATAGATCAGAAAACACAACTTGGTTTTTCATGGAGAACAACTTCCCAATATGTGTGTCAAGTCGGGACTCCTAGCACATCTACCACTAATTGTAATGAAGAGTTTGTTGCCCAGAATGATTGATTCGGTTAATGATATTTTTGGTCGTGTTCAACCCGATGACTTAGATGCATGTATGAACGAGGTCAATGAAGAACATGGTAGTCAACCTCAAGATGAGATTCTCAGTATAATAAATTAAGGGAGGATGCGATATAACCCTTATATCCATCATGTAAACATGAGCATACAAAGTTGTTAGTGATAGTTGAGTTGATGAGCATGAAGGCTAGATATCAATGGTCAGATAATATCTTTATGAGTTTGTTGCAACTTCTCAAGAATATTTTGCCAAGCGAGAACTCTTTGCCGGATAGTACCTATAATGCGAAGAGATTGATCAAGTCATTGGGTATGAACTATGAGGTGATATATGCATGCCGTAATGATTATATTTTGTACTAGAAGGAGCATGCTAATAAGGAAAATTGTCCTATATGTAAAGCAAGCGGATGGAAAGTGGATCGTGTTTTAAGGTCAAGAGTTTCACATGTACCATGGAAGGTGCTAAGATACTTCCCATTAACACCAAGGTTACAAAGACTTTATAATATATCATGGATTGCAGAGAATATGTTGTGGCATTCAAAGGGGGCTAAAAATGATTCATACATGTGTCATCCTGTGAATTCTTTTATGTGGAAGTCTGTAGGTAGAAAGTTTAGTAATTTTGTTGTGGATCCATGTAACGTTCGGTTGGGACTTGCAACAGATGGATTCAACCCCTTTAGGCTTATGAGCATATCATATAGTTGATGGCTCGTTATGATTGTTCCATACAATCTTCCACCTCATTTATCCATGCGCAAGGAATTTATTATGTTAAAACTTTTGATTCCCGAAAAAAATGGTCCAGGGCACGACATTGACCTATATTTACAACCATTAATTGAAGAGTTGAATGACTTGTGGAAAGAGTCCATAACATATGACTCGTTCAGAAAGAACAAGTTTACAATTAAGTCAATTTTATTAAGGGCAATACACTATTTTCTAGCATATGGACATTATCCTGGGTGTAGGACAAGAGGAAAGTACGCATGTCCTATTTGTAGTGAGGAGAATGACTCGGTTTGGTTAAAACATGGAAAGAAGTTTGCTTATATGGAGCACATAAGATTCCTCCTAAGAGCTCATATATTTAAAAATAAAAGATTTTGATTCAATGGGGATGATGAAAATCTGCAGGCTCCAAAGCGTTTGTCTGGAGAATAGGTATTGGCTAAAATGAATAATATACAAACTAAGTTCGGAAAACATATAAGAAATAAGAGGAAGAAGACTACGGATGAAGAGTCTAACATTTCTGTTTGGTCAAAGAGATCAATCTTTTTTACATTGTCGTACTGGTAGCATACGCTCATTCGTCATAATTTGGATGTGATATATGTTGATAAAAATGTTACTGAGAACCTTATTGCAATAATTATGGACATGAAAGATAAGTCGAAGGATGGTTTACAAGCCCGTCAGGATCTTATGGCTATGAAGATAAGACCAAAATATTGGCCAGAGGAAAAGAATGGTAAGTTGTTGTTGTCCAAAGTTCCTTTCACATTATCCAGATCTGAAAGAGAACTCGTCGAACCTTGTGTGATTTAAAAGTTCCGAGTGGGTAAAGTGCAAACTGAAAGTATGGATGACTATTAATTCAAGGGCCTTAAGTCACGTGATTATCACATTCTGATGCAGTAGTTACTACCCGTATTATTGATACACTCATTCAAGAAAGAAAAGTCATTGCGCGCCGTCATTTTGCAATTGTCAAGATTCTTTAACGTCATATGTTCCAAAGAAATTCATTGTATGGAGCTTCATGAAATGAAAAAGAAAATAGTGAAAACATTATGTGTTTGTGAAAGGTATTTTCCTCCATCATTTTTTATTTCTATGACACACCCTTTTATGCACTTAGCGAAGGAGGCACAAGTTTGCGGACCTGTTAGATATCGATGGATGTATCCTTTTAAAAGGTAACTATAACTGTTTTAATTTATTAACTTTGTCAAAATATCTTATATTTTTCATCAATGCCTAATTTTAATATTTAACAGGATGATGAGAATATATAAAAAGTATGTGATGAATCAAGCTTACCAAGAGGGTTGTATTGTGGAACGCTACATTATAGAGGAATCTACGATGTACTGCATAGAGTATTATCCTAATAATACGATAGAAGGTCATAAGCGAGGATTAAAAATATTCAATAATGATGATAATGAAAATGTCAATGACTCCCAGAACGATAAGAAAGGGAAAGTTTATGATCTTACTATGATGCAATACCAACAAGCACGCAGATGGATTTTGCAACATCACATTGAAAGTCATCAATGGGAGGAGTAAGTTAATAAAAGTATATTATTCTTCTCTTATATTTTTTAAATGGCTTATGGTAATAAACATTGTTATATACATAAAATTAATTCCTATGATTTGGAAGTTGTAGGAAGTACCAAACATACATCTAGAGCCAAATACGTACGGGACAAAATCGGAAGGGTAATCTATCAGCAGGAAAACCAATGGAATACATTCCTTGTTTAAGGCATCAACTAAATAATTAAGAAATGTCTCAATTTAAGAGAATTATCGATGGTCCTGACTTCAAATGCATATCATATAATACTTGCTCAGTAAATGGATGTGTTTTTAACACTACAAATTCCGAAATGAACAAAATAACACAAACCATCGAGGTCTCCATGAAAGCGCTAACTAGCTTTAGGGTGAGCGTCGGAGATAGAAATCTTGTAGAACAAGAAGACAGTTACTATAACATCATTAGAAAAATTCTCTAATTGAACTACTTTGATTTTAGTATAGCACTTTTCGATTGTGATTGGGTCCATATTGAAGATAAATCGAATGGATGTTTCATAGAACCCGAAACAAATTTGATATTTATCAATATAGGAATGTTTAGAATGAACTTAAAAGAAGACGATAAGTCATTTATTCTCATATCTCAAGCAGCTTAGGTCTTCTACTGTAAGGATCCAACTAGAGATGATTGGCATGTTGTACTAGATGCTCCTAAGAGATTGACCAAAGATGCATATGCATTTGAAGATTTACTTGAGTTTGAGGATAGAATGAATACAGGTTCTTCAGCTATTTCAGTAATAGATGATTTAAATGAAGAAGATGAAGATGTATAGGAAGAATCATGGGTAGAGAGTGAGCCGAGTACCTCACGTCATAGGAAACGGAAAACAAACTAATACAATTCAAATCAGTTTGAAAATGAGTAGAATTCCATTTCATAATGATTGTTACAATTTTCTAGCTATCAAAATCTAAATAAAATGTCAATTACATAATAATGAGATATTATTTTGTATTTATAAAATTGCAGGAATTATGCTGCATTTATATGTTCATCAGCTTCAGCCTAAGGAAGCAATACAAGGAAGCGACATGAATTAAATAAATATAAACAACCAGTTAGAGAAACATTAGCGTCTTTCAACACATTTTTAGGGCAACTTGGCAAGACATATTGTCAAATTTCATACGCTAATTGGCGCAAAGTGCCTGGTGTAGTTAAAGATAATATCTGGTCTATGCATGGTTTTAGTAAGTATGTTTTTTCCTGATTTTATTTTTAATTCTTACTTAGTTTGTTTGATTATTAATTTAATGAAATAGGCCATATTCGACATCGAGTATGAGCTAAAAGAATATGCATTTTCGAAAGTAAGCAAAGCTTGGAGGAAATGGAAATACAGTCTGCGAAAGGATTATGATAAATTTGATAATGATGCAGAAAGAAGAAGAAAGTGTCCCATTGATGTGAAGCAAGAGGATTGGGACATTTTCATTAATTTACAGTCCATAGAATTATTAATTAGTCTTCGTGAGAAGGGAAAGACTTCGAAAGCAAATGTGAAATACCCTCACACGACTACAAGACGAGGTATTGCTAGGACATTGGAGAAAATGGTAATTTGTAATACATTTTTTGACAATTTACTTGATGAATATAAATTCTTGCTAACTAATTTGCTTATACAATTATAGTAAAAAAAAATCCAAATACTGTCGTCACCAGGACCGACTTGTTTGTGGCCACCCATAGCAGATCTAATGGGTCTTACCCAACATAAACGCATTATGAAACAGTAGTGAGAACAATTTTTCATTTTTAATCTTTCTTTTTTTTTTGCATTTAAGTACAATGAAGGATTTATTGTAACAAGTATCTTCCAACGGGAAAGAATATTATCGATAGATGGCAGTGATCCTTCCAATAAGCACAAGGATTTAGACCACAACCCAGTTTCACAGGTTTTTCATCAATTCTACTCAGTTTACATACATTTTAGTTGATTTTTTTTAATAATATAAACACATCACTAATCTTAAAAATCATTGTATCGGTTTGTGGTCATGCTAGCAGAGGTTGTGTTGGGGGATAACTTTTGGTAGGGCTGTACATTGAGCCAAGTCGAGTCGAGGTGGGCTAAGCTTGGGTTGACTCGTCCATGCTTTCCTCGTGCTTGAGCTCGGCTTCGAGCTTACCATTGGAGCTTGGCTTATTTTTCAAACCTTTCGAGTCAAGCTCAAGGCGAGTCGGTGGATCGAGGCGAGGCGAGCTTACCTCGAGTCGAGTCGAGCCTGCTCCTGACCCGACCCAACCCAACCCAACCCACACCCGATTCAACCCAGCCACCCGACCTAAATGACCCAACTCACACCCAACTCAACTCCCAAATCAAATATTCAATTTATATATATATATATATATATATATATATATATATATGAGATAAAGCCATATAGGTACATTGTTATTGGTGCTAAGAGAGAGAGCTTGGGCAAGTGGCCGAGTGCAGGCCGTATGGCTGAGACGAGTCGGGCATATGTTAATTCGAGCTCAGGCGAATGGCCGAGTGAGAGAGAGAGAGAGAGAGAGAGAGAGAGAGAGAGACTGTGGAGCTTGCGACAAGTTGGGTTAAGGAAGGGAAATGGTAAGAAAGGGATGAACGGGTAGAGTAGTGTTTAAGTTTTAGCTTTTTTAAAAAATAAATAAATTATATATATTAATATATTAATATATAAAAAATATAATATATATTCAATTCTAGCCGAATTAGCGTCGAATCGAATCAAGTCAAGATCCACTATGATTGAACTCGAATTGCTTTCGAACCGAGCTAGGTTATATGAAGCTTGGCATGCCTCGAATCTTCGTTTAAGCTGAGTCAAGTTGAGCTAGATCGAGTCGAGCCGAGCGAGCTTTTCGAGCTAGCTTGGCTCGTGTACAACCTTAGGTTTTGGTATTTTTAAGATTATTATGAAGGTTGTCACCCCCTTCATTATAAAAGCTCAATCGGAGAGGAATGCACGTATGTCCATTACGGATAAATTTGAAGCAACGATGACTCAAATGCAAGAATTTTGTACAATTGTTAAGTAACAATTCGCTGAAGTTAAGTAGCAAATTACTCATCAAAGCCAACTAGTTCACCGCTCCCCTGATAAAGCTATATCTTAGGTATTGTATTCGTTGCAATCAAATGACATAATTATTATTTTTAAATATAAAAGTAGCATTATTATTTACTTGAAACCATAATTTTATTTGTAGGCCCACCGCCGATCTGGTGAGCCCTCAAGTATTCGAGAAGACTCCGCAACAACTCAACGGATGAAACAAATTTGCAAATTGAGAGATATTCATGGTCGGATGTTGCTGTGGGCAGATGATGTCAGATAATACAGGCATCCCTCTAGCATGCGTTAGAGTTATAATAGATCATATCAACGATCGCACAGCAAAGTTGTTTAATGATGGCAGGACATTTAAAGATATTCAATTGGGTGAAATTGTTGTTTAACCCAATTTTCTGATGAGAATTTGAATATTCAATGGTTTTGTTTAACTTTTTGAACTTCTAAGACAAGCTTTGGTAATTTGTATGACGAAAACTTGATTATTCACTGAAATCCATATTTAGCTCAAGTTGTCTTTTAATTTATTTAATCTTTAGCATCATTTTCATTAATTATGGCTTGTTGTCACTTGTTTTCTATTAACCAAGTCACTAAAGGAATTCAATTTCAGATGTAACTAAAGTATTAACAAAATGTCGTCTCAAAATATTTACAGGTGGTGCATTTAAAAAAAAAAAATCAAATATGCAATCAATGTATATTCTGTTAATACTTCGGTTACATCCGAAATTGAAATCCTTTAGTAACCTAGTTAATAGAAAACAAGTGACAGCCAGCCATAATTAATGAAAAGGATGCTAAAGATTAAATGAATAAAAAAGATAACTTGAGCCAAATAAGAAATAATCAAGTTTTCGTCATACAAATTACCAAATCATATCCTAAAAGTTCAAAAAGTTAAACAAAACTACTAAATATTCAAATTCTTATCAGGAATTTGGGCCAAACAACAATTTCATCCAATTGAATATCTTTAAATGTCCTGTCATCATTAAACAACTCTGTTGCGCGAATGTTGATATGATCTATTACGACTCTGACGCATTTTAGAGGGATGCCTGTATTATCTGATACCATCCGCCCACTAACAACAGGCCAACCACGGATATCTCTCAATTGACAAATTTGTTCTATCCATAAAGTTGTTACAAAGTCTTCTCGAATACTTGAGAACTCACCAGATTGGCGGTGGGCCTACAAATAAAATAATGGCTTCAAGTAAATAATAATGTTAGTTTTATCTTTAAAAATAATAATTATGTTATTTTATCACAGCAAATGCAATACCTGAGATGTAACTGTATCAGGGGAGCGGTGAACTAGTTGGCTTTGATGAGTAATTTGCAGCCTAAGTTCAGCGAACCATTGCTCAATAATCGTACGAAATTCTTGCATTTAAGTCATTGTTGCTTCAAATTTAGCCTCAATGGACATACGTGCATTTCTCTCCGATCGAGCTTCTACGATGTAGGGGGTAGCAACCTTCATAGTAATCTTAGAAATGCCAAAATCCATCCCCCTTACCCGGCCTCTGCTATCACGACCAAAAACCTATACAATAAATTTTAAGATTAGTGATTGTGTGTATTACTTTAAAAAACCAACAACAATTTTTGTAAAGTGAGTAGAATTGATGGAAAACCTATAAAACTGGGTCGTAGTCTAAATCATTGTGCTTACTGGAAGGATCACTACCAGCTATTAATAATATTCTTTCCTATTAGAAGATAATTGTTACAATAAATCCTTCATTGTACTTAAATGCAAAAACAAAAAATGAAAATGATTAAAAAATAAAAAAATTTTCTCACCCTTGTCTCATAATGTGTTTATGTTGGGTAAGACCCATCAGATTTATTATAGGTGGCCATAAACAAGTCGGTCATGGTAACGACAATATTTGGATTTTCTTTTTGTTGTAATTGTATAAGCAAATTAGTTGGCAAGATTTTATATTGATCAATTAAATTGTCAAAAAATGTATTACAGATTATCATTTTCTCCAATGTCCTCGCAGCACCTCGTCTTCCAGTTGTGTAAGTGCATTTCACATTTACCCTGGAAGTCTTTCCCTTCTCACGAAGACTGATTAACAATTTTGTGAACTGTAGATTAATGAAAATGTCCCAATCCTCTTGTTTCACACCAATGAGATAATTTCTTCTTCTTTCTACATCATTATCAAATTTATCATAATCCTTTCACAGACTGTATTTTCATTCCTTCCAAACTTTGCTTACTTTCAAAAATACATATTCTAGTAACTCATCATCGATGTCATATGTGGCCTATTTCATTAAATTAATAATCAAACAAACTTATTGAGTAAGAATTAGAAATAAAATCAGGAATAAACATGCTCACTAAAACCATAGACCAGATATTATCTTTAACTGCACCAGGCACTTTGTGCCAATCAGCGTATGAAATTGCACAATATTCTTGCCAAGTTGCCTTAAAAATGTGTTGAAAGGCACTAATGTTTCTCTAACTGGTTGCTTATATTCATGTCGCTTCCCTGTATTGCTTCCTTAGGCTAAAGCTGATGAACCACTTAAATGCGACATAATTCACACAATTTTATAAATATAAAATAATATCTCATTATTATGTAATTGACATTCTATTAATATTTTCATAGCTAGAAAATTGTAACAATCATTACTAAGTGGAATTCAACTCACGTTCAAACTGATTTGAATCTTATTATTTTCTTTTCCATTTCCTATGACGTGAGGTACTCGTCTCTCTCTACCCATGATTCTTCCTGTACATCTTCATCTTCTTCAGTTAAATCATCTATTAATGAAAGTGATGAAGAACTTGCATTCGTTCTGGCCTCAAACTCAAGTAGATCTTCAAATGCATATGCATCTTTGGTCAATCTCTTAGGAGCATCTAGTACAACATGCCAGTCATCTTTAGTTGGATCCTTACAGTAGAAGACCTAAGCTGCCTAAGATGTAAAAATAAACGACTCATCGTCTTCTTTTAAGTTCCTTCTAAACATTCATAGATTGACAAATATCAAATTTATTTCGAGATCTTTGAAACATCCACTCGATTTATCTTCAATATGCACTCAATCACAGTAGAAGAGTGCTACTCTGAATTCAAAGTAGTTCAATTCGAGAATTTTTCTAATAATGTCATAATAAGTGACTTCTTGTTCTATAGGATTCCTATCCCTGGCACTTGCCCTGAAGCTAGTTAGCGCTTTCATAGAGACTCCGCTGCTCTGTGTTGTTCTGTTTATTTCAAAATTCGTAATGTTAAAAACATATCCATTTACTAAGTAAGTATTGTATGATATGCATTCGAAGTCAGGACCATCGGCAATTCTCTTAAATTGAGACATTTCTTGATTATTTAGTTGATGTCTTAACCAATAAATGCTTATCATTGGTTTTCCTACTGACAGATTACCCTTCCAATTTTGTCTCGTACATGTTTGGCCTTGGATGTATCTATGGTACTTCCTACAAATTCCAAATCATAGGAATTAATTTTATGAATATAATAATGTTTATTACCATAAGCCATTTAAAAATATAAGAAAAGAATAATATACTTTCATTAACTTACTCTCATTGATGATTTTCAACATGATGTTGCAAAATCCATCTACGTGCTTTTTGGTATTGCACTGTAGTAAGATCATAAAATTTTCCTTTCTTATCATTCTAGGAATCACTGGCATTTTCATTATCATCATCATTGAATATTTTTAATATTCGCTTATGACCTCCTATCATATTATTATGATAGTACTCTACATAGTACATCTTAGATTCATTTATAATGTAGCGTTTGACAATACAACTCTTTAGGTAAGTTTGATTCATCACATACTTCTTGTATGTTCTCATCATCCTTTTAAATATTAAAATTAGGTATTTATGAAAAATATAGGATATTTTGACAAAGTTAATAAAATAAAATAATTAAAGTTACCTCTCAAAAAGATACATTCATCGATATCTGACAGCTCTGCAAACTTGTGGCTCCTCCGCCAAGTGCATAAAAAGGTGTGTCATAGAAACAAAAAATAAAGGAGGAAAATACTTTTCGCAAACACATAATATTTTTACTATTTTCTTTTTCATTTCTTGAAGCTCCATACAATGAATTTCTTTGGAACATATGACGTTAAAGAATCTTGATAATTGCAAAATGACGGCGTGCAATGACTTTTCTTTCTTGAATGAGTGCATTAACAATACAGGTAGTAACCACTGCATCAGAATGTGATAATCACGTGACTTAAGGCCCTTGAATTGATAGTCATCCATATTGATGTGATGTTTTCAGTTTGCACTATACCAACTCAGAACTTTCAAATTACATAAGGTTCGACAAATGAGTTCTCTTTCAGATCTGGATAGTGTGAAAGGAACTTTGGACAACAACAACTTACCATTATTTTCCTCTAGCCAATATTTTGGTCGTATCTTCATAGTCATAAGATCTGACAGTCTTGTAAACCATCCTTAGATTTATCCTTCATATATTTGATTGTTGCAATAAGGTTCTCAGTAACATTTTTCTTAACATACATCACATCCAAATTATGACGAATGAGCGTTTGCTCCCAGTACGACAATGCAAAAAAGATTGATCTCTTTGACCAAGCAGAAATGTTATACTCTTCATCTGTGGTCTTCTTCCTCTTATTTCTTATATGTTTTTCGAACTTGGTTTGTATATATTATTCATTTTAGCCAATACCTATTCCCCAGACAAACACTTTGGAGCCTTCTGATTTTCATCCTTCTCATTGCATCAAGATCTTTTATTTTTAAATATATGAGCTCTTGGGAGAAATCTTATGTGCCCCATATAAACAAACTTCTTTCCATGTTTTAGCCAAATAAAGTCGGTCTCCTCACTACCAACAGGACATGCCTACTTTTCTCCCGTCCTACACCCAGGAAAATGTCCATATGCTGAAAAATAATGTATTGCCCATAATAAAATTGACTTTATTGTAAACTTGTTCTTCCCGAACCGGTCATATGTTATGGACCCTTTCCACAATTCATTCAACTCTTCAATTAATGGTTGTAAATACACATCAATGTCATGCCCCGGACCCTACAATATCGTCACCGCAGTAGAGTTTAACCACCAAGTTTGGGATGGATTGGTGTGGTTCCTCTACGCCTAGGACACCAGAATATTATGTTAAAACTTTTTTCGGGAATCAAAAGTTTTAATATAATAAATTCCTTGTGCATGGATAAATGAGGTGGAAGATTGTATGGAACAATCATAACAGGCCAACAACTATATGATATGGTCATAAGCCCAAAGGGGTTGAATCCATCTGTTGCAAGTCCCAACCGAACATTACATGGATTCACAACAAAATTACTAAACTTTCTATCTACAGACTTCCACATAGAAGAATTCACAAGATGACACATGTACGAATCATTTTTAGCCCCCTTTAAATGCCACAACATATTCTCTACAATCCATGATACACTATAAAGCCTTTGTAACCTTACGGCATGCATGTATCACCTCATAGTTCATACCCAATGACTTGATCAATCTCTTCGTATTACAGGTACTATCCAGAAAAGAGTTCTCGCTTGGCAAAATATTCTTGAGAAGTTGCAACAAACTCTCAAAGATATTATCTGACCATTAATATCTAGCCTTCATGCTCATCAACTCAACTGTCACTGACAACTTTATATGCTCATGTTTACATGATGGATATAAGGGTTGTACCACATCCTCCCTTAATTTATTGTACTAAGAATCTCATCTTGAGGTCGACTACCATGTTCTTCATTGACCTCGTTTATACATGCATCTAAGTCATCGAGTTGAACACGACCAAAAGTATCATTAACCAAATCAACCATTCTGGGCAACAACTCTTCATTACAATTAGTGGCAGATGTACTAGGAGTCTCAGCTTGACACACATATTGGGAAGTCGTTCTCCATGAAAAACCAAGTCGTGTTTTCTGATCTATACCATTCATAATCAAATACTCAGAAATTGTACTTAGTATTTTCTTCCCACGCACAAGGACAATTGTACCAATCAACACCTCCCGAATTTCTTTTCGTAAAAATAACAAACGATTCAACGCCTTTAATGTATTCATCTCTCAACATAAGTCATTGCTTGATCAATGAAGAACTGAAATTGTTTGTTTAATAATTTTGTAATCCTAACTCTGATAAGGGTGAATGACCATTATTTTGAAACTAACATCTAGTACTCACATTTGATCATCTCATATCTAAAATGGACCAAAATTAGGCCACAAGGTAGGTCATTATAACTCATTATTCCAAGGTTAACCATGTAACAACCCTAGTTTTAATGATAGTTACATACGTCAGTACCTATAATATGCCTCATAGGGAAAGTAGCGAATAATTAGAAAGACTATAAAGAGATATCCTCATTCACAGTATGAGTAAGACAGCTGAATTTCGAAGACAAAATTCTCTTTAAGGAGAGTATATTGTAACACCCTGTACTTTCAGTACTCGGGTGTTACCATAAATACTTAGCTTTTTGAGTCATTCATCCACGAATCAAACTAAATGACTGTCTAGCTATAAAATCAATATTTAGATTTCCACATAGACAATTTTTGGACACATGTACCAGTGTAAAGTGATTTTGAACAATTTATGTGTTGAGCCTCATAATCTGACCATTAAGATTAAAAATAAATCATTGGATTGGAGATCGATCACCAGATTAGACCTCACGTCATATGATAAATGATCTGCCCATTAAAACCAGTTATTAGATTCATCTATATGCTTTAAAGACTCCTAGACCGTGATGATCGGTTTTGAACAATTTAACCATTCAAACTTACGATCATTCATTCAATCCGGTACTAAATAGGGCTACAAACCCTTATGATCGTTGACGATTAGATCAAATGCAGTCTGGCTATCAGATCGACAAAATCTACAATTAGATGACCGGAATCTAAATGCATGGCCCGCCTGAACACTGGATCTATTGGGCAATTGGACTGGTGTCCTATCAGGAGCGGTAGAGCGGTGTGGTCGAAGTAGATCAGATCACACATCAATATGGACCAGGAAGCATCCTGATCATCCGAACAATCTCCAAAAACATTGAAGTCCAAAATAGAGTCAATCTTACCACTGGATTATTTGAACTAACAAAATAAGATAAAAATTGTTTGATATGGCCCACCTAAGCTTGAATTTGTCCCCGCTTAAGTCTAACACCTTAAAATGATTTATTAAAATAGATAGAGGGGGTGGATTTCATCGTACATCTCTAATGGGCCCCACACAAGGGTTGCACGTGTAGAATTTATGCGTGCTTCCACAAGGTACTGAACTATCAGCCCAGGTCAAAGGGCATTGACCCGGTAAAAATGTAAAAAAGAGAGTTTTATCTCCCTGTTTCTCGCCCGGATCCGATTTAAATGGACAACATCTGTTTCGGCTCACTGTGGCCCACCATCTGAGATCGGATCAATGATCTGAACCGTCCATCTGGAGAAGCCCTCAAAATAGACCAAACCCTAACTCCTTCCACACGTTTCCAAGCTTTCACGTGTGCACAGTTTTGAGCACAAGCAACTAGGTTTTGAACGTACATTGGACGTTTAATCCAAATCGGGCTACTATTCCAGCCCGTACCAGAGATCTAGACCATTAATTGTGTCAAGCACGCAATTCTAACCTAGAGCATGAGATCCACGCGAAGTTACGCGCACAGCAGCGGACACAAGAGGAGGATGTGCTCGATTCGTTTTCAAAAGCAGAAACATCACTTTCCACTTAGCTGACAAACCCGAAGACGCTATCTCCACCCTCCATTTAGAATAATCCTAACTGTGGATTCAAATTTAGAACTATTTTAGGGTTTTTGCAGCAAGCTAGGGCGGAAGGAATCTTATCTATTTTGGTGTTAGCACTATCCCAGCCGTTCCTTAGCTTCTACGAACTCCCATGGAGCATCTAGAACGTCAAATTTAGGGCTTCTTAGAGCCCTTTTAGAGATGGTTAGAATATCTCGCAGCCACACGAGATGCCGCATGAGATACCACCCGAGATTCAAAATCTCACAAACCACTGGGATTTCATCATCGCCTTCTAAAATATGGGTCCCACAGTGTCCAGTGGCCCAATCCGAATCGTCCATGTGCATTAGATCACAAGTTTACCATTGAACAGAGATCCACCATTGGTGGCTGGATCGTCTCCCCGTTAATCCGAAAGACCCACCTCCTCTAAATGGACCCCACCTTCAGATCTGAGTCGTCCATCGGGTGTCTCATAGCCGCAAATGTTCATTCCAATGGCTGGATCTCAGCCATGCAAACAATTTCTAAAGAGATCAATAGCAATCTCTCTTGTTAATTGAGATAAGTGGATGAAGCCCGCAACTAATTGGCTGATTAAGAGCTGATCCTTCTGAACTTCCTCAAGGCTATAAATAACCTCTTTCTTTTTAGGGCAACCCATACGAAAAATAGAAAATTGGAAAGGGAGGGGTGTGCGTCGTCTTCTCTACCGCATTGAATTACAGGGGCTAGTCCAACTCGCTGCCCGAGATGCGAGATCGTGCCAGTTTAGCTCTAGGTTGCCTTTTAGGGCGACCTTTTCCAGAAAAGGAAACCCTGAAAGAAAAGAGAAGCAGAAAGAAGAAGATTAGATAGAGAGAGCTCGTTGGTGCTGCACTGAGTCAAGACAACTCGGTCCAAGTCCAGGCCGTTTCCAGACCCGTTCAGGTTGAGAAAAGAGAGAGAGAGAGAGAGAGAGAGAGAGAGAGAGAGACAGAGAGACAGAGACAGAGAGAGAGAGAGTAGAAGAAGGAAGAATAAATGAAAAGGGAGGAAGAAGAAGAGGAGATGGGGCACGGTCCAGCAGAGTCTGCAGAGTTCAGGTTGCTTCTGAGTCTGGAGATCCGACCAGGTGGAGCGACTCAATGAGTCACTTTGGTTCGCATGACTGGATCCCAATCTCCTAAGAAAGAAGAGAGAAGAAGAAGAGAAGGAAAGGGAAAATTAAGAAGGGAATTATAGTGTTGCTGCTGTAAATGTGTAATGTCGAGTGCTCAACTCGCTGCCTATCAAGTGGATTGACTCATTGAGTCAGTCTGTCTTGCAGCAATGGTTCATAACCAGCTTTTGATGAACACCTCAAGAAAAAGATGGAAGAAAAGAAGGAATGAGGAAGGAGAGGTGTATCCTTTTATTATTTTATTTAGAATAATATTTATCATTTATTATTATGAAATCTTATTGAATTATTGTTATTACCTATTATTTTTATCCTTAATTCTGATATTTTTAGTTAGATTATTGGTATTTTAATTTTAAATTCTTAAATCATTAATACTATTAATTTGTATATGTTGTTGTGCAAACTAATTTCAAATCCTTAAATTCTAAACAATACACCAAAACCCTAAATCCATCAATTGAAATACCTAATTTTAACCCTGACCGTACAAACTGGGTAATGTTGTAATCTAACACACTAATTGTGTTTATCATGTTAGATGCCGATCTTTAAGTACGAACATCCAATTCTAGCAACACTGAGAGATAATCTAGCCCTAAGGTGAGGATTACCTTCAAGGTTTTCTACATCATGATAATTAGCGTTGTTTACTTATATTCATTCATTTATCTTATTGATTTCTTAATACAGTATTATATGGAAATGATGATAAATGTTAGTTCTAATGAGTAATTCTTTATAAATATTTGATGACTGGATTAAATTTAATGATTGAACATGTTATAGATCGCAAATATCCCAATTCTGGTTTTAAAAGTACATTTTGTATAACATTATACATGTCATGTTTTACTACTTGTGATGACTTGATGATGTTTATGGAGGTCCTAGAACTAGTGGCCAATATGTCTAATAGATTAAATATAATTTTGTCATGGACTTACCATCTAATGGATCGTTGTGCCTTTGTGGCTTTTGGGGTCAATTCCTTTCACCATATCCTATAATGGACTATTTGACATATGTGGCTTCGATCGATTAGGTGCCCTATGTGTCTTCGATTGTATATTTGCCCTTTATGGCTTGATAGAATATTTTCCCTATGTGGTGTGATGGGTTATTTTTGTATAATATCGGGATGGTAAGTTCCACTCGTCATACCGCGATTGGCCACTAGTAGAGGGGGTTACTATTAAACATCGTAGTGTTGGAGTCTCATGAGCCAGAGATGGTGGTATGGGACACTATGCCAATCTGTTGGCCTATGCTGGATGATGAGCTGTCGACCTTTGAGCTTTATTATATGGTTGTTTGTGATAAAAGACACGATTTGGGGAAGGAAAATATATTTCTTTTGAGCCGTGTACAATCCATATTTATGCTAGAATGGAAGAAAAGTAAAAATAGAAAACAATGAAGAAGAAGAATCTACAGAGATATAGATGGGCTGGAATGGATGCGCTCCTATCACGAAGAATCTGCAGATGAGCTGGAATGGATGCTCTCCTATCACGAGTCCGACAGGTTCGGTGTCGGATTCGGACTAGTTCCTTCAACACTCCCCCTCAAGCTAGGTCTAAAGATATTCGAAATGCCAAGCTTAGAAGTGATTGCGTCACGCCGGTCACGTGAAAGAGGTTTAATGAAAATATCTACCAGTTGGTCCCCAGTGCGAACATGTGGAGTTATAATTTCATGGGACTTAATTTTCTCTCGAATAAAATGGCAATCCACCTCAATATGCTTTGCGCGCTCATGAAAGACCGGATTGTTAGAAATGTGAATGGCAACCTGATTATCACACATCATCTGCATAGGTATAGATGGAGAGAAGCCAAGCTTGGTCAAAAATATCTTTAGCCAAAACAACTCACAAGTTGTATGGGACATAGCCCTGTATTCAGCCTCAGCACTGGATCGAGCAACAATTGGTTGCTTCTTACTTTTCCAAGTAACCAAATTTTCCCCCACAAATGAGCAGTAACTAGTTGTAGATTTTCAGTCATCTTTGGCTCCGGCCCAGTATGCATAAAAAAAAAAGTGAAAATAAACAAGTGTCCATGTTTGGAATAAAGAAGGCCCTTACCAGGAGAACCTTTGAGATAACGGAGAACACGATAGGTAGCATCCAAATGGTCAGCCCATGGTGAGTGCATAAACTGACTGAGCACACTCACAGCATGAGAGATATCGGCTCTTATAATAGTTAAGTAAATAAGTCGGCCAATAAGTCGCTGATACGGACTAGGATCAAAGAGAGACTCACCAAGGAGAGAGGTGAGTTGATGATTAACCTCAAGAGGAGTAGCAACAAGTTTACAGCCTAGCATACTGTCTCATTGAGTAAGTCCAGTACATATTTCCTCCGACATAAGGAAATACCATAACGAGAACGAGCAATCTCAATACCGAGAAAGTAATGCAAGGAGCCCAAATCTTTTACCTCAGGTGCAAGCAAGATGTGATTTAATGCTGGATATAGTAGTAGAATTATCACCCATAACAATGATGTCATCAACGTAGACCAAGACCATTATGAGCCCATTGGCAGTGCGCTTCTAAAAAATGGAATAATCGGAGCTACACTGGTGAAAGTGTGTAGCCTGCATAGTATGAGTGAATTTGTCGAACTACGCCTGTGGTGACTGCTTAAGGCCATAGATGGACTTATGAAGGCGACAATCTTTATGTTCCTCCCCCTTACGACGAAACCCAAGATGTAAGGACATATACACTTCTTCATGAAGGTCACCATATAAAAAAGCATTCTTGACATCAAGTTGACACAGTGGCCAATCCAAATTTGCAGCCATAGATAAGAGAACACGAATAGAATTCATTTTTGCAATTGGGGCAAAATTTTATGTGCAGTCGATGCCATAAGTCTGGGTAAAGCCTTTTACAATAAGGCATGCTTTGTATCAATCAATGGTACCATCAGGTTTATTCTTGACAGTGTAAACCCACTTACAACCCACGACATGTTTACCGACCGGTAAATCAACAAGCTCTCAAGTTTGATTTTTTTGTAACGCATTCATCTCCTCAAGTATAGCATGCTTCCAGTAAGGGAGTGCCAATGCCACATCCACTCATGTAGAATAGATACAGAATCAACATTGGCAATAAAAGTTCTGTAGGATGGAGATAATGACTGATAAGAAACGAAATGCTGAATAGAATGAAACGTGCAAGGACTAATACTTTTTTCCTGGAGAAGCAGAAAGAGACGAGTCAGGAGCAGATCTCGAAGCGCCCGATGATGGTGGAGGCAGAGATATGTTGGCTCACCCTTTTCTATGCTACAAGATAGATGAGGCTTGAGTGCAGACATAGTCCTGTAAATGGAGAGGTCGAGTGTTGGGACAAGTGGAGCGGCGTGGAGGTGGAGGTGGAGGTGGAGGTGGAGGCTTGTAAAGTGATGACCGAGAGAATGGCACAGATGAGGAAGGTACTACCAGAGATGGAGGAGACGATAGTGATGGTGGAGGAGGTGAGGTAGAGGACGGTGAGTTTAGCAAAGGGATAGGAGTAACATGTGGGGATAAGAGAGGAGATGAAGTCTTTGGAGAAAAAAAACTGAGAGACTCAAAAAATGTCGCATCTAGAGTGACATAATGACGACCAGTATGAGGATCTATAAATTTATAACCTTTTTGGGTAGGTGAATACCCAACAAACATGCAAGAGATGGATCTATCTAATAACTTTGTTCGCAAGGGAGAGAAGTCATGCACATAAGTAGTGCAGCCGAAAACTCGAAGAGGAATATCAGTGACATGGTAAACTTTCTTAAATAAAGAAATCGGAGTCTGAAAGTTCAAAACAGAATGAGGCAGTCGATTGGCCAAGCAGCATGCGGTGAGAATTGCACCTCCCTAATAACATTTGGGAACATGTATCTCAGTGAGGAGGCAACGAGTGATATTCAATAATTGTTGATTTTTTCTTTCTGCCATCCCATTTTGTTGAGGAGTGAAAGCATAAGTGGTGTTTAACTCGATGTCGTGCTGACGAAGGTACGAAAGAAAAACAGTGGAAAGGTATTCACCACCATTATCACAATGAAGGACCTAGACTTTTGCATCAAACTAATTAATCAACCAAACATAAAAAGATTTAAAAGTTTCAAACACTTCACTTTTATTTTTAAGAAGATAGATCCATGTCACCTTGGTAGTGCAATCTATAAAAGACACAAAATTCCAAAATCTCATGGAGGAGGGAATAGGAGCAGGTCCCCAAACATCAGATTGAATGACAGAAAATATAGAACTAGAGTCTTTATTCAAGACTAAAGGAAATGAAACGTGTTTCTGCTTGGATAAAGCACCAGTACCACACTGAAAGGTCTTAACATCTTTGTGAGAAACTAAAGTAGGAAATAAATTACTTAAAATGGAAAAGGAGGGATGACCATATCGACAGTGTCATCGATAAAAATCCTCCTGAGTGACTGAAAGAAGGTGGGTTGTAGTTCTAGGCTAAACATATGTATCGAATCAGTAAAGACCCTGCCAATCATCTTTTGCGTCTTGAGATCCTGAAACATACAGTGAGATGGAAGAAAAATGGCAGCACAGTTAAATTGTTTAGTGAGTGCACTAATAGAAAGCAAGTTGGAGTCAAGACCCAGGACAAGAAGGGTCTTGTCGAGGGAGACAGTAGAGATTAGAGGAACAGTTCCTGACCCCACAATGGGAGTAAGGTTTTCGTTGGCTAACTTTACTGATCCAAAAGTAGAACTGGGATGAAAAGATGAAAAAAGGTGAGACATACCAATCATATGATCTGTGGCCCCGATTTCTATGACCGAGGTTGGGAAAAGGAGGAGGCAGGAGTGGATGTACCTGGCATTGGGGAACTGGAAGTAGCCATGGATTTTAAGACTGAGAGGCCAGCCTTCTGGGAGATCATGTTCTCATATTCTTCTTAAAAAATCCGGACCATAGTAGTGGAGGAAGCAAACGGTGTCTCTTCAGATTCAATAGCAAACAAATTGGCCCATCAGCCACCTGACGAATGACCACATCTACGAGTGAAGCCTCCCCGCATGGGAGGTCTGCCATGTTTGATCCAGCAATTGTCAACCATATGGTTGGTATGTTTGCAATGAGTGCAAAAAAGAGAACCACGACCATGGCCTCGAGTTCCACGGCCACGGCCCCGATCATCAGAAAAAGGAGCATCAGCATGTAAGGCAAACTGCGTGATCGAGGCATGTGGAATCATAAACTGCTTTCATTTTTCTTCTCTTGCAAGCTGAGCATAAACCTAATTCAAGGTCATCGTATCAGCGTTGCGGATGATTTGTTGTCGGAGTATCTTGTTCTCATTATTAAGGTCATCTAAAAACTTGAAGATCAGGCGTCACTCCTGACGTTTCTTGATAAGAATCACATCTCAAGAACAGTATGTATCTTCCTTATCATGATAAGCAAGCTCCTCCCATAAACTCTGAAGTTTAGCATAATATTCTATGAGGCTTTTGTCATTCTGTTGGAGAGAGACAATCTCCTTCTCTAATTCAAAGATGTGTGACATGTTGTCCGCATCATTATAGAGTTCGTGGATCGTGTCTCATATTTCTTTCGCCGCCTTTAAGAAAAGAAGGTCATTCCGGACATTATCGGCCATAGAGTTCCATAACCATGACATGACAATCATTTCATCAAATTCCCACTCTACTTTCTTGAAGTCTCCAACGGCTGGACAAGAAAGGGTCTCAGTGATGTGGTCAAGTTTCCGTTTGCCGCCAATAAAGATGCGGACAGCCTATTACCACTGGAGAAAATTGGGCCCTGTAAGAGGAGATGATAAAAGAAGGTCATTCCAGACATTATCGGCCATAGATTTCCATAACCATGA
This sequence comes from Magnolia changhungtana, assembly GCA_030180095.1. Lineage (NCBI taxonomy): Eukaryota > Viridiplantae > Streptophyta > Magnoliopsida > Magnoliales > Magnoliaceae > Magnolia > Magnolia changhungtana. Next base: position 3,140,816 of record JASAUF010000096.1, read on the forward strand.
CATGACAATCATTTCATCAAATTCCCACTCTACTTTCTTGGAGTCTCCAACGGCTGGACAAGAAAGGGTCTCAGTGATGTGGTCAAGTTTCCGTTTGCCGCCAATAAAGATGCGGACAGCCTATTACCACTGGAGAAAATTGGGCCCTGTAAGAAGAGATGATGTGATCTTCAGACCTAGAATTTCAGACTGTCTGAAATCCTCATCATGAGAGCATGAAATATCGTCAAGGTCCTTTGACAATGCCATGGAGAAATATCAAGGCTTAGGGGAATCAAACCTTTTTTTTCTTCTTTTTTTCTTTTTTTGGGAATACTAGACTGATATTTCTTTTTGAAATCTGGCCAATAACCGGTTCCCATTACAATCGTTCATTAAATGTCCACCAAGCAACCATTTTGGTAACGCCACGTGTACAGTCTCCAGCACATCAACCATCGCGGAGCCGAGTATCAAGTCTCCTGGGTCCTACCCTCTATACATGTTCCATAATCTTGCCAGGTTTGGCACATGTGCTGTGTGTACGTACGGGACTACCCAATCTTATATATATAAATATATATATATATAACATGTGGGACTACCTAACCAAAAAAAACTTGAACTGTTATCTTCTTAAAGGTAAGAGAGAGAGAGACGTGTGGGACTACCCAACCCAAAAAAAAATACAAAAACAAAAAAATATATATAAAAAATTAACTGACTCTTATCTTCTCAAAGGTGAGAGAGAGAGAGAGAGAGAGAGAAAGAGAGACGTGTGGGACTACCTAACCTTATAATAAAATAAAATAAAATAAAAAACTCGACTCTTATCTTCTCAAAGGTAAGAGAGAGAGAGAGAGATGGTTGCTGCTATTGTGTTGCTGCGATTTCAAGGATTGGATATTCATGGCAGAATTCAAATCTATTTCTCATCTTCCCATCTTCTTCTTCTTCGAATCTTTCTCAATTCCGTACGAAGATGCCAGCAGCCTCTGTCGAGAAGAAGATCTCCCCAGAGATGGTGGTGTTGCGCCTGATAGAGAAGAAGGTGGTAGTGATGCAGCGGCTGACAGAGATGGTGGTGCTCGCCGGCGGAACTCACATCTCCCTAGAAACAACCCGCATTAATACCATGATAAAAGACACGATTTGGCGAAGGAAAGTATATGTCTTTTGAGCCACATACAATCCATATTTATGCTAGAATGGAGGAAAAGTAAAAATAGAAAACAATGAAGAAGAAGAATCTACAGAGATATAGATGGGCTGGAATGGATGCTCTCTTATCATGAAGAATCTACAGATGAGCTGGAATGGATGCGCTCCAATCACGAGTCTGACGGGTTCGATGTCAGATTCGGACTCGTTCCTTCAATAGTTTGAAATTGGAATAATAACGGTTGTGCTAATCATGCATTTTCATGGCATTAGACCGTACCAGGTGGTCTATGTAAGACACGGAGTTTCTTGGATCATTATGGGATGTACCATATAGTATTTTACCGAGTGATCCTAAGTTAATATTACGTGCATTCTTACCACTATGGGTTGTCCTTTTCACATGGATTTTTCCGGGTGCCTGGTCCTCCATAGGGCATACCTTTGAGTACTTTCCAGAAGACTAGTTCACATTAGGTGTCTTCGTTGTATGATCTTTTTTGGGTGGCTAGTTCTCCTTAGGGCGTACCATTGAGTACTTTTTCGGGTAGCTAGTTCTCATTAAGTGACCTTTTTTCCCAGCTGGATGTGCATCCCCAGGTCTGTGAGCATATGCATGCATCCATGCATTTAAACAAGAATATATTTGTGGAATTTATTCAATGTATACGTATCTGATGAACTTGTCTCATTATATTGATGATTATTCTGAAATGTTCATTATAGACTGTTCCTGATAAACTATACTTAATTATCTTGATGTCTCGATAAATCTTGGAGGTTATATGGTACCTAACTACGATAGTCATTGACACTATCAAACTATATTCAGTGTGCAGGAGACATAGATGATATGTATGCTGGTGTTCATGTGGAAAAGGAGGAGCCAGATGATCTTGTGACTCACTATTGTTAGAGCTGCGCATCAGTCTTGATAGGATCGGATTAGGTATAATTCGGTCAGATCTAAATTTTCAATGGTTAGACCCGTACCCGATCCGATCCAAGATCGGATTCGGGTCACCTGATTCGGACAGACCCGATACCTGATTGACCTTACCCGAACAGAGTCCGCCTCGGTCAGGAAAACTGAGCCGGATCGGATTAAGTATGATTCGAACAGTATAAATTAAATTAAATTGTTTCGTATGTTGTGGTCTAAGTTAACATTTAATATATCTCTTTTTTGTGTTCAACGACTAAAATAATATTTCAAAATGGATAAACGGCTTAGATGAAATATATACATCAAGGTGGGCCCCACATGGCTGAAAGAACTTTCAATCTCCGTGTGTAGGTTTTTATTTAACTTATAAAATTACTTGCTCGTCACGTTACTTGCTTTTCACGCAACCACGGCTGGGTGAATTCAAATGGTGTATCCACGTTAACGTGGTCTATAGATCTGACGATGGGGTAGGTGCTATATCCAAACCGTTCATCCATTTGGCAAGCTCGTCTTAAGGCTTGAGACGAAAAACAAGACAGATCTAACTATCAAGTTGACCACACGAATGGTTTAATAGTTAAAATTATTCTTTGCTGCTATTTGTGGTGTGGTCCAGCCGATATTTGGATATTATTCATTTTTTGAATAATGCCCTATAATGATTTATAAAAATATATGAACGGTGTAGATATAATAAATACATCACTATGGGCCCATATAACTTTGATCTCCTTTGAACCCTTCGTACAACTCGGAGCTCGAGGATGCCAGGCGTCACGCGCCAGTACAGATGTAGCGTTGTACTAAAAACGGACGGGCTACTCCCTTGCCACCGGTCATCAGTGCTATGTGGACCCACCATAATGTATGTGTTTCATCCATGCCCTCCATCTATTTTATAGATCATTTCATGTTATTAGAAAAAAAATGATGTATATCGAAATCTCAAGTGGACCACATTATAGGAAACAATGTTGAATGAACGTTGACCATTAAAAACGTTTTGGAGGTTATAAAAGTTTTTGATGAAGCTGATTTTATTGTTTCCCTTCATCTGGGTTCTTATGACCTAATCAACATATTAGATGTCAAATAAACAGTACAGTGGGCCTTAGGAGGATTATAATGGTGGATATCCAATCATTATTATTTTCCTATGGTGTGGTCTACCTGAGATTTATATCCTTATCATTTTTTTATATAGAGCCATAAAATGATCTATAAAATGGATGAAAATAATGGATGAAACACATACATCATAGTGGGGTCCACACCATGATGTATACGGGTGCTCTATAAAATGGATGAACGGAACGGAATGAATGCAATCTTACTTCTCAGCCCAGGTAGCTTCTTGGAGAAGCTTTGAAATTTCGAAGTACGTACCCGTAGCTGGCACTAGCTATATATAGCTGTTGTAGGCACGTGTCCGGCGAAGACAGCACTGACGCTCCTGCGAAAGCCTTCCACACAAAGTTACTGCACTGGGATTATAGACGGGGCCCAAAGTGATGCTTTTGAGAAATCCACACTGTCCATACGTTTTTAGAGCTCATTTTAGAACGGGCGAACAAAAATGAGATTGATCCAGATCTCAAGTGGGCCACACTATAAGAAACAGTGGATATTTAGTGACTACCGTTCGAAACATTTGTATGGCCACAAAGTTTCATCTCAGGATAATTTTTTGGTGTTTTCACTTCATACCATTGATAATGACATTATAAACGGCTTGGATGGCATATAAACATCAAGGTGGAGCTCAAGAAGATTTTAACGGTAGTAAACCCTTTATCCAGATTTCCCTCCTGTATGACCTCTTTGAGTTTTATATCCACATGATTTTTATTCTATCATCCTAAATTGATATGGAACAATGGATGGACGGAGTGGATTTCTCAAAAACATCACAGTGGGCCCCACCTAGCATCCCAGCGTACGAACTTCCCGCGAAAGGCTTTCATAGGAAATCCGCATCCGGTTCAAAGGAGATCAAAGCTACTGGGCCTACACTGATGTATTTATTATATCTACACCGTTAATCTAATTTTAGAGATAATTTTATAGCATTATTCAAAAAAACGATTGGAATTTCGTGGAAGACATGGGATTGGGAAGGAGTACCCGTCTTCTTAGGAAACCAAATCTACACCATCATCATGGCCCTGAGGAATGGATGAGGACAACACCTACTTTCCACCGTTTCCTCCTCACTTCCCATCTCTCTCTCTCTCTCTCTCTCTCTCTCTCTCTCTCTCTCTCTCTCTCTCTCTCTCTCTCTCTATATATATATATATATATATATATATATATCAAGGGAGAGTTTTGGGGGGAAAACGGGTAGGATAAAAAAAGGTTTTACTTTTTGGGTGAACAAAATGGTATTTATAGGTATACCCCTCCAAGTCGGGTCTGTTCGGGTCGATTCGGACCCATTCGGTCTGGGTATTCGGACCGGATCTATTCGGGTACAGTGATCTCCGAACCTGACTCGAAATTAAATCGGATCTGGCCGATCAGAATCGATCAGACCCGATCAAACCGTCGGTTCTGTTCGGAACGGTACCGAGTCGGGTCAGGTCGGGTCGGATCCACCGGATCGGGCCCAAGTTGCTCAACTCTAACTATTGTTGATTCATTTGTATTTATTTTGTACCATCATATATCTTAAAAACTTAAGACATTAGTTTGTATAAGTTTTCAGGTAGTCACTCGAATATTTGGTAATGTATAATAGGACTCCTTCTTATACTTGATTTGTTTCTATTCCGCTAAATTGCTAACTCTGATAAAGAAAAAAAAAATGTACGTGAAATTTGGATTATCTTTAAAAGTTAACACTCAGAGTTTTCGGAAAATGAGTAGTGTACTCGGGTTTCGGGAACTGGGGTGTTACAAAGCAAGTTATCCAAATTTGGACATATTGGTATACCTGATCTTAGGTCTACTTTGGGACCATCATCAAAGTTATTCGTGAGCCCCACCGAAATGGATGGCTTGGATAGAACATGTGCATCGTGATAAGCTACACCAATGGGTCCCAAATCACAAAAGGGTGTTGTCAAATTGGATGGACAGCATGAATATACAATACAAGCATCAAGGTAGATTTATCCTATGGATGGATCGTTGGATCATCAAGGACCTCATTCATCAAGTGGGTCATCCATCAGTGGGTCCCTCTACATCATAATTATCATGTCTAGAGGATAAAACTAAATTTCAAAAGAGACAAGGGAAAGGTACTCATCTAGAGATGGTTTGGTTTAGTTGGATCTACCTCTTGATGGCTTGGATCTTGTGATGAAGGGTCCACCTCTCTCTCTCACAAAACAGTTTTGATATGAGCGAGGGAGGGAAAAAGGAAATCGAGAGGGAGATAAAAATCGATACCAAAGATCAAGTTGTCATCGTACTGTGCAAACTCAGTTGGGCCCACCTTGAATGTATGTCGTCTCTGGCTGGGAACGTGCATGAGCTATGAGTGGCCACCATGATGTATGGGTCATATCCACACCGTCAATCCAATTTTTTTTGTATCATTTTAGGATATGAGTCTAAAAATGAGGTGTATCCAAGGCTCAAGTAGACTACACAATCGGGATTAAGGCTCAAGTGGACTACACAATCAGGTTTAAACTCTTACCAAGTTATGTGGGTCCCACCATGAGGTATGTGTTATATCCAAACCTCATGTCCATTTGGAGAGCTCGTCGTAATGCTCGTCCAAAAAATTAAGACAAATACAAAGATCTATTGGACCACACTATAAAAAGCAATGGGGGATTGAACGTATACCATTGAAAGCCTTTCAGGGGTCACAGAAGTTTTGCATCAATATGATATTTGTTTTTCCTCTTCATCGGTCTGTGTGACCTTATGAATGGATTAGATGGAAAATAAATGTTACCTTGGACCCTACAAATGTTTTAACGGTGAGAATTATTCTACCGTTGAAAACGTTAGCGCGGGCACTCTTCACAAATTTTTTTCTTTTGATCTTTGCACATGCCATACCCCTTACATAATGCATGTGAAAGATAAGGATCGTCCTGCTCGAGAGATTTTTGGGGTATGGGGTGGGCCCATTAGACCAATGTTTGGTGATATTGAGAAATGGACACTCGTATCAATTTGATAGCATGAGGGATCGAATAGAAATTCTTTTTTAGTATGTTTTTTAAATTTAAATGTTGTGAAACTTGGAGTTGACTTTCATGTACCCCAACCTACGTAAGTGAAATCTTTATGGGGCAACCACAATGACGAATTCACTTTGAGCATCAGTTTTGATGGCTAATGTTAGGACATGACTTCAAAAATGTGCAGACATACAACTCAAGTGACCCATATGACAAGATAGAGTGGGGATGGAATAAGATGAACTGAGAACACAAATATTATCATGATAAAAAAAACTTTCAGAGCCTCGCGAATGTTTCAAAGGTATGCCTTAAATCCCTACTATTTATCTGGCGTGCTACAATTGAGTTTTGGATATGCCACTTATCCTAACATGAGAGATGACGAAATTGATGGGCAGAGTAGATGTTACACAGACATTACAGTGGACCCCACATAAATTGATGGGCAATTGGCTTCGATGAAATTTTCAGGACCATTCATCAAATTGTACAAAAGAGAAGATAGTTTCCATTCATAAGATTAATTCGCATGCAAGGTGATAAATTCCTTCGGTTGAAAACTTTTTGGGGTCCATAAAAGTGTTGGATTGAGCTGATAATAATTGTGCTTTCATTTCATCCAGATGTACACAATTTTATGAATCAGTTGGATGGTAAACATACATCACAGTGTGCCCTACGAATGTTTAAATGGTGAGTATGATTATCACCGTTGCTTCCTATGGTGTTGTCCACTTGAGCCTTGTATCTATTTAACTTTTAGTTTTATTTCATAAAATGCAATGGAAAAATGGATGGTAAGGAAAGTCAATCACCACTTTATTACGGTATATATGGTTCACTTGGTAATTGGATCTGCTTCATATTTTGGGATAATGTCCAATATTGATGTGAAAAAAACTAATGGACGGCCTAAATATGTAATACATATATCAAGGTGGCCCCACAACTCCACATTAAGGCATGCTTCACCCTGCGTGAGGGAGTCATGGCAGTGGAAGGTTAAGACGGTTTAAGACCTCTCTAATGCAGACAGTCTCTCTCAGATGACCATTATAAGACACTAAGGACCGTATCTAATGCAGACGGTCTCTGATTCTCTCAAATTACCACTATAAGAGCTAAAGACCGTCTCTAATGCAGACAGCTTTTTATTGTGTCAGATGATTGCCTATAAGACAGCTAAGGACTGTCTTTTATTCTAGATGGTCCATAGCCATCTTTTCTCCGCTGTTACCAACGGATTCTGAAAGTCTTAAATGATTAGGACTTTCAACAATTAGTAAGATGATTTTGCTTCATATTAAAGACCGTTAAGAGGTGATTAAAATAAACCAAAGGATTTTGCAGATGGTCCAAAACCGTCTCAAAATCATCTTCTTTTCCCTTTTTCCCGTGGTAAAGGTTTCAACAGCGGACATATTCGTTCCCGCTATTTCATTTTGTGTGGCTCACCTGAGTTTTCAATCTGCTTGATTTTTATTTTCTTGTCCCATTGTGATCTTTCAAAATAGATGAACGGTGTGGATCCACAAGCATGCAATCAGCTCCAATGCATGTGGTCGTAGGATCCACATGCCACCACTTAAATAGTTCTCAAAATCTGCACTAATGAAATTATCTCCAAACATCCCAATTCATGGGCACTTTTTACATAACATTACACGTATTTTTCTTTTACCATCCAAAAATAAGCCATCTCTTGGACAGCTAGTAGAATCAAGGAATGTAGTGACTTTTAAGCAATGGCCCATCTATTGCATGCTCCAGATCAAACGATAGGAAAGCATAATGAGGCTGGTCTATTGGTCCCATACTAAACAAAAATAAATATAGAAATTCTGGTTTATAAATCGTCGTCCGTTAATAATAGAAGCTCCTCCCTCATCACTATTTTTAAATAAATCATCTGTGAGAAAAAAAAAAAAAAAAAAGCACAGAAAAGAGACTTAAACGATAGCTGGGGACAAAATGACCATTTTATCTTTCAGGAAATTACCAGCTTGTTTGAAATGCTACGCTGTAATTCATCCGAACTGGCTAGTTTGAGCTTTTCTAGCATTAATTACCTGTCCCTAGAGATTTTGATGGGACGGAGGGTGTATGGTAGCGACTCCAACACCGCAAAACGGAGGCGGATTGGCTGGTGTACGTACCTCACACGAGCTTTGCTGCTATATTGACGTCAGCAAATTCCGTGGGTCTGATCATGAGTTATGTTTCATAACAAAACCGTCCATCCATTTGGCGAGCTCGTCCTAAGGTCTGAGACGAAAAATAAAAAAAATTTAACTATCAAGTGGACCACACTGCAAAAACAAGTGGGGATTGAACGTCTATCATTGAAACCCTTTTTAGTGTCATATAAGTTTTGGATCGATATGAAATTTCTTTTTTCTATTCATTCAGTTATTTGTGACCTTATGAACAGATTGGATGTAAAATAAACATTTTGGTGGGCCCTACAAATTTTTTAATGATGAAAATCATTATTTCTATCACTATTATGATCTTTGGATGTTACTCTTTTTTAGATAATGCTCTAAAATGATCTCTAAAAATATATGAACCGTGTAGATATAATAAATACATCACTATGGGCCATGTAACTTTGATCTCCTTTGAACCATTCGTACAACTCAGAGTTCGAGGAGCGTCAGTGCTCTTTGCACGACACGTACCTACAGCAACTATATAGCTGCTGTGAGGTACACCAGCCAATCCGCTGCCATGGAAAACAGGTAGACTTTATAGACCCCACCATAATGTGCATTTTATCCACGCGATCCATTTATTTTTTTAGATCATTCCAGGGCATAAGCCAAAAAATGATGCATCTCCAAAGCTAAGAAAGACCACACCACAAGAGGAAAATTTCAATGGTTATCTTTCAATTCCCCTTATTTTTTTAGTATGGTCTACTTAAGCTTTGAATTTGTCTCATTTTTTGGGCCATGCCCTAAAATGAAATGAACTAACAAATGGACGGCATGGATATAACACATACATCATAATGGCCCCCATGGAGTTTTGGCTTGAAATCAAGTGTTATTTGTTGAAATAAGTCCAATTTTTTAAGTAGACCTCTCCTTCAAAGACAAAAGAAAACAATTACCACTTTGCCTTTAATTCACGTTTAACTACATTTCAAACAGACCCTCGGAGCATTTTTTTTGTTTTTCTTTTTTTTAACACACACACCGTCGTACACTCATGCCCTAGTGGGATTTCACCACCTATGTGTGAGACCCATGATCCCGAAATTTGGTTTGTACACTAGATAGCGGTTGACTATAGGTCCATTGGCCTCGAGAATGTTTTGACTTGATCATAATGTTGTTCTGTTATCAAGCCGCAAGTCGTATTTCAACCCGATGTCCGAATTTTAAGATATGAACTTAAAATTCAACAATTTGAGAAATGGCAATTATGTCCATATTTTATCTGGCGGAGCCCCACCATCAAGTTTTCAAAATCCGTTAGGTCCGAGAGCCTAACCGTTGTAACCGTAGTCGAGTTACGTAGTTAATGGCGAAAACGGCATGTCAATAGGACACCCAGATTGTAAGTTATGCATAGATATGTAGATTGCTGGATTTTCATTTAAGGTTAGGTTATTGCTAGAATTTCTGATGGAGTTGGTTAAGTTATTGCTGGATTTTCTTTCAAAACCCTATAGAAGACTAGCTTTGCTGATTTAAATTAGGGTTAGGTTATTGCTGGAATTTCTAATGAAGTTGGTTAAGTTATTGCTGGATTTTCTTTCAAAACCCTATAGAAGACTGGCTTTGCTGATTTAAATTCGTTAGGTTATTGTTGGATTTTCTTAAGATTATGGCTGGATTTTCTAAGTTAGTTTACTAGGTTATTAATGGTTGATTAGAGGAAAGTCATAAGTATTTCAAACGGATTCTCTCTTTGGCCCTTACAACGTCCGCCCGCTACCTGTTTGAAAAATTGTTTCAAAGAAATATTCATCATCCTTTTAATGTAGTTACTTCTTGAGAAAAAGCATGCTTGTAGCATGAAGTCTTATAGCAGAATAAATCCCAGATTGGAGTTAGATTCGCTAAGTCATGTACATATCATATGCATAATTCATAGTTGTTGTATCATTATATGCTTAAGAGTGAATGATTCATATCATGATATGGTGATCACAGTGGGTTGTGGTGTGACACACGATGTGTCTATGATGAGTATGTAAACCGTCTAGATACATGATGTATTACATGAGACCTTTATGAGAAACTTAAATGTATGAAGAGACCACATGAGGAATGTCGTCATATGCTTGCCTTGAAAACCATGACATATTGTGCTTGTATGTGGACTTATGCATATAGTGATTGTAAATGCGATGAAACATACTTTGTTATAACTTGAGTTGAACACCACACCAGAAATGTGTAAGTCGACAGGACATGATTAAAGGGTCCGTGGGTGAAAGTCCTTAAACCCCGACCGGTACCATTGGGAGTGAACAATGCTTAGACCGGGTGGAAGAACAGAGCGCTGAAATGCTGAAATACCAAAATAAGTAGTGACTCCCACCGACGTGTGTCGATTGGTTAAGAGGTTTGATCTGACCTGCTTATGGGCAAGCAAAGATAGGTTGTGTGTGACGAGCTCGTAAATTGTTCGCTATCGTTTTGTCAGGCGACTTATTACTTCTCGCTGTTAGGCAAATAGTGAGGTTTAACACAAGTGAGTTAGACTAGTTCGGCCCGTGAACTATGTAGTCTCATCTCTGTAGTTGACTACGGTGGAAAAGTCTACACAAGTGGGTAGTAATTATATGCGAGTCCCACCTCTGTTTTAGATCCTGGTGATCCAATTGAGAAATGCGGAAAGTTGTGAAAACGTTGAAAAGGTATGCATTGTATCTTTATTTTATTGTTATCGAGCCAGAAAGCCAATGCATTATAGGAGCATGATATGAAACATGCATTTTCACTGCACACACGCACTCACTAGGCTTAGTAGCTCAAGCTTTTCTTTCTTTTTTTTTACAGGTGAGAGTAGGGAGCTGCAGGAGTAGAGGCTACAGACTCCAGTTATCCTTTTTGTTTTGTACATATCAGTGTATATATTTTTTTGTAATACTCTGAATATGTACATCAGGTATAGTAAATATGACATGGTTTATGTTTTGGTTTTGCTTTGATGTGCTCAGTTGTACACAGTATTGTATGTTGAATATGATGAAAGTTTGAGAAATGATACATGTTTGTTGTCTTTACCTTCAGAAATTCTCCTTGTGGAGTCCCGCTTATGGGACTTAGTAGGTAATAATTGGAAGTCCCAAAATCGGAGTTCTACGAAGGCTGTCAACCAAAATTTGGTGTATAGTAATAATGGATTACCAACACTAGATTTAGGGTCGTGACAGAAAATGGTATTAGAGCATGATCTGGGAAATATCTGTATAAATCATTATGTATTTATTATATGTTGTTGTATTAGAGTTGTTAAGTTCATGCTTTGCAAAGTAGTAGAGTTATATGGTTATTTATTATGGTGTATAGTGTATAGGTTTACTTGTTCTTTTTAAGCTAATTTGGTGTTTTATCTATAGGATGCCGCCTAGAAAGAATCCTGTTCAGACTCCTCCAATGCAACCTAAGTCTAATTCAAAATCTACGTCAAAATCTATTCCAGATGCAGTCATACCTATTCCTGTAACATAACTTCAACAACTGTTGCAGACTATGTTAACCAGCTTCTCAAGGACATGCTCAGATCATGTGCCATAGATTTCTCTGGTAGTTGGGACAACCACTTGTCGTTAGCAGAATTTGCTTATAATAATAGTTTTCAGGCTACTATTGGCATGGCACCCTATGAGGCGTTATATGATAGACCTTGTAGATCCCCAAGTTGTTGGACTGAGATTGGTGAACAATGTCTTTTAGACCCTGAAGTTGTCCGGAAAACATCTGAAAAGATTGATCTTATTCGACAACGTATGCTTACAGCTCAAAGTTGGCAGAAGAGTTTTGCATATCGCTGGCATAGACCCTTAGAGTTTGTCGAGGGAGACAGTGTATATCTCCAAATTTCACCAGTGAAAGGTTTAGTACGATTTGGTGTTAAGAAAAAGTTAGCCTCGAGGTTTATAGGGCCCTTTGATATTGTTGAACCAATTGGTACTATAGCTTATCGTCTCGCTTTGCCACCCCAATTATCTGGAGTTCATAATATTTTTCACGTCTCGATGCTTCGTAAATGTAATCCGAAGATAATAGCACCTGTTATTGACTAGCAATCCTTAGCAGTTCGGGAAGATGCATCCTATATCGAGCAGTCAATTTGTATCGTGGATAGAAAAGAACAAGTTCTTCGTACTAAAGTCATTCCCTTAGTTAAAGTCTAATGGGGTTATCATTCTGTAAAAGAAGCAACCTAGGAACGAGAAGCAGAAATACGTAGTCGTTACCTTCATTTATTTGATTCCTAAGTACATATAAATATGATATGGTTATTGTTGTATTGTACTATTATAACCGGATATGTTTTGAAATTTCGAGGATGAAATTTTTTGAGGAGGGAAGAGTTGTAAGACCCGTGATCCCGAAATCTAGTTTGTACACTGGATAATCGTTGACTATAGGTCCATTGGCATCAAGAATATTTTGACTTGATCATAATGTTGTTCTGTTATCAAGCTGCAAGTCGTATTTCAACCCAATGTCCGAATTTTAAGATATGGACTTAAAATTAAACAATCTGAGAAATGACAATTATGTCCTTATTTTATATAGCGGAGTCCCACTATCGAGTTTTCAAAATCCGTTAGGTCCGAGAGCCTAACCGTTGTAACCGTAGTCGAGTTACGGAGTTAATGGCGAAAACGGCATGTCAATAGGACACACGGATTATAAGTTATGCATAAATATGTACATGTATATTTTAAGAAAATATACTCAAACGACCTTGATGTTTTTAAACTCCTTAGAATACGTTAGTTCCAACTACTTAAATAACATTGTTATATTGCTACTATACACTTATACTTTTCAAAATCATCACAAAACATCACATAACCCTTTAAAACCAATTTCAAGTCCACACATATGAAAACTCTCTTGCAACATTTTATTTTTCAGCACTCTTTCTTGTTGAGTGTGAAGTTGAGAAGAAGAAGAAGAAGAAAAGGAAAGAGAAGCTGAGGTTGAGAGCCAAACCTCTGATAATTACAGGTGAGTGCATAAATTAGGAGCACGTATATGTGTACGTTGAGGTTTCCTTCAAAACCCTATCGCTAGATTTTCATTAAGGGTTAGAAGAATGCTGGAATTTCTGTTTTAAGGTTAGATAATTCTTTGGATTTTCTGTTTTAGGGTTAGGTTTTAGTTGGATTTTCATTTAGGGTTAGAAGATTGCTAGAATTTCTGTTTTAAGGTTAGATAATTCTTTGAATTTTCTGTTTTAGGGTTAGGTTTTCATTGGCTTTTCATTTAGGGTTAGAAGATTGCTGAAATTTCTGTTTTAAGGTTAAATAATTGCTGAATTTTCTGTTAGGGTTAGGTTTTCGCTGGATTTGCATTTAGGGTTAGTAGATTGTTGTATTTTCATTTAGGGTTAGGTTATTGTTGGAATTTCTGATGATGTTGGTTAAGTTATTGCTGGATTTTCTTTCAAAACCCTATAGAAGACTAGCTTTGCTGATTTAAATTAGGGTTAGGTTATTGCTGGAATTTCTAATAGAGTTGGTTAAGTTATTGCTGAATTTTCTTTCAAAACCCTATAGAAGACTAGCTTTGCTGATTTAAATTCGTTAAGTTATTGCTGAATTTTCTTAAGGTTGTGGCTGAATTTTCTAAGTTAGTTTACTAGGTTATTAATAACTAATTAGATGAAAGTCATACGTATTTCAAACGGGTTCTCTCTTTGTCCCTTACAACGTCCGCCCACTACTTATTTGACAAATTGTTTCAAATAAAGTCTTATAACAGAATAAATCCCGGATTTGAGTTAGATTGGCTAAGTCATGTGCATATCATACGCATGATTCATAGTTGTTGTATCATTGTATGCTTGAGAGTGAATGATTCATATCATAATATGGTGATCATAGTGGGTTGTGGTGCGACACACGATGTGTCTATAATGAGTATGTAAACCGTCTAGATACATGATGTATTACATGAAACCCCTATGAGAAACTTAAATGTGGAACTTAAATGTATGAAGAGACCACATGAGGAAGGTCGTCTTATGCTTGCCTTGAAAACCATGACATATTGTGCTTGTATGTGAACTTATGCATATGGTGATTGTAAATGCGATGAAACATACTTTGTTATAACTTGAGTTAGACACCACACCGAAAATGTGTAAGTCGACAGGACATGATTAGAGGGTCCGTGGGTGAAAGTCCCTAAACCCTGACTGGTATCATTGGGAGCGACCAATGCTTAGACCGGGTGCAAGAACAAAGCGCTAGAATGCTGAAATACTAAAGTAGGCAGCGACTCCCACCGACGTGTGTCGATTGGTTAAGAGGTTTGACCTGACCTGCTTATGGATAAGGAAAGATAGGTTGTGTATGATGAGCTCGTAAATTGTCCGTTATCGTTTTGTTAGGTGACGTATTACTTCTCACTGTTAGGCAGATAGTGAAGTTTAACACAAGTGGGTTGGACTAATTCGGCCCGTGAACTATGTAGTCCCACCTCTGTAGTTGACCATGGTGGAAAAGTCTATACAAGTGGGTAGTAATCATATGCAAGTCTCACCTCTATTTTAGACCCTGGTGATCCAATTGGAAAGTTGTGGAAACGTTGAAAGAGTATGCATTGTATCTTTATTTTATTGTTATCGAGCCAGAAAGCCTATGCATTATAGGAGCATGACATAAAACATGCATTTTCACTGCACACACGCACTCACTGGGCTTAGTAGCTCAAGCTTTCCTTTCTATTTTTTTTTACAGGTAAGAGTAGGGAGCTGCAGGAGTAGAGGCTACAAACCCCAGTTGTCCTTTTTGTTTTGTACATATCAGTGTATATATTTTTTTGTAATACCTTGAATATGTACATCAAGTATAGTAAATATGACATGGTTTATGTTTTGGTTTTGCCTTGATGTGCTCAGTTGCACACAATAATATATGTTGAATATGAGGAAAGTTTAAGAAATGATACATGTTTGTTGTCTTTACCTTCAGAAATCCTCCTCGTGGAGCCCCGCTTATGGGACTTAATAGGTGATAGTTGGAAGTCCCAAAATCGGAGTCCTACGAAGGCTGTCAACCAAAATTTGGTATCTAGTAATAATGGATTACCAACACTAGATTTAGAGTCGTGACACATTGGTACACGAACCCCCCTGTCGAAACTCTAAGGGCAAGTGTATTTGGGGATATTAAGGTGGATGGAATTGGAAAATATTTAATAAATACATGTGTAAGGTACTATCGGTGAATCAAGACTATCCACATTTTCAAATGTCGTGTTTAGAATTAAAACGAGTATATCTACTCCCACTGACTTGAACTCGAATCATGGGATTGTAAATGTATAAATCATTTCTATATATTTTTTATGTTGCTATCGAGGTAGGCTCCGTTTGCATAATCTTATCCGTTCACCGCATAGTTCAGCTCAAGAGGGTCTTATGGGCCCTTACTTTGACTGGTTTAGATGATCAGGGACCTCACAGAGGGCCTTGGAAAGTTTCAATAGCAAGAGTTCATTTCCATCCGTGCAGCCACTTAAAACTCGGATCTGCCTCATTTTTCGGCCCATGGCCTAAAATGATCTGGAGAAACCGGTGTACGGCATGGATATATCATATACATCAAGGCAGGGTCACGAGTGGGACACCCACCCCACCTGGGCAACAGCGACGTGAGTGGGTCTTCCCAACCCACTGTCACCTGTAGTGTGGTCCACCTAATGGTTGGATTAGCTCGATTTTTGGGCCCAACAGTTAAAATAACCTAATTAAAGAGGTGGATGGTGTGGATCTAACAGCTAACTCATTATGGATCCCATAAGTAGAACCCTACTCTAAAATTCTAACATTCAATGCATGCATGTGAGTATCAGAAGAAAGTTTTCCAGTCCCCCTTGCACCTAACGGTGTGGCTCACCTGGGATGAAGATAGACTTCATTTTTAGCTTTTAAGGATAAAACAGAATGAAAAATCGGATGGACGGCTTGGATGAAGCATACACATCAAGTTGGGACCCACGAGTGGAGGCCCCACCCTTCCCCTACAACTCATGGAGTGGGGTTCAGAGAATCGAGGGATGGCAAAATCCCGCCCATAGCCAAAGTGTCTGGGCACCAAATCCAAAATGATTTCCATCCTCCATTTCAAACATGCCAACAGGATGAATTAAATGAGCTTATGAATACCATCCCATCTAATACCACCTAATGCACCTGGCCAAACAGGTCCTAAGAGTCTACCACTAGAGCAAGGACCCAGACCCTCAGAGCATTGAAATGATGCAGCTCACTTTGATATGTGCATGACATCTACTCCATCCATCTTTTGTGCAGCCATGCTAAGACATCAACTTAAAAGTCAGCAACATTTAAAACATGGATAAACCACAAAATAAGAATTAGTGGAGATCAAATGCAGCCATCAAAACTGTCAAAACCTTCAAATGGCCAAAGAAGTTATAGATCAAACTTACACGTACTCACATCTAGGGGAGTACATCAAGTCAAACCGAGTCGAACTGGCCTCAGCTCAATTCGACTCGAACACTGGCTGACCTTAGCTCGAACTTGGCTCGGCTCGGTCCTCGAGTCTGACTGGCCAGCTCGGCTCGGTTTGGTTAGCAGCTCGGGCCAGCTAAGCCCAGTTCGAGCGAAGATCTAGTCGAGTTCGCCATTGAGGCATTTCCACAAACACTTGAACTACAACTTCAAAATTCCACTGTTTTACACACAGAAGCAATGATTTTATAAGTATTTTATCAAACACCTTCTAAGTAACATAAAAACCAAAAAAACAAAGAAAAAAAATGTATTTCCATCAGGGTTTATGAAAACCCACATCACGAATTTCTCTTGAAAGTTTATGCTGTTGTGGTTCTCGCCACCTTTGAATTGGGTATAGGACTGTTTTTACTATCAGGGTGGGTAGCCATTGCAGTTAAAACTGGTCATATGAAGCTAATGTGGGTAGCTATTGCACTGCTTCACGTTGCAGTTGTCTGTACCAAACCTTCTTTGTCATAAATCATCAACAATGGCAATCAAATAAAAAGCTTATCTAGTTTTTCATCAACAAGAAACTAGTGTGGGTAGCTATTGCACTGCTTCACGTCGCAGTTGCATGTAACAAACCTTCCTTGCCACCAGCCACATTTCGTTGAGTCATTTTATCAAACAGTTGGTGAGCAACATCAATGGCAAAGTAACCGAGTCACGGAACTGGTTCGATCCGAGTTCAATTCGAGCTGGATTCGATCTGAGTCAAGTCGAGCTGGGCCTGCTCGAACTCGACTTGAACTCATTTTCGAGCTCAAAAAATCAGCTCGACTCAGCTCGAACTCAGCTTCGAATCGAGTCGAATCAAGCTGGGGCCTGCTCAAACTCATTTTCAGCTCAAAAACTCAGCTCGAACTCAGCTTCAAACCGAGTCGAATCAAGCTTTTTTGAGTCGAGTCAAGCGAGCTAACCGAGCTAGCTCGGTTCGTGTACACCCCTATTCACATCACAGTAGGATTGCACTGTAGTGTGAGTGCATGTGTGTAGAAAAAAAAAAAAAAAAAAAAAGGGTTGTATTGCATTAAAACATAGGCACTCACAAATCATACAAATGGCATTCTTAAATTTAAATTAAACCAACTAAATTGTGAAACCACTATTATTGAATCACGGGATCCCAAAATTAAATTGGTTGAGAAATCCTAACATCTCATTTATTGAAATAAAACTATTGTATTTTTTTTCACTTTTAACTGTCCAATAAATGTCCACAGCAGTTAGATGCCACAATCCAGACCATTCAATTTGGATTACTTGCATGTCACATATGCAATTTCCAAGTAATTTCTAGGTTCTTACTACTAGATCATAATGCCCCACATACGAACCAACGGTTGGCATCCCAACCCCATCATTCCTTGTGGTGGCCCACCTAATATGTAGATCTAGATAACTTTTGGACTGAGAGCTAGCGCACCTGACAGAGAGAGTGATTTCACTAAAACAAGATGGTAGCCCAAAGAGGTAAACGGTTGGCTACTCCCCCTGCCACCAGTCAATGGCTGATGGTCGGTGCTCTGTGGGCCCCACCATGATGTATGTGTTTCATCCATTCCGTTCATCTATTTTTATAGATCATTTTATACTATTAGATCAGAAATGAGGTATATTCCAATCTTAAGTGGATCACATTACAGGAAACAGTGTTGAATGAACGTTGACCATTAAAAACTTTTTGGGGGCCATAAAAGTTTTGGATCAAGCTCATCTTTGTTTTTTTCCCTACATCTAGGTCTATATGACCTAATCAACAGATTGGATGTCAAATAAACAGTACAGCGGGCCGTAGGAGGATTTTAATGGTGGATATCTAATCACTATTGTTTTCCTATGGTGTGATCCACTTAAGATTTATATCCCTCTCATTTTTGGGATCAAGCCCTAAAATGATCTTTAAAAATGGATGAACGGAATGGATGAAACACTTACATCATGGTGGGTCCCACAGAGCACCGACCACCAGCCATTGGCTGGTGGCGGGGCTGTCCGGTTCCTTTTTTAATCCAACGTGGCAAACTCCCAACCATCCATACTCCAAGAGAAAAATAAAAACGAACCCAGCTAAAACAGCTCCTATATTTAGCTAACAAGCCTAAAGTTAGTTACAAAAACTCATCTTACAACCCTGTTTTCTGCACCAGGTTTCATAACCATGCAGAGGCCATTCAAAACTAATACAATTTCATACCCAAACACCCTTTTCTTCGTTCTCATTTACAAAAAAAAAAAAAAAAAAAAAAACATCCAAACATGCCGCATTTTCTATCAAAGTTCCGGCCAAACCGTCCGCAGCCCCAACCTCAACCCCAACAGCAGCAGCAGCAGCAGCCACGCCCGCCCATCTCCCTCCTACAACCTTCGAAAAAACATTCATGGAGAACAGTACGGGTACTGAAAATCTTCCGTTCGGCTTTCCGGTCATTCCCAATCATCGCACCTAATAACTGCAAGCTCCCTTCCAGGCACCCACGTGACCTCCACATCAACGGCGGGATTCGTTTGAGCGGTACTCTCTTCGGCCATCGAAAGGCTCGGATCACCCTCGCAATCCAAGAGAACCCTCGGTGCCTCCCCACGCTGCTGCTGGAATTAGCAATCCCAACCGGTAAGCTTCTCCAGGAGATGGCGTCGGGTCTGGTGAGAATCGCACTCGAGTGCGATAAACGGCCTGCAGACAAGACCAAGCTTCTAGACGAGCCTATCTGGACCATGTACTGTAATGGCCGGAAAACCGGTTACGGTACGAAGAGGGAGCCGAACGAGAAGGATCTCAATGTAATGGAGTTGCTCCGTGCAATGTCGATGGGGGCTGGTGTGCTTCCGAACGGTGAGGAGGGAGAGTCTCCTGATGGGGAGTTTACATACATGCGGGCACATTTTGAGCGAGTTATCGGGTCTAGAGACTCCGAGACTTTTTATATGTTGAATCCTGATGGGAACAGCGGACCCGAACTTAGTATCTTCTTTGTTAGGGTATGAGGTTTGGAATTTCAAAACAGGGATGGGAAAGAAGAAATCTTGTTTTAGGAAGAGAATGGACAGTGGTGATTATTACAGGCCTAGTTTGATACACGGTCGTGATGCTCATGCTCGGTCTTTGTGCTCTGGTTTTTTTAGGGGTCGAGAATTTCCAATAACATGATTGTAATTCAGGGAGTGAAGTAAATGAAATGAATATACGAGTTCCTATTGCAACACAAAACAAGACCTCGCACGTGTTCGTCTTCTAAATCGTGTATCAGGTGGGTCCTACCGTGGAGAATTGGGACCACTCATCGGACGGGCCGCATGTACGTTGGTGGATGTGGACGATGGTTTACGTGTTACAGGGCCTGTTGATACGCTTGCGTAGATACCCACACCCAAAAATGAGGAAGGCCCACTCCTCTGAGTACACGGAATTGTACGCTGGCCATCTTTCGTATTAAAGGGTCTGATGATGCCCTAGCCCACTTATCAAGTACCAGCCAGCGTACAATTCTAATTTTTCGGCCAGGGGATTAATGAACGGCTTAGATATAGTACGCGTGTGTCATACTGGCACATGAGCCAACAAGGTCCGTCCGTTGACAAAAATACCCATGTGCCATGCACGCACTTGAATATTAATCCTCGCGTCCTCTACATGCCGCACCAATAATGAAATAGATTCAAACCTCAAGTGGACCACACCACAGGAAATAGTTTTTATTGAACATCCACCGTTAAAAACCTTTAGGGTCCACCAGAATGTTTAGTTGCCATCTAACCTATTGATTAGGTCACACAGAACTGGATGAAGGGAAAACACACGTATCAGCTTGATCCAAGACGTTTGTTGCTCCAAGAAGTTTTTAATGGTGCGCATTCAATTCCTACTGTGTGGTTCAATTGAGATTTAGATTTGCTTCATTTTTAGTAACATGCCCTAAAATGGTCTGGAAAAAGTGATGGACGGTGTGGATATACAAAAAATATATCAAGGAGGGATTCACGGTTAGGGCAACAACCACCATACGTGATACCGGGATAACACCAAACCCGCTCCCCTAAGAAATGGTCTAAAGGCCTTAACACTCTCATTACCGGGCGCGGCTTCGGTCTATCCCCGATCCACCGAGGCGGGTAGGATCCGTGCCCGTGGGACCCACCGTGATGTATATGCCTTATATCTACGACGTCCATCCGTTTTGAAAACTCATTTTAGGATGTGATCCCAAAAATAAAGCAGATATAAATATCAGGTGGACCATAATACAGGAAACAGTGGTAATCAACCATTAAAAAATTATCATGAGCCACAGAAGTTTTGGATCAAGCTAATATTTGTGTGGTCTCTTCATCCAGATCTTTGTGACCTTATCAAAAGGTTGGATGGAAAATAAACATTCCGGTAGCCCCATGATTTTTTTAATGGTGAGGATTCAATCACAAATGTTTCCTTTGGTATGGTCCACCTAAACTTTGGATCTGCTTCATTTTTTTGGATTGCACCTGAAATGATCTGCTAAAATGGATGGACGGTGTAGATGTAAGGCACATACATAACAGTGTGCCCCACAGTTAGAGATCCACCCAAACGGCGCCCCTCATTACTAGTCATTAGCTGGTGACAAAAAGACGGTCATGCTTTATGATGGCAGGTGTTTTATTCGTTGTGACGGAATCACAACAGATTTTTAACTAGAAGTTAAGAATTTGTAATTGTTCATTCATTTACAAATGGCAAAAGAAGTTGCCAATCCGGGCAGTCCAAATTACGTGGCCCATCGTTGGTGGACCATATACAGAATGCCAAAGTTATCAGTGATCCTAACCATCCAATTGGTGGCCATCGAAAAGTCAAAATTCAACAGCCAATATCAGATGGTTAAAATCCATTCAATCAGTGCGACTGCAGCTCATATTTGGATGGTACGGATTGGCCCACATATATTCCAGGTTTATAAGGTTCATGCAGTGTTCGAATTATCTTCGATATTATCAAAATATATCTGATATTTTCTTTATCTCCAGCTCATTGATACCGATAACACTGGTAAGAGGTGTACACGAACCGAGCTAGCTCGGTTAGCTCGCTCGATTCAACTCGAAAAAGCTCAATTCGACTCGGTTCGAAGTTGAGGTTGAGCTGATTTTTTTAGCTCAAAAATGAGTTTGAGCCGAGTTCGAGCGGGCCCAGCTCGACTCGACTCGGATCGAACCCAGCTCGAATCAAACTCGGATTGAACTAATTCGGTGACTCGGTTACTTTGATATTGATGTTTGCTCACCAAGTGTTTGATGAAATGACTCAACGAAGTGTGACCGGTGGTAAGGAAGGTATGTATATGAAACAAATACCCTTTTTTTCTTAATTTTTACGTTGTTTAGAAGGTGTTTGATAAAATACCTTTAAAACCATTGCTACTGTTTCACATACAGTGGGATTTTGAAGATGCAATCCAGGTGTTTGTGAAAATGCTGCACAGGCAAACTCGGCTCAATGTTGGTTCGAACTGGCCCAAGCTGCTGACTGAACCGATCCGAGCTAGCCAGTCAGGCTCGAGGACCAAGCCGAGCCGAGTTCGAGCCGATGTTAACTAGTGGTCGATCTAAGGCCGACTTGATTCGGTTCGACTCGATGTACACCCCTACTAATAACACTGGTAATACCAGAAATTTCAGGTATTAGCAATGTATCACTAATTATTGCCAATGTATCAATATCGCTAATGTATTTGCCAATATTTTCAACTACGTGAATTATAGGTGTCGCTTATATTGAAAACGCATCAATATTTTTTACTATGTAAATTCTAGATAATGCTTATATCATAAGTATATCGATGATATTTCAATAATATTGTCAACGTATTGATATCAACAAAATTTTGTCTATAAAAAAAAATATTTTTTAATTTTTCTCATGGGCACATTGTTGCATGCATTGTTCAATTTGTCATTGATAATATTGATAATATCTCGATATTATCATGTCATTGATAATATTGATAATATCTCGATATTATCGATATCGCAACATGCACAATATTAATACCACAATCTTTCATTTCATTTTTAATTGTTGATGATTTCTTGATAAAATATCATTTGTTGTTGATATTTTGCAATATCGATGAATGTTTGGATGGAAGGCTTGATGGTTAAATAGGCCGGATGAGATAGACTGATTTCTTACAACAACACATGTTTTTAAGGCCCTATTAAATGGAAACTTGTTATATATACATTTTTTTTACAATTTTTTTATTTCTAAATATGCAAATATATATACTTTAATATCTCCTAAAGTTTTGTTGAAAATTCCACCATTTTCCCCATGTTTCCTTGCATTTCCGGTTATCAGCGATATCGATTTTGTTTCCGTATCTGCCAACGAAACTTGTAGCGATACCGATACTCGAACAGTGACCACATGTTCTGGAAATTGAGCACGAGCTCCCTCATGTAAATAAGAGAACGGAGATGCCACCATGCGTCTCCTTGCTGCATGCATCGCAAACATGTGCAATGACAAGGACCCGATGATCTGGTGGGCCATCATGTGGTGGGGGCATGGGCCAAAGATTTGCTCTGGCCTCTCCGAACATCCGGTTGTGAGATTGCTGGTTGAATGCGGAGCCTTGTTCACACATTGACATTAGGCTAAAACATGTCCATCCTCTCCCCGGGCTTAATCTACATAGTGGGCCACCAGATCAACGGTCTCGATCAGCATGCGTTTCCTATGTGTACTGTGAGGAGAGAGTTGCATACAATACAACTACTATGACTAAGAGAGATGGAGTTGGGGAGAGGCCTTGCACACATTCAATAAACCAACCCCTAATCATAGTCTCCAGCAAAACTCCATGTTTAGGAGACTCACCCCATAAACCCAGTGAGATATAGAGCGCGCACTTATCATGCGGTCGACAAATGAACACTGAATCAACAACAAGAGCCGTTGGCTATCATTTTCCCAAACTTTTTTTTCACTTTTTTACTCCCATGTGGTCCACCTGCTGAGGGGCGCCTAGCATGTCTACCTGTGGACAACTAAAAATGAAATGTTCCATTTTGTCCACGTATGCCTCAAGTGCAACAAAGACATTGAGGCTTGGTGCCTCCCATGAATCCCGAGACACCGGATACCCTTGACCTGTTCTTGGAACCTATTGTAATGCAATTAACTGGAATTGAAACCATTGTTACACAATGATTATATGTCTGGAAATACCATTGTATTTTGACTGTCCAATCTCATGGTTGGGATCAATTTCTCCTCAGGTAAAAGAAAAACTATATCAAGTGAAACCTGCATATGGTGGAGAATGGAATTGTAATCAATAGACCATATTTCACAACTGATGTCAGTCACTTGATGCATATGCAACTCGATTGTCACATGTAGTGGAGTTCAAAATCCACTAGAAATCCCACCTATCCCCTACTGCGATTGGATGATATGATATCTGAATTAATTCAATTCTTCCCATCGGTTCCAAATGCCAAGTGGAATTTACATTGGACGAAATGCAATTCCATACCACCTAATCCCACGTTCCAAACAGGCCCTTTTAGTCTACAACTTAAAAAATAAATAAATAAATAAAATTGAAAAGGATCCTCATCCACAACCAATTTTTCTCATTTTCTTTTCACAGGTACAAATGCAAGTATGATATAATATCAGTAGGAAGTACAGCATTTACTGAAAATCGCTATTATTTGACATTTTCCAACATCAACAAACTACTCAAGGTAAAGATAATATACTTCCATACACTTGGCATGCATAGGCAGACATCATCCATTTGTTATAGCTTAGGCATACCCAGAATGAAAAAGTACCTCCGCGATCATCTCCTCCTCTTGCAAGGTTCCCATGTCATCTTCACCAGCACATGCAATTGGGTGCTTCCGCGTCCACGTGGCATTTGCTCACAAACTCGATCAACCAACTAGCAGCCAGGAATCTGCAAAGCAATGGCAAGAGGAAGCTGGACCTTTGAGTTTCTGCCTATGAACTGAAAAAGGAATTACTGAATAACGTACTTGAATTGATATGACTGTTATAAATGGTCTGATGCTGAATAACCGAACATCTCCTCTTGATGGTAGAGGATCCAATTTGAAAAGTAGTTTGGTCCCATCTGCTAGAGCTTGAAGAATTCCCAACGGACCAGCATATTCAGGTATCTCCTTGAGATAATGATAAAAATATATATATATGGAAGGTAAACAAATTTTTACAACTATCTGTATTTATCCAAGAATCCGTTTGTATTTTAATCTAGTGCTCAAGTAAATCAGTATATTTCCATATTGAGCGTAATTCATCCACTAGACTCAGCGGTTCACCTTCGGCTCCAATCTCGTTGCACGCATCTCTCCCTGTGATGTTCGGGTGAGTTCACAGATGTGCTCTTCTCACCCTCAATCAAATAAAATTCAGAACACTGGGTGTAGTTATGGGTTTGTTCATTAATTGCTTAAACCAGGCTTGATCCCAAAACACACCTCTATCATGTGCATCAGATGTGGAGCAGCTACTAGTCAAAGGTAGCGAGAACTTCTGTGTCACACGCACAGCCTTTTCTCTCATGCCCCCTAAATGCTTTCGGTTACTGAAATAGTTTTCCGACTTGATTTTTTTAGACTTAGCTGCTGTTTCCAATCACCAAAGTCTTACCACCATGCTAATAAGTGGGTTTGTCTCCCAAAAGTTTCTTGAGTGCACCATGAATTGCCAAAAATATTTAGGTATCCACAGAGCCATGCGTTTGTACAAGTGGGCCACATGTGTCTGAAAACCATACCATTGATACGATGTGTTACACAATGGATGGACCATGGCTCAACTTCAGTAAGTGAACTGCAAAATGGACACAGCTAAGAATACAGCAATAGTCCACATCAGATAGAGGGAAGATTGGATGGGTAGGATCTGCTGCTATGGGAAATCTTTAGGCACGGTTCATCCACAGTGGGTCAATCTATCAACCGTCTGGATCCCCATGGCCCCCACATTACACAATTCCAGACCAGAGGATACAATTCATAGACTTGACAGGGCTCATTGATCCAAGATTATAGAAGTCAACGCAGACATTTTCCAAAGGGCACGTTTCGAAACAGAATCAAAGGGAAAGGAAAGGGAGAAGGTTTTCCACTGATGTGACACTTTGGGATTTTTAGATAACAAAGAAGGATTCCACCTAGTAATCATTGTACTTTTCCATAATAGCACAAGAAACCATGTGACTGGTTATCTCACAAATACGAGATTTTCATGTGCCAAATAAACAAGACCTCTAATGTTGGAATCCAAGAAAAAATAGTGCTCATCAAAATAATGATTAATTTCCTTTTCCTTTCCTTGACATTTCCAATGCAATCCAAACATGCCCTAAGGCCCTGTTTGGTAGACACCTAATAATGAGTTCATCCCATTTCAGTAAACAGTAATTATGTATTAGAGATCTTGATCTCTAATACATAATGAGTTTTAGTTAACAGTGACTGTGCAGTAGAGTTTTTTCTTCTTCTTCTTCTTGTTTTTTTTTTTTTTTTTTTGTTGAGAGAGAGAGAAAGAGAGAGAGATTATACATTAGAGATCAAGTCTCTAATACATAATTACTGTTAACTAAAATGAGATGAACTCGTTTTTAGGCATCTACCAAACATGGCCTAAGGTTTAAACTAATAGAGGTATTCGCTATTGCTAGAAATGCTCTAATGCATAATCACTGCTAACTAAAATGAGATTAACTCATTTTTAGGTGTCAACCATGGCCTAAGGTTTCCACTAATAGAGGTATTTGCCATTGCTAGAAATGAATAGAGTATGATAATCTCTAAAGATGCTGACCTGTGTGAAGATAACCAGTAGAGGTCATTCTTCATTGGCTTCAGCATTATGATCCATCCGATGGCCATCCGCATTGTCTCCATAATGGATCCACGGAAGCACCGATTCCAATAAGACCATCATTGGATGCCGGTTCAGGACTTCACGTGGAGCACGGGCTCCCTCAGGATTGGCAGCTTGGTCTACATTCTGCATGGCATGTGCCATATGTGGGTCAATCATCAAGTTCCGCAGGTCATCTGGCATTGTTGAAACTGAATCGGAGAAATCTGAGATCAGCAGATGGGAATACCTGCAAGATGAGGGAAAAAAGAACTGTTAGGGGACTGCTTCAAGTATAGCATCTCAAGAAAACTAATAATGACTTGGTGAAGAGAACCAAAGAAGTGTGAAGTGACGTCATATGTGGAAATACAGTAAAAGGTTTGCTGGCACTGTTTCTCACCTCTTGTACCTTGCCGCATTGTAACCTGGACCGTTACCGTTCATCAGTAGCTCCCACCACTGATAGGCCACGTAGCAAAAGTTCCCACTAATCAGAGATATTTACCATCCCAACAAAGAACTGTTACAAACAGCACCGTCCCTCTTGAGGATCTCTGATCAATGGGATTTTCCCCATGTGGCCCACCACTGTACGGCCAACCAGATGAATGGTCAGGATGACCATGAAATGAAGCATAATAGGTAGGCAACAATGAAATGGCGAGCAATGCCAGAAAAATCTTAATTACAGATGATACGGTCCAAGATAGTCAATAACTTACTCATTTTTTTCGGATAGGAAAGTCTCTTTCCTGACACAAGCCCAATCTCTAGCTTCGCTGCCATTAAGATTCAAAGATTCAATCACAAGTTGAGCAGCCTTTTTCAACAATTTCTGCAGATCTGGGAACCTCCAC
This sequence comes from Magnolia changhungtana, assembly GCA_030180095.1. Lineage (NCBI taxonomy): Eukaryota > Viridiplantae > Streptophyta > Magnoliopsida > Magnoliales > Magnoliaceae > Magnolia > Magnolia changhungtana. The sequence goes on from JASAUF010000096.1 coordinate 3,168,524, forward strand.
AAAAGATAATTCCTTTCTACATATATACTAATCAGGTGATCCAAGGAGGGGCTTCCTGCCTTAGCAGATCCGAAAAAGGCATGCTTGAGTATTTCTGTCCATGCTGAATCCTTTAGTGGCACCTTCTCGACTAATTTTTTCAGGACTAAAGGGTGAAGCATCAAAGCCTGCCTCATGAGATCCACCGACGTAGCCTTTTCAGTATGTGCAGGGGAAGCTTCAGATGCAGCATCACGTTCGAGATAGAAACGACAAATAGCAAGGGAGTATGAGAAGTTGGGGAACAGCCAAAGAGAGTTGTCGCTTCTATACTCCTCAGCAAACCGTTCCAACCATGCATATTCATCTGCCCTCAGAGAGAAGTAATCAATGCAAAAGATTGCTCCCATTGGATCATCCGAATCCAGTGAAAGCAACAGCTTGCAGACCTCGAGAGCTGATCGGTGGCAGCCACGCCTGTCCATGTTTTGCATGTGACTGAAAAGAGCAGAGAATATGGGTTTATTGGTGTCATGGCTGTATTTCAATTGGCAGTTTCCCTGCAGCGGGCTGAACAATGGATGCCATGCACACTCCAATGCGAATAAACACTTCCCAATAGCATCAGCAGATGACTGATGTTCTCCTGAAAACTTTAACACATCTGCAATGGCTAAGAGTGACTCAATGTGGTAAGGGTGGTATGCTAAGATGCTTGCAATACCATTGAGATCGTGAATGGCTTTTGCGGCTTCAAATGCTCTCTGTGCTTGACTGTAGGAAGATGAATGCACATATCTGTATGGTATACATTCACAGCCAAATAATGTTAATTAGAAAGAGAATAAACAATATTAAATCATTTCAGAAATATAAGTAATATGAATAAATTCGCCCAAAATGTTATTTGATGCCTCTATATATTGCAAAAATAAGAATTAAAATGAAAATAAGTAAATACCAATCTCCCAAAGAAGCAGGAAGGTGATTGGAATAAGTTTCTTCCTAAAAATAAAAAAATAAAAAATCGTTGATGTTTCTAATCTTGCAAGATAGGGATACAACTTGGGTTGAATCAACCCAAACCCAATTGGCCCAATCTGAACTTTGGGCAGTGTTGGGTATGCTTGGTTTGGTTGGGCTGGGATTGAGGCCTCCTGCAACCCAAACCCAACCTTATATGCAGTACATATACATGTGGGTTTATGACTAACATACATCGTGTAAATGAAAATTCATGGCATTGATAGAAAATAGAGTTCATGCCAGCTTAACCTGCATGAGTAATAGACTCCTATTATTTTTGGTCCAAGCATGTTTACATTGATCACTACTAGATAAATGGCACAGATCTCCGACACATGCGTCGCCATCATCTTTTCGTATCTTTCGCAGATGTTCCATCCAAGGTATTACATAACAGTAATGGTGGTTGTAAGTTGTAATAGCCACCGCTGTTACTGTTACGATATGAGCCACCATGGCCGTTACGGCTTTTTTTTTAAAAAAAAAAAAAAAACCAAAACTATTTCAGCCATTTAACGGAACGTTACAACTGTTACAAGATCATTACGGGTCAACTTATCCGTAACAGCCGTTACGACCCCGAAACGCGTAACGGTTACCACCATTACCGTTAGATAACCGTTTTGGGACACCTTGGTTCCATCCCTCACATTAGGGACTCTTCATTGAATATTTATGAGTCATGACTCCGTTAGAAAGGTGGAAATCATCTACAAGATGTTCTACACAGTCCACAAAACACCCTAGCCTTGTGGGGCTCACCACGTCATATATGTGACATCTACTCCATCCATTTCTTTAATGTTAGTTATTTATGAGTGGTGATTATAGACTTTATTTTGCTAATGTTATTTCAGTTGTTACATGTGTTACTTTAATGATGTTATTTAATGGTTAAAAGTTCTATTTCGGTGCCAATCTGACCCAACCCAAATTTCAATAGGGTTGAGTATTCAATACCTTGGGTTGGGTTGGATCTAGGGTTGGGTTGGGCCTTGGGCAACCCCTCTTAAGTTTGGGTTGGGTTGGGTTGACCCTCAACCAGACCCAACCCACCTGACTTGCACCCCTAGTTGCAAGGGATATCCATCTGAAGATGGTAGAAAGACAAACATTGACATCAATCGAAAAAAAAAAAAAAAGAAGAAGAAGAAGAAAAATGACAAGAGATGTTCATTTTATGGTAGATGAAGTACTAAAGCACATCCAAATTAAAACTAGCATGAGATAGCTGACATCCGTCGGATTAAATTTCATCTGGAACCAGTGAAAAGGTGTGCCCTAATAACTGGAGATAGGAAGTTACCTGAAAAAATGCTGGTCATCCTTAGTTTCCAGAAGTTCCATTGACAAAGATCCATCCCAGCGTGGCCAAAAGCCTGATGGAGTAACAAGAATAGTCTTTCTAGGGTTGTGGCTTCCACGTGGACCACGTCTTCCACCATGCATCTGCCTTGAGCTGCCACTGTTGTGATTATTCTCAAAAGAACTCACAACTTTAGAACCAAAAATCCTTCGCAGCTCATTTTCAGCCCTTAAAAATTTGGGTTCCACTGCTAATATGGATGATGCGCAATGCTTCACAGAGTTTGCCTGACTTTTTGCATTTGCTGTTTTGGTTTTCACAGACTCTGCCTGGCGATTTGTGTCAATGGATAAACTTTCTAAAATCAGATCAAGTGGTTTTTCAGTGTTATTTTTAGCAGAAGTTGGATCCTCCTTGTTCCTCTTCTTTTTCTTCTTGGTTTTGCGATTAGTTGATTGAATTACATCAGAGGAAACTTTGGTCACAGATGATTCTTGTAAATCAGCATCTCCAGTCGAGGTTTCATCATTATTATCCAGTTCAACCTCCTGCAAAATGAATTCAAGGTTGACCACTTGCAAGTGTTAGTGATTTGATGCGGTCGAGAAAACTATCAACAAATCTCAATTATGCATGATAACTCAGCCAAATATCAAACTTAGAAAATGGAAAAAGAAAGAGCACCTGCTGCCACTAAGAAGAAGAGGATTGAGAAGAATAAAATTTGTACTGGGAAATCTAGCAATGACATCCCAATTGCTAAGTCAAAGTATGGTTTTAGATGATACAGTAGATCTTTTGTCCTTATTTTATGAATAGAGAAATCAACAGTCAAAGTGAAGCCAACAATAGGAAATCTTTTGTCCTTACAAAGTGAAGCTAACGGTCAATCCTCTCTATTGATGTTTGAGAGGCGCTGTCATGCTCATGCATAAATACTGTGTTGCATGCCAGGTGACCTTCCTAAGTTGCATTAATCATAATTTCCATTGACATGCCCTCTGAAATGACTACATAAAACTGCTTCAGTCAAAGATTTGATATTGAACCATGGGACAGAAGATTAGGGTCCTCTTTGAAATATGGATACTTGGGGCAGGTAACTTGACAGGTCACATGAATTAAATGTGACATTCTCTTCAGCTACATTTCTACTATATATAACACCAATAGTTTTGGACTTCTGCCAATGAAATTAGCTTTAGGAGACTTTTTAAGCCTTGACGTCTAGAGGGACATTTAGAAGGGATTTCTAACATAGGTCAGGGGAATTTAAGGCATTTTTATATTTGCATGCCTATAACAGACAGCTGGGATTTTACCTGCATTCATCGACCATGTAGTGTGGACAGGCAAGATTTTACCCACTCCATGTTAAGACTTAAAGGATTCCTTTTCTTTCATGTGATTAACCCACTATAGCTGATCCTCTTTACATTTAGCCCACATAGCGTGTATTATTGGGAGCCCATGCAACAAAGGCTCTATGGGCCCACCATAATGACTATGTGAAACATACTCCATACATCTGTTGTGGTGGTTCATGTTAGAGAGTCATCCAAAAATAAGCGAGATCTAAATTAGAGTGGGCCACAACACCATAAGAAGTTGGGATGGTCACCCACTGTTGAAACCATGAGTGTCATGTAGCCCGCACCTTTCCTCACATTTCTCCCATTTTCGCTTGTCCTTTGCCAATTTCAGTTCTTAAACTGGTGATTGTGCATGAAGATGAGCATGGAACATTGAAAAGTAACTTTTTCAATGGCTCGTATTAAAAAATCAAATCCAGATTCAAAGGTCAAGATCATGAATGAAGCGTGATTATAAGACCATAGCTTACATATAGTAGTAATGAGAACATGAACGGTTCAGAACAATCTAAGGATGCAATCCGGGGTTGAAACTGACCACCATACGGTACTGTGGTAAGGGCCACAATACCCTATCAAAATCCTCTGATTTCTCTCCCTTTGACTCTTTCACCCATCCTCTTTGCATGTGCGTTGGACGTACCACATCCCCTAGTGCATTTAAATAGTCATTATCCAACAGTGTAACGTACTGCCGAAGTAGGTCAAAATACTGAATTAGTTTAGCTATGAATTGCAACGAGTAATTTCCAAGATAGAGGAGCTAAAGGACTTGAAGGTCATTCTTCTAGTGCTGACATACCAAAATTACATGTTTGTTCATCACTTACAACAAGCATGATACAAGTCCATGAAATATATGGCCTATGTCTTCTTTTTTAACACATACACCATCAACAATCCAATATTTTTTCAACCCAAACCAACCTTGTTGGCTGCAAGATGGAGGCTCTCTACAATTAAATCAAAACAAAACAAAAACAACGGACTCTATTGATGACACACAGGCTAAACCAAACATGCCGACCAAAGACTAAGGGCCTGTTTGTTAACGCTGAATTTTTGTACTTAACATGGAATTTGGAAAATATTCCATGTTTAGTGGTGTTTGTTAATGCATAAGAAGGAAAGTGCCCCACGATTTTGTGTTGAAATTTTTCCATGATGGGAGTACTTTATGTTGAAAATTTTCCGTGATGGGAGTCTAGCTTAATGGGGAATGGAGAATGTGCGCTGTGATTATTATTTTTTAATCCAAAATTATCCTTTGTGAGAGAGATTTTCTCCTTTAGGTTGTACACATCCCAACTTTTAACATGGGGCACTTCTCTGAGCCCACCATGATGTATGTGTTTCATCCATTTTTAAATGTCATTTTAGGGCTTGATACCAAAAATGAGAGTAATATAAATCTCAAGTGGACCACACCATAGGAAAACAATAGTGATTGGATATCCACCATTAAAATTCTCCTAAGGCCCACTGTACTGTTTATTTGACATCCAATCTATTGATTAGGTCATATAGACCCAGATGAATGGAAAAAACAAAATAAGCTTGATCCAAAACTTTTATGGCCCCCAAAAAGTTTTTAATGGTCGAAGTTTATTTAACACTGTTTTCCTGTAATGTGGTCCACTTGAGATTGGGATATACCAGATTGGGATATACCTCATTTTTGGTCTCATACCATAAAATGACCTAGAAACATAGATGAACGGCATGGATGAAACACATACATCATGGTGGGGCCCACATAGCACCGACCACTGGTGGCAGGGGAGTAGCCAATCTGCTGCCGCGGACACGGATTGGATACTGACAGGTTGAGAAGCGATACAGTCCACTAGAGTAACGTCACCAAGTTATGTGGGCCCCATCATAATGTATGCTTTGTATCCACGCCGTCCATCCATTTGGAAATATAATTTTAGGGAAAGATCCAAAGAATGAGTCAAATCCAAAGCTTCAGTGGACCTCACCACAGAAAACAGTGGGGAGAGTGACGCCCACCATTAAAAACTTAAATAGGCCACAAGTTTTTGATCAAGCTGATATTTGTTTCTTTCCCTTCTTTCATGTCTGTGTTAACTTGTGTACAAGTTGGATTTCAAATAAAAATCACGGTGAACCTTAGGAAGGTTTCAACGGTAGGCATCAATCTCCCCACTGTTTTTTGTGGTGGGGTCAACTACATATTTGGATCTACCTCATTTTTTAAATCATGCCCTAAAATTAAATCTCCAAAGAGATGGACGGTGTAGATAAAGCACATACATCATAGTGGGGCCCACATACATCATAGTGGGCCCATAGAACTTGGTGACGTCACTTCGATAGCGAATCTCGCTATTCAACCTGTCAGTAGCTAATCCGTGTCCAAGTAGGATGCGCATTGGCTGGTGTACCTCACACCAGCTATATAGCTACTCTATTGATGTCAGAAAGTTCTATGGGTCCCATCATGAGGTATGTGTTATATCCAAACCGTCCATCCATTTGGCGAGCCCGTATTAAGGCTTGAGACTAAAAATAAGACATATCAAACTATCAAGTGGACTACACTGCAAAAGGAGGAGGGGGATTGAACATCCACCATTGAAACCCTTTTTGGGGTCACAAAAGTTTTGGATCAATATGAATTTTTTTTTCTCTTCATACAGTTATTTGTGACCTTATGAACATATTGGATGGAAAATAAATGTTATGGTTTGGATAGCATTAAGTGAGCACCGTTGAAGCATTTTGATGGCCATAAAAGTTTTGTATCAAGCTATATTTTAAGTGTTTTCACTTCATCCAATTGAGAATGACCTTATAAATGGTTTGGATAGCATATAAACATCAAGGTGGCCTTATTTGAAGGTTTTGTTGCTACTGGTGGTCAACCCTACACAACACATAGTGACAATCTTCCCGCTACGAGGAATTGAGGGCATTATGAATAATGATATTTTAGTTTTCTATTAAGTATTTTAGTTTATTTGAATTAAATATAATGATTTGATTTTCATTTAATAAAAAATAATTTCTTTATAAGATAAAACATTTTCAAACGGGAGATAGGAGCAAATGTGTCAAATTAACATATTTCAGACATTTAAGATGTTTGTTAACAAACAGGCTGTTTCAAATTCAGTACTTAATTTTCAGACTTCAGCCATAATTATCAAACAAGTTTTTTGACTTTAGATTTCAGATTCAGGATTCAAATTTCATATTCAGGCTTTAGATTTCAGATTCAGTCTTTGGACTTCAGATTTAACAAACAGGGCCTAAATATGATTTGAGGAGAGAAGCGGAGATGGAAGAGCTAAAGCTACATACATGTTCCCACATACAGTCCTCTCTTCTCTTGAGGGTTTGCGCAAGTAATCCAATTGATCCACACACTTATAAAGTTGGTCAATCAACTCACGCATGCAGTAGGTAATCTCATTAACCAAGTGGGCAAAGTTCGACGTGAAGGGAATCCGGAGACCGAAGTTGGAGCATGTGAACACATAAGGGAAGGTCCCTACCAAAGTCCTAACCAACTATGGGTGGCCCTAGTTTATGAAGACACCAATGATCGAATCCTTCAATTGTTGGAACATGGCAAGGAACACGAAATTGAAGTATAAATTCCAAAAACAACGAAAAGATCCATAGAGAAGGAAAAGTTGACACTCGAGGTAATCAATGTAGTGATGTTAGACCTACACTTGAATTCACCAATGGATCGATTGATGGATTCACTGATAATGACAGTCACATTGATAGACATGCAAATAGGTTTCAACAATCAAACTGAAGCACCTTGCAAAAGATGATTGTGTGATAAACTACAATGAACAAGTTGGCACCCACAAAAGTGTAAGCGAAAGAGACATCATATACAATGGACTCGAACAAAAGTCATGCCAAGCCGACACTTAGGGTTGCACCACCAACTTTCATTAAAGAAGAAGATTTGGCATAGAAGTAGTACAGATCCAAAGGTTGAGATTGGTTTCCAACTTGATGACGAGTTCCTTCAAAGCCAAGGAGAATTGAAGCAGGCCCATGACCCACTATAGATCCCAACATGAGATGATTCTGAATAGTTTATTTATAGATTTGGGGCTTAAATATCAAGATTTGCAATTTCCTATTTATGAAAAATATAGAGGCTGATTTAAAGATATGATTGAAGATATGGGAAGGTGTGATTGAAGATTCGGAAGATTATTTCCTAAATTTGCTTTTATAATTATTAGGCTTTTAACATCTTAGGTAGATTCTCGTTTACGATCTATAACGGGGGAGGTGGGTCAAAAGTAGGCATTGCAAAATTTTCTAAGTGTGAATTTTTAAAGTTTTGTAAGAGAAGAAGTTTGATATCAACAAAATTATTTCTCCCTCTCCACTTCATTATTCTCATGGGAGTACTCTTGTTCATTTCTTGCGATTCGGGTGTCAAGATCTCATTGACTTGATAACTGGGTTGCACCATTCCGCAATCTACAGCACATCATACATATATTGGGGATTGCTATCTTCCTTTTTTGAAGATTATTTATTGTAAGCACCTTATTCCTACCCGCCAGCTAAGAAAATGCCACTACCTTGGGGAGCGCCATAATACCAAAAATAAGAGGTGTGGCCTTTGCACTCCCCATAGAATAACCCATGTAACAACATGTGGAATGAACAGACTAAAAATCAATCCGATTTTTCCTTATTCCCCACCATCTCATCCCTCTTACCCAAGAAGTACAATGGCATAAAAGTTGCTCCGAGAACCGAATGAAATCATCCACTTCATCATCTGTCACGTTCCTCCCTCCGATGTGGATGAGACCAAACCACTACTTCATCCGAAGGACCGAAAGTGAGAAGCATCGAGCAATGGAAATATTCTCTTCCAAATATAACCTTGCTATCCTCGACACCTTGGGTAGGAACTCATTCCAATCCTCTTAATATATCTTCTGATCTAGTTAGAATAATTTTTATTTAATTTTTTTTTTTTTTGGTTCTCACAGAAGAGGAAAAGAAGAAAAAAGGAAGAAAGATAACAACTCCACATGTGGTTGTCGAGAGAGCTTGAAGCACCTGTGGTCTGGTATGCTAGCTATCCGAACAAGGTACCCCGAACAACCTTGAAGCAGATCATGTCTCAAACAATAGGTTTTAGAAACTTAAGCTTGGTATTTAGTTGAATTAAGAGTTCTTGGAATAAAAATAGTTGAGCTTCATAGTTGTCTAGGTGGTTATAATATAGGTCTTTTGAGAGTGGCAAATTTTCAATGCACATCCCTTTTATGATTTCTTTTGAGTCCTTGCTCATTGATTTGTGCTGCTTTGCTGAATTGGCAGCTCCTTTAATCTATTGGTCTCTCCTTTCTATTAGTGAGATTGTTTGTGGCTACCATGGACTCTGTTGAAAAGACTCAACTCTTCTTTCTCTACTCCCATTCTACAACGCTTCTTAGAAGGGTATTGTACAATGCATGGGCCAAGAGACAGTAGAGTACATAAGGGTTGTCAGAAATTTTGATATGATGCAACTCACCATTGGAAGGCCCATTCACCAAAAACCCCCTAGACTGGACAACCCTAGGTACAAAACATTTAGACTTCTATTGGTTCTAGCGAGAACCTTTGTTGTATCTTCCTTTTGAACCATTTCTTTGTTAGCAACTGTTGGAAGGTTTGGGCCCTGTTCAGTTGCCACTTGGAGATTATTTCATCTCATTTCGATTAACAGTAATTATGTACCAGAGATCATAGTTTATAAAACTAATGCATTATAAACAGAATTTTTTACCCTTACCAAAATCTTGAATACATGATTACCATTAATTAAAATGAGATGAACTCATTTCTAAATGGCTACCAAACAGGACCTTACAATTTTTCCCTCTAGACAATTTTTGGTGCATCGACCTAATCATGTGTACCAATCAAGTTGAAGGGGAAATTTGAAGGATAGCTATAAAATCAGCCATGCTTTATGGACAAAACACTGGACATTTAAGCAGAAACATGTTCATATGTCGTAGGATGAGTGAAGCTGAAATGAGCATGTTGATATAGATGAGTGGCACGACAAGGAAGGATAGAAATAGAAACGAATGAGTTCAAGGGAACATAGGCGTAGCACCAATGGGTAATAAGATAGGGAAAGTAGACTTGGATGGTTTGGTCACATGCAACGGAGACCAAGAACTACACTAGTTAGAATGAGTGAGTTGGTGCAGGTTGAAGGCTCTAAAACGGCAAGGGAGAGGCTCAAGAGGATGTGGATGGAGGTGGTAAGAAAAGATTGATCAATAATCTACAACGTAACTGAAGTTATGGCCCTTGATAAAGTGGAATGGTGGAAGAGGATTCATGTAGCCTACCGCATTTAGTTGGATAAGGCTTTGATGATGATGGACCTTTGCATGTTCAGAACCATAAGGGTCGTTTGGATGGTGGAAGAGGATTCATGTAGCCTACCACAATTAGTTGTATAAGGCTTTGACAATGATGGACCTTTGCATGTTTAGAACCATAAGGCTCATTTGGATGTCTATAATTTACATAAATAATAGGCAACTTAAATGGGGGAGGGGTGGGCGTTTACATAAATAATAGGCAACTTAAATGGGGGAGGGGTGGGCATCTCTCTCTCTCTCTCTCTCTCTCTCTCTCTCTCTCTCTCTCTCTCTCTCTCTCTCTCTCTCTCTCTCTCTCTCTCTCTCTACGCCCCATTGTAACAAGCATCTGATGATCTTTGTCCCTTCCGGCTTCCGGGCCCCTTGCGGCGAGCATCTAATGATCTTTGTCCCTTCCAACCCACTAGCAACGGGCGTCTGACGATCTCTATTCCTTCAAACTCCTTTCCAGTGATCGTTGTTCCAGTGTTACTTTTTCAGAGGGAGTGAGAGAGCTTTGAACAAGACAAGCGTGAGAGAGTGTGGGGTCATCATGTATCGAGCACGTGAAAGTTGTGCAAAGCCAAAGCAGTATAGGGCCCCACCGCAATGTCCATCTAAAATCCATTCTATCTATCAGTTTTGCCATATCATTTCAAGACGTGAGCCTAAAAATAAGGCCAATCCAATACTCAATGGGCCATACCACAAAAAACACTCCTACCATTGAAACCTTGGGGACCATAGAAGTTTTGAAGTTGGTTGATATTTGTGTTTTCCCTTCATCCTGATGAGAATCACCTTCTGGATTGTTTGGATTATAAATTAAAAAAAGGTCGTGGGCCCTAGGAAGGTTTTAATGGTGGGCATTTACCTCCCCACTATCTAGAATGGTGAGTCCCATTTGGGTCTTGGATCTGCTCATTTCTAGTCTCCCATCCTAACATGAACTGGCAAATTTGATGGAGTGGATTTCAAGCAAACATCACGGTGGACCCCATGGAGCTTTGGACCATAAGATCTCATGCATATAAAGGGAATCAACTATCAAGCATCAGGTAATATGATACTCAAGTTGCGTATGACACTTGATACTCAGGCACTCAAACATTGTATGTGTGATGGACATTTGTCGCCAATTTACGGTTCCAAGATCATATTATTTGAACAATCTTAACCCCTATTTTGCAGGCACTTGTTTGATGTGATAGGACCATTGGATGTTTTCCAATTTGCCTTTGTGGACACTTGTAAACTATGTGTTCAAGTTTTGATGAGATGCCATGCGTGCAATGTCTAAGTAACAGAAATTTTATTAATCAACCATGTTGACATCCATATTGAAAAGCTTGGCTTTGCTTTTAATTAAGCTCAACCAATTTGTAACATTGCCAAGCAAACTAATTAGCTCCACTAATCAATTATGTTCGGATTCTGATTTTTTTTCCTTTTTAATCTTTTAGTTGGTTTGTGTGCAACTAGGTTCATGGATAACTTAGATTTTAAGTGTTGCAGTTTTCATGATTTTTTTTTTTTTAACAAGCATAATTGGATTGGCCCATGTTTTCGGCCACGGGCCCCACACAGTGACCTGATACAAGGCTTGGACGCGGCAACATGTGGACACTTATCTTAAGTAGCTGCTCAGCTGCTCAACATTACAGGTATTTTGAATCTGTGGGCCCACTTTAGCGGCTCACTTGATGAATGGTTTAGCCTAACCATCGGCTCATAGATTCTTCTAGATGTACTCAACCCAATAGTATATCTTATGCCAAGCTTTTTTATGTCATTTGAAGATTTTGGAGTAATTCCTACTCCAAGTTTTACTTGTTGTGAATACAGAAACACTAACCTGTAAGTCATTTACACGAGTTACCCAAACCCAAACCAAACATACAAATTAAATTTATTTTTATTTTTAAAAAAAACAAAAACACTATTTACTTATAAGTGGGGTCGTTTGGATGCCTGTAACTTCTCTAAAATGTAAGTAAGTTACAGGTGACTTAGTTACAGTTGGTGTTTGGGGGAGGAAAGTCACAGGTGACTTTCTCTCAACCTGTAACTAAGTTACAGGAGAAAGGGCCGAAAATCTTACGGGAGAAAGAGTCGTTTTTCAAGTTACACTGTAACTAAGTTACTGTGTAACGGTTGAAAGTTTTGAAATGCAAACGTTGGGGAAGAATCGCACTGCATTGAAGAAGCATACCTACCTTCGAGAGGGTCGATTTTTAAAACGAGGGAAGAGGGAGAAACGCACCCACGGTCGAGTTTTTTAAGCTCTGCAATCTGTCTCTCTTTCTTCCCTCTCTGCAATCTCTCTCTCTCTCTCTCTCTCTCTCTCTCTCTCTCTCTCTCTCTCTCTCTCCCTATTTGCGATTCTCTCTCTGCGCGATCTCTCTCTGCAACTACCGCTCTCCCTCTCTCCTCCCAAAACGGTAGGGTTTTCATCGCAACCCCTTTTTTTTTTTTTTTTTTTTCTTTTTTTGTGCTTAAAAAACGGGAGTGGTTTAGGTGTTGCTAATGTGTAGGCATGCTCTCTGCAGCACTGCGCATGTGTGTAACTTTATACACATGTCATGTCATGGGACTCTAATCCGAACGGTCCATGTGATGCAGCATACATGAACCCCGTGGGACCGATTTTCAACCTAACCTAAAACTCTGGTGGGCCATAGAAAAGAGATATGCAAATCAAGGGAGGAAACTATAAGTTTTTTCATGGCCCACCAAAGTTTTGGATCAAATTAAAAGTTGGGCCCTGGTTGTTTCATGGGGTTTTACATCACATGGATGGATTGGATAAGCCGCACACATTTATAGTGGGCCTAAATGAGTTTACTGAGTTTACTCAGTACAATAAAAGTATACCATAGGGCCCACCTTGATGATGTGTTATACATCCACTCTGTACAATAAAAGTTTTTTGTTCACATTACTAGCATTTTGAAAACATGGGCCCACTTTTATGGTCCACCTGTTGATTAGTTTAGCTTAAGAATCGGCTAAACTATTCATTTATATGGGCTTAATAAAATGGAATAATTTTATCCCAGTCTTTTTTATGTGTCAATCTGTTTTTCAACGATTCTTTATTTCAAACTCTATCTAGCGTGAATATCCAACTTATTACTTATAACAAAGTTACAGGTTATCCAAACACAAAAACAAAGTTACTTGTAACTAAGTTACAACTTACATCCAAACAGGATTACCTGTAACTTACTTACACCTGTAAGTAAGTTACATGTAACTTACTTACAACTTAAAAAAGTTACAGGCATCCAAACAGGCCCTTACAGCTTATATCCAAACAGGCAGCATGTGAGTGACTTTCACCTGAAAGTGACTTGTTACAGCTTAGAGGCATCCAAAGATCCCTAATGTCAATCGTTTGGATACTGTAGAACGGCCAGACCCGTAGTACAAACTGAAAACCCCATGTGGTACTGTACAATCTCTAGGCCCGAGCATTGTATGATAGAATTATTTCAAGATAAAGTTTTCTCGAATTTATTAAAAATAATAATAATAATAAATCATGCCCTTCCCTCTTTTCTATTTCTTCTTTTTTATCTTTTTCTTTCAACGGAACATCCATTCCCTCTGAACACTCAAAAAACGAAGTGGATATTGAATGACAACAGTAAAAGTGGGAAAAAACCTAATTCTCACATGCAATAACACCCAAACCCTAATTCCTTCATCGAATTTGATATAAATGGATGAAACGGACACCAACCTGATCGTCAAGTAGATCGAAGAGGTTGCGCGAAGGAGCAGGGCGATCGGGAGAGGTGTCTGATTCTTCGGCGTCATCCACTTCAGGATCCGCGAATTTCCGCAGCCGTTCCTCTTCTTGTTCTCTGAGAACTTTCTTCAGCAATCTACCCGACATAGTTGGGGTTTCGATCGAGAGGACGGTGATCTTCTCGGGTTCTTCGGTTCGGGAGACGGGCTGGAAATCAACGAAATGGATGAGTTTCAGCAAAAAGAGGAAACGGGTTGAAGGGAAGGGAAGGTATTTATACCGATCAGGTTCTAGGGCGGTCCAGGGATACCCGAACCGGACGCGACCCCTGTCGGCCCGGCCCACGTCTGGTTTTGACCCGGTTTGAGAATATTCAGCCATTTTTTTCTTTATTTAGTGATCGTCCGTGATTATTAACCGTTGGTTCGTTTTCTGATCCATTGAACATATACAGTGTCCATCCATATATCATCTGTCTCAAATTGCCACGTATGTACAAGATCCTATCCATCCATATGTCACCTGTCTCAAATTGCCACGCATGTACAAGATCCTATCCATCCATTGGCTCCTATCATGCCGGTTCGTTTCACCAAAAACTAAACATGGCCCACCGATCATGGGAGCTGTAATTTATGAATAAATGGCCCAAAAATATTTACCTAAGTTGTATACTCTATCGGCATCATGGCCCATTTTAATTTGGATGAGGTGGATCAGCTTGACTATCAGGTAGCCGCTAAGGGGCTTCTATATAATAGGCCCATTGATGAATGGCTTGGATCTAATCAAAATTTGCAGGGTTCATATAATACATCTAAATCGGGACCCATAATGTGGACAGGCTAATTTGGGTCACTTGTATGTCAAGTTGCCCGAGCATGGTGGGTGGGTGGGATCCCTGACTGTGGGCCCCACCATTAAAATCTTCATGGTCCAACAGAATATGTATTTACCATCCAACCTATTTATAAAGTCACAAAGATATTTAAGAAGAGACCATGCAAATATAATCTTGATATAAAAATTTTGTGGCCTATAAGAAGTTTTTAATGATCATTTACTATTATTTCCTATACTATGGTCCACTTGAGATTTGGATTTACTTATTTTTAAAATCAGGGCCTAAAATGAGTTTTCAATGTAGAGCCCCACATTTAGGCATCCCACCCACCTGGTTGGAACCGGGATCCACAAGCCGCAACCCTAGAATGAAACTTTTAAACTTTAAAGTGAAGGGTGACATCCATAGCTGATCCCACTCTCCCAGAGGATCGATGCCTTTCTCTTTCGACCAATGCATAACGCTGTCCAGTATAAGAATCATGTTTCACGTGGCGTACTGCCCACATGTGTTTATATAAATTGCTTCGGCACCGGCCAGCTAGCTGGTGTCAAAACTATGTGGGCCCACCATGATGTATGTGTTTATCGACACCTTTCATCCATTTTGCTAGCTCATTTTAAGGCATATGCTGAAAAGTAAAGTAGGTCCAGATCTCGGTTGAACCACACCAAATGAAAACAGTTTTGATTAAACTTCCACAGGTGAAGAACTTACTGAGGTGGACTGTACTGTTTATGTGCTATCTAACATTTTGATAAAGTAACACAGACCTCTTTGAGGAGAAAACATAAATATCAGCTTGATCCAAAACTTTTATGCCTCAGATATGTTTTCAATGGCAAGCATTAATTCCTCATTCCTATTGTATGGTCTACTTAAGATTTAGATCTGTTTTGTTTTTATGGTTATGATGGTCCTACATTAGCACATAGACTGGGTGGAGCTTATTGGCAGGTGGAGGATTCGGTGCCTTTTAGAAAGGGAATCTTACAAAACACTTTTTTTTTTTTTAATGATATTTACGCCTTGATACCTATTTAAATTATTTATCATCATGCTATCTTATTAATTATGTTAATTGTTAAAAGGTATTTTCCTGGGCTGATTGGTTATTGCCCCCATCTTGAGCTTAGCATGAGCAGGGAATATGAGTACCTTTAATGCTTGGATTGTATAATCTCAGTCCCTTTATTTTGCCATGTCTTTTTTAAATGTAAGTCTAAAAATAAGTAAATCTAAGGCTCAAGTGGACCGCACCACTGTTAGGGGCCTTGCACAAAACCTTAGGATCTAGCCTCTTGAAACAAACCAGAATTATGGATAATAAAGCAATGAAATAAATCAAAGCATAAACCACACACCACACAAGAGATTTTTACGTGGAAAACCCTCAAAGAGGTAAAAATTACGGGGCCTCGTCCAAATCAACAATCCACTATGAAGTAGAACGTTACAACCTTCTTCACTCACGCAGGAGTTGATAAACAATAAGAGACAACAAAAACGGAGAGATCTCACCGATTATAAGGACATAGAAACGCTGAGATATAAATTGCACAGTAGATAACCTTCACGAGCGGAACCTCCCTTCTATAAGCTTCCTCTCTCTCTTTCTCTCTCTCTCACACCTTTGATAGCCCTAAACCCTTTAGCAAATCCCTTGTAAAGCTTTAGAAAAACCTCTTGTCGTACCTAGAAAGCTCTAGGTACCTCCTATTTAAAGTTTTATGCAACTCATTTCTGCATCCCAGTTACGAAAGGACTTGCGAAACGAAATCCCCGCAAAATCATGGAACGAATCCACGTAATCTCGGCTGGTCGTACCGAGTCCACGAGTGGTCGAGAGCCACCTACGACCAGTCGAGCACCTCCTTCGACTGGTCGAGCACCCCGAAAAAAATAGTCCACAGTCGCTGGACTTTGAGTCGTGCCATGACCCGACTCCATGACTGGTCGACCACCAACCTTCGACCGGTCAAGCGAAGCTCACGACAGGCCGAGCACGAGACAAAAAATCCCATCAAATCTCTCCCTTTTTATCCCAGGGGGGATTCACCTTCTTCAAGCCAGCCAGGTTTCTACAAACCTCAAACTTGTCCTTAGCAAAGCCTTGATCATTATGTCTGACCCATTATCGTCCGTGTGGACCTTCTCAAGCTGTAACACCTTCTGTTCCAAAGTATCTCTGATCCAATGATACCGAATCTCTATGTGCTTCAACTTGGAATGCTGACCTGGATTCTTACTCAAGTGTATAGCACTTTGACTATCACAATAGACCACGTGCTCCTCCTGCTTCAGGCTAAGTTCCCGTAGGAAAAGGCTCACCGCCTCAACGCAGTCTCAGATTATGCTCGAGGTCACTACAAAGGGCTCGTCACTTGATCGGTGTAGGCCAACAGCTCGAATACAATGTCTCATACCACCGTATTCGGCTCACGAGGTGGTGTTGCTCACTGGCCACTACGAGGAGGCTCGTCGCCACAGTGTGGGCCGACAGCTAGACCATGATGTCTCATACCACCATGTCCGGCTCATGAGTCTCAGCGGATCGAGGTACTAAGGTTAATAGGGATTCCACTGGTGGGTTTGGTACCTTAGGTTCAAGCAGTAGTGTCCAAACATGGTGAACATACATTGGGCCAATCAAGTTACTTGACGGGCTCGACTAGCACAAGCGCACTTTAAGTTAATTGACATGAAGTGCGTAAGTACTCCGTGTGGCCTAACCACCATCGACAACCCAAGTACGACTCAGATTCATCGAACACCTCCTGTGTGGCGAAACAACCTCAGCCACCAATTCGAGGCCTGTTACTGATTACCTGGACTATATGATAGCCCCAACCACATTCACTTACAACAAAATATCCTATAAGATAATTAAAGCAGTAATGGATCAATACTTCAAATCATACAATCATATGAACATGTTCTAAAATGCAATGTAAACATGAATTCGCACACATTCAATCCATATACAACCAGATATCAAAATATGACATATATGGAGGAAATCATACACATCATTAAGGTGGTTGAGAATCATATCTCAACCCGCATACAGCTACACCTTACTAACTACTAAGTCATTCAGACATTTTACAAACACTTAGCTATGCATTCTATCATTTATGATATATATTAGTTATCATACGTATTAAGGTCAATCCTCTCGTCAAAGGGTTATCGCCTATACAACAATCACATATCCATGACAGTTAGCCATGGCGAGCACAAATGCAAATTCTATACTCATTCAGTCATTTTCACAAACACTTAGGCTACACAATAGAACATACACAACGTATGTTGATATAACATATATTAGGGCTAATCCTTTCATCCGGTAGTCGTTACACATACATCTAGCATACATAGACAACAATTAATCATGGTAAACTCAAATTCAAATTTCATACTTATACGATTATTTCAACAAACATATGGATTAACCTAAACTCAACATAGTTCATATATATCTGAAAGGCTAGACAGACATTGCTTTTGACATGTGAAATAGCACCCACATCAGTAATAAATCATTAACCGGCATTGAAAGCCTTGAAAACCATAACCTATACATTTATAGTCCGCACCTTACGCCGGTAAACGCATAACGGAGTCGTTTTAGACACTTAGTCATTGTCAACGGCGGATTGGTGACCTATAGCATGAATTAAGTTAGCTATTTCATAACTTACAATATCTGAAACACTAAAACAGATTAGGGTTAGGTTTTCTTACCCAAGTGCATTGCTGGAAATGCCTGATTAGCGATTCAGAATTGATGAAATGGTAAGTGGAGTGGCGGGATTGAATCCCAAGAGCAAACTCCCACACACTCTCTCTCTTTCCTTCTCTTTCTCTCTCTATTTTCTTTCTAGGGTTTAGAAAATTCGTATGGATTATGAGAGAGAGGGTTTAAGCCCTTTTTATAGGCCTAAAACTGATGAGAATGACCCCAGGGTCATGGTATACTTAGGTTATGTCCAAAGGACATTAGTTTCGATCCAACGAAGCACTTCTGGAGGTCTCTTTTCTGCGTGCGGTCGGACTTAAGCTCCCTGACCTTGGATCTAGGTCAAGCCGAGTTTTCGGTCTGATCGGATTTACAGATCGACCGTGCCGGACCAGTTTCAATTCAACGGTCACCGATACTCGATCAGGGCCACAAGTGTACTAACATGTGTAGAAAATTTCTCCTGATCCGATGGTGTATTTGGGTCAAATTCTGACGGTATGAATCCTTATATTTGGCTCGCAAGCGACACGTCTCAGTTTATTTAAGTTTGGATTTTATTTCTAAATATATTTACATTTCTCACACACTTCGCTCCGGGCTCAAGTTGCGCGTTTCTGAACACTGTTAGGATTTGATTTCCGATGTGGTAGTCAAGCCCAACAATGTGATCATAACGGTATACTTTCGGGGTAATCGGACTTTCGACGTGTAGTCCAGGTCCGATACGGAGTTTCGAAATGCTCCCGAGAGCAACTACGTTTAAAGATGGATCCTAGATTTCAGGGTAATGTAGCGTTAATAATTCTACAAGTTTTAGGTCTTGCAGATCGTATTTAAAGTAATTAGTGCTAATCTCACAGGTACTCTAGTTTAACACTAGTTAATTCTCGCCTAATTTCTAAAGAATTTGGTCCTGAGTGATTTCTGCCTGAGGTGGTACTCGGTTCTTTGTACGAATTTTTCCTAGACGTTACAATCTACCCCCCTTAAAGAAAAATTTCTTCCTCGAAATTAGTACATTTTCGTACTCCTCGAGAATCTGAGGGTAGTTCTTATGGACCTCGGCTTCTGTCTCCCAGGTAGCCTCTTCCTCCGTGTGATGCGTCCACAGTACCTTCACAAGTGGGATAACCTTACTACGCAATACCTGCTCCTTCCTGTCTAGGATAAGTGTCGGTCGCAGTACATATGTAGTGTCCTCACTTAGTTGTATCTGCTCCCATCTGATAATGTGGGAAGGATCAGGAACGTATTTTTTCAGCATAGATACATGAAATACGTTGTGCACGCCCGTAAGTGGTGTGGGCAGAGCAAGGCGGTAGGCCACCACACCCACTCGATCAAGTATCCGAAATGGGCCAATGAAACGTGGCGTAAGTTTCCCTTTCTTGCCAAATCGAAGGACTCCCTCCATAGGAAAAACTTTGAGGAATACATGGTCCTCAACCTCGAACTCTAGCGGTCGCCGCCTCGTATCGGCATAACTCTTCTGTCTGCTCTATGCTGTCATAAGTCGATGCCTGATAATATCGATATTCTCTGAGGTCGCTTGCACTAACTCTGAGCCAATCAAACTGCACTCACCAACCTCTGCCCAGCAATGCGGTGCTCGGCAAGGGTGCCCATACAAGACCTCGTAAGGAGTCATGCCAACACTAGCCTGAAAACTGTTATTGTAGGCAAACTCTGCATATGAGAGACAGTCATCCCAACTGTCCTTGAAATCAAGTACACAAGCTCGCAGCATGTCTTCCAGCACTTGGTTTACCCGTTCCGTCTGCCCGTCTGTCTGTGGGTGGAACGTGGTGTTGAACTTCAACTTCACACCCATTACTTCCTGGATACGAGTCCAGAAGATAGATGTGAATCGCGTGTCTCAATTCGACATGATCTCCAACAGAACTCTATGCAGATGCACTATCTCCTTGATGTACAGCCTGACTAACTTGTTTGCAGAGTTCGAGACTTTAATCGGGAGGAAGTGGGCTGACTTAGTCAATCGGTCCACGATTACCCAAATAGAGTCATGTCCCTTCCTTGTCTTCAGTAGCCCTAAGATGAAATTCATAGAGATGAAATCTCATTTCCATTCAACTATGGGCATGAGCTGTAGCAGTCCAGGAAGTCGGCGGTGCTCTGCCTTGACCTGCTGGCACGTGAGACAACGGAATACATACTCTGCTATATGAGCCTTCATGTTGTCCCACCAGTACGACCTCTTCACATCTCGATACATCTTCATACTTCTAGGATGCATCGCAAGCTTCGAATTGTGCGCTGCCTCAAGGATTTCTCGCCTCAACTCAGGAAAGTTTGGGACGCATAAGTGGCCAAGATAACGTAGACCCTCATCCGTATTCACGCTCCATTCGACATCCTCATCATTGCTAGCCAGCTTTCTAAGCTCAACCAATCACTCGTCGTCTTTCTGGGCCGCGATAATGCTATCATCAATGAGTGGCCGCACCAAACGTGTGCGACACATTCGTATTGCTCCCCCACGGTAAGTTTATACTCGAAGTCTCGCACGAACTCGACCATGTTCTATTCCTCAATCATCAGCGGAGCTACAAATTCTATCGTCTTCTTGTAGGTCAACGCGTCTGCCACAAGGTTGGCCTTGCCAAGGTAGTAGGAAACCTCGAACTTGAAGTCCTTCAAGGTTTCCATTCATCGTCGTTGTCTCATATTCAAGTCCCTCTGTGTGAATATGTATTGCAAAAGAGCTCGAACTCCTCTCCATAGAGGTAATGTCTCCAGAGCTTTAATGCAAATATAACCGCTGCTAACTCTAGGTCATGTGTAGGGTAATTCTCCTCGTGTTTCCTCAACTATCTCGAGGCGTAAACAATCACCTTGTCCTTTTGCATAAGGACACAGCCCAAACCAATATGAGACGCGTTGGTGTATATCGTATACTTGACCCCTTACTCTGGCAATACTAGCACAGTGGCGGACATCGGCCTGTCTTTCAGCTCCTTAAAAGCTACTTCCGCCTTCTCATTCCAGGTGAACTTCAGGTCCTTCCGAGTCAACTGAGACAAAGGCCTGACTATCTTAGAAAAGTCCCGAATGAAACGTCAGTAATAACCTGTCAGGCCCAGAAAACTCTTCACCTCAGTAACCAAACCAGGCTGCTTCCAGTCCTGAATTGCGGTTACCTTAGCAAAGTCTACCATTATCCCTTTCTTGGACACCACATGTCCCAGGAACTTGACTTCCTCCTGCTAGAAGTCGCACTTCTTGTACTGTGCGAACAACTGGTTCTTCCTCATAGTATCAAAGACTATTTGTAGGTGTCCCTCATACTCTTCCCGACTCGCAGAGTATATCAGAATGTCATCTATAAACACGATAACGAATCGGAAAAGAAATAGCCGAAACACCTTGTTCATCGGGTCCATGAATACGGCTGGCGAGTTCGTAAGACCGAACGACATCACGAGGAACTCGTAGTGCCCAAAACTGGTCCTAAAAGCCATCTTCTGCACGTCTTCATTCTTGATGCGCAATTGATGATACCTTGACTGTAGGTCAATTTTCGAAAAGTACCGTGCCCCTTTCAACTGATTAAACAGATCGTCTATCCTGGGCAAATGATACTTATTCTTCACGGTCACTTAGTTCAACCTGCGGTAATCAATACACAACCGTAGTAACACATCCTTCTTCTTGACGAACAGCATAGGTGCTCCCCAAGAAGACACACTCAGTCGTATGAAGCCCTTCTCTACCAGCTCATTAATCTGTTTCCTCAGTTCCTCTATCTCACATGGAGGCATAGGATATATCGGTAATGAAATGAGTGTCGCAGCATGTAACGCCCTGAAAATCGGGGGTCGAGTATGAACTCAACTCTCGAGTTCCAACGCATCACTTATGCAACATACACAATGATGGTTAAATGTTGTCTGAGTTAGAGCAATAAACATGAATGAGATTATACCAAAATAGTAAATCATACTCCAGTTCAATTGTATAAAGGCAAGCGGAAGACTGAAATTTTATATTCAAAGTATGTAAAGTAACAAAATTTTGTGAACTTGAGTATGAGTACTAGCGAGTACCAATATACATGTATTGTTTTTAAGTCAAAAATCAAAATACAATTCCGTAGATAAGCCCTGGAATCCCGCGATGCAGTCGGCCTAAGCATAGCCGTCGAGTCTTGCATAAAGGAGAACTCATCCGATCCTCCTCGAAGTCGGACTCGGCTCTGAACCGAGGCACCATCTATACTGCGACAGTCCGGTGGGTGTTACAAATACCGTCCGTAACGTGGGAGTGAGTAGCTAACTCGAGTGGAACAATAAAGCATAGGTTAACATGTTATCAATTCAATCAAGCAAAGAATGATAAAGCGTACAAATCAAACAATTATAACTACTCTTATTAAGTGCGAAAATGAAATGACATGATGCTGTATGCCCTTGCCAAACCACCCTCAAGCGACATCATCTTACGTTCGCGAATGCTTAACTCCCTCAGTGCGCCACATCTATTAAGCACATGCGGTGTAATGATGATCATGATTACCGAGTTATTATTAGTCCATTTCAACCAGCAGTATTGGGAAACTAAGGTACCTCCCTTGTATCATTCCCAAACATGATCCATTCTAGGGTCGTCAATCCTAGCTAATCTCATACGATATTATGGTTTGAGAAGCGTAGTGAAGGCATCGCAAAGGGCTCGTCACCCGTCAGCGCGGATACAGATCTCACCGTATGCGGCTTAATTGCTGGCCGTCAGCTCAAGTACAGGTCTCACCGTACTTGGCTCAATCACTAGCCGTCAGCTCGAGTACAGGTCTCACCGTACTCGGCTCAACTCATACTCTAGTTGCTGTGAAAGACTCGTCGCCAATCACAGACACTTGGAGTATACTCGAAGATACTACAGAGGACTTGTCGCCCGTCAGCACGAGCACAGGTCTCACCGTACTCAGCTCTCGCCGTAACTATCGACAGTTCGAATACAGTGTCCCATACCACCGTATTCGGCTCACGAGTTTAGTTGTGCAATGGTCACTACGGGGAGGCACATGGCCCCAGCGTAGGCCGACAGCTCAACCACGGTGTCCCATACCACCATGCCCAGCTCATGCGTCTTAGCGGATCGAGGTACCATGGTTAACGGGATCGCCACTGGTAAGTTTGGTACCCTACGTTCAAGCAGTAGCGACCACTGGTAAGTTTACTTAACGAGCCTGACTAGCTCGAGCGCACCACAAGTTGGGCGATATGGAGCGTAAAAGCACTCCGTGTGGCCAACCACTATCGCCAACCGAAGTACGACTCGGGTTCGCTAGACACATCCTTTGTGGCGACGTGAGTCTCAGCCACAATCTCAAGTCCGGTACCGAATGTTTGGACTATAGACTTAATCCCAAACTTAAACAGATCTCATCAATAACATGTGGAGTAAAGCATGATAACGAAGTAATACAAGCATGTTAGCAGGCATGTTATAAAGCATGAAATAAAGCATGAAGTAAAGCATGTTGTAAAGCATGTTATAAAGCACTATACAAGTAGGGATACAATTACATACACATCACAAGTGAGTGGTTATAGCGAACCACCACATGGAGGGGATCCTACATGTCTCTAAGGTAGTCGGGAATTCCATATCAGCGCCTATCTAAG
The DNA here is from genome assembly GCA_030180095.1 of Magnolia changhungtana. Lineage (NCBI taxonomy): Eukaryota > Viridiplantae > Streptophyta > Magnoliopsida > Magnoliales > Magnoliaceae > Magnolia > Magnolia changhungtana. Next base: position 3,192,585 of record JASAUF010000096.1, read on the forward strand.
GCACTAACATTCAAGCTTTTTCACACACAAGCATTTACACAAACACTTAGAGTGCGCTATTCTAACATACATGACGTATGTTAGCAAATGCGTATTAGGGCTATTCTTTCGCCAAGCGATTATTTTATCCGCGTATACCATATTCATACAACAAATAATCATAACAATTACACTTCCAAAATTTACACATATGCGGTATTTCTAGAATACACAATTTCAACATACATAGTGTTTACAAGCGAGCATATATTACGGCGATTCCTTTCGCCAAACTAGTATTTTATCCGTATATTGTATAATCATACATTAAATAAACATGTCAAACATTTTTCCAAAAAAATACGTATATGGTATTTCTAGAATACACAATTTCAACATACGTAGCATTTACAAGTGAACATGTATTTCAGCGATTCCTTTCGCCAAATTAGTATTTTATCCATATATCATATAATCATACATTAAATAAACATGTCAAACATTTCCCAAAAAAAAATACGTATACGGTATTTCTACGTATACCTAGAGTATGTGAAATTCCATATTCTACAACGTTAATCGAAACAGGAAACGGAAAGCACTTTGTACATGTGCAATTGCATGCAGATCATGAATCTACCATTATCTGACATTGAAAGCGTTGAAAACCGTAACTTATACACTTAAAGTCCTCACCTTTGCCCTTGGAATCACAACGAATCAGCAAGGGTTGTTGAGCTTCCGTATACGGGAGTTTTCTAGCCTAAAGAGCAGAATCGGTTAATCTTTACACAACCTACAACCTTCCTACTTCAAATCAGACCTAGGGTTAGGGTTTCTCACCTTCAAACGGAGTGGATACCGCCGGAAAAACGCCTGGAAGGAAGCGGTGTAGGCCGTGTGATGAATGAAAGCAGTAGGAGGAAGATCTCCCACAAATCCCAAGCTCTTCTCTCTCTTTTCTCTCTCTCTCTCTAGGGTTTTATCCCAAATTCGTATGGCTGTGAGAGGGGCTGTTCTAAGCTCCTTTTATAGCCAAAACCCTTCCCAAAATAGGCTCAGGTTCAAGGGTTATTGCTTATATAGGTAATTCGTCACTTTTCCAGCTCAAATGAGTGTTTCTGGTGGCCCCCCTTAAGCCAAACGTCAGACTTAAGCTCACCACACATGGATCTATGTGGGATTACGTCTTCGACTCGATCGAATTTTCAGATCGCACGTGGCGGACCACTTTCAGTTCAATGGTCAGTGGGCCACGATCCGAAATTCCAAGTACATGTAAATGTTCCTGAAATTTTTCTTAATCCGAGGGTGTAATTTGGTCTGATTCTGACGGTCAAGTTGCTTAATACTGACGCATAAACGAATGGTGCCAGATCACTATTCCTGATATTTATTTTGGAATGGGAATAGTGTTTTTCACACACCCTCGCTCCGAATCGAAACGAATGGCCGTGGGACATCGGCTGGACCTGATTTTAGAGATGATTGTCAAGCCCAGTGAGGTGGTCCTAGTTCCTTAGCTTCGTATTAATCGGACTTCCGATGTGCGATCTAGACCTAATACGAAGTTTCGTTTCATTCGAGAAGCGTAGGAAATGAGTTTGGTTCTAAACTTTAGGGTAACCTAGAGTCACTTGTTTTGTAAGTTTTGGGTCTTGCAGATCGTATTTAAAGCGATCCCAACGGATTTCATGGCTAATCGAGTTTAGTACTTAGTTAACTTTGTTAAATTTCTAAAGGATTTAATCCTAATTGATTTCTGGTCGAGGTGGTACTCGAGCCAATGTACGGAAATTTACGGGTCATTACACAGCAGGCACAAGATCAATAGTAAAATCGATCTCACGCCGAGGAGGTAGCCCAGGTATCTTACTGAACACTTCCTCAAAATCCCAAACCACAGGTGTGGTTTCAAGCGTTGAACCAGCAATACCCTCCAACAGAGAAGTGTAACAACTCAACCGGGAAGGGTGACTGGCCTGCACAGGAAAAGTAAAGGCCGTGCCCTCAGGTCCATGGGTGGGCGCCTGCCTTGCCTCACAATCAATCTCTGCTCTCAACACGGTGAGCCAATCTATACCAAGGATAACGTCGTAATGATACAGGGGTGCAACAATCAAATCAACTAGAACCGTCCTGCTTCCTAAATCTATCGAACAACCCTCGCAAATCTTGGTAATGTCGAAAAAGGTCCTTGTAGCAGTAGTGAGTCTCACTCCCTTCGTAGGAGCAGTGACCAACACTAGTCGCTTGATGGCTGCACATGATATGATGGAGGTAGTGGACCCGGTGTCCACCAATAAAAATACTGGAGTACCTTGAACATGTGCAGTGACTTCGAAAGCCATAAGGGTTGAAGGTGCTGCCTTTGGTGCTTCCGTTGTGAGTGAGTGCACACGAGACTGCTGCGGTGTCATAGGCCGTTGAGGCGGCCTAAATCGGGGTATAGGTGGCCAGAAAGATGGATGCGCTTGTGTCGTCCGTAGAGGTGGTGCTGAAATGGCCCGAGGCAACGAGCGGTTGATCCTCTGTGGTGGTGAGGAGTCGTTGTCCCTCATTCTGGTAAAACAATTTGCCTCTGGGTGGCCTACCCTCTTGCAATAGTTACACCACACATCTGCCCGCCTCAGCTGAGTCGGTGGAGCCGCAAGCCTAAGGGGTGAATCTGGGCGCGGCCTCTTGCTGAGGAATGGTCTGCACAATATGTCTGGTCGAGGCCTAGGAACCATAGGTGCTCGTGCGTGAGACAATCTGTCCCCGTCCTGCTCAGCTCGCAGGAACATACCTACAAGCTCGGCGTAGGTAGATATGCTAGCACAACACATCTTCAAGCGGATCTCGGTTGCAAGCCCTCAGAAAATCACCGCATCCGCATATCCTTATCCTCCAGTATCAATGGAGCATACCTGCCCAGCTCCGTAAATCGATTCTCATACTCTGACACTGACATGCCCCCTGATGGAGGCGAAGGAACTCACTCTCCTTCTCGTGCCGATAAGTGGGTGGGTAGTATTTCTCGTGGAAGCAGGCCTCAAAGGTTGCCCACGTCCATACATAACCAATAGCCACGGTCCTCAGGACACTGTCCCACCAAAGGCTGGCCTCTTTCTCGAACATGTAAGTGACCAGTTCCACCTGCTCTGCCTCAGTGCAGTGCAGCGGTTTTAGCATCTTAAAGATGCGGTTAAGCCAATACTCAGCCTCCTTGGGTCTATGAGTACCCGCAAATGTAGGAGACCGTAAGCGCTGGAATCGTTCAAAGTGGCTGTTGCCACCTGCATTCCCTGCAGGGTGTACAAATGGTGCAGGTAGGGCCACACCCATGCTCTGGGCAAACATTCCCCCAAGGGCGGTCAAAAGCTGCTTTGGTGCTAGTCTTTGGTCTTGTGTCTCTATTCTTTGGTCTTTGTGTCAGATCTGCCTCTTCGCATCATCAGCATCGTCTGCTTAAACCTATCAGCAGGTAGAGCAGTCTGAGGCATTTGCGGTATCGAAGAAGACGCACGGGCCTACTCAGAAACCGTGGTGCAGCAGATGGTGTCGTAGGTGGTGGTACAGGTGCCGGCCCATTAGTGGGGCCAGTAGTCGGCTGTGAATCTGGCATAATGTCAGTGCGAGACGAGCCCGAACTAGGGTCCGTATGGCTATAGCTTAGGGGAGGTGCCCCGTTAAACGACTTGCCCGGTGTGTGGCGTGCTGCAGTCTGTGCAACCTTAGGTGGCATACCCTATGTACAACATAGGGTGCAACCCGTGTCAGATGTAGCATAACAATACTCAATTCTTTAAGCATTCAACATACCTTATAGCAAAAGAAATGGCATGCATTTCATTTAACAAAATTTTATCACAATACATGGAATAAAGTTCTACATGAATTATGACAGGAACACATGTAGCTACACTAAGCCCAGACTACTAAACACAAATGCACTGTCTACCAAACACAAACACAGACATCCTAAACAACAACAAAATAAACTACATGTCGACGGCATGGATGACTAGGCATCCGAGTCTGGCGACGGAGGAGGGGCTCCCTTATCCTACAGGCAGCACAGGATAGTTTTTAAGGTTCGAGTCACCTTCTTAAACTTGTGTTTCACGAGGGCCCGGACATCAATAATCTCCTGTCGCAGGGCAGCCTGACCCTCCTCAAGTTGAGCTAAACGGGCCCGATCAGTGTCATGCTCCTCTGTCGTTGGAGGGGAGCTCTCATCCGTGTCCTGATCCTCCTCTTCTTCTTCTTGTTCCTCCTCTATCTCTTCCCTGCCTTCCTCTTCACTCTCGTCCTCCTCACTATCCGTCTCATCCTCACTCTCATCGAGTCGGGCTTGACGCTGTCATGGCCTAATCTCCATGCTGTTGAGAGTTGCTTCGTTAATGAAATGGATCGGCACGGGAAGTTCTGCACCAAGTCCGTAGGCGAATTTATGAGCAAGCTTACAGAAAGTCTACATACGTAATACATACGTAGGCATGCACAACTTCTCTCCCTGCCCAGCTTGGCACAGAAAGTTTACCATTAGGCGCGTGCACTCACAGTGGTTGCTCCACCTGGGGTACACATTGTACGTGAAAATGTGGTGGAGCAGGCGGAAGTCATCAGTCATATTGGTCGCTAGGAGGCTGTTGTTTGGATTCTAGTGGGCCAGGTGTCTATAAAGGAATCGTGTGCGGTGATCCCTTTTACGTGCACTCTTCAAATTCTTCTCGCTTACATGTACCCTGCCAAGCTACATTTTCATGAGTCGGGCTATCAAGCCAGCATCAATTGTGGCCTCCCGACCTTTTCCCACGGGGATCTTGAACTGCAAAGGCTCCAACGTGGGCTCTCGAATATGGGCGTAGAATGCTCGGACAATGCCCACATTGGCACGAGACTTACCCTTAAACACGGGACCCCATCCGGCCTCACCTAGGCACTCCAATAATAGATAATCTCCAAAGAGCTTCTCATCTACATGTGCTTCAAAAAGGACCCTGCGGCCCTGGAATCTTCCATGAGACAGCTTCGCCAACAGAGTCCTCTCTAAGGGGGCCTGGGATCGAGATCCGTTTTCATTCTTATCTCTCTATTAACGTTCGAGCTTGCGATGATGCCTCTTGGCCTCCTTGAACGAGTAGGGCGACTAAGGCCGGCTTCATCCACAGGAACCCTTTTCTTTACTATGATCGAGAGAATGGTGGAAATCGAGAATATGGTCGTAACAAGCTCGAATAAGGCCATGGAAAAGAGATAGAAATAGGGAAATGGGATGGTGTATTGGGTTCCCATGAATTTGAGACACAAAGTGGGGTTTGAAATGCTCAAATGAAAGGGAAAGGAGGAAGCAACGGTTGTGAAAGAGGGTTTTGGATGGGTGATGTAGGTGGTGCACGAAAATGGAAGAAGAGGTGCTTGGAGGGGATTTGAGTGGAGATTTGAATGATTTCTTGATAAAAGGAGAGCTTGGAGGGGTAGGTTATGAAGAGGGGGCGTGTTGGGAGGGGTTTAAATCAACCCAATATGCATCAGTGGGCCATACAATGCCCTAAACGTGTCAGCCCTCCCGGCCCTCCCGGTAAAGCCCGCCAAGCGGCAAGGCCTTGCCGACCTCTGGACATTTCGATGATGGCTCGCAGGTGGGGCATGGTCCTCCAGCGCCCTGGACCCTAAAAACATGTGGGACACACCTTGGGTCCCACCGAATTGGCCGTTTTGACCCCCCGACTCTGATTCGAGTCTTTACGGGTCATTTCGGGTACTTTTTGATGTATACCCGCATATACCGCTTGTTGAAGGCTGGGATGGGATAAATCGTGGTCTAGACCCGTCGATTGACGGTCTTGGGATGATCCGGGGTTGTCGCAAGCGATCACGGATTTGCACAGACTCGATCTCAGCGATCGTTTTCGGTAAATTTCGCCAATTGGCGAAACTGGGAAACCTAACTTATTTTTGCATTTTTTCACGCACCCACCTAGGTCTAAATGCGTCAGCGTACGTCGTGTGACCATAGCTCAGGTCCAGTTTAATCTAAATCATACTCTGATACTAACTTGTAACGCCCTGAAAATGGAGGGTCATGCAAATGCCTGACTCCCGAGTTTCAACACATCACTTATACAACATATTTCATGATGATTGTATGTTGTCCGTGTTAGTGCATAAAACATGAATGGGATTATATCAAAACAATAATCCATACTCAAGAAATAATTACGTTACGCAAGCGGAAGATTGAGAGATGTATATAAGTATAAGCAAACGTATGGACCATTACTACTCTCCAGAGTATGATTACATTGCCAAATCAAATATTTACATAAATTAGTTCAACATTCAAAATCTCAAAAGTATAGTCCATCTATAACTGAGAAGCGTTGTAATCTCCGTCGATAAGTACGGCCTAAGTAAAACTGTCTGATAACTACATATATGAGAACTACTCCTCATCGTCGTAGAAGTCAGGATCCGCCTCATACATCGCGTCGCCGTCTGCAACTAAGACAGAGTCTTGTTGGTGTGTAAACACCATCCCAGAACGTGGGAGTGAGTAGCTAACTCAGTGGAATTATAACGTAAAGGTTAACATGTTATCAATTCAATCAAACAGTAATGATAAAACAGTACAACAATTCAGCCCTAAGTAGTCTTATTAATGCAAGGATGATATGATATGATGTATGCCCTCGCTTGTACTCTCTCTGTGAACTTCATCTCACGGTCGCAGCATGCACCACTCCAGACACATGCTACTTCCTCGCCAAGTACCATGTAATGCAATGTTATGATTGTGTTAGTCTAGTTCTTACTTAGGTTTATTCATACAGCAGGATTGAGAAGCTAAGATACCTCTCTTATATCAATTCCCAACAATGATTCAGTCTAAGGTCGTCAGTCCTAGTAACTCCCATACGATGTTGTGGTTTTAAGTCACTGCAAAGGGGCTCGTCACCATATCAGTGCAGGCCTAGTTTATACTCTATTGGCTACGGAAAAGGCTCGCCGTCTCAACGTAGTCTCAGAGTATGCTCGAGGTCACTATAAAGGGCTAGTCACCTGATCAGTGTAGGCCGACAGCTCGAATACAGTGTCTCATACCACCGTATTCAGCTCACGAGGCGGTGTTGCTCATTGGCCATTATGAAGAGGCTCGTCGCCACAACGTAGGCCAACAGCTCGACCACGGTGTCCCATACCACTATGTCCGACTCATGAGTATTAGCGAATCGAGGTACCAAGGTTAACGAGGATTCCACTGGTGAGTTTGGTACCTTAGGTTCAAGAAATGGTGTCCAAACATGGTGAACATACATTGGGCCAATCGAGTTACTTGATGAGCTCAACTAGCACGAGCGCACGTTGAGTTAATTGACATGAAGTACGTAAGCACTCTGTGTGGCCTAACCACTGTCGATAACCCAAGTATGACTCAGATTCATCGAACACCTCCTATGTAGCGAAACAACCTCAGCCACTAATTCGAGGCCTGTTACCGATTTCCTGGACTATATGATAGCCCCAACCACATTCAATTACAACAAAATATTCTATAAGATAGTTAAAGCGGTAATGGATCAATACTTCAAATTATACAATCATATGAGCATGTACTCAAATGCAATGTAAACATGAATTCGCACACATTCAATTCATAAACAACCAGATATCAGAATATGACATACATGGAGGAAATCATACACATCATTGAGGTAGTTGAGAATCATATCTCAACCCGCATACAGGTACACCTTACTAACTATTAAGTCATTCGGACATTTTACAAACACTTAGCCTATACATTCTATCATATATGATATATATTAGTTATCATACGTATCAGGGTCAATCCTCTTGTCAAAGGGTTATCGCCTATACAACAATCACATATCCATGACAGTTAGTCATGACGAGCACGAATGCAAATTCTATACTCATTTAGTCATTTTCACAAACACTTAAGCTACACAATAGAACATACACAACATATGTTGATTAACATGTATTAGGGCTAATCCTTTCGTCCAGGAATTGTTACACATACATCTAGCATACATAGACAGCAATTAATCATGGTAAACTCAAATTCAAATTTCATACTTATACGATTATTTCAACAAACACATGAATTAACAAACTCAACATAGTTCATATATATTTGAAAGGCTAGACAGACATTGCTTTTGGCATGTGAAATAGCATCCACGTCAGTAATAAATCATTAACCGACATTGAAAGCCTTGAAAACCATAACCTATACGTTTATAGTCCGTACCTTACATCGATAAACGCATAACGGAGTCGTTTTAGGCACTTAGTCTTTGTCAACGGCGGATTGGTAACCTATAGCATAAATTAGGTTAGATATTTCATAACTTACACTATGTGAAACCCTAAAACAGATTAGGTTTAGGTTTTCTTACCCAAGTACATTGTTGGAAACGCTAGATTAACGATTCAGAATTGATGAAATGGTAAGTGGAGTGATGGGATTGAATCCCGAGAGCAAACTCCCACACACTCTCTCTCTTTCATTCTCTTTTTCTCTCTCTTTTCTTTCTAGGGTTTAGGAAATTCATATGGGTTATGAGAGAGAGGGTTTAAGCCCTTTTTATAGGCCCAAAACTGATGGGAATGACCCCAGGGTCATGGTATACTTAGGTTATGTCCAAAGGACATCAGCTTCGATCCAACGGAGCACTTCTGGAGGTCCCTTTTCTGCGTGCGGTCGGACTTAAGCTCCCTAACCTTGGATCTAGGTCAAGCCGAGTTTTCAGTCTGATCGATTTACAGATCGACCGTGGTGGACCAGTTTCAATTCAATAGTCACCAGCACTCGATCAGGGCTACAAGTGTACTAACATGTGTAAGAAATTTCTCCTGATCCGATGGTGTATTTGGATCAGATTCTGATGTTATGAATCCTTATATTTAGCTCACAAGCGACACGTCTCAGTTTACTTAAGTTTGAATTTTATTTCTAAATATATTCACGTTTCTCGCACACTTCGCTCAGGGCTCAAATTGCTTGTTTATGGACATTGTGAGGATTTGATTTCCGAGGTGGTAGTCAAGCCCAGCAATGCGGTCACAACGGTATAGTTTCGGGCTAATCGGACTTTCAACATACGGTCCATGTCCGATACGGAGTTTCGAAATGCTCTCGAGAGCAACTGGGTTTAGAGATGGATCATAGATTTCAGGGTAATGTAGCATTAATAATTCTACAAGTTTTAGGTCTTACAGATCGTATTTAAAGTAATTAGTGCTAATTTCAAAGGTACTCTAGTTTAGCACTGGCTAATTCTCGCCTAATTTCTAAAGGATTTGGTCCTGAGTGATTTCTGCTTGAGGTGGTACTCGGTTCTTTGTACGGATTTTTCCTAGACGTTACAATCTACCCCCCTAAAGAAAAATTTCTTCCTCAAAATTAGTACCTTTTCGTACTCCTCGAGAATCTGAGGGTAGTTCTTACGGACCTCGGCTTCTGTCTCCCAAGTAGCCTCTTCCTCTGTGTGATGCGTCCACAGTACCTTCACTGGGATAACCTTACTACGTAGTACCTGCTCCTTCCTGTATAGGATAAGCGTCGATCGCAGCACATATGTAGTGTCCTCACTCAGTTGTACCTGCTCCTATCTGATAATGTGGGAAGGATCAGGAACGTATTTCTTCAGCATAGATACATGAAATAAGTGGTATGGGCAGAGCAAGGCGGTAGGCCACCACACCCACTCGATCAAGTATCTGAAATGGGCCAATAAATCGTGGCGTAAGTTTCCCTTTCTTGTCAAATCGAAGGACTCCCTTCATAGGGAAAATTCTGAGGAATACATGGTCCCTAACCTTGAACTCTAACGGTCGCCGCCTCGTATCGGCATAACTCTTCTGTTTGCTTTGTGCTGTAAGAAGTCGACGTCTGATAATGTCGATATTCTCTGAGGTCAATTGCACTAACTCTGGGCTAATCAAACTGTGCTCACCAACCTCTGCCCAGCAATGCGGTGCTCAGCAAGGGCGCCCATACAAGGCCTCATAAGGAGCCATGCCAATACTCGCCTGAAAACTGTTATTGTAGGCGAACTCTGCATATGGGAGACAGTCATCCCAACTGTCCTTGAAATCAAGTACACAAGCTCGCAGCATGTCTTCCAGCACTTGGTTTACTCGTTCCGTATGCCCGTCTGTCTGTGGGTGGAACGCGGTGTTGAACTTCAACTTCACACCCATTGCTTCCTGGATACGAGTCCAGAAGATAGATGTGAATCGCGTGTCTCAATTCAACACGATCTCCAACGGAACTCTATGCAGACACACTATCTCCTTGATGTATAGCCTGGCCAACTTGTCTGTAGAGTTTGAGACTTTAATCGGGAGGAAGTGGGTCGACTTAGTCAATCGGTCCACGATTACCCAAATAGAGTCATGTCCCTTCCTCGTCTTCAGTAGCCCTGAGATGAAATTTATAGAGATGAAATCTCATTTCCATTTAACTATGGGCATGGGCTGTAGCAGTCCAGGAAGTCGGCGGTGCTCTGCCTTGACCTGCTGGCATGTGAGACAACGAAATACATACTCTGCTATATGAGCCTTCATGTTGTCCCACCAGTTCGACCTCATCATACATCTCGATACATCTTCATACTTCCAGGATGCATCGTTAGCTTCGAATTGTGCGCTGCCTCAAGTACTTCTCACCTCAACTCAGGAATGTTTGGGACGCATAGGCGGCCAAGATAACACAGACCCCCATCCGTATTCACGCTCCATTCGACATCCTCATCATTGCTAGCTAGCTTTCTAAGCTCAACCAATCGCTCGTCGTCTTTCTGAGCCGCAATAATGTTATCATTGACGAGTGGCCGCACTCGAACGTGTGTGACACATTTGTACTGCTCTCCCACGGTAAGTTTATACTCGAAGTCTTGCACGAACTCGACCATGTTCCATTCCTCAATCATCAGCGGAGCTGCAAATTCTATCGTCTTCTTGCGGCTGGACGTGTCTGCCACAAGGTTGGCCTTGCCAGGGTGGCAGGAAACCTCGAACTTGAAGTCCTTCAAGGTTTCCATCCATCGCCGCTGTCTCATATTCAAGTCCCTCTAAGTGAATATGTATTTAAGGCTCTTGTGGTCTCAAAAGAGCTCGAACTCCTCTCTATAGAGGTAATGTCTCCAGAGCTTTGATGCAAATATGACCACTGCCAACTCTAGTTCGTGTATAGGGTAATTCTCCTCGTGTTTCCTCAACTGTCTCGAGGCATAAGCAATCACCTTGTCCTTCTGCATAAGGACACATCCCAAACCAATACGAGACGCGTCGGTGTATATCGTATACTTGACCCCTTGCTCTGGTAATACTAACACAGGGGCGGACGTCAGCCTGTCCTTCAGCTCATGAAAAGCTACTTCCGCCTTCTCATTCCAGTTGAACTTTAGGTCCTTCCAAGTCAACTGAGACAAAGGCCTGACTATCTTTAAAAAGTCTCAAATAAAACGTCGGTAATAACCTGCCAGGCCCAAAAAACTCCTCACCTCAGTAACCAAACCAAGCTGCTTCCAGTCCTGAACTGCGGTTACCTTAGCAAGGTCTACCGTTATCCCTTTCTTGGACACCACATGTCACAGGAACTTGACTTCTTCCTCCTAGAAGTCGCACTTCTTGTACTGTACGAACAACTGATTTTTCCTCAGAGTATCCAAGACTGTTTGTAGGTGTCCCTCGTGCTCTTCCCGACTCGCAGAGTATATCAGAATGTCATCTATAAACACGATGATGAATCGGAACAGAAATGGCCGGAACACCCTGTTCATCAGGTCCATGAAGAAGGCTGGTGAGTTCGTAAGACCGAATGATATCACGAGGAACTCGTAGTGCCCAAAACTAGTCCTAAAAGCCGTCTTCTGCACATCTTCATCCCTGACGCGCAACTGATGATATCCTGACTGTAAGTCAATCTTCGAAAAGTATCATGCCCCTTTCAACTAATCAAATAGATCGTCTATCCTGGGCAAATGATAATTATTCTTCACGGTCACTTGGTTCAACCTGCGATAATCAATACACATTCAATTTATAAACAACCAGACATCAGAATATGACATACATGGAGGAAATCATACATATCTTTGAGGTAGTTGAGAATCATATCTCAACTCGCATATAGGTATACCTTACTAACTACTATGTCATTCAGACATTTTACAAACACTTAGCCTATGCATTCTATCATATATGATATATATTAGTTATCATACGTGTTAGGGTCAATCCTCTTGTTAAAGGGTTATCGCCTATACAACAATCACATATCCATGACAGTTAGTCATGGTAAGCACGAATGCGAATTATATACTCATTCAGTCATTTTCACAAACACTTAGGCTACACAATAGAACATACGCAATGTATGTTGATATAACATGTATTAGGGTTAATCCTTTCGTCCGGAAGTTGTTACACATACATCTAGCATACATAGACAACAATTAATCATGGCAAACTCAAATTCAAATTCCATACTTATACGATTATTTCAACAAACACATGGATTAACATAAACTCAACATAGTTCATATATATCTGAAAGACTAGACAGATATCGCTTTTGGCATGTGAAATAGCATCCACGTCAGTAATAAATCATTAACCGACATTAAAAGCCTTGAAAACCATAACCTATACGTTTATAGTCTGCACCTTACGCCGGTAAACGAGTAACGGAGTCGTTTTAGACACTTAGTATTTATCAACGGCGGATTGACGACATATAGCATGAATTAGGTCAACTATTTCATAACTTAGACTATCTGAAATCCTAAAACATATTAGGGTTAGGTTTTCTTACCCAAGTATGTTGTTGGAAACGTCGGATTAGTGATTTAGAATTGATGAAATGGTAAGTGAGTGGCGGGATTGAATTATGAGAGCAAACTCCCACACTCTCTCTCTCTTTCCTTCTCTTTCTCTCTCTTTTCTTTCTAGGGTTTAGGAAATTCGTATGGGTTATGATAGAGAGGGTTTAAGCCCTTTTTATAAGCTCAAAACTGATGGGAATGACCCAAGGGTCATGGTATACTTAGGTTATGTCCAAAGGACATCGGTTTCAATCCAACGGAGCACTTCTGGAGGCCTCTTTTTTGCGTGCGGTCAGACTTAAGCTCCCTGACCTTGGATCTATGTCAAGCTGAGTTTTCGGTCTGATCGAATTTACAGATCGACCGTGGTGAACTAGTTTCAATTCAACGGTCACCGGTACTCTATCAAGGCCACAAGTGTACTGATATGTGTAGGAAATTTCTCCTGATCTGAGGGTATATTTGGGTCAGATTCTGACAGTCTGAATCCTTATATTTGGCCCGCAAGCGACATGTCTCAGTTTACTTAAGTTTGGATTTTATTTATAAATATATTCACGTTTCTTACACACTTCGCTCCGGGCTCAAGTTGCGCGTTTGTGGACACTATTAGGATTTGATTTCCTAGGTGGTAGTCAAGCCCATCAATGCGGTCATAACGGTATAGTTTTGGGGTAATCGGACTTTCGACGTACAGTCCAGGTTCGATATGGAGTTTCGAAATGCTCCCGAGAGTAACTGGGTTTAGAGATGGATCCTAGATTTTAGGGTAATGTAGTGTTAATAATTCTACAAGTTTTGGGTCTTACAGATCGTATTTAAGGTTATTAGTGCTAATCCAGGTACTTTAGTTTAGCACTAGCTAATTCTGGCCTAATTTCTAAAGGATTTGGTCCTGAGTGATTTCTACCTGAGGTGGTACTCAATTCTTTGTATGGATTTTTCCGAGACATTACAATAGCTTTCAACCACTCCCCCTTATGCTCGTCGGCTAGGGCCTCAGAATAATCTTTTGGCTCTCCCCCATCAGTCAGCATAATGTACTCATGTGGCGAGTACCTCTTGGACGACCGTCTGTCCCTAGATGACCTCCTCACTTGTGTCTCAACAGGTAGATCAAGTGGGGGCTGCTCCCCTGGTCTATCTTCTGAAGGAACTCTCTCATCCTTTGCACCTTGTTGTACTCCCCCGTTATCAGGCACCACGGGAGGAATAACCAGATCCATGTCCTCTAGCTCACCTAAACTAGGCCGGTTCTTCTCTGGCTTACCAATGTCTTCTATACACTGATCTTCAAAGAAAACCACATCTCTGCTCCTGACGAGCTTCTTCTCGGTCGGATCCCATAACCTGTAACCGAACTTTTCATCACCATACCCTAAGAATACACACTGCTTGATCTTCATATCAAGCTTGGACCTCTTGTCCTTTGGTACGTGAACGGATGTCTTGCATCCAAATACCCTGAGATGACTGTACGATGGATCATGTCCAGTCCACACCTTCTTAGGCACTTCTCCATTCAACGGGGCTGATGGAGACTTGTTTATCAAATACACTGTCATGTGCATTGCTTCTCCCCAAAACGTCTTGGGCAATTTCGCACGGGATAACATGCATCTGATTCTCTGTACAATGGTGCGATTCATTCACTCAGCTATACCATTATGCTGAGGGGTCTTAAAAACCGTCTGTTCATGCCGTATACCGAGGGACTTGCAGTACTCATGAAAGTCACCAATATATTCACCACCATTATCAGTGCGGATGCACTTCGATGATCTACCCGTCTCTCTCTCGACCATAGCATGAAACAATTTAAACATACCAAAGACCTCGTCCTTGGATTTTAAAGCATAAACCCAAACTCTCCTAGATGCATTATCTATAAAAGTAACAAAATATAATGCCCCACCTAAGGTTTTTGTCCTTATAGGACCACAAACATTAGAATAAACTAAATTTAATACATGCCCTTTATTGACATAAGAAGTAATTTTAATAAATGAAACTCTATGTTGTTTTCCTGATAAACAATTAAAACAGGTTTTGAGAGGTGTCCCTGTCACGTCTGGAAGGAGTCGCTTCTTTGCTAGTACCTATAGCCCTTTTTCACTCATGTGGCCTAGACACCTGCGCCACATGTTAATAGTTGAATCTTCCACTGCGTTCAACCCACCCTTACACATACTGACACTTGCCTTGTAAAGGGTGCAACACTTCTTTTCTTTGGCCACGATCAACGAACCCTTGATGAGCTTCCATCGTCCACCAACAAAACGACTTTCATAGCCATCATCATCCAACTTTCCTGTCGACATCAAGTTGAGGCGAAGGTCTAGGATATGTCTCACATCCCTGTGAACCAATGTGCATCCCACATCGGTCTTCACACAAACATCACCGACTCCCACGATTTTCGATATGCCAGAATTTTCCATCTTCACAATCTCATTGTCACCCGACTTGTAGCTTATGAAGAAGTCCCTGCGTGGAGTCGCATGAAAAGAAGCTCCCGAGTCAATCACTTAGTCGGTGTCCTGACTCGTAGCCTTGAGACATACATCGTGATCTACTGAAAGAATAACTACAATGTCGTCATCTGAAGCGACCGTAGTGAAATCTGATTTATCTTTCTTCTCCTTTCATTTTCCTTTCTTGTCGTTCTTCTTACCACGACATTCATGCTTGTAGTGGCCCTTCTTGCCACAATTCTAGCAATCAACATCATTTCTGTTACTCGACTTGCCTCTTGATTTATCTCGGGCCTTCCCACCCTTCCTGTTCTTTCCTCTCCCCTGTTCTTGTATCACAAGGGCCTCTTGCTGAGTAGACCCTTGAGACTTCCTCCTTGTCTCCTCATTGAAGAGACAACTGGTTACCTGTTTCATAGATACCTTTCCGTCTGGCGCGGAGTTACTTAAAGACACCACCAATGTCTCCCAACTATCAGGCAATGAACTAAGCAATAGTAAAGCCTACAATTCATCATCCAGGACCATCTTTATAGATGTGAGTTGATTCACTATATTGCTAACCTCATTCATGTGCTCGGCCATAGAACCATCATTCTTGAACTTGAGATTCAGAAGTCGTCTTATTAGAAAAATCTTATTATCGGCCGTCTTCCTCTCATACAGTCCTTCTAATTTCAGTCATAGGCTAGTGGCTGAGGTTTTCGTAGACACATGGTGGAACATAGGATCATCCAACCATTGTCTAATAAACCCCACCACCATTCGGTCCATCTTCTTCCAATCATCATCAGACATATCCTTGGATTTTGCTGATATACCTAAGATTGGAGAATATAGGTCCTTGCAATAAAGTAAGTCCTGCATCTTAGCCTTCTATATGGTCTAGTTAGAACCATTGAGGTTGATCATCCTTGATGAGCCACCTTCCATAATTCAAAAAAACCGATCCTACCCGTTCAATGAACTTAGCTTTGATACCACTTTGTTGGGTGTCTTGCATAAAACCTTAGGATCTAGCCTCCCGAAACAAACCAGGATTATGGATTATAAAGCAATGAAATAAATCAAAGCATAAACCACACACCACACAAGAGATTTTTACGTGGAAAACCCTTAAAGAGGTAAAAATCATGGGACCTTGTCCAGATCAACAATCCACTATGAAGTAAAACGTTACAACCTTCTTCACTCACGCAGGAGTGGATAAACAATAAGAGAAACAAAGAAAATGGAGAGATCTCACTGATTGCGAGGACATAGAGGCGTTGAGATATATATTGTACAGTAGATAACCTCCACGAGCAGAACCTCCCTTCTATAAGCTTCCTCTCTCTCTCTCTCACCTTTGATAGCCCAAAACCCTTTAGCAAATCCCTTGTAAAGTCTTAAGAAACCCTCTTGTCGTACTTAGAAAGCCCTAGGTACCTCCTATTTAAAGTTTTAGGAAACTCTTTTCCGCATCCCAGTTGTGAAAGGACTTGCAAAATGAAATCCGCACAAAATCACGGAACGAATCTGCGTAACCTCGACTGGTTGTACCAAGTCCACGACTGGTGGAGAGCCACCTACGACCGGTCGAGCACTTCCTTCTACTGGTCGAGCACCCCGGAGAAAAATAGTCCACAATCACTGGACTTTGAGTCGTGCCACGACTCGACTCCACGGCTGGTCAACCACCAGCCTTCGAGCGGTCAAGCGAGGCTCA
This sequence comes from Magnolia changhungtana, assembly GCA_030180095.1. Taxonomy (NCBI): domain Eukaryota; kingdom Viridiplantae; phylum Streptophyta; class Magnoliopsida; order Magnoliales; family Magnoliaceae; genus Magnolia; species Magnolia changhungtana. The sequence continues at coordinate 3,209,591 of JASAUF010000096.1, forward strand.
TGACCGGTCGAGCACGGGACAAAAAATCCCATCAACCACTAGTGGTGATAATGATGCCCACCATTGAAAACTTTCTAAGGCCCATAATGATACTCATTTGCAATCCAACCTGTTCATGGTAGCCACTTCTAGCCTCTTTCATGCTGAGCTCGAGATATGTCGGGTGGTACCCAATTTGGATTTGTACCTTCCATTATTTTGCTCTAAATTTCTTCAGAATTGGTCTTAAGAAATTAAACTTTTGGCCTTCATATCTATAGCTATTAAGTTTTTGGCCTTAGGGAACTTTTTGAAATTTTTTAGGACATAAATGCCCTTATGCTAGCTGCTAGAATGTGCGATAGTAGCTTGTTTCAAAATTGTAAATCCTTTTTCAAAGAAGGGATTGTGAGTTCCACTAAACTATGATTGAGCCCTCTCCTTGGGAGATCTGATCCGTTCATGTTCATCAGATAGCCGCGAACCTAGAAAATTGTGCATTTTTAGATTACATAGATTTTGCTTCATGACAATTCAGTGGATCACACATAAGATGTCTATAAGAGCTTTATTATGGTGCCTTTCCAAGAGAGGGTCATTTGCCCCTTTTCTTTTCTTTCTCTCTTTTTTTTTTTAGGAGGGGACCACGCCAGAGCCGAAGCTTGGGTGGATCACCGATGTGCATTGAGATCACACTTGGATCAGCGATGAGGTATGTGGATCAACGACATGCATTAGAATCACGATGGGATCATTGATGGGGTCTGCGGATTGCCAACGAGCATTGAGATCTTACTTGGATTGCTAATGGGGTATGTAGTCGTCGATGGGCAATGGGATCTCACTTGGATTGTTGATGGGGTCTATAGATCGTCAATTGCAATTGGAATCACACCCAGATTACCAATGGGCATTGTAATCACAAATGGAGCCTTTTAATCACACCTAGTTCACTCTGGATCACACCTGGACAGTGGGATTGCCAATGGGATACTGTGGATGACATATGAGTGCTATGGAAATGCACAACGAAGATCATTGGACTAAGTTCAACGGTGATCCTCTTATATATGCACAACAGTGATAGTTGAACTTAGCTCAGCGTTGATCCCGTTTGAAATGTACAACGTAGTTATTTGGACTAAGCTCAATGGTAATCTTGTTGAAGACGCACAATAAAGAGCCTTTGACTAAGCTCAGTGGAGATTCCTGTGTATTTGATTATGATGTGTATTCTTTCGCATTTATTCTTCATTTTACTAATTATATTAATCTGGACGACAAAATTTCAAAATTTAGGAAAACTGTCTCATTTAATTGCCTTCATCAACTTAAGAGAGACCAAAATATCAAGAACTGTGTCCATTAGAAATGAAAATAAGGTTGAGGATGAAGTGGAGGAAGTAAAAAAGATAAGGTAGAGGTTGAACTGGAGGAACTGCAAGAACTGGAGGAAAATAAGGTGGAGGCTGAGCTGGAGGAAGTAAAGGTGTTAGGAAGCAGTTTGAATGTCTTAATTATATTAAAGAGAAAGAAAATGTCCTCAAAACCAACGACAAGGATATTATTTTTTCAAAAGACAAATAAAATTTATTAGCACAGGAATTTCACATTTTTTCATGATTTTATGCTTTTATTTACTTATAAGTGTTACTCAGGTGACAAACCATATGTATGAGTATTGTGTAATTTTTTGAATGGTGTTAATATGATTATTATTTTATTATAGTTCTTACATTTTGATGAGTGTTAAATGAATTTGGATGGAAGTCCCACATCAGGAGTGCAGTTGGGGACTATGGATCGCACCTGTGATCTTAGTAGCCCAGGTGTGATCCCAATGCCTCAAGTGAGATTATTCTAAATTCATTTGAAAGTTTATCAAATTATCTTTCCAATTAACATAGGATCATCATAATCGGACCCATAATAAGGGAGTTATGATTGTTTTCGTGAGATCTCTCTTGCTCTCATTTTCAAGTTCAAAAGCCAAATCTTGGTATGTCAAATAGAGTCTGAAGGAGATGATTCCAAAGCCATTTAAAATTTCATCAAAATATTTTTTTCCAACGAACATAAAATCACCATAATCGGACCTATAACAAGGGAGTTGTGATCGTTTTTGTGTGATCACTCTCTCTTTATTATTTTCAGGTATGATCCATGCTATGATAAACTTTGGGTCCACTTTTAGGTTATCAAATGGTGTTCAAACGAGATTATTCTAATTCCATTTGAAAGTTCATTAATTTATCTTTATAACAAGCATAGGATCACCCAAATCGGACCTGTAATGAGGTAATTATGACCATTTTTGTGTGAATCATTTAAACCATTTAAACCAAGATCTCTGACAATTCGTCTGTTGGGCATCATCGATCCAACCCATCTAAATTAAATAGCAACCTACTAATTTTCAAATCTACTATTAAGTTTATTATATGATAGATGTATCATCAAGATCTTGAGAATTGTCCATTGGACCACTTGATCTTCCTATAGATCATCATTTAATACATTATTTAATATAATATCAACAACATCATATAAAAATATTGACTCGAACATGGATAAAAAGTTAAGATCTAAGGCTAGGAATTCTTGGACTGTCAATTTCAACATATTTTGTGGACCATAGTAGAGTATATTAGCTTCTTATTTCACGACTCTAGTAAATCTTCAAGAACATAATTTTAAATTATTTTTGCCAATGTAAAATCATATAAATTATCCATATGTATTATAACCGTACATTTAAGCATGCTATAGTATTGTACACATTCTTTAAAAAAAAAAAAAACCTTGAATATGTTTTTCATGATATTTGTAATAAAGATTTCATTTTGATATAATGATTGAATATAGAATCTTTTAGTACGGCCCATGTGATCGTGGCATGTATATAGGGGTGTACACAAACTGGGCTAGCCCGGTTAGCTCGCTCGACCCAGCCCGAAAATGCCTGACTCGGCCTGACCCGGAACTGAGTTCGGGTCAGGACGGGTCAATTTTTTAGGCCCGAAACCGAGTTCAGGCCGAGTTCGGATACATCCCAGTTCAGCCCGACTCGGTCCAAAACCCGACTCGCCCCGGCCCGACCTGACCCCGCTCGGTCCGAAAATAACTTGATAAACATCTAATTTGTAAGATTAAAGCCATAAGTGAGTTCTTAAGAAATCAATGATCCATTGTTAGGTCTTGTGAGTCTTAACGGACCTTGACGGATGGGCGCAGCTGCATTCACATTTGTTGGTCACATGATAGCCTCCTAAACCAAGCTAAAGGGTAGTAATCAAGACCTTGAACTTATCCCTTATTCTCAAAGGGAACTTGTAACCACACGTCTACAAGGGAGCACCCCAAGCTTGTGAGATCTAAGCCATCCATTAGACAGGTCTCATTGTGCCGATGCCCTTGATTAAAAATTGGGACTGTCGGCTAATCAGTTCAGCTACTATCTACGAAACCAATTGTTAGCCAAAGAATTTTAGCCAAGTTTTTATAAGCCATCAATATGTTTGTAGCACTGTGGACTCTGGATGATACGTGAGCAGCGGCATCAACACCATGAGAATCATCAGATGGACAACTTGGATCTTAGACAATTGCAGCATATGGGCAATTGAGGTTGGTGTGTATATGGGCCGTTTTATAGCAGCGAGTGGGCTGGCCAAACCTTTCACTAGATACAACCTTGCAAATCTTCTCCGTATTTTTAAGCCATGGTCCATCCAGGGTTGGACTCAATAGACCAATTGCTCAGATTACCGAAGTATGGGCCATGTGTACCATACTATCTCATGTCTAAGTCCTATCTTTGTTCTTATAGAGCTTTCAAGTTGAACTTACTCCTAATGGATACAGTTCCTGGTCTTGGTATATGCCATGTGGATACAGTTCCTTGTAATGGGACGTAGATTACTTGCCAAAGCCCTTCCCATGAACTCGCTGTAAGGTTCGAAACTGGCCCGAACTCACGCCGGGCCCGGTTCGGGCTGGAGATGTTGGCCTGGTGACCAGGCTCGGTCGGGTTCAGGCCTTGTGTGGCTGTTGAACGGGCCTGGACGGGTTGAGGCCAATTTGACTCGGCCCAACCCGTGTACACCCCTACATGTATACAATCAATTAATATACCATACTTCACATGAACGCAATTGCGCAATAATTGGTAAACTACCGCCTCTACGATCACTTGTGATTTCCCTACAATTAAACATGGTCATTTTGATCAGGAAATCACTTTTACAAGATGGCATAAGGTATGAATAATCTAATTATGTGCTTAAATCAAAGAGATTGTACTTATAAGATCCACATTTCCATGGCACGTATGCACGTATTGTTTGTACCCCCGTTCACCCTAAAACCTCTCTTCATTATTTCACACCCATAAGATGAGAGTTAAATGTGTTTACCATACATGTGTATTAATGCAAAGAGTATAAAGCATGCCAAACCGCTCCTCGTAAGCACTCCCACTTTAAACATAGATATGGAGAGAGAAAAAGAAATGAAAAGAGAAGTTCAGTGAGCTTATATTCCGATCCAAACAGTTTATAAGTGAGTGTTCTAATACTATATCTCTTAAATATTATAGATCAAATCCAAGTGGATCCCAATATAGTGTAAAACTGAGACAAATCATGGACTAACCAAGAGGTCAGTATATGTGGACCCCTCACGTAAGCAACAATGTAGTATCCCACATGTTGCCTCACATGGTGATGTAGAGTGGGTCGCGGATAGTTTCATGGCCAAGATGGATCAGAAAAGGCCCGGTTGACGACAGAAGTAATCCAGACCATCGGACCTTAAATCGGGCGTATCTCACAATCCGGAATGAGTTAGCTGACGTAAAATATATAATTTTGGGGTAGAACGAGCTACTTTAGCCAACCAACCCTGCTATGCCGGGTTGCGACGTCCAAAATTGTGAAAAAACCCTGGATCGACAATCGTTTCCCTGTTTTAATTTCGTTTTTACTATAAATAGTAAGTTTTAGTTTGATTATAACTCTTCATCCGTCGGGCTTTAGGAGTTGCGCCCAATGTGAAAAGAGCTTAGAATAATTAGGAGAACGGTTTGGTGAAGCCAAATAGGACACTTACTATTTTTGGCCGAAACCCTTGCGCACTAGTAGACATCACGACCGTCTATAAATAGTAAGTTTACTATTCATAGTAAGTCGCGATTTCTAGGAGTTTTAGTTGTAGTTTGATTCTGATTTCTTTCTCATTGCTTGGTACCCCTATTTAAAGGGTTGTGAACTCATTTTTATTGATTCATTAATCAATTTCGAATTTATTAGAATTTATTTCTGTTTTATACTTTCTTTTCTCGTGGATTCGAGAAGTCTCTGTGAGGAGTCCAGAGAAGTTCCGTGGATTCGGAATACTTATCCTCTTGAGGAAGATGGTGCTCAACCTCACGTCCTCCCCTGCGTCACATGGGCAGATGCATGGCCCCCTATGTGGACATAATGAATGGCAAGGGTGGGCTCCACCCTTCTATAAGATTTTGTACATGTAGATTTTTCCATCTGGATTTAAATTTTTATTTATTTAGTTATTTATTTATTTTTTAATTTTAAAATATAAATAAATTAGATGGTTGCAGGATCTCATCATTAGAATTATGGTGGGCCAATATAAAAGAAAATTGATACCTCTCTAAAAGGACTCCGCCATAAGATCATGATAATTGGCAGCAAACCTATGTGTAACTAAGTTTATATATAAATCGCAATTTCAAAATATTGTTGTAATGTGAAACATTTACCTCGGGATGCGGTGATGAGCCCACATAAATTAAACATATTAAATATATAGGCCGTACCACCAACCTTAATGTATAGGGTGAATCGTTTTATGGTAAAATTTTATATACTATATAGCTACTCATGATAAGATCATCACCTAATTGTGTGTTCACCCAATTGTTTTCAATCGAAGCGTCGTTTAGCTATATCATTTGCATAGTGCAATATTTATCGCATAATTCAATGCACTTTGCACCAAATTGGTTCAAAAGTATGCTATAAGGCTTGCCGATTTAGTTGAACCCTACCCAACAGAAAACTGCCAAATACTTCATATTCTGTCACAAAGCATTGCATACATTCATTTATGAGAACTAAATACTAGCACTCAATAACAATTAAATCCTGTGAAGTAGAGACCGTATATTCGTACTGACAGAGTGGATGCTTAACACCTTTAATATCTGTAACCGCAGTCCCTTACTCAAAATCTCTTATCGCAAAACCAAAGAATCATTTTACGATAGAAAATCTTTGGATCCCCACCCTAATATTTATATGGGGTCTAGCCAACTGCAAAAACAAAGAAATTGGTTAGCGGTGACTCTGGTTAAATATAATCAATCAATCATAGTGCAAAGCCTTTAATAGATGCAACCGATGGAGGAAGTGACCAGCCCGGGATCTCAACATCCACAGCGGGCGTGTCGGAACCGACTATGCACCAAGATAGGTAGTTACGTCATAATTGAGCGTATATGACCGAGATATGAGGAGATCAGTCGCATATTCATCCACTTACAAGATGTTTTTTTAAAACGATCAAGTGATTGTCGGAGGGTAGAGTTCGTCTGCCGATAATGGGTTCTACCCTGCATTTCGTACAAAAGGACTTTTAAAATACAAAAGCAAACAAAAATGAAATACTTACAGTTAACCACAACGAGTAACTGCAAAGTACTTTCTGAAAGAGGAACTGCTTGTATTGCAAATTGAAATCGTTCAGCATATGAGGTAGAGTTGCATTACATTTACTGTGTTACTGATACTCATAATGTAAGATTAGGCTATTTGTTATGCTAAGGAGCCTAAAAAAGTAATTATGCTAAGGAACATAAATGATAATTGATATATTTTATTAGGTTGATATGAGATATTTTGTCCCATTGAACTCTTTTGCTATTTATAAATTTCCTTGCGATGGTCATCCATATGCCTCTTCCCACATTGAGTCAATTATAGGAATTACTTCGACACCACTTTAATTTTTTAGACTCTTGTTGTACACTTGTCCTAATAAATGCTCTAGTACCATCTTTCTCTCAACCATGTTCTCTTTTCGATCTCCTCAGTCATGCTTTTGTCTGTAAAAACGTGTAACAGCCAGATAAGTGTCAACTATAATTCTGCAAAAGCGCTCCAAATGCATGCTTAATATCTCCCGTGTTATACCCTCTTAATTTGGCTTAGGGTACAACAAGTGTGAGAAATACTTTGCAAATCTACTGTGTTGGCTCACGTTGGGAAATCGATTCAACATTTACGTGAACAGAGAACCCGACTGGACCGCAACAAGATCAACGGTAAAAATGAGTGGTAGGCTGAATTTTATTCCTATTTCATTTTTTTTACTCTACTTCGAATCCCTATCGCTGCTCTCTCCCTGCCTTAGCTCCGCTACTCGTCGAGTATACCACAATTTCATTCATGGCCACCTCTCTTGACTTCTGCGTTTCGGTCGTGAAAACTTCTTTCTCTCTGTCGCGACTAAACAATGAGCGTGCGTCGCCACGCAATTGGGCCCATATGCCGAGGTGCTACTATGATCCGAACGGTCCATATTTTCTTTACCACCGTAAACAATATACTACCCATATTTATACTTCGGAGACGGTCCTAACCTTCAATTTTAGAGTTGAATGCCAGCCGTTGAAAATCTTATTTTCTTTTATAAATTCATGCACAGATGGTGATAGTCAAAATCATCCCTTCACACGTAAGTTTCACACGGTGGCTCGTACAACATAGAGTCCACGACACGGACGGTTTCGATCATCCAAAAACTGGCACGTGTTCAAACTGCGGCAAACACACGCTGGATCCCAAGTAGCGATAGAGGGAAAACTGGCACCTTGAATTTTGAGAGCTATTTACCTTCCATCTAAGACGCTTTTACCCTGAATCCACGTACATCGCCGTCTCTGATATTCGAATAGCAGCTGATATCGCATCGCTTTCCTCATTCTAGGGTTTTTCAAGTCAATATCTATTCGTAAGTTTCTCTCTTTCAAGTCAATATTGCAATTTCCACACGTTTTTAGTTCCTTCCGATTTCAAGTTCAGAAATCGGAGCTGAATCCTTGAACTTTGTAGTTTCGATGGTTTGAACTGAATATGGTATTTGAATTTGGTTGAGAGGGGAAATTCATGTGATTTTGAGAGATCGAAGCGGCTCATCACTGAACAAGCCAGGTCTTGGTGGAAAATAGACTTTCATGGTTCACCAGACGTGGGGACATGCCCGATTTATAATCTAACTATTTGCATGGTGGGGCCTACCCTGATGAGCGGCTCGGATCTCACATTTGCATGTCAGCACCGTTTCAAGTTACAGAATTCACACGCTTGTGATTTGATTGATGTTGGAATTAATATCTTTTTAGAATGAAGTGACGAGAGCATTGAAACCATTGACTATTTACAGTTCATATGAACAAGATCTGTTTAGGTTTGAGGCTTTTGTATTGAATTTTACTTCAAGTAAAAAGAGAGGGTGTATTAGTGAGCAGAGTGTGATTTCTTGAAGTGGGTCGCTGGTTTATTAGGTTGGCGAGCGGATTGTTGAAGACTACGATGATTACTGGTTTATAAGGCGGACTAGCATAGGGGAATCGATCGTTTGCTTTTGGAGTATAGTATGAGATTGGAAGTGGCGAATAGAGAGGCTGGGACTCATGGGACATAGCTCAAAGAAGAAGAAACGGGGCGGCAGTGGTCGGAAGGGCAAGGGGAGGGCTACTTCGAAGGATCATCCATCCCATGTGGATGACGATCCCAATTTGCTTTCTGAGGAGATCACCGCCCTGTAAGTTGTTCTAAAGTAGTTTTTACCTCTGTGGTTGGTATTTGGGTGCTATTCATGTGACAGGAGTTGAAATAGATATGTTAGACTCTATTACACTTGCAAAATTAAGAGAAGCGGCTTTTCGTTTGTGCGATTTTGATCAAGCCGTCAGTGATTGACACGACAATCTGGAGCATTTTTTTTTTTCATTTTACCCACAAATTGTACGTGGTGCCCACCTTTTCTTGATCCAGACCCTTCATCCTGGCCCATTCATTGATTGCTTGTGCTAAAGAATTCTCCTTGATCGGATGATTGTAACTCTCTGGTCAGTGGTTTGCAAATGGATGGATTTAGTCATCTGTCAACATTCAATGGAAAGAAATCCACCAATTCGTACAACTGCAGTCTTTCAACTGGGAGACTTTTTTCCGAGATACATTTACTGTAATTCTCATCAGATGAATAAGGTCTTGATCAATAAAAAAGTGGGGCCAATGTGTACCCTGCTGGATGAACCAAAAATTCCATCTTGCAGGTCTGAACATTCTATGTTTTTTCCTTGCATATGTTTTCGTTTCTTTTACCTTTAGGAGTGCTATATTTCAAGATGACTTCAAGCTTGTTTCAGAGTCACCTCACACTCAGTTCATTATAAACCTCAGGTACTCACCATCTAATTGCATTTGTAAGTTTAGCTATACTCATTAGGTACGTATAGACTTTTTAGAAATGAAGCCATATTTTGATGGCATATGTTGCACATGAACAGGCCTTACTCGAATGACATGGGCTCTGAAGATGTCAATGTTTTGGCTCGTCTTTCAGTGAGGTTCTTTTGGTTTACTCCAAACTCGTTGTCCTTTTCTAATGTGTAATATTTCTCTTTCCCGCCACTGACACCCCCCCCCCCCTCCCTCTGGTTTCTTTTTGTTGCCATCAGATGCTTGCCGGGGTACCCCTACAGGTGTCCTAAGTTGCAGATACTACCAGAGAAGGGTTTGTCAAAGGATAATGCAGACAGCCTCCTCTCTCTACTTACTGATCAGGTCAGATGTGATACTTTGTTTCTTTCATCTGTGTTTGTGGATATCAATCACAATATGAGTGACATATAAGTTACAACTAATCATGCAACCTTGCATGAAATTGTGTTTTAGTTAGCTAATTTTGTTAGTGAAGATCATTGAAAAAAGAAAAGAAACTGAAGATTTAAGTAAAATTAATTAACAAAAAAGTTTCTTAAGTGATTTGTAGACTGGTCCAAGTTAAAGTGACCTCTCGTGGAAACTACAGGGATTGAAATCTACTTAGTGTTTTGCTTCAATCTATCCTCTGTCTTCTTTGGAGTGATCCTGCAAATACATCTCACAGCTTCCCCTTATGTTCTCCCTTATCTCTATTGGTGGTATTCTATTTTATTTTCTGGGTGGAGCTTCTTTTTTTCACCTTTTAATTTGTTGCTATTCTTCCTCTTTCTGAATTCAAATAACCTCACAATTTTTTAATTGATAAAGCTCACTGCTTTCTCCAATTTAAACAAAGCTCGTTGTTTCTTAAATGATCAATACATTCATATCCTTGTTCTTTGGAGTTATCATTGGTTAATGTGACTTCTTCTTCTTTTAAATAAACGCTGGTTGATATGGCTATGCCTGCCTAAATGCATCATTCACACATGTCATGGAATTGTACATTTCACAGATATAACATGCCTAATTGCTTAGGTTGCTAAGAATAACACATGATCATATTATAGTCTTTGTTATAAATCAAGAGGTGAGATTCTGGCTCTTGGATGACGGATCTAAGTTACTACGTCACAAGCTTTCAGATTGATGGTTGGGTCTGTTGGGACCATTTAGAGCTGGATCATGATTGTGGACCATCAGGTCTTAAGGAAGTCTGTGACTGTGATGGAATGTTAAAAAGGACTAGATGATGTGTTTGGTTTGTTAGGGCCCTCAATGATGGACAAAGGGTTTTGGATTGCGTGGATCTAGAAGCAGGTTAGAATTGGGACCTCCATTGGGAAATATGGGCCGTACACACATGTTCATGTGTTTGTGTGGGCATGTTTGTATGGGTGGGAATTTGGGACATTTTGGAATGCTATATCAAATATCTATTTCGTAGGGAACATACCCATTGAATTAGAGGTCTGTTTCTTATAGCAATGTACAACCAATCGTATTGGAGAATAGAAAAGGCCTCAATTCAGATTATATAAATCCAGTTGGAACGTAATGTAATTGGGATAGGTATACATAGGAGCAGAGAGAAGGGATCCATCAACATATAAAAAGGGCCTCTCTCTCTCTCTCTCTCTCTCTCTCTCTCTCTCTCTCTCTCTCCAACGCATATGCATCATCGACAGCCACTGGTTTCCAACATAACCCATTGGTTTAAGCTGGTTTTCTGATGAGGGCCACTCTAGACATAGAGAGCAACTTCCAGCTGCAGTTGACTGTTGTAATTGGCTATGTTAACTGCACAACTGCTGTCCAACAAATCTATAGTAGCTAGAACCAATGTTCAAAATATCGTTATCACGCTACGTATCGCATCTTGGGATACAAATACGTATCAGTTATTGCACGGGATATATCATTTGTATTGGGTAATTTATTGCACTTTTTGAGAAACATGGGGAAACATTGGGAAAATGATTGAATTTTTCAATGAAACTTCAGGGATTGTTAAAAAAGACCTTAATACACACTTTTAAATCATAACATCTCAAAAAAGACATGCACATAATAGGTTTCCTTTGTATAGGGTCCTAAGCTATGCGCTGTTGGACTGAACTAATGCAACTATATTCAATTTGAATACACAATATTTAGAGTGTACGTGATGATCATTTCATCAAACACTCTTAAATACTTCGAAATTAGTCTCAATTGACATTTGGTTGAAGTAAAATTTCGAAAAAAATTTAATATTTCGATACTTTTTATATATATTAATTTTTAATTAAAAAACGTTTTTAATTTTTTGAAAATTGACAAAGACTTAACAAATCAATAGATCAGCCCTCATGCATGCAAGATTTCATGCTTGGAGTGCAACATTGTAGGCAATTTTGGAGAAATTGGAGAAATTTTAGTTTTTTTTCCCAAATTGGACCACCTACACTCAAATTTCGAAATTAGAGTGTATGTGATGATCATTTCATCAAATATTCCTACATATTTCGAAATTAGTCTCAATTGACAGCTGATTGAAGGAAAATTTTGAAAAAAAAATGGAGAACATGAAGAACCAATGAATATCGAAATCAAAGCTCCAACTCAATAATTATTCATGCAAAACATGAAGAACCAATGTATTTATAATCATTTAACACTGATTTAACATAGTTTCACCAAAAAAGGGATCAGAAATTGAAAATGCTCTCCGAATCTAACATGCGGGATATATATATTGACATTATTTGTGTGTTTTGTATCGCACTGGTGGGATACAAGATATGTCGCGGGATATATCGGCCGATATCGTTGATATTTAAGGCATTGGGTAGAACATGTATGTCTAGGGCTGCACATCGAGCCGAGTCGAGTTGAGGTGGGCTAAGCTTGGCTTGACTCGTCTGTGCTCTCTTTGAGCTCGCCCTCGAGCTTACCATTAGAGCTTGGCTTGTTTTCCAAACCTTTCGAGGCGAGCATACCTCGAGTCGAGGTGAGCCTGCTCCTAAACCAACCCAACCCAGCCCCATCCCGATCCAACTTGACCTCCAAATCAAAGATTCAAAACCCCAAATATCCATTTTGGGATTTGGGATTTTTCTAAAAGTAGATTTAAATAGAGGTACATTGTTGTTGAGAGAGAGAGAGAAAGAGAGAGAGAGAGAGGGGGGGGGTGGTTTGGTTAGGAAGGGAAAATGTAAGAAAGGGGGTAGGTTTTTATATTTATATTATATTTGAGTTAGCCGTGCTTAAGCTTCGAGCCGAGCTGAGTTCGAATTGAGTTGAATTAAGTTCCACTCTACTCGACCCCGACTCGTTTTTAAAATAAGCTGGGTCATATGAAGCTTGGCTTGCCTCGATTCGCCATTCAAGCCAAGTCAAACCGAGTTAGATCGAGCCAAGCCAAGCGAGCTTTTTGAGCTAGCTTGGCTCGTGTACAGCTCTATGTATGTGCGAGTGCAACAACTATGTTTTTTCTTCGTTAGACTCAAGAGACTATTGTGGAAGACATGGAGAGGAAGAAAAGAGAGAAGAAAAGAGATTTTTTCTTCGTATCTCTCTCTCTCTCTCTCTCTCTCTCTCTCTCTCTCTCGCCATGTACTAACTTTTATTCATAGAGTTACATTAGCTTAAAATAAATGAAAATGAACTCTTAGTGATACACCATTATCTCACAGAACTAACTATATGTGTATTCACACTCAAATACACTCCACCATAACACACGTACATCAAAGACCGTGTACCCTAACACCCCCTCATGCTAGAGCATGCATGCCATGCATGCTAAACTTACCGATGATGCTAGAGACTATGGGAGAAGTTGACTATACTTCTGATGATTATGGTGGCTGGAATTTGAATTGTAGGCACTTTCAGTGGCTGGATGTTAGTCTTGGGCATTTCTGGTGGCTGCCAAAGTACCTATCACTCTTCTAGTGGCTGCCATATTATACAACAATATTTTCAGTGGCTAGAGGACATTTTGACAGCACTTCCAGTGGCAGTGGAATGTTCTGGCATTCCGGTGGCTGTAGAATGTTTTGGCAGCACTTTCGTTGTCTGTATGACAATCCAACAACACTTCCGGTGGTTGGATGATGATCTAACAACATTTCTAGTCGTTGCCAACGGACGATGAGGCCCTTTTCAATTCTGGGCATATCTAGAGAGAGACAATTAGATCTGCCGGTGAGGGGAGCCCTTTAAAACTTCATGACAGGTTGTACAAAAGGAAAAAGGGGGAAGGGAAAACAATATATATTGGAAAGAAGAATGGTATCATGGCTTTGATACGATGTTAAACTCAAGAGACTACATTGTGGAAGGCATGGAGAGGAAGAAAAGAGATAACATAAGAGAAAATTTCTTCATATCTCTCTCCATCGACTAGCTCTTATTCAAAAGATAAGTTCAAAATACATGCAGATCAAATCTAAAACACAATTATTCAAGTGGTCATTCAATTGACCTACTCTCCAGTGTCATGTGGTCGTGGACCATGAAGTACGGGTATGAATGCCTGTGGTACCCACCTTGTGGATCATACAAGATTCTTTGAACGATTCTAAAGAGCACATGTAATATGAGGCCGTTCATAGCCAATTGAATGGGTTGATTTACGTAATTTGCAACAAAAGCACAATTTAGTGAATTCATATGTAGATGCATAGCTATATCTGTAACCCACCATTATGTTATCCTAACACCGATTGTGTGCCTGTATGGTTACCCAAACTCCTTGTCTTATTGTGTTATACCTTTTGGGAAATCTCATGAGTTCTATATTCGTGCAAAATTCAGATTGAATATGCATAAAACATGCAAATTTACAATTATGATACAATGTTGGTTTTATGCATGATGGTGTTTCTGCCTAGTGCATTCTCATATATCGGGTGGTTGTTTACTGAAATGAGTTATTACTTCAGTCACAAATTTGTGCTTCTTCATGCATGCGAACGAGTAATAATCATTGGTTCGATATCCATGTTTAGCTCGTACTTAGTGCACATGGTCATGAGAGAGCATGCCCAAGTAGGTGGATTGCACGTTATGTTTTGATACTTTTGGAATGGATTTAGAGAAGAAAGAGAAAAGGGACAGGAACTCGTAGTTAGAGATAAAGAAGAGATTAGTCGTCCAAGTGGTGATTAATCCTTTTCATATTAGGCTTTTTAAAAAGTTACCAAAACACTCCTGAGAAGAGAAGCTATTACAAAAATACCCAAAAACAAGTGAAATAAAGAACCATGAAGGTGTTCTGTAACGGTTACGGTGGCCGTAACGGACACCACAATTACCTTTACGATACTGGTCGTAACGGCTATTACAAGGCCATTACGCTCTCTCTCTCTCTCTTATAAAATATTTAATTGAAAAAAAATCTTGAAAAACTTGTATTTTCCCCATAATGTTGATTAAAAAGTATGAAAAACCTGTATCTGCCCCATAACAGACAATTACGAGGCTATTATGGCCTTTATAGGGGATGTAAAGTGCCATTAACGGCAATTACGGGTCATTTTTTTTCCATAACGGCTGTGACGGCTGTTATGACCCCGTAACGCGTAATGGTTGACACCGTTACCTTTGCGTAACATCCTTTACGGCCCGGTAATGGATTGTACGGCGCACCATGAACAATTCAACAATTAAAAAAAAATAAAAGATTTCACCAAAAAGTAGGGCAAATGGTTTTTGGTTGCACAGTGGCTTTGGACAAAATTCTTACGCTGGACCACCTGAAAATGTGGGGCTCATTCTTTATTTAATAGATTCTTGTTGTGTTTTTCTCATGAGGAGAATGTTTTCCATATACTGATTCATGGCAGTTTTGCATGGAAGATGTGGGCAGCCATATCTTCCATATATTGGTTTATTCTTTATTTAAGAGATGCTTTTTGTGTTTTGTTCATGAGGAGAACATTTTCCATATACTAGGCATTGCAGTTTTGAATGGAAGATATAGGCAGCCACCAGGGGCTGATGCATATTTTAGTAGTCTTAATGTGCCTTTTTTCTCGTATATTGAGACTGATTAACAAGGGCTGATCCATATTTATTTATTCATCATTGTATGAGCTATAGATGTCCTTACAATTAATATTGAAATCTTGATTTCAATTGAGTCGTAGGACAACGTTCACATAAAATCTTAGGTAGGACAACCTTATTTCACGATGTCATTGATTTCAATATTTCAAGATGATAAAAACAAGAATAAGATTATCAATCACCACAATACACAGAGTTATAGTGGTTTGGTGTTTAACATACACCTGCTCCACTCCCAAAATTACTACTCCATGTAATTTTGGCTTTCCAATATTTTCAAGGTTTTCACAAGCTAATCTCAATAACCTTTTACAGTTTTTTTGATTTTCACATGCTTATCACAACAAAACCTCAAGTGATTTTCACATGCTTATCACTCAACCCGATGAGATTTCCGGGCAATATCAATCAAACCCAAATTGAAAGTAATTTAATAAAATTAAAACTTATCTTCTTGAAGACGTGAGTCGAAGTGAAGATATTGATGAAGCCTTTGGAGTTGAGGCTTCAGTAGATGCAACGATCCTTTTTCTTAGATGAAGATGAATCAATGTATGCACAACCAAGAAGGATCTAGGGATATATGATTTTTCAAAGAATAAAAGCTGCAGATTCAATCATCTAATCCTAAGTTGAGTATAAGACACTCTCTAATTGAATTTATCACTACTTGAGAAGAGAATTGAATAAGCTACAAAAATAATATAAGAATGATAATGCAAATATCTTGAAAAAGAATAAGATTTCTCTATTTGTTTCTAGAATTTTCTCTCTTTTTTCGTGCTTTGAAACAGTGAGAAATGATCTCTATTTATATTGAAAGATCTAGATCTTCGGTCAACCTAAGAATCCCTTTGGCTGGCCGGAGTTCCTCAATTCTATTCCAACGGCCATCAAATTTCGCAGGATTTGATTTTAAAACATACTTAGGCTGGCCCAAGCCAAACTTCGACTAGCTGGAGACAGGGTTCAGCTGGCTTAATATTTAGGGAAATAAAAATTATGCATTGCTGTAAACTTGACTTGGGTCAATCACAGGCTGACCTGAGCTGGTTCAGTTGACCGAAGGCAGGGTCGGGTTGACCAAAGTTCCATAAGAATCAAAGTTATTGGTTGCTGGAAACTTGGCCTAAATTGATCTTGGGCTGACCCGAGATGGATCGGCTGGCTGAAGGGTTGGGTTGGCCGAACACCCTTGAATTTTTATGTAAAATTGCCATAAGTTAAATCTCAAAAAACCACTAAGATGTACTTTAACCTAGGGTTTTTTTTTTTTTTTTTTTCCTAAGGTCTTCTTTACCTGTAAGTTGGCATACAAATGATTATTCTCTTGAAATCCTTCCGAGCCTTCTAATCTTGAGATGTTGAGTCGCGCTCTAGTCTTGAAATGTTGAAGAGAGCTGAAGTGTGCTGAAGTTCCATACACTATACATTTTGTCTACGAAATTTGACAACCTACTGTGTACTTAAAACATTAGCACTTACAATCATGTCATTTGTTACTAACGCTTATAATGGACTACTATTTTTCTTGTGATTGGGATGTCCTAGATGGCTTGAATTATTACACCATCTTAGTTTTTTCTTATCAAGCCATCCTTTAAGATGTAGTTATTGTTCACATTCCTGGCCACATTCTCGATATTAAATCTGTGCTTCTATACTTTAACTCTAATGAGGTCAATACAGTGGCAATGTACAAGGAGTGATAGGGCATACAAGTGCATGCCTTTGTAAGCCATCTTATATGACTGTTTTGCATATTCTGAATCGTGTGGCCCAAGAAAACACATGAACCATGGTGGCTTCGACTATTGAAACTTAGCACATCAATTGTTGGATATGACCAGGGTTGCTGGTATAAAGTACAAAAGACTAATTTGGCCTACAACATTTGTGGGCTACCTCAAGAACCCTAGGAATAGATAGCTATAACAAAACAAAGATGACATGCGCTTAAAGAGTGCTTTCATCTGACTGACATATAGAACACTAACTGGTAATTTTACTCAAATACGACTCTGTTTGAGAAATCAATAAAATGATCTAATGGCCACCATGTTTCTGGGTGCATCAGGCCGATGTTCATTATGGTTTTGACAATTTATTGAGATATTGATGATTTTATCTTATGCTGAAGTTAAACATCACATAAACATGCATCAAAGGTATGATCTACATTGCAGTTAGTGTTTGCTTCTCCTTCAGTTGTATATTTGTATCTTTTCATGCAAATATTTGTTTTGCTCACTGTATTTTTTTCATGCATGCGTTCTTTCACTAGTAATTTTCCAGCAATACCTGTCCCAGGCAAATTTTAATGCTCAAGAAGGACGCGTAATGATTTTTAATCTGGTGGAAGTTGCTCAAGAGTTCCTATCTGAAATCACTCCAGTGGTGCAACCTGTTGAATGTGTATGTTGAATCTATCTTGTCACAAAGTGCTCCTTAGTTGCTATGGATGTGTTTGGTGATCATCCCTATCTCTGTAACTCATGTTGTCTAATACTTGTCTCAGCAAGAAAACACCCTCCCTTCTGAAAAAGAGAAGTGAAAACAAACTATTTGTATCCAGCCAAAAAAACATGCTATATCCTTTGTTTGGTTTGGGCTCTAGAACCCAATCAAGAAGCTAACCATCCAGTAACTTTGTGGTTCTTCTTAAAAAGGAGAAGCATTTCTTGAACTTAGTGGCATGTACGAAGGTTTGCACTTGGTTTTTGTTTAGGTAGTGATTGCTTTACTATCCATTTATTCATGGCAGGTTCCAAGTTTGGGTGTGGATAAAAAGGACCAGTGGCTTCATGGCAATGTTGGAATTGTTTGTGACCAGACTTGCTCTTCGTCTGGACAATTTGTTTATGGTTTAATTGATCTTTTCAGTGATTTGTGTGGTGATGTTGGGTCGTGGGATTGGAGCATTGGAACAAACACTATAAATGCAAGTTTTAGCCATATTTCCCGAGAGCAAGCCATTTCCACCGACAAAAGTGGAGATAAGAAATCTTCAACACACACGAATATGGGTGGTTCAAACACTGGATATAGGGCTCCACTAAATCATCACTCTCAGAATTTAAAGCCTGTTTTCTTATTTGACACAAAAGAAGGCTCAGTACCACCACCAATTGCAAAGCTAGATGTTGTTGAAGAAGAAACTGAAGATGATAGCAAGAGCATTTCTCCTACAACTTCCCACATATCATCGTGGGAGGAAACGGTGGAAACTGATTCCAATGGTGACATGCCTGAGGATTCACCACAAAAGGTAATCGGCATGTTTCTACTTGATTTCTCTAATTTGAAATTGATTATGTTACGAACAATTATCTCTCTCTCTCTCTCTCTCTCTCTCTCTCTTCTTCTTCTTCTTCTTTTATTATTATTATTATTATTATTATTATTATTATTATTATTTTTATTTGGATTCTGTCTCAGACTACAAAATTACTAGAAAAATTGTATTCTTTTGAAGACTTGAATCATAATGCTCAAATTGGAGTTTAATGTCACTCGTTCGCTCTCCGTTAAGTGATGCATTCTTCAGTGCCAACACATTGCTAAACTGCTTCTGGTTTCCCAATATTCTTTTCTTCATACATGCTTTCTTTAGATTACTTGATTGGACAAATCATTGCTTATTTTGAACTGTATCTGATACTAATTCTGCCATTGCTTGCCACATGGCTTGTTTATTTGATCCCTGTTTCTTTCTGGTATTGTATTTCGTAAGGTAGTTTCTTGTCTGCTGATTGTTGGTAGCAATAATAAAAACATAAAGATCACATACGTGGTGTTCTTTATTGAAGTTCTGTTGGTTGTATTGTGCAAAATGCAGTGTTCTTTATTGACTCGGTGTTGGCTTTATTGTGCAAAATGTCATTATCGTTATCTGCTTATTGTTTGTTTATTCTTATATCTTTTCTCAGAATGTTGCCCTCAGGGAGAAAATGACAGAGGCTGATGATAGTGATTTAGAAGGCCGATCTTTGGATTCCTTTTCTTTTTTTTCAACAAGCGATCATCAAACATCTCAAGGCATGGAGCAGGATCTAGTTATGGTATTTATCTTTTTTTTTTTTTTTCCCCTTTTCCTTCAACAATTTTAGAAATTGATTCTAATTAAGGTTTGTGTTTCTAATATTAGGTTCATTTGCTTCGCCTTGCTTGCTCTTCCAAAGGGCCATTGGCACATGCTTTGCCTGACATAACATCGGAACTTTACAAACTAGGGGTAAGTATTGCATCTTCGATTGTGATTACCCATATTCTTTCCAAGATCTGCACTATAGCACATTTATTGCTATTGGTAAATTTCATCAGATACTTTCAAAACGGGTGAGAGATTTGGCTATGGAACCACCATTGCTCTTTAACAAAGCTTTTGAGGATGCTTTTCGGCATTATACGGTGGGTTCTGCATCCGATGTTAATGTCACAACAAATTTTTATTTTTATTTTTTCTTCTAAATTTGACCCAAATTTGATGTTACTATTACTCCTTTGCTAATTGCCTACGAAAGATTGGTGAATAGGTTTCTTCCCCAATATCTCAATTCTGGAAAGCTAGTGCTGATTTTGTTGGGGAGAATACTCCGTCTCTTCCGAGTTCCCGTTATTTGAATGACTTTGAGGAAATCTCTTCACTTGGTAAGAATCCACATTTTAGTTTATTAATATATTTATATATTTAATTCATTAATGTTGAATGGTTGTGCTCACACACCTTTTTCTGGTATTAACTTTCTTTGCGATCAGAGTTTGTCATCTAAAATAATCCTCAGTATCTTCTTTAGGAACTATTTGTTTGCAGATCTTTTTTTAATGGAATAGCTTTATTCAATATCTTGATGGATAGAAATCAGAAAGCCGTAAGGAGCATAGATGAAGACATTTCTGGGTATGCATCCATGGGGTCTTGGGTAATCCAATCACGAAGTTACTTCCACATATTAGTATGATTTCCAAGGAATGTTGGGCAGTCGAAGAACTATATGTTCATCGGACGAGTTTAGCTCAAATGAGGATGCTAAGATGGATGAGTGGCGAGATTAGGAAGGATAGAATTAGAAGTGACCATATTCGAGGGAACTTATGAGTTGCACCAATAGGATTAGAAGTAGACTAAGATGGTTTGGCTGTGTGTGATGGAGACTAAGAACTACATTTAGGCCTTAGTGGGTTCAAGTTGAAGGCTCAAAAGGGAAGGGGAAGGTCCAAAAGGACGTGGGTAGAGGTAGTAAGAAGAGATTTGATGGCCTATGGTTTAATTAAGGCTATGGTCCTTCATAGAGTGAAATGGTGGAACAGGATTCATGCGGCCAACCCCAATTTGTTGGGATAAGGCTTTGATGTTGATGATATTTTTGTTAGTTAGTTTGAATTCCAACATTCCAAGAAATGACAGGTGTTGTAAAATTTGAACTTGGTCTCATTTGATATCAGTTGGTGGCATGTTGCCACATTAATTTTGTTGAAATAACATGAAAGATTAACTGGCTGGTGAAGTTAAATTCAATTGTCGTGAGAGTATCTCAAATGTAAGCTGACAGTGAAGCTTCCAAGGGGAATAATAAAGCTTTTTTGGAGGATGTTTGATGTAATCCAAACTCCAAAACCACATTGACATTCCATTGATTTGTTCTGGTTTGAGATTCCTTACTGATACGTGCTTCGGGTTTTGGGCATTGATGAGATTCAAGAAATACGAGGTGGTGACAAGGCTATAGGTTCCTAAAGATGTGGGTCTTTGGTGGATGTGCATTTTGTGCGTGACTCTCAAGATGTCTCATATTTATCGTATCCCTGCTGAAGCATGGGACAGCTGCTTTAATTAAGAACAAGTAATGGTTCTAGTTTCATGGTAATTCTTGTATGGTTGATATCCTTTACTTTTTGTCAGACATGCACAGAAGTTGGTTTCACCACCCAGGCCTTTGTTTTCTCTTGAAGTAAAAATGCACATGTTTGATCCCTATTTCCTATTCTCATGTTATCTATTTAATTAGTGTTATCTATGAAACTGGCTTTGGAAGGCAATGCACCATTTTTGTTGGATTAGTATACTAAGTTTTGACCCACATAATGGGTTCAACTGGTAACCTTTAAAAGTTTAGACACTTGAAGAAGCCTGTATTAAAAAAAAAGTTAATAATACTAAACATAGTAAATTCAGTAAAGACACCGGGAACAAAATTATAGAAAACAGTAATATGAAAATTATCAAACATAAGTTAACATTTAGCACACAACATAATAATGACAGATATAAAAATAAGAAAATAATTGTTTTATTTTTTTTTTATTTTTTCATTCAACTCCATTTAAGTGCGGCCAGGTGTTCTAAATTGGCGTTAGATCTGCAGACTCAAGTACTGTCCTGTCTAGGTGACACCATTGTACAAGGAGCATTCTGCAACTATATAATTATGGTCGGTGTTGATTGATTGCTCTAACTGTTTTTCCAATGTAACATGGCAGCTTGAATATGGACATACTGAGGTTAGCATGACTGTTGGAATAATTTGTTTCCATCTTGTAAAAACAATACGCAGATTGAAAACTCAATAAGTATATAAGATTCCTAACTTCTAAACCCAATCATTTGAGTTGGTTTGATGAATTGAACTTGAATAATGGATATATAGTTATCTCCTCACAATATATTTATGATCTAGAAGTTCACATTTGATTTGTTATGTTTATATTTAATTCTTTTAATGTTGCATCCACTTAAGATGTTGTAACTATTATTCTGACAGGTCATGGTGGCTTTGGTCATGTTGTGTTGTGCAAAAATAAACTAGATGGGCGGCAATATGCAGTGAAGAAGATTCGGCTTAAGGATAAAAGTCTTCCAGTTAATGACAAAATTTTGAGGTAAACTATTTTTCAATAAAATTTATGAAGAAACACAAGTACAATAAACTTATACAGTATAGATGTCGGAATATCTGGACACAATGTGTGGGTGATTTGGATAAGAGCATCCTCTGCTCCCCAGTTCCTTTTGTTTTTGTCTGCACTTTTTAATTGTTATTTATTTATTTATTTATTATTTAGAACTCAGAGCTTATAAAAACTATGGGTGATTTGCCTTACACTAAAATCATATAATTTAAAGTCAGATAATTATGTTTTTACTTCATTTCTTATTACCTTTTGCCTTCTCTTTTTGGACCATGGGCCATCTCTTATTCTTCTCTTGTTTTACTTATATTTTTCTTTCTTTTGTTTTTCCTCTTTTGCCCTTGGTTCCAGGGGTATTTTATGTAATTTGGGACATCAAAAAATATAAATAAGGGGGCTGGACATCTAGCCTTAATTAGATTTTTTTTCCCTCCAACATGGTATTAGAGGAAAAAAGCTCCTCGGTTTCTCTCCTCAACCTCCCTACATGATTTTCCTCTCTTCTCTCTTTGTTCCTCTTCTTTTCTCTTCTTTTCTTTCTTCTCAGATTTTTCTCTCGGTTTGAGAGTTGTTGCAACTCGTAACCCAATCAGCTGTTGAAAGTGGTTAAGGAGGAGGGATTTTGCGGTAGTTTCTGATTTTCTTTGAAGGGGTGCTGGACATTTAGTTTGATCAGATTTTTGGGGTGTTTTTCTTTAATTATTTTCAAAAACTGGTTTGTGGCAGCTAGGGTTTGCCAGATATTTTTAGTTTGTACAGGTTTTTAGGGTTTTTTTCGTCCTGATTTACAATGATTCTTTTACGGCCAAGAATTAGGTATTTGAGATTTGTTTTTCTCTTTGAAGATCATCAAGATTTCTTGGTATCTAGTGGATTTAGCCTGAGATCCCCTTCTCTTTGGTGGTTTGATTTAGAGTTATGAGGATTGATGCCTTTATGATTTTTTTGGGTCTTTTTTAAGACCGCTACATGCTATAGTTGGTTATAGCAGTTTTTTGGGTATTGGCTGCTGCAAAGTCTTGATATTTAGTACTCTTTTAATTGTTTGTGATTAGATATGGTTTCATCATCAACATCTGAGACAGTTTGTCCCATTACCCCCAAGATGGAGACATTGAGTATTCATATGAGAATCATGGGTTGCGGATTACGACCTATAAACTTAAGTTCAACAATTATCTTCAATGGTCAAAAGTTGTTGAGATGTTTGTTGCAGGAAAACAAAAGCTGGGATATAGAAATGACAGTATATTGAAACCTTCTATGACTGATCCTTTCTTATGGAGAGTGGAAATTGAACAATTTGTAGTTATGTCAGTAGAAATTGTATGCAGGAGAAATTTGTAGAAGGAAGGGAAGAGAGAAAAGGGAGAGGGAGAGACGGCTAGTCCAACAAGAGTTGTGTCGGTTCGTTCCAAGACTGCTAGTCCAACAAGAGTTGTGTTGGTTCGTTCCAAGACGGCTAGTCCAACAAGAGTTGTGTTGGTTCGTTCCAAGACTAACATACACCCACATATATATATTAATTTTGAAAGAAAGTTATAATGCTCCACAGGAGTACACTACAGACATACACACACATACACAAAATTACAAATATTTCCACTCCCCCTCAAGCTAGAGCATGTATTTCAATCATGCCCAACTTGGAATACATAAATACAACATGACGGGATATAGACTGTAGCTTGAACTTTCTTCATCCATTGAATCTTCTCTTCAAGTAGGAGGCCACAACTAAACTTGACAACCATTGAGTCACAAACTTGTCATCCACATGCAAAATTCTCTCACAAATGAGTGCAACTCGCACAATCAATGAGTGAATTATACTCGCATTTTAGAGAACACACACACACACACAATAGCATGTGGAGACTTATGTGCATCACATGCAACACAATGTGAGTGAAATACACTCACAACTAACAACATGGGCCTAATACAGGAAGAGATAATGAACTGAAACGAAAAGATCAACCACATGTAAAAATTCTCTATGTCAAGTTGAGCGAAGTAATACTTCGAACACGTTGTGTGCGCAGTATACTTCTAGGCATAGAACAAGTGCAATCCCAACAATATGACTTTACACCGCAACCCCATAACATCAGAAAAAGGGGGAATAAAGAAATCCCAACAAAAGATTAAAAAAAAAGGGTCGATGGAACCCACTTCTCACGAAACACACCATAACACACTCAAAATCTTGTTGAAACTTCGTGATACTTGTATCTGATGATTGCTCTTGATTAACCACACCTACCCCTTGTAGAAGATCTACTAAAAAATCCTTTGAAAAAATAATACAACAGAAAGAATGAAATTGGGAAAATTTCTGATTTTTTGCTGAAACACAATGAAAAACTTATCCAAAAAATGTAGAAAAATCTTCAATATTCCTTTAAAATCTAGATCTATCAGATCCCATACTTTCTGATTCAAAAAGACTGTCAGGCCGTTCATTGGTGATGTCACCTGTACGGACATATGAGTGGGCCCCATTGTTGTAGGTTGTGATCAGGTCTTGAATCAGATGCTTTGATACCAAGTAGAAATCGAATGCAACAGAAATCTGTAAAAGGAAGGGAAGAGAGGGGAGAGAGGGAGAAACAATTAGGGCTATGAGAGTTATGTTGTTTCGTTCCAAGACTAACACACACACACACTCATATATATATATATATATATATATATATTGAAGGAAAGTTACAATGCTCCACAGGAGTACACTATAGACATACATGCACACAAAATTACATATATTTCCACATCATCCTGGCTCTTGAATCCTATGGAACCAAATGTTAGTGAAGGATTTTTACTGTCGTCCGCTACATGTGAGATTTGGTTGACTTCTTATGAATTGTATGTAGATCAAAATAGTATGAATCAAATTTACAATATTTATCAGAAGATTAGTCATTTGAGACTAGGGGAGAAATCAATGTTTGGTTATTTTGCTAAGATGAGTGGTTTGTGTTAGGAAGTATTTTTCATGGATGATTTTCAATTTGTTTGTTCTACAAATACAAAGACATAAAATAAGTGTTGAGAAGAAAGGGATATTTGAATTGTTGGCAGATCTTAATTACGAGTTTAAGCCTGTTTGAGCTCGCAATCTTAGTTCTTCTACTTCGCCTTCACTCGGCAATGTATATACTTTGCTTTAATGAGATGAGAAGCATCGTACAACTATAGGGTCAACTGTGGTTGAGAAATCTGTCCCAGTGACAAGATTAAGGAATTTTGATAATGCTGGTGTTAGCTGAGCCAATGGTGTAGTTAAAGGAGGTCATGGTATGGATTGTACGTGCACTCATTATGGTAGATATGGATGTTCTCTGGATTGTTATTGGATCCTTCATGGTTGACCTCAAGGACGATCTACTGATATTGCAACTACAATGCCATGGATTCTCAGGATACTTTTGGGGGTGAAGTACCACTGGCAAATTCACCAATGGTTCTATCAACTAGTGATGTGGTTAATCTTTTGAAAAGTGAGTATGATGCCTTCTTAAGGGATGCAACTCAGAATAATGTCTCTTCATCTATGTCTTAGGCTCAGATAGGTATACTTTCGCAGCATACTTTTGTGGAAATATATGTAATTTGTGTGTGTGTATGTGTGTGCGTGCGTGCGTGTGTGTGTGTGAAGCATTGTACCTTTCCTTCAAAGTTAATATATATGTGTGTGTGAGTTAGTCATTTAACTAACCAACACAACACAAATTGCCTAGCTGTCTCTCTCCCCTTTCTCTCTTCCCTTCCTTTTACAAATTTCTTCTACAACATATTTCTACTTGGTATCAGAGACTACGATTGTCGGTACCTAATCGCAGCCTACAATAGTGGGGCCTACTGTTGACATCGTACGTACGTATGGATGATGTCGGCAATGTACGACCTGACAATCTTTTTGAAATAGAGTATGGAATTTAGAAGATAATGTTTTTAGAGGAATAATGGTGATTTTTTTTTTTTTTTTTTTTTTTTTTTGCAATTTTTGGATTTTTTTTCGTGGTGTTTTAGTAAAAATAGAGAAAAATCGAAAAAAGTCCATGTTTCGGTTTCTTGCTGTTATATTTTTATGTAGGATTTTTGAGCAGATTTTCCACATGGAGTAGGTGCGGTTGATCAAGAACAATTATTAGAAACAAGAATCGTAAAGTTTTGTAGAGATTTGGGTGTGCTATGACGTCTTCTGTGAGAAGTAGGTGCCATCGGCCCTTTTTTTTTGGGTTTTTGTTGGGATTTCTTTATTCCTTCATTTTCTGATGTTATGGGACTATGGAATGCAATGTTGAATCATGTTAATGGTGATTTTGTAGCTAATGTTCTCGATTATGTGCTTAAAGGTACTAGGCATAGAAGGTGTTCGATGTAATGCTTGACTCAACTAGACATGTGGGATTTTTACAAGTAGTGCATCTTTTCTTTTCACTTAATCATATCCTTTATCTAACCCTTGTTGTTAGTTGCGAGTGTAATTGACTCACATTGTGTTGCACGTGTTGCACACATCTCTAAATGCTGTTGTGTGTGTATTCTCTCAAGTGTCGTAAGTGTAGTTCACTCATTGTGCAAGTTGCACATGTTTGTGAGAGAATTTTGCAGGTCGATGACAGGTTGGTGATGCAGGACATGAAATTTAAATATGATATGCAAGATTTCAGGCTTAGATCATACTAATTTAGAAACAATAACATAAAAATTCCACATCCCACACAAAAGTTCAAACATTCATGCTAGGGGAATCAGTGCGGGTCCAGGCCTACACAGGCTAGGACTGGATCAATAAAATTATGGACCAAACGATGCTCAAAGGGAAATAGAAATCATCCACGCATGCACAGTAACCAGTCCCTAATCCAAGGGATTCACCAATTCCAACTCAAGGAACCCTAAGGGTGAGAAAAGAGTCAAATAAATTAAGGATAATGCAATCTAGGGTTAGGGTTTATGAAAATAGGTATGAAAAGAGGGAAAATAAGGAGAAAAACCTGAACCGAAGAAAGTCCATGCGTGCGGACAGGGGCAGGGCCAGGCGCACGTGCGCACGAGCCTGGCCGTACGTGCGAGCCAGGCCCGATTTCCGAAATGGACTCCTTAGCTCTGGTCGGCTAGGGGGGTCTTTAAAACCTCCAAGTTTCTTGGCAATCCGACGTACGGTGCGCTGTTCTCATTCGAAGTTTCGGTCCTCCTGCAAGGCCAGATTCTGAAAACTCGCTGTGGGAAGAAGAATGACTGAAAAAACTGGTGGATTCAAAGCAATGATGATTGTAGAAAGTGAGAGATATGGATGGAAGAGGGTAGGGGCGGATGAGGATAGATGTGGCTTTGCACCACGGTGGTTAGCCCTTCGAAAAGGGAGGGCTTCGCACCTACTTGAATTTTTCCACAACTCAGAAACTTAGAGAGTAGAAAAAAACTTGCAGGAATTTTTTTTATTAAACTTCAATGAATCAAAAGAATTACAAGTGGTGCCTCTTTATAGGAAAACCCTATACCTCAAAACTCGCGCCATGTGCACAACCTATTACTTGGCAATTAAGTAGACCAAAATAAAAACTAATCAAAGAAATTTAAAACGTTCATGATGTTCTAAATAACATAAATAATCAACACCTAAAATATGAAATCAATCTGACTAGTGGGCCCCGATCATGAGATCCCATGATGGGCTCTACTTGATTATCGGGCTCACCAAAACTCCTTCTTCTAACTAGGAAGCCCTCCCTGGACGTCGTCATCGAGCCAGATCGACGGTGGGGCCCTCCCTCTCCTTTCGTACATGCGTAGGGGGCGGCGTGCGTGCGTGCGCGTGTGTGCGTGATGTCCCCATCAGTTGGTGACTTGATAGATGTCGAGTTTGGTTATGGCCTCCTACTTGAAGAGAAGATTCAATGAATGAAGAAAGTTCAACCTATATTCTATAGACAACCACCAATTGAAGATCTTGTATCTTGCCATGTTGTGTTTAAGGGGGAGCAACGGTCCATGCTCATCACCATCATCATCATCTTCTTTGTATATATTTCAAGCTGGGCATGATCGATATCCATGCTCCAGCTTGAGGGGGAGTGTGGAAATATATGTAATTTTGTTTGTGCGTGTATGTATATTGTGTACTCCTGTGGAACATTGCATCTTTCCTTCAAAGTTTACATTGCATCTTTCGTTCAAAGTTTGTGCGTGTGTGTGTGTGTGTGTGTGTGTGTGTGTGATTTGACTAACCAACACAGCACAAGTTGCCCTAGCCATCTCTCTCTCCTCCCTTTCTCTCTTCCTTTCCCACTACATATATCTTTTACAACATATTTCTACTACTTTTGCGTCAAATCCTTGGGTAATTGATATGGGGGTTACTGATCATATGACAAGTACGTTTATTTCTTTTTCTTTATTTACCCTAGTCCAAATTTAGGTTGTGTGAAATTAGTATATGGTTCCCTAACACCTGTTGGGGAAAGGGCAATGTTTTTTTTTTTTTTCACCATTATTCTCCTTTTCCTCTGTTTTATTAGTTATTAATATTGCCTCTAATTTGTTATTCGTTAGTCAGACTACAAAGGACCTAAATTGCAGTGCGACATTTTTTCCCTAATCATTGTGTCTTTTAGGATATGAAGATGAAGAAGCTTTTTGGTGGTGGACGTGAGAATGATGAATTATACATTCTTCATTCAATTTCTTGAAGTCAGTTTAGCGTCTTAGTGTAAAAAGGAAGCACTTTATATTTGACATTGTCGGTTTGGTCATTCATCTAGTTTAGTTTTACGATCATTGTTGCTTTAGTCAGTTGAGTCTATTGATACCAAGGATTTACAATGTGAGAAGTCTATTTATCTTCATGTGGAGAGAAAGTCTAGTAGAATTTTTTGCTTTGGTTCATTATGATGTACAGGGTTCAATTCCCGTTAATTTTAATGGATTCGAGTATTTTGTCTCTTTTATTTGATGATGCTTTCCGTATGATGTGGATTTATTCCATGAAAAATAGAGATGAGATTAGCTTCATTTTTAAAGTGTTTTATAAATGGGTTAAAAATCAATTTAATACGAATATTGGTACTCTTTGTATAGATAATGGAAATGAAGATCTTTTTCATTTTATGATTTCTGATGTTCAGGAGCATGGTATTAATTCTCAAACCACACGTGCGTATACAATAATACCCCGCAACAAAATGGTATTGTTTAAAAAAAAAAGGGCATCTTCTAGATGTTACTAGTGCTTTTCTCATTGCTGTTTGGTGCAAAATCATTTTGGTTGGATGTCGTCATTACTATATGTTATTTTATTAATCGTTTGGCTACTAAGTAGTCAATCTCCTATTTAATATTTTTTGCGCTTTATTATATCCTTGAAATCCCGTTGTGGGTCTTTGAGTGTGTTTGTTTTGTCTGTAATATTGATCCTCATCGAAAAAAGTTGTCAAATTGGGTCATCAAATGTATTTTCTTAGGATATTCCTCTCCACAAAAGGGGTAAAGTGTTTTGATCTGGTCACTAAAAAGTGTTGTCTCCATGCATGTTTAGTTTTTTAAAGACGCTCCATATTTTTCTATAGGTCAAAGGTAACATAATTCTATGGTTCTACCTGTTCCTGTTCTTAAGCCTGGTCCAATTGTTTCTGTTCTATCTAAAACCTGATAGTGTTAAGATAAGGTTGTTTTTCATTTACAATCGACTAAATCAAACTCGAAGGTGTATGAAAGAAGGAATGTTCAAACTCGAGTTCTTCCTCAGGTCTTCACGAGTGTGCTCCTTTGGTGATAGGTACTGATAGTGTTCTTGCTATGTTGCCTATTTATACTAATCCATATCTAGAGCTTTGATTCGTTTGTTGCTATTAGAAAAGTCAGAAAACAGTGTAATTTTCATCTTATTGAATACTTTGTTTCTTATCATTCTTTGTCTCCAATTCACAAGTCCTTTGTTTCTACTATTGAGTGTTTTTCTTTCACTATTCTGAAAAATCTTAAAGAGGCTCTTAATTCTCTTCTATGACGATTTGGTATGGAGGAGGAGATGATCACCATTGAGAGGAATCGTACATGAGAGATGATTGATTTACTAGTTGGAAAGAATCTAGTGGGTTGTTGTTGGGTATATGTTCTTAAGTGCAACCCAATGGTAGTATAGCCCAAAATAAAGCTTGTCTTTTAGCTAAATGATTTACACAGACATATGGTGAGGATTATTCTGAGACTTTTGCTCCTGTTGTTAAGATTAATTCGGTATGAGTGATAATTTCTCTCGTTGCTAATTTGAATTGGCCATTGTAATAATTAGATGTTACGAATTGTTTTTGGAATGGCGATCTATTAAGGAGATTTATATACTTCCCCCTCCTGATTTTGTCGGAAAAGGAGAGGAAAGAAAGGTATGTCAACTTAAGAAGGCTACATATGGTTTAAAGCAGGCTCCTCGAGCCTAGTTTGAGAAGTTTACTAGGGCCCTAATTCATATTGGATTTACCCGCATTCACTCTGACCATTTTGTGTTTATTAAGTGGCGTGTACAAAGTATCATCATCAAGGTATGCCGTAATGGTAATAGTGGGAGTAATAGCCCCATTATTATCATTAAGTTACGACTATTATGCCCCTTGTAGCGGTCAAAATTGTTTTTGTCAAAAAAAAAAGAAAAAGAAAAAAAGAAAAAAAAGGAGGACAAATCCTAAATATTTAGATGATTCCAAATATGTAATTTTTTTTTTTTTTGGTTTGACCATGTTTACGATGGCGTAATGATCTACTCTTTAGTGAGAATATTGTCTTGGCATGTATTATGATTTTATGAACCTAATAGGCTTAGGTAGTTCATTCCATGGTACTTATCCAACTAATGCTTATCCCTAAGCATTTGACATCATTTCCCAAGTAATTTTAAGAAAAAAATGAAATTAAATTTGGATAAATAGTGTCACCAATTTGGGGGGACCACTCAAACACCCCAAATCAGCCCAAAATTCATGCAATCTATGGACTCATCCCCCACTAATGCACCCCCAATTAATTATAAAAAATAAAATAAATTCGGATGAATAATGTCGTCGATTTGGGGGACCACTCGAATGCCCCAAATTGGCCCAAAATTCATACAATCTATAGCAATTATCCCACTAATGCATATCCATAAGCATTTGATGTCGTTCCCTCTAATTTTTTTAAAGAAAATATTGAAATTATATTTGGATGAATAGTGTCTCTGATTTAAGGGATTGCTAAAATACCTCTAAATTGACCCCAAATTTGTGCAATCTATGGCATTAATCCTACTAATGTTTATCCTTCAGCATTTGACATCATCCCCCAAAGAATTTTAAGGAAAAATTGGTATTAAATTTGGAAAAATTGTGTGGCCAATTTGGGGACCACTCGAATGCCCCCAAATTGGCCTCAAATTTATGCAATTTATGGCACTCATTCCACTAATACAATCAACCCTCAATTATGCTTATTTCATCATCCGACTATCTAATTAGTGGATATGTATTGGATGGTGAAGAATTAAAAATGTCAAGCGGTCATATTTCAACAAACAAGTGTCCACAAATCAATGATTAGGATCATTAAAAAATAAAATAAAATCTAATTTAGGACTGTCACTTAGCAACAACGGGTCCTGCATTTTAAATTGTTTGGTTGGCTTTAATATAAGCCACATGTACAAATTTTGACTAGTGCAAGTGTGTTAGGCGTCATATGCCATCGGAGTATCATATAAATGACTTAGCCATGTTTTAGAGAGAGAGAGAGAGAGAGAGAGAGAGAGAGAGAGAGAGAGAGAGAGAGAGAGAGAGAGA
This sequence comes from Magnolia changhungtana, assembly GCA_030180095.1. Taxonomy (NCBI): domain Eukaryota; kingdom Viridiplantae; phylum Streptophyta; class Magnoliopsida; order Magnoliales; family Magnoliaceae; genus Magnolia; species Magnolia changhungtana. The sequence continues at coordinate 3,241,866 of JASAUF010000096.1, forward strand.
GAGAGAGAGAGAGAGAGAGAGAGAGATGTTGTAAGGAAGAAGACTTCAGGTACTTATTTTTTTATTTTTATTTTTTGTTTTTCTTACGTTGAACCCCACCCCGCCCCTCCCCCTCCTTTTTTTAAATTATTTTGTGGCCGCTACGCTGGTCTGTTATGGACCATTTCGGGCTTGTGACGGCCATTACGAGGCTGTTATAGTACAAATTTTTTTTTTGGAATGGGCTAACCTCATAATGTGTTACGACATGAACTGTTTCCGCTACATACGACCGTTAGATAATGCAGATGACACACCTTGATCATCATTGTAAGTGTGTATGTGGATGATATCACTGTTACAGGTGATGGTGTCAGTGCAATTTCTGAGATGAAACTCTATTTGAGCAAGGTTTTTGATATCAAAGATTTGGGATTGCTAAGTACTTTCTTGGTCAAAGGTTCGAGTTAAAGTCAACATCTTCAAAATTTTTTATTCTTGGAGTTGAAGTCTCTCATTCTAAGAAGGGCATCCTTTTGTCTCAACAAAAATATGCCCTTGATTTATTGACTTCAACTAGTAATTTTGGTGTTAAACCTATTGATTCACCGTTAGAGGTTAATAAGAAACTTCATGTTGATGATGGAGAGCTTCTTGATGATCCTCATACCAGTGTTTAGTTGGTTGGTTGATATGTTTGACTATTATTCATCCAAATCTATCTCATGTGGTGAGTTTAGTTAGTTAGTTCATACATACTCCATCTAGTCACTTTGAGGTAGTTGCATTTTATGCGACATTAAGTCTTATACAAGACGTGGTATTTTGTTTATCAGTCATAATAGTCTTGATATTCAAGGTTATTCCAATGCAAATTAGGCAGGTTCTCCAGATGATTGACACTATATGACATGATACTATACTTTTTTCAGAGGCAATCTTGTCATGTGAAAGCCTAAAAGGCAGACAGTTGTTGCACCATAATCATGGTGTGCTGTAAGCCTGTAACAACTATTACGGCAATGGCTGTTACATAAAGGTAACAGTGCCAATCGTTACACGTTACGGGGGCATAACGGCTGTAACGGCTGTTACGGAAAAAATGACCCATAATGGCCGTCACAGCCCATGTAACAGTCCATTACGCCCCCTGTAAAGGCTGTAACTGTCCATTATGGGGCCAATATAGGTGTTTTGGGGGTTTTTTTTTTTCAATAAAAAAGAGACTGTAACGGCCGTTACGGTGGCCGTAATGGCCATTACAGCCCGTATCGTAAAGGCAATGATAGTGGCTGTTACAGCCACCATTACCGTTACGCAATACCTTGATGATAATATGACCTTCTGAATAAATCTGCTAGTGTTAGATCATTGATAGTTTATGGGACAGAGCTGTATCCTAGGCTGTTGTTCTTAAGGAGTTAGTATGTTTTTGGAGGGAGGACTTTTGTGGGGAATGGAGAGGTTTCTCATTTGTTTATGGATTGTCCTGTACGAGTGGTTTCCCAATTGTTTATGGATTGTCTTGTTAGGAAAATGCTCATGTTTTTTGTATTTGTTATTACTTTGTGGTTTCTTTTAATAAAATACAAAAAGTTCATTTACAATTCCATGATGTTGAACTAAAGTCCAACACAGGCCTGATACAGTAACGATTCCAAGTAGTCATACAACAAACCAAGTTTCAATACAAGATGCACAACATCATGTTCATTATTCCTAAATATCTAGAGTCCAGTAGTCCACACTACCCTCAATAACTACTAGACTGATTAGAGTATGCTTCTCTGTCTACTGTTGTCTGTTTAGTAGAAGGGCCCTTTTGTCTTGAGGTACTATGGATAACTTGAACTCCTAATGAGCCTTCATGCTGAGATGGTCAATAATAATGCAGTGTTTTGCATGGCTAACTTATTCTTCAGGAGATTCTCTTTTTAGTTTGTTTAGCTTCACTTTTGGAAACTTTTGAGCAGTTTGTGGATTCATCATGGATAATTCATCCCATAGACTCGGCTGAAAATTAATCATTTAGCCTAGAGATGTATCTTGTTCCCCTAATGGCTGTTTGTGATTTTTTTTTTTTTTTTTTAATTATTTTTTTTTTCTCTCTTGTAGTTTGTTATGATTCTATTTCTTAAATCATGAAAAGATAAGAATTTCATTTTTTCCCTGCTTCGATCCACATGAACATTATTAGTGCAAGGTCAATTATTTCATAGTCATGAGTTGCACATGTAAGATTCCTTGTGTTTTCAGGACTAGGACTTGAACCAATTTAATGGAGTATATCTTTCATTTGACTGAGGAATCTCCCCTTTCTTTGGTCTCGATATTAAGTGATAGTCTGCCACAATGGATGAAAAACGATTAAGTTGCTGTTTGATGAACTGAAAAATAAGCTCTGAAATTAATTTAAGTGCTGAATTGTAATTTTGAAATAATTTTAGGGATATTTTAGTCAAAAGCGACAAGAAATTTTAATGCACCACCATTTTCAGCATTCAACCTTCAGCATTAAGTTAAGGGAGGAAAGCTAAAACAAGACCCATATTTTTAGTGAAAATTAATTGAAGCGCTTAATTAATAAGGTGCCATTTGGTGAACTGAAGAATAATGTCTCAAAATTAATTTAAGTGCTGAAAACTTAAAGTATTGAATTTTAGTACTTAAAGTATTGGAAAATCAGTTTGGTAATTTGTCTGAAAAAGGTACTGATATCTGAAAACAAGCACTTTTTTCATAAAAACTTGTTTAGTAAACACAAATAAAAAATGTCTGAAAATTAGCAATTTGTCATATTTGCCCTTATTATCTTAAATTTTATATTTTGTAGAGTATAAAACCAAGTTGTTATTGTCATGCTATCAAATTTAGCATACCCATTCACCATCCAATGAAATTTTAATAATTTTCCCACCAAGTAAAGCTTAGTGAATGAATGGTATGGATCTTTTATGTTCGTGCAGTAAAATAAATTATTGGGTAAGGAGGCAAGTAGATATACTCATATCCTATATGTTTAGGTCTTCAGTTTCTACACTGTTTATTGCCTTTAGTTCTATGATCAAAGTGCTTGGTGAAACATGTCACACCATTGATGGGCCACAAACTATATTTTTCTTGATAGAATAATCATAACCCTTTGATTAGTGTCACTGTGGGACAAGCACACCAAGTGAGTAATATGAACCATCTGATATTGCCCATTGAATATGAACCACTCTACAAGTGTGACAGAGATAAATACCATTACTTAGAAATCTCCTTGGATTAGAAGATCAGTTGCCACCACGACGTTTATTTGCCATCCAACCTGTTCATAAGGTGACACAAACCTGGATGAAGGGAAAACACAAATATCGGCTTGATCCAAAACTTCTGTGGCCCCAAGATGTTTTCAATGGCAGGCATTCAATTCCACTGTTTTCTGTGGTGTGGTCTACTTGAGCTTTAGATTTGCCTCATTTTTTGGCTCATGCCCTAAAATGATCTAGCAAAATGGATGGGTCGTGTGGATATAACACACACATCATGGTGGGACTATAGAACCTTGCCATGCCACCACACTATTAACCTCGTGGCGTGTTAAGGTGTGCCAAATCGGTAACAACTGATACGAAACGGTAATCGCATATACCGTTATGCGTTACAGGGTTGAAATGGGGTGGCCCCGAAAAAGCAAACCGTAATGGCCGTTACGGAGCCGTAACGGCCGTTATCCCGTACCAGTGTTTTAAAAAAAAAATTGAAAAGAAAATGAAAAAAAACTAAAAAAAAAAGAAAAAAAAGAACTTACCTTCTTCATTACTTCTTCTTCTTCTTCTTTTACTATGGCTGTGGTTGCGGCTATGCATGCTGTTGCTACGGTTGTAACTGCTGTGACTGCGCATGCTGCCGCTGATATGGCTGCGGATCCTTGTTCGCTTTTTCTTCTTCTATCGGCTGCGATGCCCTCTCTCTCTCTCTCTCTCTCTCCTCTTTTCTCCCCTCTTTTTCTCGTTTTTCCCTCCCTCTCTCTCTCTCTATCTCTCTCTCTCTCTCCTCTTTAAACAAGAGGAGGCTACGTGGCTGTTTCACAACCATGTTTTTAAAAAAATTTAATACTCTAGTGGTATTTCATGCTAAGTGAACGCACTGTTTTGTGGGACCCACCTTGATATATGTGTTGTGTATCCAAGCCGTCCATCAGTTTTTCCAACTAATTTAAGGCATGATCCCTAAAATGAAGCGGATCCAAATCTCAAGTGACCACATGGATTGAATTTCCACTGTTAAAAACTTCTCGGGGGCCACAGGTTTGCATCAAGTTGTTATTTGTGTTTTCCCTTTCATCTAGGTCCATTGGACCGGACGCGGATTGCGTCCTACCCCCGCCCGGACGGTAATCCGTCCAGGCAAGGCTCTATGGGGCCCACAGTGATGTAAGTTTCTTATCCACGCCGTTCATCGCTTTTATCAGATTATGTCAAGGTATTATCCTAAAAATGAAGCAGGTCCATATCTACAGTGGACCACACCAAAGGAAGCGGTAGTGATAATGACACCACCATTGAAACCTTTTTAAGGGCCACCGTGATGTTTTTTTACCATCCAACCTATTAATAAGGTCATTTAGACGTGGATGAAGTGAAAACACAAATATCAGCCTGATATGAAACTTCTCCAGCTCCCAAGAAGTTTTTAATGGTGGACGTTCAATCCCCACTCTGTGGTCCACTTAGGACTTGTACTTGCCTCATTTTTAGGATAATACCTTAAAATTATCTGATAAAAACGGTTAACGGCGTGGATAAAACACCTACATCACAGTGGGCCCCACAGAGCCCTGCCTAGACGGATTACTATCCAGGCGGGGGTAGGACACAATCCGCATCCCATTGGATCTTATCAACATGTTGGATGGCAAATAAACATTACATTGGACCTTGGCAAGTTTTAATGGCGGGTGTTCTACGACAACTTTTCATGTGGTGCGGTCCACCTGAGATGTGCATCGACTTCATTTTTGGGACCGTGCCATAAAATGAGATGGCAAAACTGATGTACAACATGGATATACAACACATGCATTGAGGTGGGCCCTATGCTTACGGCCTCACCCACACAGATTGCCTAGACGCAATCGCTACTGGACGGTGCTATCTGGGCCCCATCATGATGATTGGGTTTTATCCATGCCGTCCATCCATTTTTCCAGATCATTTTTTGACATGAGCTAAAAAATGAGGCTGGTGGACCACATAATAGGAAACAATGGTGATTAAACGCCAACCGTTAAAAACTTTTTGGGGGCCACAAAAGTTTTGGATCAAGTTGAGATTTGTGTTTTCCCTTCATCTAGGTCTGTATAACATAATCAATAGGTTGGATGGCCAATAAATATTATAGTGGATTGTAGGAAGTTTTTAATAGTGGGCATTCAATCACAACTATTTCTTATTGTGTGGTGCACCTGAGATTTGAATCTACCTCATTTTTTAGACGATGCCTTAAAATGAGTCAGCAAAACAGATCGATTACATGGATATGCAACACATACATCAAGGTGGGCTTCACGTTCAGGGCCTCACCCACTAATGGTCTACCTGAGATTGTACGGAGATGTTAGTTACCATATGCTCTCTTCGATACAACTTTCTCACCAAAGAGTGGACCGTTACACTACTATAAACATGTTAAAAATCATAGATGAATTCATATTTGGAATATTTAGATTTTTTTGGATTTAATGGATATTTTTTTTATTTTTTATTTTATTATTATTATTTTTTGACAAAAAAAGAGATTCTAACCAATACAGGGGGCGTAACGGCAGTTACTCCCCTGTATCGGCCGTTACACAATTACACCGTTACGCCCACCATTACCGCAACGGGACACTTTGCGTGTTATACGCTATGCAATGGATGCCCATTGCCTTTTAAAGCCTTCACATGAACTTCTTGCGACACGATGAGAAGCTAGCTGAGGCTTATTGTGAAATCCACCCTGTTCATCTGTTTTGCAACATCGTTTTAGGACATGGGCTAAAAAAAGAGGTAGATCCAAAACTCAAGTATGCCGCATGACAGGAAAAAGTGGATAGTGAAATGCCTATTGTTAAAGCCTCGATGGGGTCCATCATGATGTTTATATGCCATTCATACCATTTATAAGGTCATTCCTATTGGGATGAATTGAAAACACAAAAATATTAGCCTCATCCCAAACTTTGGTGGTCCAAGGAATGTTTCAACAGTGGACTTTCAATTCTCACTTTTTCTTATGGTGTTTCAATCCTCACCTTTTCTTATGGTGTGGTCCACTTGAGATTTGGATATGCTTTATTTTTGGGACCATGCACTAAAATGATTTAGAAAAACAGATGGACAACGTGGATATAAAATATTTATCAAGGCAGACCCTATGGTCACAACAACACCTAGTAAAGTGTAACCTGGGTAACACCTAATCCGCTCTTATGGATTGCTGAGGACGTGGATTGCTTTCGCAGGAAGTTCCTATGCTGGATTGATGCAGGACGTGTAACATCCCGGATTTTTTGCTAACTTGGAAATAGACTTCCTTAGGCAATGGGTCGATCATAACACCTCCCCTTTTCGACCCATTTCCTTAAAAATCTCACCTTTCACCACCCTGTCCTTCAAATTTTTCTAAGTACTTTCACATTAGACACTAATCCTAAAGTTTAAATGATGAAGAACAAGACTTAAACTAAAACTTACTGTAAATGGTAAATACATAAATAAAATAGGCTTTGGACCATTAACCTTTTGGAATCTCATGAAATAAGTAGGTTATTTGGATAGAGCAGCTTCTCCTACCCCAAAATCATATATTGCACGTCGCGTAACTCATTCCAGATTGAAAAATACACCCGTTTCAAATATCGGATGGCGAAACCACATCTAACGGACTCGGGGGGCCAAACGACACAAATCGGGGGGACCCGAGGTGGGTCCTGCACATTTCTGGCAGAATATCTTGATGCCATCGCCCCAGGGGTCCCGCACATTCGAGCCCGAAGTGAAGTGTGTGAGAAACGCAAATACCTTTAGAAATTGAACTCAGATTTAAGTGATTTGGGCAGTTCGCTTGCGGGCCAAATTTAAGGTTTCAGACTGACAGAATCTGACCCAAATACACCTTCGGATTAGAAAAATTTTCCTACACAGGTCAGTGTACTTGTGGCCCTGATCGAGTGCCGACGACCGTTGAACTGAAACTGGTCCGTCACGGTCGATCCACAAATCCGATTGGACCGAAAACTTAACTCGACCAAGATCCAATGCCAGGGAGCTTAAGTCCGACCGCATGCAGAAAAGGGGCCTCCAGAAGTGCTCCGTTGGATCGAAATAGCCACTGTTTGGCTATAACCTAAGTATACTATGGCCCTGGGGCTATTCCTGTCAGTTTTGGGCCTATATAAGGGCCTTAAACCCTCTCTCTCCCTTCACATACGAATTTCTAACCCTAGGTGAGAGAAAAGAAAAGAAAGAGAAAGAAAGAGAGAGAGAGAGTGTGGGAGATTATTCCTGGGATTCTTTCCCGCCACTCCACGGGCTGAATCACCTCATCCGTGTCGCTATACCGGCAAATCCGACTCCGTACTTGGGTAAGAAATCCTAACTCTAGCCTGTTTTAGAGATTTAAATAGAACGGATGGTGGAATAGCTAACATATTCCCTGTTATAGGTTGTTGTGGGTGTTAGAGTTATAAAGTCTCTTGATATACATTGATACACCACACTCCGACAGCTTAAGCTTTTGGAGTGAATGGTTGTTTGACATGGTATCAAAGCGGAAGGTCCTATGTTCGAATCTCGAGAGCAGCAAATATGCCTCGCCAATATTTTATTCTCCCACGGGGGGTCAGGAAAAATCAGGTCCGGCCCAGGGACCAGGAAATCAAGCCCGCCCTATTTATGGTGTGAGTGTCTCTCCACCCTTTTCAGTATGTTCCCGTGCGGAGTTCCCAACCCCCATGTGCGAGGGGATGTTAGAGTTATAAAGTCCCTTGATATACATTGATACACCACACTCTGACAGCTTAAGCTTTTGGAGTGAATGGTTGTTTGACAGTGGTGCCATAAACAAAGACTTAGTGTTTAAACTGAGTTCGTTATGAGTCTACCGGCAAAAGGTGCGGATTATAGATGTTTAGGTTATGGTTTTCAAGGCTTTCAATGTCGGTTAATGATTTATGACTGACTTTATTGCTATCACATGCTTAGATACGATGTTTCCCGCGTTTTGCACATACATATGAACTATGATAACTATAGTGTAATCCATGTGTTTGTTGATATGATTGAATGAGTATGGAATTTGGATTCGTGCTTGCCATGATTATTCGTCGTGAATATATGGTTGTTATACGTGTGACAACTCCTTGGTGAAAGGGCTTGCCCTAACACCTGTTACAGTGACGTATGTTGAAATGTGTAGTCTAAGTGTTTGTAAAAATGTCTGAATGAATATGGAATTTGGATTTGTGCTTGCCATGATTATTAACTATGAATATATGCCTGTTGAGTATGTGGCAACTCTTTTGTAAAAGGGCTTGCCAGGATATATGTTATAGCTAGTCTAATACACGTATGTTGAAATGTGTAATCTAAGTGTTTGATAAAATGCCTCAATGAGGAAATACCTGTTGAAATGCATGCAATGAGGGTGTTGGGATAGGATTCTCAATTCCCTTAACTATGGTTATAGTTTCCTTCATGTATCCTATATTACTACTACGTGCTTTATGGTTGAATGCTTATGTATGCTAACATGTACACTGTGTTTGTTGAAATGCTCAAATGAGACTTATATTTAAGTTGGTTGCTGCATGCTGTTTCGGACTAGCACATATGTATTCCTATTGTATTTGAACTGTGTTTGGGGCTACGATGTAGTCCAGGCAATCGGTAACGATTTACGATCAGTGGCCAAATTGTTTCAGCTACAACAGATACGTTCGACGAATCCGAGTCGTACATCGTTTGACGATAATGGTTAGGCCACGCGCAATGCTGATGCACTCCATGTCAATCAAATCAATGTGCGCTTGTACTAGTCGAGCTTGTCAAGTAACCCGATTGGCCCGATGTATGTTCACCATGTATGGACGCTACTGCTTGAATCTAAGGTACCAAACTCACCAATGGAAAGCCTGTTTAACCTTGGTATCTCGATCCGCTAATACTCATGAGCCGGACATGGTGGTATGGGACAACCGTAGTCGAGCTGTCGGCCTACGCTGGGGTGACGAGCCTTCCCGTAGTGACCACTGAGTAACACCGCCTCATCAGCCGAATACGGTGGTATGAGACACTGTATTCGAGCTGTCGGCCTACACTGATTAGGTGACGAGCCCTTTGTAGTGACCTCGAGCATACTCTGAGAGTGCGTTGAGGCGACGAGCCTTTCCGTAGCAACTAGAGTATAAATTAGGCCTGCACTGATCAGGTGACGAGCCCTTTGTAGTGACCTAGAACCGCAACATCGTATGAGATTTACTAGGACTGACGACCCTAGAATGGATCATTATTTAGGAATTGATATAAGGGAGGTACCTTAGCTTTCCAATCCTGCTGTATGAAAAGGTCTAATAAGAACTTAGTAATCACGTTCATGCACCGCATTGCATGTGCCTTTGGCGTGGAGTTGAGCACAGTGGAAGGTATGCATGCCGCGACCGTGAGACGAAGTCGTAGAGGGAGTGTAGGCGAGGGCATACATCATTAATGCATATCATCCTTGCATTAACTAGAGTACTTAGGAATGCTTGATTGTGTTGCTTTATCATTACTGATTGACTGAATTGATAATATGTTAACCTTTGCTTTATAGTTCCACTGAGTTGATCACTAACTCCCACATTCTGGGACGGTGCTTTAAACACCAACCAGACCCTATCTTAGCTATAGGTGATGGCGATGCCTACGAGGCGGAGCCAAACTTCGAGGACAATGAGGAGGCGTTCTCCTACATGCAATTGTCAAACGGGTTTATGTAAACCGTGCTCTGATCGACGGGGATTACCAGGATTTTAGAACTACAACTAGTTGAATATTATACTGTATCATTTTGTGAATTTTAGAACTTTACTTGTAATCATTTAACCTAGTGACATTCATACTTTGAGGGCTTGTCATTACTTTTATACAGTTTATATACATATCACAGTCTTCCGCTTGCGTAAGTTAACTGTCTCTGGACTATGATACAGTGTTTTGGTATAATCCCACTCATGTTTAAAATCACTAATACGAACAACATTCAATCATCATTATCTATGTTGCATAAGTGATGCGTTGGAACTCGGGAGTTGAGTTTATGCCCGACCCTAGAAATTCAGGGCGTTACAACATGAAATTAAACATGATATGTGAGATTTCAGGCTTAAAATCACCTTATTTCAGAAACAATTACACAAATTTCATATCCCACATAAAAAGTCCAAACACTCAAGTAAAGTGGAATCTATGTGGGTCCACGCCTACACAGGCTAAGACTGGACCAATAAAAATTATAAACTAAACGATGCTCAAAGGGAAATAGAAATCAACCACACATGCATAGCAAATAGTCCCTAATCCAAGGGATTCCCCAATCTCAATTCAAGGAACCCTGAGGGTGAAAAAAGGGGCAAATAAATTAGGGCTAATGCAAACTAAGGCTAGGGTTTAGGAAATAGGAATGAAAAGAGGAAAACCTAACCCAGAGAAAGTTCCTGCGTGCAGATGGTGGCTCAAGGTTGACGCACGTGCGCGGGTGGGCTAGCCGCACGTGTGATGAAAGCCCGCTTCCCTAAAGTGACACCTAGGCCTTGGTCGGCTAGGGGAGACTTCCAATCCCTCCAAGTTTGACGACGATATGATGTAAGGTCAATGCGTAGTGCTCTGCGAAAGTTTCAGCCCTCCTATAGGTCCAGATTCTGGAAACTGGCTGTAGGGGGATGAATAGCTGTAAAAGCTGAAAAATTCAAAGCAATAATGATGATAAAAGATGAGATATATGGATGAGAGAAGGTAGGGACGGATGGGGATAGATGTGGCTTCGCACTACGGTAGTTAGCCCTTAAAAAAGGGAGGGCTTCGCACCCACTTTTGAATTCTTCCACAACTCACTAAGAGAGCAGAAAAATAAAGCAGAAATTTTTATTAAGCTTCAATAAATGAAAAGAACTACAAGGGGTGCCTATTTATAGGGAAAACCCTATACCTTAAAAACTCGCACCATGTGCGCAACCTATTACTTGGCGATGAAGTAAACTAAAATAAAAACCAAACAAAGAAATCTAAAGCGTTCCCGATGTTCTAAATAATAACAATAAGCAAAACCTAAAATATGAAATCAATCCGACGAGTGGGCCACGATCATGAGATTCTATGACGGGCTTTTCTTGACTATCGGGCCCACCTTTTTGAACAAAAACTTCGTTTTCTAGCTAGGAGGCCCTCCTTAGACGTCGTCATCGAGCCAGATCGATGGTGGGGCCCTCTTTCTGCGTACGTAAGTGCGTAGGGGGGTGGTGTGCGTGCACGTGTGCACATGATGTCCTCATCATGGATGCTATTTGGGGCCCACCATGATGTTTTTGAGAAATCCACCCCGTCCATCCATTTTGCGAGCTCATTTTAGGACATGCGACAAAAAATGAGACGGATCCAAAACTCAAGTGGGCCACACAGGAGGTAAAAATAGGAAAAGAAATGTCCACTGTTGAAACCTTCCTAGGCTCCACCTTGATGTTTATATGCCATCCAAACCATTTATAAGGTCATTCCCACTAGGATGAAGTGAAAAAAAAATGAAAAACTTTGCCTGATACGACTTTTGTGGCCATACAAATGTTCCAATGGTGGTCATTGAATACACACTGTTTCCTCTCGTGTAGCGATTTTGAGTTTTGGATCCAACTTGTTTTTGGACGCATGTCCTAAAATGAGCTCGCAACTCGGATGGACGGGGTGGATTTCTCACAAACATCACAATGGGCCCCACCTAACATCCTAGCGCAGGACTTCCTGTTAAAGGCTTTTGCAGGAAATCTGCGTCGATTGCGGAACGCATGACACGACATCTCCTTGGTTAACGTGCTGATGTGACAAAGTTTTATGGGCCCCACCATGATGTATGTGTTAGATCCATACCGTTCATCTATTTTTTTCATATTATTTTTGGTCATGAGCCCAAAAATGAGACAATCCAAAGCTCAAGTGGACCACCACGGAAACCAGTGGAGATTGAATGCCTGCAATTGAAAACTTCTTGGGGGCCATAGAAGTTTTGGATCAAGCTGATATTTGTGTTTTCCCTTCATCCAGGTCTGTGCGACCTTATGAATAGATTGGATGGCAAATAAACATCATGGTTGTCCCTAGGAAGGTTTCAATGGTGGGCATCATTGTCCCCACAACTTTCTGTGGTGTGGTCCACTTAAGATTTGGGTCAGCCTCATTTTTTGGCTCATGCCCTAAAATGATATGGGAAAATGGATGAACGATGTAGATACATACATCATGATAGGGCAAAGAATTTTGACACATTAATTAGGCTTCTACTCTTCCGTCAAAGTCCGCACAACAAGTCGGCCCCTTTATAAGTTTTACCAAACAGGCACTAAGTTGGATTTGCCAATGGATCTGAATCAGTGAAAATTACTGAAAGTATCAAATTTCAGTGATAGGTGATGAAAATAAGTTTTATCGAACTTCCCCCAAGTGTTTAGAGATGTTCTCTCAAATCATATCATGTATGTTTTACCTAGTCCTATTTTGATGCAATAATCTATGCTGGATTGCATTTATTTTCTGGCCGTCTCATTTCTAAGCTAGAAAGTATATGTTTTTCATTCTCTTCTCATTTTCTTGTTCTCTTTTGGTACTCTCTCTCTCTCTCTCTCTCTCTCTCTCTCTCTCTCTCTTTTCTTTTTTTGCTATGGGAAACTAGTCATATCCTTATTTATAATTGTGGAAAAGGAAGGTACTCTGATTCCAAGTTAATTTAGTTCCTGTGGAAGCATGGGGCTTCTTTTGGTTGAATTATGGATGAACCCAATTTGAAATGATGCCCTATCTGTGCATTGTGTGGGCCCCCAAGTGAATACAGGCAGATTCCATCAGTTCCTCGTCAATGTGAGCCCTCAATAGTTACTAATTTGGCAATCCAGCAGAGCACCAACAGGGAAATGTTTGGTGTTTCTGTGAAATTTTTGTTTGAAAAAATATAGTGCCGGTGGAAAGTATTTGTCTGGAAATTGAAATCATGCTCCAACTTACGTTTCCTTTCTTCTTTCCTATCTTTCTCAACAAGTTAAAACCTTTTATTTCGTTGAAATCTTTGTTAAAAGTTTTGATATGTGTGCCTTTGTGACAATGTGCTCAGGGAGGTAGCCACACTTTCCCGCTTACAACATCAGCATATTGTTCGCTACTATCAGGTCAACACTGCTTATATACTCTCTCTCTCTCTCTCTCTCTCTCTCTCTCTCTCTCTATTTTGGGCACATCACCTTTACATTGGTCAAGCGTTAAGATTGTTTAACCTTTATTACGAATGTCATAATTACAACTAACACTTACCTTTAATCTGGATCCCTTTTAACTACAACTTGTCTTTGTTTTAAAATATTTGATTAACATTCCATGTGCTTTATGCCATTTGATTGGATTGCTTTACAAAATCTTCTTGTAAATATAGTATTGCTGTACTGATATTCTCAACCTAATTTTTTGCTGTCGCTAGTGGAATGCAATATATCTTGCTATTCTCAAACTAAATGCAATTGTTTCTCCCTCTTTGCTATAACTAGTCCAAAATTCTTGTCATTATTTACAACTTCGCAAAGCTATGATATATTTGCCCCTTCTATTTGTGCTAGGGTATTTGTGAAGCATCCTAAAAAATTATCGTGTGTGTGTGTGCCTGTTAATCTGTGAAAGGAATGAATCAAAGTTCCAATGTATGTTAGATGCACTAGTTCTTGCAGAAGCACTACAGTTCAGCCCAAATTGTTGGTGAGATGAAAATGGGCTGGACCTGTTTTTATCTCATTCCTTCTTTGGGACAGAAATGAAGAAGCGGGTGCTTCTGTCTTAGGACCTCCCTGAATGCATAGCAGAATGAATGCTCATCTGTTCTGTGAAGTTTTCTCAATAAAAGTGAATTTGGTATACTTCCAAATGCTACATTTGTTCCCCACATGTTATGACAGTAGTGATGGAGATGTAGATCATACCATCCTGAGAGAGGAACTTTAGTTCTCAATTCCAGTCTGAAGTCTGCACAAGATCTACCACCTTGTGAAGCTTAGTAGCAGAAACCTTTTACCTGATGTGCTACTCCTGCTGTAAAATTCCATCCTCTCCACTCTCACATTCATACTGATGTGGACAAGTGGCCATGGCCTACTTGGATGGCTTGGATCACACTACCGGCGCCCGGGTCCTGTGAGACACATGTGAGACAAAAGAGTCCAAGTGGGATATTTTTGAATTTGGGGGGTATTTTGTAATTTCCTTCTTGTGTTGGTTAGTTTTATTGCTGGTTAGGGAGTTATAAAATGTTTGCTACAGTTATTTTTGGTTTGTTGGGATTAGTCGTGATTAGCAACTAAGCACCATGATTAGTGTTAAGTATACTTAGGTGATCAGTTGGGGAAATTGGAGTTTGTTGTAAGAGGTCTATAAAAGCATTGCAACAAGCATTGTAAGGGTGCTTTTAGCTTTTGTAATAGAAATTGAGAAGCAAGGACTTGCTTCTTCTTCTTCTTCTTGTGTGTGTGTCTGTGTGTGTCTCTGTCTCTCTCTCTCTGTGTCTGTCAAATTTCCCTGCCCGGGTCCTGCGAGAGACGTGAGACAAATGAGTTCAAGTGGGATATTTTTTAAATTCTTGAATTTGGGGGGTATTTTGTAATTTCCTTCTTGTGTTGGTTAGTTTTTATTGCTGGTTAGGGAGTTATAAAATGTTTGCTACAGTTAGTTTTGGTTTGTTGGGATTAGTTGTGATTATCAACTAAGCACTATGGTTAGTGTTAAGTATACTTAGGTGATCAGTTGGGGAAATTGGAGTTTGTTGTAAGAGGTCTATAAAGGCATTGCAATAAGCATTGTAAGGGTACTTTTGGCTTTTGTAATAGAAATTGAGAAGCAAGGGCTTGCTTCTTCTTCTTTTGTGTGTGTTTGTGTGGGGGTGTGTGTGTGTGTGCGTGTGCGTGTGTGTGTGTGTGTGTGTGTGGATGCCAAATTGCATTCCATTTCCCTTAGGTCCCCTGATCTTCCCTCCCTCCTTTTTTAATTACAAGTCAAGGCTCCTTTGGAATCTGCCGAAGCAAGCGATACAGGTTACACTACGTACCTACTCTTGCACCTTCTACCAACTATTGCTACCATGATTCCAACAAGATCACTAGTGAACTAAACTTTTAACTAATATTAATTTTGTCAATTATTAATCTATATATTCTAATCATCTTTAGACAAGTCCCTTGGGACTTGTTCTCTGGCTGAGGCTGCCCATGACTCATCTGTGTCTGACAGTGTAACTGGATTGTGTAAAATAAAGTTTTGGACTGACTCAAGACTTGTCCGAGCCATAGTCATTTCAACCGCATGATTCATCGGTCACTGAAATTGTGTGTTCAAACCTTGGTTGAGAATTGTGCCAAGTTAGTCTGAGTCAACCTAGTGTTGCCAAGTTTAACTCAATTATGTGTGAGGTCTTGAGCTGAATGGTCTATAATGTTGAACTGGGTTTTGGATGTGCTAAGCTGTAAACTCTTGGAACTTCTGACTTTGAAAAGCTAGTTTCAAGCTTTCTCATATGTTTTATGCTTGTTTTAATAAGGTTGGTGTTGAAAGGGGTTATCCTCCTTATCTCTAGTCTTCCAGCTATCAAGGTCAGCAGATGTTGCCAATGTTAGCTTCCAATTGTTTTCGTCTTTTTTTGAATGCTCCATCCTTGTGTTGATAAAATTTTTGTCAGTTTGTCTACTTCATTGTTAGCTTGTATTCATAATGCTTCTACTTTTTTCTTCCTTGATTTCTTTTGCTCAAGTATGGGTTGATTTCGATGGTGACTTCTTGCAAGTGAACATTTTGCTCACAATATGCATGGCCATCAAATGTCCTGTTATTAATTCCTAATAATAGTTTAAATTGAGCATATAATTTACTGTTGATATGATTGCATGTGCATGGCCTATTTTTAATCGGTTATTGTTCTACTAATCAATTTTCATGTATTACAATTTATAACGATGATGAGGTTTTATCTCCATCTAATTGTATCTGCCAACAATCAGAAAATGTTGCAACCAGTATTATATCCCTGACAGGTTTTGTAAACCAAATACATGCACTGATGGAAATCTCATGATGCTCGAAGAAACCAGCTGTGTAAGAACTGGTTGGTAGCTCACACACCACTTGAATGAGTGGTTTGTCCTGATCTCCATTCTGCATGTGGCTCCATTGTGCACTTGGCCTGATCAGAGCCAATTCATATGGTTTGCTCTACTATACATTGGATGCCGTGGCCAATACATCTATCAGGCGATGAACTATTGGTCAATGGACATCTGTTGTTCAGTTGAACCATTAGCATTCCAATTTTTTAGCCATCCATTGGAGGCCACAAATGTGAAGGTTAGGATTCTGGTTGGTGAATTTTTGGGCCATGGCCCATCCACAATAGGACTCATGCACAAACAGTTCCAATCATGTACACCAGCAAGTGCATGTTGGAGAACCTATTGACCAGGAATTTTTGTAGTCCATTTGGCTACACAACTGTTCTTGTTTGGAGTTACAGAGCTTATATTCCTGGTTCTCTTGCACTATTGACTATTTCTCATGGAATTTAGAGTATATGAGAAAATTCTATTTCCTCAAAGCTGTTTCAAATATTTTGATTGTCATAGCCGTATCTACAAATTTCAGGCATGGTTTGAAACTGAAGTTGGTGGTTATGGAGATACCACCTGGGATTCATTGACAGCAGGGAGCTCTAGTTGCGGCTACAAAGGAGATACCTCAACAAATCCTATTGGGCCTGACAACAAACTAGAATCAACCTACTTGTATATACAGATGGAGTATTGCCCTCGGTAAATATTCCTTCCCCCCTGCCCCACTTTGTTACCATATCACAGTAAGGGGTAAAACTTATTTTTTGTTATGTCCTGTAATTGTCTAAATTCAATTTTGGGATGATTAGGTTTAGTGCTAGATATTTTATTGTCAGGAATGTTTAATAAGCAATAATACTCTGAAGTTGCTGAGAGGCAGTGTTCGAGTTGTCAGTATCGCTACAAGTTTCGCTGGCTGGAGATAAAGATATAATATCGTTATCGCCGATAACTGGAAATGTGGGGAAAACGTGGTAAAACGATGTAAATTTTCTGAAACTTCAGTAGAGGCTTAAATACACATATTTACATGTTTAGGAATAAAAAAAAAACTGTAAAAAGAATGCATACATAATAAGTTTCTATTTAATTAGGGCCTAAAAGCATGTGCTATCATCAGAAACAGTCCAATAGTAGCATAACAATCACTCAAATCTCATTAAACCAATTAACAAGTATAATGCATTCATATATTTTACAACCATGCATAAATAAGCATATAAATTAAACAAAATACATATGCACGATGATCCAACCATCCATCCCATCCATCCAACCATTCAACCACCCAACCATCCATCCCATCCATCCAACCATTCAACCACCCCAACCATCCCATCCATCCATCCCATCTATCCATCTAACCATCCATCCATCCCATCAAATTATCCAATCATCCAATCATCCAAACATTTATCCATCCATCCCTATCCATCCCATCTATCCAATAATCTAACCATCCAACCATCCATCCACACATCCATCCCATCTATCCATTCAACCAATCATCCAAACATCCATCCATCCATCTATCACATCAAATCATCCCATCCAATCATCCATCCATCCAACCATCCAACCACCCAACCATCCCATCTATCCATCTAACCATCCATCCATCCCATCTAATCATCCAATCATCCAAACATTTATCCATCCATCCCATCTATCCAATAATCCAACCATCCAACCATCCCATCCATCCATGCCATCAAATCATCCACACATCCATCCCATCTATCCATCCAACCATCCCATCCAATCATCCAAACATCCATCCATCCCATCCATCCATCGCATCCAATCATCCATCCATCCAACCATCCAACCACCCAACCATCCCATCTATCCATTTAACGATCTATCTATCCCATCAAATCATCCAATCATCTAAACATTTATCCATCAATCCATCCTTATCCATCCCATCTATCCAATGATTCAACCATCCAACCATCCCATCCATCCATGCCATCAAATCATCCAAACATCCACACATCCATCCCATCCATCCATCCATCCATCCATCCCATCCATCCATCCATCCCATCTATCCATCCAAACATCCAAACATCCATCCATCCATCCATCCCATCCATCGCATCAAATCATCCCATCCAATCATCCAAACATCCATCCCATCTATCCATCTAAACATTCATCCAACCGACCCATCCATCCCATCCATTACATCAAATCATCCCATCCAATCATCCATCCATCCATCCCATCCCATCCAACCATCCATCCATCCATCCATCCAATCATCCAAACATCCATCCCATCCATCCATCTAAACATCCATCCAACCGACTCATCCATCCCATCCAATCATCCATCCATCCATCCCATCTATCAATGCAAACATCCATCCAACCATTCCATCCCATCCATGCATCCAACCATCTAACCATCGGGAGTGGATGATGTGTGGCCTCGGCCTCACTTAAGAGGGTGGCCCCCACCTTGAATTATGTATTCTCTATCCATCTATTTTACAAGATCCTTTTAGGGCATAAACCTAAAAATGAAGTGGATCCAATTCTCAAGTGGACCTTATCATAGGAAGCGATGGTGATTGACCATAAATGCGCCACAAAAGTTTTGGATCAAGCTGATATTTCACTTTTCCCTTTATCCATGTTCACGTGACCTTAGCATCTGGTTAGATGACAAATAAACATTATGGTATGGCATTCAGGTGGAAAGATTAAGGTGGGCCCTAGGAAGTTTTTAATGGTATGGCATTCAATCACTGTTGTTGTATGGTCCACGAGATTTGGATCTTCATCTTTGGGCTCATGCCATAAAACGTTTTGGCAAAATGAATGGACAACGTGGATATAGAATACGTAGATCATGGTGGGCCCCATAGTAAGGGCCTCACCTGCCATAAATATCCCACTCTATTAAAATTTTTAGTTTTTTTAAAACTGCATTTTTTTTGGGCTCTTAAAGTGGTGGTGAACCACTTTTATTACATGATATGAAACTCACACTCTAAAAGTAACTTAAAAGTTACTTAAACTATTAGTTTTATTTCCATTCAAAATAGTGGTGACATATGCTTTTAAATGGTGGAAAAAGCATACTTTAGAAAAGGTTAAAAAGGTAAAGTTAAAAGCTAATAGCTTCGACCCCTCTTTCAAAACCCTAAAAGTCACGCACATTCCCTCTCTAGCAGCTGCCGCAACGCGGGTAGCTCCGTTAGATTCTCCTTCCACAGGTATGGTTCTATTCAATTACCTGCTCTATTTAATTTAATATCTCTCGCTTTTTTTTTTTTTTTTTGAATTTAAGGCTATATACGGAGATATAATTAGGGGTGTACACAAACTGGGCTAGCCCGGCTAGTTCGCTCGACCCGGCCCGAAAATGCCCGACTCGGCCTGACCCGGAACTGAGTTCGGGTCAGGATGGGCCAATTTTCTAGGCCCGAAACCGAGTTCAGGCCGAGTTCGGATACATCCCAGTTCGGCCCGACTCGGTCCGAAACTCGACTCGCTCCAGCCCGACCCAACTTGATAAACATCTAATTTGTAAGATTAAAGCCATAGGTGAATTCTTAAGAAATCAATGATCCATTGTTGGGTCTTGTGAGTCTTAACGAACCTTGACGGATGGGCGCAGCTGCATTCACATTTGTTGGTCACATGATAGCCTCCTAAACCAAGCTAAAGGGCAGTAATCAAGACCTTGAACTTATCCCTTATTCTCAAAGGGAACTTGTAACCACACGTCTACAAGGGAGCACCCCAAGCTTGTGAGATCTAAGCCATCCATTAGACAGGTCTCATTGTGCAGATGCCCTTGACTAAAAATTGGGACTGTCGGCTAATCAGTTCAGCTACTATCTACAAAACCAATTGTTAGCCAAAGAATTTTAGCCAAGTTTTTATAAGCCATCAATATGTTTGTAGCACTGTGAACTCTGGATGATACGTGAGCAGGGGCATCAACACCATGAGAATCATCAGATGGACGACTTGGATCTTAGACAATTGCAGCATATGGGCAATTGAGGTTGGTGTGTATATGGGCCGTTTTATAGCGGCGAGTGGGCTGGCCAAACCTTTCACTAGATACAACCTTGCAAATCTTCTCCGTATTTTTGAGCCATGGTCCATCCAGGGTTGGACTCAATAGACCAACTGCTCAGATTACCGAAGTATGGGCCATGTGTACCATACTATCTCATGTCTAAGTCCTATCTTTGTTCTTATAGAGCTTTCAAGTTGAACTTACTCCTAATGGATACAGTTCCTGGTCTTGGTATATGCCATGTGGATACAGTTCCTTGTAATGGGACGCGGATTACTTGCCAAAGCCCTTCCCATGAACTCGCTGTAAGGTTCGAAACTGGCCCGAACTCAGGTTCGAAACTGGCCCGAACTCGAAGGTTCGAAACTGGCCCGAACTTGCGCCGGGCCCGGTTCGGGCTGGAGATGTTGGCCTGGTGACCAGGCCCGGTCGGGTTCGGGCCTTGTGTGGCTATTGAACGGGCCTGGACGGGCTGAGGCCAGTTCGACTCGGCCCGACCCGTGTACACCCCTAGATATAATCGTCCAATTCTCGATATTTTTGTTGTCATCAACGTTATCAATGATATATCGCCAATATATTGCTGATATTTGGAAGAGAAACGATTTCTTGGGTTTTCGGTATCACAAATCCAGCGATACCGAAATTATCGGCGATAATATCGATTTTTCGCCGATAATACGAACACTGGTTAGAGGCAGTGTTCGAATCATCTCCGATATTATCGAAATATCTCCGATATTATCTTTATCTCCAGCTCAGCGATACCGATAACGCTGGTAGTATCAGAAATTTCAGGTATTAGTAATGTATTGCTACGTATCGCCAACGTATCAATATCGCTAATGTAATCGTCAATATTTTCAACTATGTAAATTCTAGGTGTCACTTGTAGTATCAGAAATTTCAAGTATTAGCTATGTATTGCTAAGTATCACCAATGCATCAATATCGCTAATTTAATCCTCAATATTTTCAACTATGTAAATTCTAGGTGTCGCTTGTATTGCCCATGCATCAATATCGGCAATGTATCGCCAATATTTTTGACTATGTAAATTCTAGGTAATGCTTCCATCATAAGTATATCGATGATATTTCAATAATATCGCCAATGTATTGATATCATTATAAATTTGTTTGTTAAAAAAGTTTATTTCAAATTTTTTTTTTTTCATGGGCACATGGTTGTATGTAGTGTTCAATTTACCACTGATAATATTAGTAATATCTCGATATTATCAATATCGCAACATGCGCGATATTGAGACCACAATCTTTTGTTTCCTTTCCAATTATTGATGATTTCTTGGTGAAATATCATTTGTTGATATTTTGCAATATCGATGGATGTTTGGATGAAAGGCTGGATGGTTAAATAGGCTGGATGGGATGGTTGGACTGATTTCTTACGACAACACATGCTTTTAAGGCTCCATTAAATGGAAACTTGTTATGTATATATTCTTTTTGCAATGTTTTATTTTTAAATTTGCAAATATGTACATTTTAACATCTCTTGAAGTTTTGCTGAAAATTCCACCATTTTCCCAATGTTTCCTCGCATTTCTGGTTATCAACGATATTATCGACGATATCGATATTGTTTCCATATCTCCGGCCAGCGAAACTTGTAGCGATTCCGATACTTCAAACACTGGTTAGAGGATCCATGGCTGTGCTTTCTTCTTTGTAAGCCATCATAAAGCCATTAGTAATGCCAAGATTCTCCCAGAATTTCTGTATGGGCCTGAAGTGGATTCCTCTTGCATATCAACATTTGCCACATTACATTAACCTATAGCTTGCTAGGGGGTAAAAGAAGTGTGATTCTAACATCAAGAGATCACTGAACTTTGATTATGTGTGCATCAAAGATGTGACATGGCTCAAAGCAGTCCTCCCTTATTAACCCTTGAATAGTCCACTTTTTCTAGCTTTACCAGTATTTCCCTTGCTGCAACGATCAGAGTCGATCATTTCTTCCATCTAGGTTGAAGTGAACCAAGTCCTTTGTTGATAAGCAGGCAGTTGAAGAATCCCCAAAGGACTCAGCCTTGGATCCATATATTGAAGAAGGGCAGCTGGGCTGAAATTGCTAGTCTTCAATTTGCAAACCTATGTAGCGCTAATGGAGATGATTCTTTCTATGCGCACCATGTCTTGGGAGAAATCCATTGAGGACAAGCTAGCATGCATGAGAAAGTTTGTGAAAAGTTAAAGGAAGTTTTGTAGCTGATACATGAAAGCAAACTGAATGATGAGATTGTGAATGGATTTTGCTGCTGAAGGTGTGCTTTTTCTTGTGGAGGGCGTTATTGGGTAAAATCCCAGTTGATATATCTGTTCAATGGATGGGGATTCTGTTAGTTTCCAAATGATTTTTTTGTTCTTCGAAATTGGATACTTTGGAACATCTTCTATGTAAAAGATCCCTCATCTATACGATTGGGGGCTATTTCAATTTGGTCTTGATTGTTCCCAATGTTTTAAATATCGTTTTCGCGTAATGTATCTCACCCTTGGGATACAGATACATATCAGATACAGATAAATTTAATTTTTCACACAGGATATATCGGTTGTATCGCATAATGTATCGCTATTGTTGGGAAACATAAGAACATTGGGAAATTGGTAGAATTTTTCAATGAAACTTCAAGTATTGTTGAAAAAGACATCAATACACACTTGGAAATCAAAACATTACAAAAAAAGTGCACATAATAGGGGTTTCCTTTTCATGGAGTCCTAAGATATGCCTTGTCCAACTGAATTGATGCAAGTATATTCATATAATTTATAAATGTAAGAAGACATGTATGGAAACACAAGAAATACATTCAAAAGCAAATGAAGAATCACTAGATCAAGTTACATGTTTAATTTTGTGTTTGGATACAAAGACTACAACTATTTTGCGAGAAATTGGAAAATTTTGATTTTTTTCCAATTTTCTGCAACTTGGCCCATCTCCCTAAATCTCGAAATTGAAGCTCAAAATTCATTATTTTTCATGGAAAACATGAAGAATCATAGATTTGTAATAATTTGACACTGATTTAACGTGATTTACAATAAAAAATTGGGTCGAAAATCGAAAATGTTCACCAGTTTGAATAGGTGGGAATATCGGCACTACTTGTGTTTCGTATCAGTGGTATACAAGATTTATCGTGAGATAAATCGGCCGATATCGTCGATATTTAAAACATTAGTTGTTCCTTTCTCTGAAGGTCAGACCCTTTATCAGAGTGGTATTATATGCTTCAGTAGATCCTATTTTTTTGAATTAATGTTGTTGTTGCATTGGCTTGTTTCCAGCCTTAAGCGTCTTAAAATTTTGAAAGGAGTGGAATTTTAAAAAATATGAAGGTTGTTTCTGTCAGATTTGCTCAATGACCCTCAATCGAGTGGTCCTTTTCTTATATAGAAATCATTTTCCCTAATCACAATATAGCCCTTAATTACAATATCCCCTAATTACAACATAATATCTCCTAATTACAACATCTCCTAACATTAAGCATTGACCCCTAATTCAGGAAAGATATTCACAGATCTGTTTCCTAAATAACTATACAACAATATACGGTAGGTTTGACAGATTTGTTTCCTAAATAAATGTAGAACAATTTATGGTAAGTTTGTTGTCTATCCTACTAACATCCCCCCTCAAATTGATGCTGGTTGATCAAGAAGCATTAATTTTCCAACAAGAAACTGATGACGTAGTCATGTCATAGCTTTGGTGAAGACGTCCGCTATCTGAAGGTCGCTTGAGACATGTGGAAGAGAGATAACCCGAGTATCAACAGCTTCTCGAATAGAATGACAGTCCACCTCGATATGTTTGGTATGCTCGTGATAGACGGGATTGGTAGCGATCTGAATAACACTCATATTATCAGCATGAAGAGGAGTGGGAGTAGACTGAGGAAAACCTATTTCAGCTAGTAAGCCACAGAGCCACATAATCTCCGAGCAGGCTGCCGACATGGCACAGTACTCGAACTCGGTCGAAGATTTGGAAACACGATCCTGTTTCTTACTCTTCCAAGAGATAAGTGAATCACCAAGAAACATACACCACCCAGTGATAGACCGACGAGTATCAGGACATCCTGCCTAGTCAACATCACTAAAAGCCACAAGGCGAAGAGGAGTACTAGTAGAGAAGAACAAGCCATGGTGAGAGGAACCCTAGAGATATTGAATAATTCGGCGGACCGCAGTAAGATGAAGGTGGCGAGGAGACTGCATAAATTAACTGACTTGCTGGATAGCAAAGGAGATGTCAGCCCGTGTAATAGTGAGATAATTGAGACTACCAACTAACTGTCGAAACACCATGGGATCAGGAAGGAGATCCCCCTCACGTCGATACTTGACATTCACTTCCAAAGGGGTATCCATGGAAGAGGAGTCCTGTAAACCAGACAAGGAAATTAAGTCCTCCGTGTATTTATGCTGATGTAGGAAAATCCCAGAGGAATCGGACTGAACTTCCAAACCGAGGAAATACCAGAGAGGACCAAGATCCTTCATATGGAATGAATCATGGAGATGCTGCTTGAGTTGATTAATGAGGGTAGAATCAGTCCTAGTGATGACAATGTCGTCGACATAAACCTGAAGAAGAACGATACCAACAGAAGTCGTACGAAGAAACAATGAAGAATCATACTGGCTTTAGATGAAAGAAAATCGAAGTAAGGTAGCCCGGAACTTATCAAACCAGGCCCGGGGAGCCTGTTTCAAACCATACAGAGAGCGCTTCAGCTTACACACATTCGACGTTGATGACGAGCAAAGGCCAGGAGGAGGTGTCATGTAAACATTTTCCTCTAAATCACCGTGAAGAAATGCGTTCTTCACATCCATCTGGCAAAGGGACCATCCCTGAGAGGTTGCAATGGCAATAATAGTACGCACAGTGGTCATTTTAGCGACAGGAGCAAAGGTCTCCTCATAGTTAACCCCATACTCCTGGTGGTTACCAAGGGCAACCAAACGAGCCTTATAACGGTCCATAGACCCATCAGGCCAATGTTTCACAGAAAATACCCACTTACACCCAATTAGCTTGACATGAGAAGGACAAGGGACCATGTCCCAAGTCTGATTTTCTTGAAGAGCTTGAAGTTCTTCCTGCATAGCCTTTCTCCAACACTCATGTTTATGAGCTTGTGAGTAGGAATTAGGAATCGACACAGTTAATTAGGTAGCCGTGAAGGAGGTATGAGGGAAATTATAAATTGTTCTAACCGAGATAAGACTCGTAGAAAGCCCAGGTGATACAAAAATATTAGTAAGTGATGGTGCG
This sequence comes from Magnolia changhungtana, assembly GCA_030180095.1. Taxonomy (NCBI): domain Eukaryota; kingdom Viridiplantae; phylum Streptophyta; class Magnoliopsida; order Magnoliales; family Magnoliaceae; genus Magnolia; species Magnolia changhungtana. The sequence continues at coordinate 3,267,617 of JASAUF010000096.1, forward strand.
ATATCACCAACCTCAGTAATCGGTAAACGATGGCCATTAGCAACTTGAATATTAGAAGAACTAGTGTACTTACGAACATTGCTAAGCATATCAGGAGAACTGGTCATGTGATTGGATGCAGCGGAGTCAACAAGCCAAGATTGCGAGGGTATAGTACCCTTACCTTGCAGCCCTAAAGCAAAAAATGCCGATACAATCATTTGCTGCACCATTTCTGGTGTAAGGGCAGGTGTAGCAGCAGTGGAAGATGACACTGGAGAGAGATTTTGAGTGCTGGTTACCCCATCCGAAGTGTGGCCAGTAGCAGTAGCATGATAAGCATTCACGGGTCGGTTTTGAGGACGTGTTGGGCATTCTTTGATGATGTGCCCCTTCTGTTTACAGGAGCTGCAGAACCTTTTAGCACAATGGGCAGCAATATGCCCATAATTTTTGCAACTGTAGCACTGAACTGTATGCATGTCACGAACCCTCCCTTTGCCTTGGGCAGTGTATGCGATAGCATTATCTTGCGGAAGCGAAGATTGAGTAAGAAGACGTTGTTCCTCTCGAAGAAGTGCTCCAAAACACACGTCAAGAGCTGGTGAAGGATCCCTGTGCATGAGGTTGGAGCGAATAGACTTGAATTTCGGCCTTAGTTTCATTAAAAACTGGTCTCTTTTGCTAGCTTCATGGATTGCTTGAACAACAGAGAGGGACTCGGCCGACACGTCGGCATACACAATGTCGGAAAACCCAGGCCAAAGATTCTGAAAACCACAGAAATATTTCTGAACAGAGAGTGTACCTTGGGAATAGGCAGCAAGATTAGTTTCCAACTGAAATTGCCGGACGGAATGATCGTGATGATAGACCTTTTTCAAGTACTCCCACATCGATTTAGCCGTCTTGTGCGGTCTTAAATTGACTATAAGTAGTGGATCAACAGACTCAAGAATCCAAGTCATCACGCGAGCTTCTTTCACCTTCCATTGAACCAACGTCGTAGGATCGGTTGGTGCTGGATCACTCCCATCAACATGACCCCACAACTCCTTTCCCATGACAAAAAGTTGAAACTGAAACTCCCAGGTAGCATAATTCTTCCCTGTAAACCGAGTTTGAAAGACTTTTGAGTTGGAGTTGTTAGCCATAACTAGAATCTCTTGAAATGCACCAAAAAAACTGCAAACCAGAACCCGCACTCAAGAAACTAGAAAACCAGAGCCTAGAACCACGAAAATTGGACTAAAGACAAGGTTGATTTAGAGAGTGGCTTTGATACCATGTTAGATTTGCTCAATGACCCTCAATCGAGTGGTCCTTTTCGTATTTAGAAATCATTTTCCCTAATTACAATATCCCCTAATTACAGCATAATATCTCCTAATTACAATATATCCCTTAATTACAATATCCCCTAATTACAGCATAATATTTCCTAATTACAGCATCTCCTAACATTAAGCATTAACTCCTAATTCAGGAAAGATATTTACAGATCTGTTTCCTAAATAACTATACAACAATATATGGTAGGTTTGACAGATTTGTTTCCTAAATAAATGTAGAACAATTTATGGTAAGTTTGTCGTCTATCCTACTAACAGTTTCCACTCCTGTAAATCAGTTATTTCCAGAGTACTTAAATGGGCTCAGTCTATAAAAAAGCGATCTTCTAATGGTTGCAGTTTCTTACAGCTCCGCTTCTTACAGATATTCAGCACTCTTATCAAGGCTTCTCGTGCTAAAATGGTTATTTTCACAAGATGGTTTGTACTGAAGATGGGTTAAAATTGAATTTTGATGGGGCTTTAGGAAGTAGTCTAGGTTGTGGGGGAGGTGGAGTTGTGAGGACTGACAGGGGGGAATATGTGGAAGCATCCCCCCACCCCCTTCTCCCTGTTTGTGATGTGCGTGAATACTGTTGCTGAAGTGGCTGTCTCAATCTTTGCAAATCTTTTGGCCTTATGAAAATTATTGTTGAAAGTGACTCCAAGCTGATGGTAGATATTTGTTTCAAGGGTGTTGTTCCATGGGCTGTCTGGCATTGGTGGGTTCAATTTTAGACCTTTCGCAGATTTGGAAGCTGAGATGAGTCATGTTTTTTTTTTTTTTTTTTTTTGTGAAAGTAACCACGTTGCTGATGCGCTGGCAATATTTGCTTGTGAGATGGACCAGGATGATATTTTTGCACAATAGTGAGCTTATAAGGTTAAAGTACTATTTTTGACAGAATGGGAGTCAAGGTATTATAAAATGTTTACATATTGGCCGTTATGGCCGATAGGGTAATGGCACCCGCTGTTACACAATGTGGAGCTAATACAGCCCATTCCAAAAAATTTGGCTGAAACAGCCTCCATAACAGACATATCAGTACCTTTACACCATACACGTGCTCCTCCAGGCGTTACGCGTATGTAAGGCCCTTAAGAAGGCTTTGTTTTCTCCCCCTTCCATTTGACTGCTATGGGATTGTAGAAATCCCAATTTTGACTAGATTTACACATATTTGCAAGATCAAACCACACGATTTGAGATGAATCGACAAATCAAAGCTCTAGAGCTGGTCTTGCAAAAATCAAAAAAAGAGGTAAATTGCCTTTTTATTTTTTTATTTATTTTTACTTGTATCTATCGTGATATGGTATCAAATTGACCCAATCTTGCCAGATTTGTGCTTGATTTGGGCATATGTGCATCATTTTTCTATTTCTTGTTTTTCACTAATTTTCCAAAATTCCCAGCAATTTTCAATTTTTTATTTTAATTGTTTCTTACATTGATCCATGAATAAGATTGTAGTATAGATCTGTAGATGCATGTATTAAGTTGGTGGTTTTGAGTTTTTTTTTTTTTTTTTTTTTTTTTTTTTTTTTTTTTAAATTTAAATTTAAATTTTGGGTATATTTGACCATTTTGAGCCATTTTTTGGATGAATAGTAACCATATTACTCATTAAAAAAAAATTCCTTAAATATCTTGAGAGAAATAGTGTATAATGATTATAGATATACATTAGTGGGATGAATCCACAGGTTGCATGAATTTCATGTTCATGCAGCCCCAAAATGGGCCGACACTATTGATCTGAAATTTATTTTTATTTTTTCTCAAATTTCTCAAGGGAAATGGTGTATGATTTACTCATTTGTGGACTTATAATCTTAATTATTTCTTGATATTAGATATCGAGAATACTAAATATTTTTCATTTCCCTTAAAAAAAGTGTACTAAATATAATATTAGAGTCAGTGGGGTACTTAGGCAGCCCGAGAGGACATTCTTACCAAAGAATGGCCCATTACACCATCAAATACATGTTCAAAACCAAAAAGAAGAATACATATTTGCAATCCTCACATTTTTCTGAAATCTCCCAATATTTTTTAGAAATTTTTTTTTTTTTTTTTTCCTTCAGAAATTTTTGGCCATTACAAAGCTGTGCCGTTACAAATATCTTGATGGGACTTCCAAATATTAGAATTAAATGATTTTTAAGGACTTAAGTTTGAAGGGTAAGGTTTGGTTTCCCCCAGTCGTTTGATGTATTCTGTTGATTTTATGGTATTACAATTAGGAAGCAGAGATGAGAAGAGTGATGGAGTGTGAGAGCTTGATAGTTCCTCTTTCTCAACCTCTTTATTTATAGGCTTAAATGGTAAAAAGAGAACAAGACTAGCGCTCCTTCCTGAAATAGTTTCTGTTGCTATCATGATAATTAGTTTTGATGTCTGACGAGGTGCATTTAAGTTGGTGACGCCTTTGTTTATTTATTTAGATCAAAACTTTGTTTTTAATCTGTACTGTTTAAATTCTTATTTATTGTTTTATTCTCACTATTATTTTTGCTGTTGTATGAAGGACTCTACGCCAAGTCTTTGAATCATACACTGCTTTTGACAAGGAATCTACGTGGCATCTATTTCGCCAAATTGTAGAAGGACTAGCACACATACATGGACAAGGAATCATCCACCGTGATTTGACACCAAGTAACATCTTTTTTGATGCTCGTAATGATATTAAAATCGGGGACTTTGGTCTCGGTAAGATTTGAATTCATTGCACTTAAATTACTGTTTCATGGTATACAATTATTAAAAAATACGCATGTTCGTTCATGTTTGTTTTCTCATCCCAGATTCATGTTCTGTTTCCATCCTGTAGATAATATTCGCACTGTATCTTCAGCTTCTTGAATCGTGAAAGTGACGACCTTATATTTTTAGCCATTCCAAAAAAAAAGCTGTAATTTTTATATCTTTGTACTTTATATTCACCATGTGCAGATAATTTATATTTACCATTTATAGTTTCTTTTTGTGCCTTGTGGTTGTTCCATGTTTTAGATCAGAACATGTACTTCATTCTTTGTCCGTTGTTCTTCGATGCCGCTATACCCTTGGGTTATCATTTTTTTTTTCCTTTTTATAAATGGTTGAAGTTTGTGAGGTGGGTATTGGATTTATGAATCACACTCAACAAGAAATTTTTATTTATTTATTAAGTGGAATACTAATGTGGCATATGTTATTCTTGTTGAGTAATGCATGGAGATGATAAATGTATGTCATATAGGAACTGAATTGGCATTTAAAGGATCATATCTAGAGCTGAGACAAAGGGTGGAAGATTCTCTCAGGGGTGATGACCCTAAATTCTTACCTATTCACTGAACAAATGGTTGGCATGAAGTTACTTGAAGCATTGCATCATAGCAGATGCGTAGAAAGTATGGTCTTCAATTTTTTGAACTTAGAGAAGTTGTAATCTTTGATTCTTGATATGTACAAGGTATGGATGGTAAAACATCATTGACAAGGAGGTTGCAAATGCCAAATTGGAGGTTTGGAGGAAGAGTCACGAGTCTAGAGCTCAAAAATTAGTAAAGCCAAGACAACATTCTTAACGCAACATTTTGGTAGGAATAGTCAACGAGAAAGAGATTCCTTAAAGTGCTTGATTTTGTAATGTTGGCCTACCATTCAAAAGGATGAAGTGATTGATGAGGATGTGTCCAATTGAATTAGAGTCGGGTGATGAAGTAGGCATGTTCCTCTTGCATGTGTAATTTCTGCCTGTTTATGGAACTTCATGCAATAGTTTACAAGATATTCAAAACGCTAGGATGCAGCAGTGTGGGCCTGTTAGAAGGCAACATGAGCAAAGGAAGAATGTTGCAAAGATGATAATGTTGAGATTGGTGTCTGAGAGTCAGAAGACTATGAAGGATTGATGAATGTAGTAATCTAAAGCAGCCCGTAGTCCGAATAAGAGACAAAGTGATGGATATTGAGATCATTCTTTCATGTGCGATGAACAAGGTGTCCCGTATCGGTATCGGTTGGCGTAACGGTGACCTCCAAAACCGATACGGATACGGGGGCGTAACGGCGATACGGGGGCGTAACGGCGATACGGGGGCGTAACGGCCCGTAACGGCGCAAAATTTTTTTTTTGCCAAAAAAATATGAAAAAATATGGATTAAATCCGGAATATTCTAAGCATTCCAAATATGCATTCATTTATAAATTGGAACATGGTTATGGTGGTGTAACGGTCCACTCTTTGGTGAGAAGTTGTATCGGACTGTCTGATGAATTTATGAACCAGATAACCTAAATTTGACTACAAAATTCATATTTTTAATTTTCTAACTGTCTACTATCAATGATAGATATATTAGAATGAATGTAATATGAAAATATCTTACATTAGGTGTTTGCAATTATTTTTGAGGAATTTCTCGAACATACCTGTGGTCCTGTGCACGTGACTGTGATTCCTGTCTATAACCTGTCATCCTCAAGTCAAGAATATTAAAAAAAATAAATTAGTAGTGTCTGATATACTCCCCTGCAACTTGATTAAGGATTACTTGATTGGTTGTCAGGGGAGTTATTTTAAATACAAGTTCGACAGTGTCAAGTGTGTGCATGACTGCATGACTTCTTGCAATAATACTGCTGTGAGCTGTCTGCTACAAATACTTACCTTAATACAAATATATACTCACAATCACAAGTCACCACCAAAATGAAAATCTGCTTTTTTGTGGTTGCTCGACCTCCACATCATCGTCATCGTCACCATCGGCCGAGGTCGTCAATAGGTGTAGTGTCGCATATCCATAATATCCAGTGCCAGAAGGAAATACTAGATCAACGAAACCAGAGGATGACTGATCCTGACTAGGCAACGACTCTGACCCCAAGTAAGGATATCCACCAGTGCCCGTCGAGTAGCCATACTAGTGCCCATACTCAGGCTGTTGAGAATCTTGAGATTGAGAGCGTCTGCTGCGATGAGTAACTTGGATTTGGATCTGGATATCTATAATCATATGGATATTGATCGGGAGGGCTACTCCAACATGAATGTGATGGAATAGGCTCAGTATAACCATCATAATCATAATCCAATTGACCATAAGAATATCCATCATAATAACCAAGACCATGAGCCTGCTGATGTTCCGGACCTCCCGGACCCCGTGCACCACTAGATGTACCCACATCCAGCTGGCTGTCATCGTGACTCGGTACACTCGTAAGTCCGACCTCGTGTACCACGTCGTCGATGTTCATCGCCATCGCGATCTGTAGACGGCTGTATAGGGGGGTAAGCAACACCAGAAGTGCCAGCACCAGGGGCAGGGGGGTCGTCATCATCCGACACGGTCACGCTACCACTGCTCGTACTCTTTTGTTGATCTTGAGCCGTATCCGTACGTGGCATAAATGCTGCCCCTCTTACTGGGTCCAACACATCTACACGACTCTCTTGTTGCGCTTTGCGTATTTCTGGGTCATCAATTTCCAATTCTTCACTATCCTCTTCAATTTGCTTTTCCCTTGTTTCCAACCAAGGTAGAAGTGGGTCATCCTCATCATAAATATTGTCCAAGTTTATTGGACAGTAGTCTCCATCATCGACAGCTGTAATGCTCCTATGATGTCGTCGCATTCTTAGTTTTATATTGTAGTGCATGAAGACAAGTCTATCTAATGTTCTAGTCTGCAATCTATTCCTATTCTTTGAATGAATGAGTGCAAAACAACTCCAATTCCTTTCGCAGCTAGAGGAAGATGTTGTTTGGCTCAAAACTTTTACTGCAATTTTTTGGAGAGCCTTCGTACTCTCTCCGAAATTAATCCACCATTCGGCCGTTCTTGCAACCTGATTAATCGCATCTTTGTGCAAGAACATCTCCAAAGCTACCAAGGCGATTTCCAAATGTATCTAATTCATTCAACGCCTTTATTTGTAAATCTAAGTCAGGCTCTAATCTCTTTATCACATTTTTTAGCCCGACACGAACTTCATCATCCTCAACAAATGATTGGGCATATCTATACCTAGGATTTAGGTAGTAACCTGCTGCATGAAGATCGTGATGGAGTTGTTTTGTCCATCTCCTGTCGATCATCTTCCAATAGGTCTCCCAGCTTCTACAATCACGTTGAATTGCAAGCTTTGCCTTATCCATGGCATTATATAGGAAGCCCATGGTATGTGCTTCATCGGTTTCAACAAGACGGAGTACCCTCATTAGTGGCTCCATCACCTTTAGGATCGCCTTAACCTTCTTCCAATATTTGTTGTCCCGTATGGTATTCACAACGTGGACCGGTGTGCCTGATGTCTTCTTCCCATGTTTTGTGTTGAGCCATTCTCGAGAAGCAAACATCTCACTCAACTCTCCCCTATGCTGGAATAAACTCTCTAATGTTATAAAGTTTGTTGCGAATCTAGTCGCCGCAGGCCTCAACAACTCTCGTCCTTTCGTGAACTTTCTCATTATTGCGACTACTTGATTATGGTTGTAAATAAACGTCGTCACTTCCTTTGCCCTTTTGACCATTTCCTTAACATTCTTCTTCTTCCCAATATCTTCCAATATAAGATCGATACAATGGGCAGCACATGGTGACCAAAAAAGATGTTTTCTCTCATCCATCAACATATGTCCTGCAAGCTTATATGATGCTTCATTATCTGTCACAATCTGCACTACATTCTCCTCTCCAATCTCATCTACAACTTTATCCATTAGGCCCATAATATATTCAGAATTTTTTGTTGCTTCTGAGGCATCAATTGACTTGTGGTATATAGTTCCTAAGTGGCAGTACACCATGAAGTTGATCATGCTACGTCTGGTTGGGCACCCAACCATCACACATGATCGTGCATCCTCGGCTTGCCATACAGGTTTAAAGGTAGCCACGTATGCTTTCACATCCACATACTCTGATCTCGTCCATTTCCCCTAATCTCCTTAGCCGTGGGAGCTTTTATTCCTTCACCTGCTTCGCTCGCATCGATTACCACCTGCCAATATGGAGAATTGGCCGCGTTAGGAGGTATGTTGGCATGTATAAATAACTTTGCTGCTGCTCTACCTAATTTCTCAACGGAAGTTCTACTCCACATTTGTTTTATTTTTTTTTGTTTAGTTGATTCTTTCCTAAATAGGATTGGATCAATAGAGGGTCTCCTAGGCTCATTTACTTCTTCATCCAAACGTATAGGGGCATCACGTGAAGATGTCTGTCGTCGGCTCCCAAACATACGTCGTAACCCACCAAACCTACCCCCCCCACTCTCAGTCCCACCTGCAGAAGCAGTTGCACTTCCAGTTGCACTCCCTGTCCCACTCCCACTCCCACTGCCCCCCCTGTATCACGCACTGACCCATGCATGCCAAACATGCGGCGACGTTCTTCCTCTTCACGAGCTAGACGCACGCTCTCTCTCCTAGCTATAGTTAATTCCCGATCTGAATCTTCGTCAGAATCAATAATATCTTCATCACGAACGCCCATATATTCAGGACCAAACACTTCCTGTCGAGCTGCATCCAAAATATCATCTTTCTTCTTTTGTACAGCAGCACGTTTACCCTTCGACTCATCCAAACTAGCTTGCATTAAAAGCATTATCTCTTTCGGTACTCTGACACATGGCGCAACTTGGCCCTTTCGATGTGCTAAATGTTGTTTGAGACGGGTAATTCCCTGATCACTAGTCTATCACAATACTTGCACTTCATTTGATGCCTAGTACCACCAACCCTCTCACAATGTTGCCATCCAATATCCTCACTTGTTGTTGGCCAGACCCAGACATTTCTTTAGGTTCAGGATATGAGTATAAGTGTATGACCTATGTTAATAAAGATAATTTTATGTTCTAACTAAACCCTAAGAAGCTCCAAAACCTGTCCAATATAAGCAAATAAAAATATAAAGTCACTAATTTGAAAATACAAATTTTTTTTTATAAAATGACACCACAAATCTATAAAATGCACATTAACATGTTTCACACTTCTACTATGATTAACACATCATATGACATGATTAAAACAGCAAAAACAACCATTAAAAATTGATCTTTCGAATTTTCAAAAAAAGGGCCAAAATAAATGCGTAAATAAAAAAAATATAAAAAAATATAAAATGGCACCCCAAATCTGTAAAATGCACATTAATATGTTCTACTATGATTAACACATCATATGACATGATTAAAACAGCAAACCAACCCTTAAAAATTGATTTTTTGAATTAAAAAAAAAAGGGTCAAAATTCATGCGAAAATAGAAAAAAAATATAAAAAAATATAAAATGGCACTCCAAATCTGTAAAATGCACATTAATATGTTCTACTATGATTAACACATCATATGACATGATTAAAACAGCAAAACAACCCTTAAAAATTGATTTTTCGAATTTAAAAAAAAATGGTCAAAATCATGCGTAAATAGAAAAAAAATATAAAAAAATATAAAATGGCACCCCAATTCTGTAAAATGCACATTAACATGTTCTATTATGATTAACACATCATATGGCATGGTTAAAACAGCAAAACAACCCTTAAAAATTGATTTTTCGAATTTTAAAAAAAAATGTCAAAATTCATGCGTAAATAGAAAAAAAATATAAAAAAAATATAAAATGGCACTCCAAATTTGTAAAATGCACATTAATATGTTCTACTATGATTAACACATCATATGGCATGATTAAAACAGCAAACCAACCCTTAAAAATTGATTTTTCGAATTTTAAAAAAAATTGTCAAAATTCATGCGAAAATAGAAAAAAATATAAAAAAATATAAAATGGCACCCCAAATCTGTAAAATGCACATTAATATGTTCTACTATGATTAACACATCATATGACATGATTAAAACAGCAAAACAACCCTTAAAAATTGATTTTTCGAATTTTTAAAAAATGGTCAAAATTCATGCGTAAATAGAAAAAAATATAAAAAATATTAAATGGCACTCCAAATCTGTAAAATGCACATTAATATGTTCTACTATGATTAACACATCATATGGCATGATTAAAACAAGCAAAACACCATTAAAAATTGATTTTTTGAATTTGAAAAAAAGGGTCAAAATTCATGCGTAAATAGAAAAAATATTAAAAAAATATTAAATGACACCCCAAATCTGTAAAATGCACATTATCATGTTCTACTATGATTAACACATCATATGGCATGATTAAAACAGTAAAACATATTAAAAAAAAAAAATACCTATTTTTGACGAATTTTTGAAAATGGCCCACCGAGCTTTGATTCAACCAAATCCGTAATACAACGTGTTTTTGTCCCAAATAACCAGCTAAGGTTGGTCGAAATTACTATTGGAAGGTATGAAAAACAGTTTGGAAGCAAGAATTTTGAAAAAAAACAGCAAAAAAGTCATTAAAACGACCAAAAAAACTAGCCGTTACTCGACCGTTACGCGACCGTTACGCTGACCGATACGGACCGATACGGGTGCAAAAAAGAGTAACGGCCGATACGACCCCGTATCCCGTATCGGCCATGACCGTTTCCGTTACGTATCGGCCGATACGGCCGATACGTAACCGATATGGGACACTATGGCGATGAAGGCTGGGATGGGTCTAGTAAGGAATGGATCTTTGTTTAGGATTGAAGGTTTTGAAAAGAGGATGCGAGGAAGATTTAAAAGGACTTGGATCAAGGTGGTGAGAACTGAGAAGTGATATGAAGGTTTGTTCACTTAGTCAGGATGGGTCCTTAGATGAAATGATTGGCTAGGTGGATTCATAAACCAAACCCTAAATAATTCGTACAAGGTTATGATTGGTGTTTTCAATATCGACAATATCGGCTGATATAATCCTACGATATATCGTGCATCCTACCTGGGCAATATGAAACCCCAAGGTAGTATATGAAATTCTTCATATTGCAAAAGATATCGCAATGTATCACATAATATTACAGATATTGCGAAATATTGCAACCTGTTCCTTTTAGAAAATTCTCAATATTGCACATAAATGTGGGAAGTCCAAGGCTTTCTTTAGAAAATTCGAAAAAACCCCATTCTAAATCTCTTTTTCTTGATTCCTCTCCACTTTTAACTAGATTTATTGGGGATTTCGACCCTTTCTTTTGAATCCCTTGAAAGAAAAACACAAATTTGAAGTCAAAACCAAGATCTAAGCCGATTTGGGATCGTTTTCGATCTAGTAAGCATTTTCGAGTTTCAATCCTTTTTTGATGTAGGACAATTAACTACTTGCTCTAAAAGCTCAAACTGTTAGAGCATGACAAATTAATCCTTTTATCTCATAGCCCAGGCCCCACATCGTATGAGTTAAGACCTCGGCCAAACCCCCTCATGGGCTCCAAATCACATGGGTACCGCCTCACACGAGCCACCCTGCCTCACATGGGCCGCCCCACCTCGAGTGTGTCCCCACATCCCACAGGCTACCCCACTCAAGCCTGGTGTGAAATGCACATTTATCACCCCCAGTGAGGAGTCTCGAATACGAGACCTCCCTCGTGGGCCCCAAATCACATGGGTCACCCACCCCGAGTGTCCCCGCATCCCACGGGCTACCCCACTCGAGCCTGGTGTGAAAATGCTCCTGCATCAATCACCTCCGGTGAGGAGTCTCGAACATGAGACCTCCCACTCTGATACTAAATTTGATGCACGACATGAAATTAAATATGACATACAAGGTTTCAAGCTTTAAAGCTTTAGATCATACCAATTTTAAACAATCACAAAATTCCACGTCCCACATACGATCAAACATTCAATCAAGGGGAATCTACGGGGGTCCAAGCCTATACAAGTTTAGGGCTGGATCAAGTAAAATTATAAACCAAACAATGCCCAAAGGAGTGTAAAATTCATTCACTCTTGCAAAGGATTGTTCCCCAATTCAAGAGATTCACCATGTTTCAATTAGGGAAAAATCTAGGGCTTGCAAAAGTTGGAAATACTTGGAATTTGGGACTATCTAGGGTTAGGGTTGGGGATTTAAGGCGAGAGAGGAGAGAAATAGAAGAAAGAAGGAACCTGAGATGATCCACGCGTGTGGCCAGCAACCCGGCTCAAGCGCACGTGCGTGAATCCCTGTCCGCATGTGTGTGGGGCCCACGGAACCGGAAAAGGCCACCTAGGGTGGGATTGGTCAGGGGTGGCCCATTCACACACCAAATCTTGTGTCGATCCGCTACCCGGTTTGTGCGTGGTGCTCCACCGAAGTTTCAGCCCCTCTAGTGAGCCAGAATCTGAAAATTTGCTGTGGAGGAGAACCTGGGTACAAAAAGGGGTCAATCTGAAGACGGGAGGGCTGTAAAAGATGATGGATGTGGGGTGTAGGGGTGAAGATGATTTGGGACGGTTGTGGCTTCGCACCACGGTAGTTGACCCTTTGAGGAAGGGAGGGTTTCACACCCAATTATATTATTTAACTCAGAGAGATAGAGAATAAGAAAAAAATGCAGAATTTTATTAATAAAACTTCAATGAAAAATACCTGCATGGGGTTGCCTATTTATGAAAAAACCCTAAACCCCAAAAGCCCCGCCATGTGCGTACACTAATACTTAGAGATGAAGTAACAAAAATAACAACTAATCTACGCAATCAAAACCATTCATGATGTTTGTAATAATGATAATAACCAGAACTCAAAATCCTAGATCATCTAGGGTAGTGGGCCATGATCATGAGATCCAATGGTGGAATCCACATGATGATCGGGTCCACTCCAATGCTCCATAGCACAACCTCCTAACTAAAAGGTCCTCCATAGATGTCGTCGTCAATCCAGATCGATAGTGGGGCCTTCCTCCTCCTTGAGTATGTGCATAGGGTGGGGGGTGTGCGCGTGTGCATGATGTTCCCATCTTTTTTTTTTTTTGTGTGTGTGAAATTATGTGAAATCAGTGTCATGTTTAGAAATCCATTATTCTTCATGTTGTGCATAAAAAACATGGATTTGGAGCTTTTGATTTTGAGATTTGGGGAGATATAGTGATTCTTGGTAATTTATTGTCCAAACACGAAAGAAAACATGTAACCTGATTTAGTGATTCTTGGTAATTTGGAAATTTTTTAGAAAAAAGTAATTAAAAAATATTACTTTTTTTTTTATTATACAAAATTCCACTTTGATCAGGGTCAATTGCTCCCATTTCAGATTATTTAGGAGTGTTTGATGAATTCATCATCACATGCAATCTAATTTTGGAATTTCTGGGAAGGTTGACCGATTTGCGGAAAGTTAGGGGAAGTTTGAAAATTTCCTAAATCGGTTGCAATCTTAGTCTCCAAACATGAAATCAAATATGTATGTAACCTGATCTAGTGATTCTTGGAAATTTGGAGATTTTTTTTTTTAAAATTAATAAAAAATATATATGTTTTCAATATTCCACTTTAATCAATTGGTCCCTATTTTAGTGGTTTTTTTTTTTTTAAAAATAAAAAAATATTCTTTTCAAAATTCCAATTCTAATGTATGCGTGGCTTTATGTGGGTTTAAGCCACAACTAATGTTCAAGTTGTCGATATCGTTAAAAGTTTCGATGGCCAGAGGTATAGAAATAATAATATCGGCAATAACTGTAAATGTGGAGGAAACATGGGGAAAATGGTGGAATTTTTCAATCGAACTTTAGGAGATGCCTAAAGGCACATATTTGCATATTTAGGAATAAAAAGTTGTAAAATGAATGGATACATAATAAGTTTTCATTTAATGAGGACTTAAAAACATGTGTTGCTGTTAGAAATCACTCCAATAGTAACTAAAATGCATTATATAATACAACTGCAGTTACCATACAATAACTAAGATATGTAAAAGTAAATGAACTAAAAAAACACACCTGTTTGGCCATCCCTCATTCCCACATGGAGTGACAAGGTGGCTTGTAGTTGTCATCCCATGCAATTTAGCGTAGTACTGCTGCTCAACATGTTGGTAGTACTATTCCCATGTAATCTCTGCTTGTAGCAATGGAGGAACTCTTATGTTTTTTTGATACCTATCTTCCTTGAATTGTACGAGTACGCCCAAATGTGGCTACTGTGGGACATACATTGGCAACATTGGCTAAGGGAACGGATTGAGTCCAACACTGACTCCCTGATAATATTGTTGCTAGTCATGTGGGTACCCCGAATATCCTCTATAAAAAAAACCATAACTGGAAGAGCTATCCGCCGGTTGCCCGTATCCATGGGTGGATGAGTATGAGGGAATGTTGGAGCCGCCATGCCCATACCCATGATATTCTCCATGTGCATATAAGGTGGGATGGAGGTGGAGCTGCCATGCTCTGAACTGATGTCCATAGATGACAATTGCATGCAAGAGCATCCCTCGTGGGGTGTTTGGCTTTTTTCTTAGAATGATGGTCAAAATGATGTGTAGGGTCTGATGCTCTCACCGAGGTTGGTGGACGAGATCCATGGTTGTCGTCTTGAGTGGCATGGTTGAAGTATTGCTCCTCAGTAAGTTGACCAATGGATTGCTAGCTTTGACCCGTCGTGTACCACCCACTACTGCCGCTTCCAGCCCTGCTAGTACCACTACCACCTACATCAGTGCCGGTGCCTCGATCCCCTCATCACCACCATTGTTGTTGTCGTCCCCACGACCAGTGTTGTCAAAATCCTACGATTTACGATATACGATTTTAGTTGAATCTTAAGCAAAATGATTTGAATCCCAACCTTGAATCCCCTTTCATATGAATCCTATGATTCTATGATTTGACTCCTACGATTTACGATTCAAATTATACTTGTTCTGTTCTATTTTAAGCTTCACTTCACTTGGCTTTCGTTTTATGTTTTTAAATTGATGGGGGCTTTAAGAATTGTTTAGAAAATGTAAATTAGTTATTTGTTCTTTATAAGAGATTAAACGATATATATTCTCTTCAATGTTAAATCATGCAACTTTATTTGTGATTTCTTACTTCGTAACTGGTTGAAACAACAAATTGATGTATGACTTACCCGTAATATTTTTGTGGATGGTTACAATCATGCTGATTATATGTATTATGGAATGGTGTTTAGAAATCATTTTATTTATTTATTTATTTATTTTTCTTTTTGTGTCGGTCTATAGTATCAAAGGCCACTTCTCCACTGTGATTCTACATTCAAGAAAGGTAACAAGAACATAAGTTATTAAAGGACCCTTGTATGTTTTGAAAGGAAATTTCTTGAAAGACAAGAAAAAAGGGAATAAGAATCCTTTAACACTATCATGACATGGTATTACTTGGTGCACACTGATGGCAAAAGAAGATTGATGAGTTAAAATATTTTGATTTATTTATATTTTAATATATTTTTCAAAATTTTAAGAAAATTGTAAAATATGTTAAGAAAATTTTAAGAAAACTGTGCCTGTTGCTGCCTCTCTTTTAACTTCATATTATAATGGTAGTAAATGAGCTTCTTCAGCTTCTTAGATGTCAGCCGCTTCCTCTTATTGGTGTATATGACCGAGACATACCGCGGATCGAGAAACAGTGGTCATTGACCATTAAAAACTTTTTGTGGGCCACAAAAGTTTTGGATCGAGCTGATATTTGTGTTTTCCCTTCATCTAGGTCTATGTGACCTTGTGAAGAACTTGGATGGCAAATAAACATTACGGTGGACCTTATGAAGTTTTTAATAGTGGGTGTTCAATGATCGCTGTTTCTTGTGATTTAGTCGACTTGAAATTTGGATTTGCTTTGTTTTTTGGCCCATGCCTTAAAATGACATGGCAAAAAGAATGGATGGCGTAGATATACGATGCATACATTGAGGTGGGCCCCACAGAGTTCCACACATTAGCCCGTAAAGACGTTGCATTTGTCCGTAACTATAAACATAAAGCGAAATGGGCTATTTTTTTTTCTGTATTTTTTATTTTTTATTTTTCAGGATTTTTGGTGGATGTGGTTCGATTGTATTGCCAATAATCGATGAAAATGTTGAAACTTTTGCAAATTTATAGACAATAAAAGGAGATTGTTGGCTACAGTGTCTGCCGTGTAGTTGGCAACATGAACTTATCAATGATATTTTCAAATTACCAAAAAAAAAAAAAAAAAAAAATCGTTGAAATTTTGACGATTTTTAGATGAGATACGATATTTGTGTTGTTTAGTGTTGGAGCCCCAGCAAAAATGAAATTATCGGTGACAATTCAATATCGTCGCCGATAACTAAAACACTGCCCACAACCACACACATAAATCACATGTATATTTTTAGTTTTCTACTTCTTTTGCTTTTGAATGTATTGGTTGTGTCTCCATACATGTCTTTCTTACATTTGTAAATTATATGAATTGACGTTGAATATACTTGCATTAGTTCAGTTGGATGGCGCATAGATTAGGACCCTATGCAAAGGAATGATATTATTTGCATTTGTTTGTTGTGATGTTTTGATTTCTAATTGTGTATTGGTGTCTTTTTTAACAATCCTGAAGTTTCATTTAAAAATTTGACCAATTTTCCAATGTTTCCCCATGTTTCCCAACAACAGCGATACATTATGTGATACAACTGATATTATCCCATGCGATAACCAATATGTATCCATATCCCAAATGAATGGACGAGCTATAGATGTCCTAAAGGGGGGGGGGGGGGGGGGGGGGGATAGGATAATACAAAATATTTTGATATAATGCGGAATAAATAAATAATTAATCTCAATTGCTTAGAGTATTGATTGATTCCAAATAGTTCGTAGGACAACCTTCACCTAAAAGATTTAGGTAGGACAACCTTATTGCACAATGTCTTTGAGATCAAAACATCAAACTTAGCAGGAGAAAATCAACACAAGAAAAGCAATAAAGAGATAATCAATCACCAACAATGCACAAGGATATATAGTGGTTTGGTGCTTAAACCCACACCCACTCCACTCCCAAAATTACTACTCTCATAATTTTGTCTTTCACTATATTAAGGTTTTCACAGGTTCATCTTAACAACCTAATGCAGTTCTTGTGATTTTCACGGGCTATCACAACAAAACCCAATTAGGGCCTGTTTGGCCGGGCGGATTAAGAGGGATGGGATGGTAAAATCCCGGAATATGCCAAACGAGCCAAACAGACCCGATGAACTTGTCCAGGGATATAACAAACCCATGGATCTTAAACCAATCCACTGACATCACCATCATTACCTTAAAATCCATCCCATCCCTCCTAATCCTGTTCAATCGTGCCTGGGGCGTGTTTGGTTGGACGGATTGGAAGGGATTGGAAGGTAAAATCCCGGGATATGTCGGGCGTGCCAAACAGACTCGGTGAACTTATCTCGGGATATAGCAATCCCATGGATCTTAAACCAATCCACTGACACCACCATCATTACCCTAAAATCCATCCCGTCCCTCCTAATCCCATGGGATTTGTCCGGCCAAACAGGCCCTTAGTGATTTTCACGGGATCACTACAAAACAACCTGCTGAGATTTCTAGGCTATTTCAGAAAAACCCAAAAGACAATAAATGAAAGTACAGTGCTTATCTTCTGATGTCGAGTCGAAGATGTAACTGTAGCTTGATTGCAGCGATCTTCTTTCTTGGGAAATTGATGAAGCAGTATATGTGTTCAACCCAAAAAGAATATATGGATCTAATGTATTTTCAATATTATAAACAAAACCCTAATTGCTGCAAATTCTATTATCTGAATTTCAAGTAGAGTTTAGATAAATTTTTTTAATACAATTGAAACTAACTTGAGAAAGAGAATAAAATAAGCTAAATAAAAAATAGAATTACCGTACAAATAGCTTAAGGATGGCCTGACTTTCTTTCTGACTATGAGGAGGTATTTCACAAATTTTCGTGTTGTAAATGAATGAGAGAAGGCCTTTATTTATAGCCAAAGGATTTGAAAATTTGGTTGGCGTGATTTTTGGTTCGGCTGACCGGATTCCAACGATTGCGTTCCAACAACTCTCGGATTTCGCGGGATAAGATCTTTCAAAAATTCGGCTGGCTGGAGCCAAAATTCGATTGGTTAAATACAAGGTTTGGCTGGCTGAATCTTCCTGAATTCTGAAGAAATGCATTGCTGGAAACTTGCCCCGCGAACTTACGAGCTGGCCCAACCCCAAGTTAGGTTGGCCAAATTTGGTTAGGTTGGCCGAACTAGAAGTTGGACTAGCCGAACTTCAGAGAATTTATACTATGCATATTATATTTACGGCCATGATTTATAAACACTCAACCTAGGGTCGTTCTAAGGTTATACCACCTAATGGTTGACATATACAGAGTACTTCAATCTTGAACCATGCAAAGTTTTTAAGGTTTGAGATGTTAAGCCGACCTATAAGTGATCTTCATAAGTTGTTGAAGAATACTGGAGTGTGCTTGTGATCCATCTGGAACTACGAAATTTGATAACATTAAGTGTGCTTTAAATATAAGCACTTACACCAATGGTGCAATACATTATGTGATAACGATATGGAAAACATTAGTTAGGATGATGATAATGTTTCCCTTTGACAATCCAGGCCTCCCTTAAAGGAATTACTACCCCACTGCATTTGCATCTTAATGTGTCCCTATCATTTAGTGAACAAACACTCTATGGCTTCCAATTGTCAACCGTGCATGTATCAATACCATGTGCTTTCCATCTCGGTTTCTTGTTCATCCTTTGCGACAGAGATACGAATAAACTGACCTTGAATGAATATCCTTCTGTGATCACTTCCAAATTTTTTGAATTATCCACACGAATTTTGTAGTGGCATAGGCACATTTGCCTATTGAACAATCGTCCTCAGTAACGACTGGTTCTGCTGTGAAACATCTTCTGATCTTCAGCATTAGGTTATAATGTCTTCCTGTATGGATCAATGCATGTTTTTTTTTTTTGGTTTCATTGTACATCAGGGTAGTTCTCTTCCATTTTCTGTTAGTTTTCTGCATGTAGAATTCATTAAAGTAGTCAAATATACAAGTTGAAGACAAAAATAATCTTTGAACAAAAGCAGGAAATTGGGAATAATAGTTCATCATCTGGGTTGATGGAGTTTGAGGTTATAGCATAGGAGACCATCAAAATGAACTACAGGCCTGCCTGAACCTATTATAATAGTAACTGTTCAATATTTATAATAGTTAACTGTTCAATATTTAGCGAATCATGGGATATTCTGTTAGATAAACATATGGATCTATCAGTCAATTCCATTGTGCAATCCATAGCCTGTGCCACATGTGAAATCCTTGATGATTAATGCTTATGAGGTCTCAATATGATTATGAAATCACCTGATCCTCATGGTATATATTTTCTCAGGGCAGCCATTGCCTTGATAATTCATGTTCTGCAAAGGTCTTTGCTCATCATTTGGTGGATAATTCTTGCCTTATACTTGCTTAGTTTCTTCACGCAATCTCTTTTTCTTTGTCAGTAAAATTAATCTGGGTTAGACTTGGCATTCATTGTCCTCGTGTGAATTGCATGCAACTTTCTTTGTTGGACCTTAACATCCCACGCATTGTCATGTTTATCCCTTTGTGTTAGGTCCTGAAAAGGGGTTCCTTGTAGATATTGACCAGATCCGTCTTTATCTGCTATGCAGGAACATGGTTTTAAATCTGTGTTTCTTTTTGTTATTTTCAGCCAAATTCTTGAAGCTAGAGCAGGTTGATCATGACCCATCTTTTCAGAATGAGACAGCTGGGGCTTCAATGGATGGAACTGGTAAAGTGGGTACCTATTTCTACACTGCACCTGAAATTGAGCAGGGATGGCCACAAGTGAATGAAAAGGTTAGTGTTTATATGATTGGTTTGGTTGATTCCTGCCATACTGTGTTTGTTATTTCATTGGCTAGATATTTCTATGAATCAACATTGTGCAAACTCTGAGAAATTTTGTGCTTGATATACGTTCTTGTTCTGCAATACTGGTTAGGAATGCTATTCTTACCTGTGTTTTTCGTCTAAAGGTTGACATGTATAGCCTCGGGGTTGTTTTCTTTGAGCTATGGTACCCTTTTTCAACAGCCATGGAAAGGGACATTGTTCTTTCGGATTTTAAGCAGAAAGGAGTTCTTCCTGCTACTTGGGTTGCAAAGTTTCCAGGACAATCATCTTTACTTCAGCGCTTAATGTCTCCAAGTCCATCTGATCGTCCATCTGCCAAAGAACTTCTACAGCATGAATTGCCTCCACGAATGGAAGATGAGTGGTTAAATGGTAAGAGTTCCTTTTTTGAGATCTTTTGGGGGCTGTGTTATCACTTGTTTGTTTGAAACAGTTTAAAGAGGAGAGTAAACTTATGATGCCCATATAAAAAAGGAAGCTAAGGATGTTTGGATAAGTGTTCAATCTTTCCCTCATATTTTCACTTTAAAGGAACTGCCTCACATTTCTGTACCATGGAAGCAACATTTGTGGCTGTTGACTCATTGAACATTTCTAAATGTTCTTTTCACGTGGAAATAATGGGGCATAGATGTCCTGCAGTTGAAGCTAGATCAATCTTCTTTTAATATAGTGCTTTAGAGTAGATTTAATCCCAATGGTTTTGCTTATTTATTTCGGAATTTTTATGTCAAGTCTTTATTGTTAAGCACTGGATTGACAATCTGATAGAAAAACTTCTCTTTAACTTTCAGTCAACTTAGTGAGTTTAATATTTCGAGGTATATTGACAATAATGATGTGGTCGACCCCAGTTAGTCGGTATATGGCTTAGATGTTGTTGAAACTTTTTTTCTTTCTTTCTTTCTTTTTTATAGTAACTAGAATTGATTGCATTGCATTAAACTAGTGAAAGCAAGGAAACAAGAAGACAAACGACAAGGGATCATATTTGATACAAAGTTAACTCTTTCCAAATGACTATAAAGATCGATCAAGCAAATTGGTCACAGCTCTCCCCAACTACACAAGTCTCCCAAAATCCATTCACTATTTAGAGTAAAATAGTAGTTCCAATCGACGTGATCATAAGCCTTTTCCGTATTGATCTTCTAAAAATTTCTCGCTTTACTTGATTTCTTCCTTGAATAAATGCACTCGTTAACTACTAAAATTGTAATGCCCTGAAAATCGGGGGTCGAGCAGGAGCTCAACTCCTGAGTTCCAACGCATCACTTATGCAACATAAATAATGATGATTAAATGTTGTCAGTATTAGCACGTTAAACATGAATGAGATTATACCAAAACAACATATCATACTCTAGAGGCAATTGAATTATGCTAGCAGAAGACTGTGATATGTATATAAACTGTATAAAAGTAATGACAAGCCCTCAGAGTATAAATGTCACTAGGTTAAATAATTACAAGTTTGGTTCCAAAATGTACAAAATAAGATAGTGTAATGTTCCCTATCCAAAACCCTGTAGCCCCGACAGCGTAACTCCAGGTCTACATAGACCCGCCAGAGAGTTGCATAGAGGAGAACTCCTCGTCATCGTAATAGTCTGGCTCTGCCTCATAAGCATTGCCATCACCTGCAGCTAAAACAGAGTCTGGTTGAGGTTTAAGCACCGTCCCAGAACGTGGGAGTGAGTGATCAACTCAGTGGAGCTATAAGGCAAAGGTTAACATGTTATCAATTCAATCAAGCAGTAATGATAAAGCAATACAATTAAACATCCCTAAGTACTCTGGTTAATGCAAACATGATATGTATTAATGATGCATGCCCTCGCCTGCACTCCCTCTGCGATCTTCCTCTTACGGTCGCGGCATGCACCCCTTCCTCTGTGCTCAACACCAATGCCAAAGGCACATGCAATGCGGTGCATGAGCGTGATTACCAAGTTCTTATTAGACCTTTTCATACAGCAGGATTGGGAAGCTAAGGTACCTCCCTTATATCATTACCCAAACAATGATCCAATCTAGGGTCGTCAGTCCTAGCTAGTCTCATACGATGTTGTGGTTCCAGGTTGCAACAAAGGGCTCGTCACCTCAATGCAGGCCTAGCTTATACTCTAGTTGCTATGGAAAGGCTAGTTGCCTCAGCGTAGTCTCAGAGTATGCTCGAGGTCACTACGAATGGCTTGTCACCTAGTCGTAGGCCGACAACTTGAATACAGTGTCTCATATCACCGTATTCGGCTCACGAGCTTAGGTTGCTCACTGGTCACTACGGGTGGGCTCGTCACCCCGGCGTAGGCCGACAGCTCGACCACGGTATCCCATACCACCATGTCCGGCGCATGAGTCTTAGCTGATCGCGGTACCAAGGTTAAAGGGATATCCACTGGTGAGTTTGGTATCTTAGGTTCAAGCAGTAGCGTCCATACATGGTGAACATACATCGGGACAATCGGGTTACTTGACGAGCTCGACTGGTACGAGCGTACATCGAGTTGATAGACATGAAGTGCTTAAGCACTCCGTGTGGCCTAACCACTGTCGACAACCAAAGTACGGCTCGAATTCATCGAACACGTCCTGTGTGGCGAAACAACCTCAGCCACTAACTCGGAAATCATTACCGATCGCCTGGACTACGTCGTAGCCCCAAACACATTTCAAACATTAGCATTCACATCTAGTAATCTAAACAGTTTGTGACAACTGAAATCAGATATAAATCCTACTTGAGCAAATTAACAAACACATACTACACATATTATCATACATAGGCATTTCATCCATACAACACATAGTAGAGGTTACATAGAGGATACTATAACCATAGTTAAGGGGATTTAGAATCCTATCTCAACACCCTAATTACATGCATTTAAACAAGCATTTTTACATTCAAGCATTTTATCAAACACTTGGGCTACACATATCATATACATGTAGTAAGGTAGTTATAACAGGTATTATAGCAAATCCCTTTACAACGGGTTCACCATACGTACAATAATCATGAATTCTCAGTCAATAAACATGGCAAGCATACATCACAATTCCATACTCATTCACACATTCAACAAACACATGGAATGCATTATAAATCAATATAGTTATATATATACATAATACACGGAAACCCTCGTATCTAAGCACATGCGATAGCAATCAAGCTAGTCATAAATCATTACTGACATTGAAAGCCTTGAAAACCATAACCTAAACATTTATATTCCGCACCTTTCGCCGATAAATAAGTATCGAACTCAGTTTGTATGTCAAGTCTTTGTCTACGGCACGACGGCCACCTATAGCATGAAATAGGTTAGCTATTTCATCACTTACGCTATTTGAATCCCTAAAACGGATTAGGGTTAGGATTTCTTACCCAAGAACGGAGTCGAAATCGCCGGGATAGCGATTCAGGAAGGCTGATTCAGCCCGTGGAGCGGCAGGGATGAATCCCTACAACAAACCGTCACTCCCTCACTTTCTTCTTTTTTCTCTCTTCTCTCTCTTAAGTTTTCCCAAATTCGTATGGAATAAGAGAGAGAGGGTTTAAGGCCCTTATATAGGCTCAGAACTGATGGGAATGGCCCCAGGGCCATGGTATACTTAGGTTATAGCCAAGAGGTGGCTGTTTCAGTCCGACGGAGCACTTCTGGTGGTCCTTTTTCTGCGTGCGGTCGAACTTAAGCTCCCTAACATTGGATCTAGGTCGAGTTAAGGTTTCGGTCCGCTTGGATTTACAGATCGACCGCGGAGGACTAGTTTTAGTTCAACGGTCACCGGTGTTCGATCAGGGCCACAAGTACACTGATATGTGTTGGAAATTTTCCTTGATCCGGGGGTGTAATTGGGTCAGATTCTGACGGTCTGAAAGCTTAGATTTGGCCCGCAAGCGAACGACCGAAATCACTTAAATCTGAGTTCAATTTCTAAGGATATTCACGTTTCTCACACACTTCGCTCTGGGCTCAAGTTGTGCGTTTCTGGATACTATCTGGATTTGATTTCCGAGATAATTGTCAAACCCAGTAAGGCGATCATAAGTGTATAGTTTCGTGGTCAACGGACTTTCGACGCGCGGTTCAGGTCCGATTCGAAGTTTCAAGGTGCTCCCGAGAGCAACCGGGTTTATAGATTGGTCATAGGTTTCAAGGTAATGTAGCGTTAATGATTCTGCAAGTTTTGGGTCTTGCAGTTCGTATTTAAAGTGGTTCAAGCTAATTTCATAGCTAATCTAGTTTAACACTTAGTTAATTTCATCTAATTTCTAAAGGATTTGGTCCTGAGTGATTTCTGCCTGAGGTGGTACTCGGGTCTTTGTACGGATTTTTCCGAGACGTTACAAAAATACAAACTAAAATCTCTCTTTCACAAATGCACCTTAATAATATGATTCATGGCCTCCCTCAACTAGAGAGAGACATTTAGCAAGAATTTCGCATACTCCAATGAAGCTTAACAGCCTAAAATCGTGAAGCTAGACCGCTTCTTCAACTTTGGGAATTGAGTAAGATGAACTAGCATTAAGACCTTTGTTAATAATGGTTTGTCTTGGAACTCCTTAATTAGGGCCATAAAATTCGTCTTTGATAATTAACCAATACTCTTGGAAGAAAGCCATGGGGAAACCAACCGGCCCTAGCACCTTATCTATTAACCATGCCCATCATAGTTGATTGAACTTCCACTTCATCAAAATCTCTCTCCAACTCTCACATGTTATCAGGAGAAATCGTGCTTGAAAATTAGCCCATCAAGCTTTGGTTTGAGGGCCTCATGTAGTTTCGTGAAGCATGAAGTGGAGTGGCAACAGATTCGGGTGCTGTTGCAAGAGTGGGGAAGCGTCTGTTTCAAAATATTAGCAGGTATAAACAGCTAGGAAGTAGGATTGAGAGCACGAGTTTGAAGTGGGAGCATAACCTAATTAGAATGATTGTACAACTAACCTTCTTAGAATACAAGCAAGCGTAGTAATTCACAACCATCACTCTAATTTGAGTGGTTAGGATATTCTTAGTTTCATCTATGCCATTATTTATTTTCTCCACCACATACTTGATAAGGGGACCTTAATTAGCTGGGATAAGGCTTAGATGAGGGGATTTAAGAGTAGCACCAATAGGTAATATGATGAGGGAAGGTGAACTTAGATGGTTTGGTTATGTGCAACCGAGACTAAGAAATGCCGGTTAGGAGTGACTACAAGTTGTTAGGCTTTAAAAGGCTAGATGTAGCAAGAAAAGACTTGATGACCTATGGTGTAACCAACGTTTACAGTCTCTCTATCGCGTTACGTGTCGCACCCTTGGGATACAGATATGTATCGATTATCACACGGGATATATCATTTTTATCGGGTAATTTATCACACTTTTTGGGAAACATGAGGAAACATTGGGAAATTGGTTAAATTTTTCAATGAAACTTCATGGATTGTTAAAAAAGACCTTAACACACTTTTAAATTATAATATCTAAAAAAAGTGCACATAATAGGTTTCCTTAGCATAGGTTCCTAAGCTATGCTATGTCTAACTGAACTAATGCATGATGACATGTATGAAAGGCAAGGTACTACATCCAAAATAAATTTTTGTTAACAAGGTAAGGTACATGTTTAGTTTCATGTTTGGAGTGCAACATTGCAAGCAATTTGGGAGAAATTGGGGAAATCTCAAAATTTCGCCAATTTCCCCAAATCGGGCCACCTACGCTCAAATTCTGAAATTAGAGTGTATGTGATGATCATTTCATACAACACTCCTAAATGCTTTGAAATTAGTCTCAATTGATCGTTGGTTGAACGGAAATTTTGAAAAAACTAAAATTTTTAATTAAAAATAATTTTTATATTCTTAAATTTGACAAGAACTTAACAAATCAGTAGATCATGCCTCATTAATGCTTGATTTCATGTTTGGAGTGCAACATTTCAAGCAATCTAGGAGAAATTGGGAAAATTTCGAATTTCCCCAATCTCCCCCAAATTGGGCCACTTACACTCAAATCTGGACATTAGAATGCATGTGATAATGAATTCATCAAAGACTCCTAAATATTTTGAAATTGCACTCAATTGGTCGTTGCTAGAAGGGAAATTTCGAAAAAGAATGACATTTTAATAATAATAATAATTATTAATTAAAAATATTTTTTATTCTTCTGAAAATTGACAAAAAGTTGACAAATATGTAGTTCAGGCCGCATACATGCTTGATTTTATGTTTGGAGTGTAACATTGCATGCACTTTGGGAGAAATTGGGGAAATTTTGAATTTTCTCCAATTTTTCCCAAATCAGGCCACTTACATTCAAATCTTGAAATCGACGGTTGAAATCCTTAATTTTCCATGCAAAACATGAAGAATCAATGATTTTTATTTATTTATTTATTTATTATTTTTTTAATGATTTCACACTCATTTTATATGATTAAAAAAAAGGGACCAAAATGCAAAGTAACTCATTGAATGAGAAATGGCCCCAAATGTGGGAAAATCTTGATTCTGATTTCAAATGTGGATTTTTCTCCCAAATCCAAGCAAAGGATGGACCAAAATCCACCTACCAATAGCTTAAAAGAGGGAAATCTAAAGAAATGTTGGAAAAATATATCAGTTTTTGGGAGGGCAACATGCATTTCCTGGAAAATATTGATGATTTCTGTCGATACTTGTTGAAGCCCTTTAGAAAAAAAGCGACATTATCTTGCGATATTTCACAATATCATCAATACTTTATGACACGGTGATAAAATGAGATATTATTGTCTATCCTCAGGAATCTGGCCTTTTGCAGTGTTACTCCTTGTGGATTTCATATTGTTGACATGCGATATCAATAATATCGGCTGCTATTACGATATTGCAATCACTGGGTCTCACTAAAGTTATGACCTTTGATATAGTGAAATGGCGGAAAAGGATTCATGTAGCTGACCCTAATTAATTGTGATAAGGCTTAGATGATGATGATGATGATACCTGATTAGGTTGCTCGAATAGTCTGATCAACATGGCCAAATAGTCTTCTTCCTCGAAACTGACCGGAATTGTTGCTCCCATTCAACTTGTATGATGCAATTGCCAAACTTGGATTCTCCTCAAAGGTAGATGACAATGTTAAGAACGTAACCAATATGCCAAAAGCCTGGGACTAATTGAATGTGTGAAGCCATGCTCTTTATACCGTTGTGATTGTAACATTCTACCACGCTCCGCTGCCGATGTCTGTGACAGCCCACTCTATGACAGCCCTCACTCTGGCCTCTTTTCTACATAGACTTTCCACTAGCCCTAGTCCACTTGGAGAAGGCATGGTGGCTACACTTTGGTTATCCTTTCCATTGGCGGCTGCACTGTAGTTGTCCTATTAGCCCTTTCCACTTGCAGTTGCACTCTGGTTGTCCAGGTATCCCTTTCCACTTGTGGCTGGACTCTAATTGTCCAGGTAGCCTTTCCACTTGTGTTTGCACTCTGGTTGTTGAGGTAGTCCTTTCCACGTCATGGTGGCATTTGCTCTGGTCTAGGTTGCCCTGTCCATAGGTTTCCCCTTCTTTGACTCGAACATGGGAATCGGTGTTGGCTGTACTGATACCTATTGTTAAGAACCTAACCAATACACCAAAAGCCCCAAGGCTGATGGAACATATCAAGCTAGGCTATTTAAACCATTGTGATCATAACTAAATACACCCATATTCATTTTTAAAATTATATGTTCTAAAGGGATGTCTCCAATTGAACCTTCACTATCAATTGTAGCAATGATCAACACGGCTTGTAGAAAACAGTTAAAAAAGAAGAAGAAGACTTGCTGGCTTCACAGATAGATCAAAATCTACATGAAGATCTACAAGTGAACCAATGATTTAGCCCCTACAGACACTGTAGTAAGCATCAGCACATTTGCAAATCTTCACACTGAAGAAAAATTGTTGATCTTTTCTTTCTTCTTCTTCTTTATTTATTTATTTATTACTATTTGTTTTTTAATCAAGCCACAACAGCATTCCACACAAAAGGGCAGTTCTACAAACTGATTCAGCAAACCTTTCCAAAAAAAAAAAAAAAACACAGATTCAGCAATGTGCGAACCTGTCCCAAGCCTGGTAATGGTTGGGTTGATTGAAAGAGAAAGATGGTCATTGAACTCTTGCCTAACAATCATGAGAATTCCTGTTTGAATGTGCCTGGCAAAAGCCAACCCCAAGTAACAGGGTTAAGGCTATGTTTGCACGATGGTTTCAGGAAATACAATCCCTGTTCTGATTTTTTATTTTAATATTTCTTTTATGATTGTTTGGTTCTGCAGTCTGAGTGCTTTCTATTTCAATGTTTGACCAGTGCACCAGCAACACAGTACTTCCTTTGACCCTATCCAAATTTAGTAGTTCTTGAGGAATCAGACCTTGGGCTTAGAAGCCTAACACACCCTTGAGCTTAGTCGAAAAGAAGCCTTGATACATGATGCAGTTATGGATGGTTCCCACCCAATTACATTGGTAATTGGGACCCATCATCTATTTTCTCAAATATACTGTGCTACAATACTGTGCTTTGTAACTGCTACAGTTCCTATTACGGTAAAGCATTACAGCACTGCTACAATAAGGCACAACAGTACTTCTAGATAGGGTCTATATGGAGTTTCTTCATCAGAAAACAAATGGCTGATATTAGAATAAATGGAGGGTTAAAATCTAGTTGGGTTTTCATGGTTATGTTTAAAGAATTTAAAATTGTGATGGTTTTTTCAATGTTATTTCTGGATTTCATGTCTTTAGAGAAATTTCTTCTTTCTTGTGAGTTCAACTAAACAGCTGTCATATTCCTTCTCTATCCCCTATTCTAGTTTGTCAAATTTTTTTTTTTTTTTTTTTTTTTTTTTGGTTTTTGGCGTAGGATTATCTATTGATTATGAGACTGATATACAATCAGTCCCTTAGTTTGCAACTATACCCTTGCCCTTTGCAACTCACGAAGTTTACTAATTTTGCTTTCTTGTTACCATGACTAAAATGAAGTGTCCAGTACAGATCCCTACTGAGATTTTTGTCTTAGCTAGCTCAGGTTATATGGTGAGTCGTGCTGCTCCATGTTTTAATCTGATACCTTGTTATGGAATGTATGCATGTATTATGCATAACATGTCATACTTTTGAGGTTAGGATGGTCTGTTTGACTTAATTCAATCTAGTCAGATTGCTTCTAGGAATTGCAAGTGCCACTTAGATTAACAATTCAGCTGGGGAGGGAGCGAGGGCTTCGAAGATGCTTAACTCCAACTTGAATTTGACTTCTTTCCTACCTTGAATCAAGTTTCTATACTTGTCTTAATTATTCTAACATACTAGTTGGTGGCTAGGGTTTTTTTCTTTTCTTTGGTAGACATCCTATAGCATGTAAAAGTATCCACATGAACCAGAAAGGAGAACTTTTAGGGCTGAAAAATCAATGAATGTAATGGTTTTCTATATGATTAATTTCCCCATTCTCATCTTTCTGACTAGAGTAATAGTTCCTTATCCTGTGATGGAAGGAGGGAGAGTGGGCCTCCAGGAGTCGTAACTCTCACTTGACTTTGACTTCTTTCTTATCTTGAATCAAGTTTCTGTACTTATCGTTATTATTCTAACATAACTTGGAAATAGAGAAGCTAAAAACCTTGGACCAGTTAGCATAGGAAACAAGTTTGTCGGACCTAACTTGCTAACCAACAGTCCTAAGTTTACTAACTGATATCAGACGCTGGTTGATTAGAAAGTTGGATCCATTAATTTAAAGTTTTGCTAATCATTGAAAATTTCAATTAATATTGGGATGAGACTGATGGCATTAAAATTTTGTTAAGTTCAATCTCCGCTAACCATCATTGGCCAGTGCAGGATGGTCCATGCTCATCTCTAAGTTAGCGCGGGTCCAGATCTTGTACTGACTAAGGTCAGCGCAAGATCATTGATCGTGCTAATGGTCAAGGCCAGCGCGGGTTCATCATTAACACTCTACACTAACGATGAAGGCTAGCGAGGCACCCTTTCGACATGCTCTGCGCCAACGGTCAAGGCCAATGCTGGTCCCTGAGCTTCCACTCCTTTCTCATTGTCTAAAAGCAGCTTGGAATTGAGTACGATGCACTGTGCTAATTGACTACAAGCCAACTTGACACCAATCTCTTCAGTAGAAGTCCGCTCTGCACTAAGGGCAGCGTGGAACCGAGTATGACGCACTGTGCTAATTGATTATAAATCAGTTCGACACCAAGCTCTTCAGTAGAAGTCCGATTTGCACCGTGCTAACTAACTACAAGCCAGCACAACACCATTCTCTTTAGTAGAAGTCCTCTGCGGTAATCGCCTAACCAACTTTTAGGTAGGAAATTACTGTGTAATCTCCTTGAGGGTGGGAAATAACCATCTCCCCTCACTATAAATAGTCCTTTGGGTCTTCATTTCCATAATTTATGCACAACTTATGCTATTTGGCTCTTGAGATCGCCAAAGAGCTCTTTGGATCTTTTGTAAAATGTGCTGATCCTTCGCACTAGGCTTTGGACCCCCAATAGTGGTTCTGTTCCAACTGTCTGAATAGCAGCTGTTCGGGCCCGCACCGACTGTTTGAGAGATTTAATTAGTGGCCTAGCTGACTGTCCAAGGCTTTTGAGGTGGCCTCGCAAACTATCCAGAGCCCCGAGTAGTGGCCTCAAGCTGACTATTTGGACTATTAAACTTAACCCCCACGTGGTCCCGTGCTAATTGTCAAGTCAATTTGCATGGACCCCTGGTTTTCTCCAGTAGAATGGCCTAGTGCAGTTTCTGCCTAAGGTCTTTTGAACGCCTTAGGGCAAGGTAGTCATGTTGCCAGAACTTTTGAACTTCCTGGAGCGGTATAGGACATGAAAGCCAAGGCTATTTGAGTCCTTAAAGCACCGGGATACTTTTGCCTAATCAATGATCTGGACACTCTGAAGATGGACTATAGATTAGGGCTTTATGCATCATTTGCATCTCTTTACTCCGTACCATGTGAAAAGGAAAGCTAGCGATGTCCTAGAGGGGGGTGAATAGGATAGTGCCAAATAATCGAAGTAAATGCCGAATATATAAAGAATACAAAAATCTCAGTCGCCTGAGTATTGAAACCTTGATTCTAAATGATTCGTAGGACAACCTTCACCTAAAATATTAGGCAAGACAATCTTATTTCACAAATATCTTTAAAATCAATCTTTCAAACTAGCAAGAGAAGATAAAAGAATTACAACATTCACCACCAAAATAAAATAGTAAATAACATCCACCATTAAAAGATTTCACCACAAGGCACAAGGAGTTATAGTGGTTCGGTGCTTAAAATAACTACACCTACTCCACTCCCAAAATTACTAACCTCGTAATTTTGGTTTTCACTATAATAAGGTTTTCATAGGTTTACCTTAACAACTTGATACAGTTCCTTGTGATTTTCACGGGCTATCACAATAAAAACTCCTTTAGTGATTTTCACGGGCTATCACAAATAAAAACCCCTTTAGTGATTTTCACGGGCTATCACAAATAAAAACCCCATTGAGATCAGTGTTCGAAATATCGATACTATCGGCCGATGTTATCGTTATTGCACCAATGCGAGACGAAACCCTCGCGATAACCCCCGGAAGATACCAAAAAACCCAAAATCCAGATATCAGCTGATATATCGTCGATATCGCACGATATATCGGCGATATCGCGCGAAAAAAATAATTTTGAATCAGAGAAAAAAAGAAGAGAAATCGAAGAGTACCTGTAGGCTGTAGCGAAGATCGGTGATCGGAGGTGGGCCATTCGATAGGTAAGTATGCTTTCCCTCTTTTTCTCGCAATTTTCTTCCATTTCCCTCTTTCTTCGCTGATTGGAGAGCGTAATTTTTCCGAGATTCCGGCGAGAAATCAGGCCGGATTGAGGAAACCTCATCGCGAATGTTGCTCCGGAACGCATGCGTTCGTGAAGGAGAGGGGCGCGGATGAGTGAAAATGGGTCGCGCTGATGGGTTAATGAAATCGGGATGCGTATTGAGTTATTCATACACTCATCGTACTGAGTAAACTCTGTTGGGCCCATTGTGAATTCATGTGGTTTATCCACATCGTCCATACGTTTTTCCAGATCATTTTAGGGGTTGAGCCCAAAACTGAAGTATATCAAAAGCTCAAGTAGACCATACTATAGGAAATAGTGGAAGTATTGATTTCCACCGTTGAAACATTTCTAAGGCCCCCGGTGATGTTTATTTGTCATCCAAACTGTTCATAAGATCACGCAGACATGGATGAATGGAAAACACAAATATCATCTTGATCTAAAACTTCTGTGGGCCCCGAGAACTTTTCAACGGTAGACTTCAATTCACACTATTTCAGGTGGTGTGGTCCACTTAAACTTTGGATATGATTAAATTTTGGTTTAAAGCACTAAAATTATATGATAAAGCTTATGTACAGAGTTGATACAGTGCATGAATGACGGTGGGCCCACAGAGTTTACTCAGTACGCAATCCGCTTCCGTGAAAATGCAATCGATGCATGGTGCGTTACTCAGTACGCTCTTATGGTACTCAGTAAACTCACTTGGGCCCACATTTAATGTATGTGGTCCATCCACGCCGTCCATCCGTTTTTAATGATCATTTTAGGTGTTGAGCCCAAAATTAAACCATATCCACAACTCAAGTGGACCACATTACAGGAAACAATGTTGAATGAGCGTTGACCATTAAAAACGTTTTGGGAGCCATAAAAGCTTTGGATCAACCTGATATTTATTTCTTCCCTTCATCTGGGTCTTTAGGACCCAATCAACAGATTGAATGTCAAATAAACTGTACAGTGGGCCTTAGGAGGATTTTAATGGTGGATATCCAATCATTATTGTTTTCTTGTGGTGTGGTCCACCTACGATTTATATCCCTATAATTTTTTGTATCAATCCTTAAAATGATCTGTAAAAATGGATGAATGGAATGGATGAAACAAATACATTATGGTGGGGCCCACAGAGCACAAGCAACTGACATTTAATGCTGTGCATTTTAATGCAACCAAGCTTATTATTTGGTGTGGTCCACTTGAACGTTGGATCTGCCTTATTTTTGTGCTCATGCCTTAAAATAATCTGAGAAAAGGGATTGACGGCTTGGATGTACAGATACATCACGGAGGGCCCGCCCACAGAACTGCCTGTTCGAAGCTAGGGACGGGCGGGGTTAGTACGGACGCTGAAGATACTGACAAGTTGCGTAGCCAGACTGGCTACTTAAGTGACTTACCAAGTTCTGTGGGGCCCACCATGATGTATGCGGTGTATTTACGTCGTCCATACATTTGGCTATATCATTTTAAGGCATGAGACAAAAAATGAGTCAGATCCAAATCTGGAGTGGACCCCACCACAGAAAACAGTGGGGAGAGGGACGCCCACCGTTGAAACCTTCCTAAGGTCCACTATGATGTTTATCTGAGATCCAACCTGTTTATAAGTTAAGACAGATATGAAAGAAGGGAAAAAACAAATTTCAGCTTGATCAAAAACTTTTGTGGCCCTTAGAAATTTTTAATGGTGGGCGTCACTCTCTCCACTCTTTTCTGTGGTGGGGTCCGCTTGAGCTTTAGATCTGACTCATTCTTTTTCTCATGGCCTAAAATGATATCTCCAAATGGTTGTGTTTTCACACATGACTATGATATATTTATAAATATCATGCATCCAATTTAAATATAGTTGCATTAGTTCAGTTAAACATTGCATAGATTAGGACCTTATACAAAGGAAACTTATTATGTGCATATTTTTTTTGAGATGTTATGATTTAAAATTGTGTATTAAGGGCTTTTTTAACTATCCTCAAAGTTTCATTAAAAATTTCAACCATTTCCTTAATGTTTCCCCATGTTTCCCAAAAAGTGCAATAAATTATGCGATACAAACGATATATCCCGTGCGATAACCGATACGTATCTGTATCTCAAGGGTGCGATACATAGTGCGATACCGATATTTCGAACATTGATTGAGATCTTCACAGGCTATCTCAGAAAAACCTAAAATGAAATACAATAAATGTACTTATCTTCAAATGAAGATTCGAAGACGTGGCAGAAGCTTGTAGCAGAAAAACTTCTTTCTTGAACGTAGATGACACAATGTTCAATCAAACAGAAAGAGTCTACGGTTCTATGAATTTTATAAATGGAAAACCCAAATGCTACTTGATTCAATTCTCTTAGATCTCAAAGAAGAGTATATATTACTCTCTTAGAATAAGATTAAACAGATCTTGAGATAAGGGAATTGAATAAGCTATAAATTAAACTTATAAATACCACACAGATAGCTTGCTGAGGACTTGAGCTTCTGTCTCTCTTGCAGAAGGATTATAGTAAATTTTCGTTGTTATTTAGAATGAGAGAGCCTCAATTTATAGGCAAAGAGGTTGGAACTTCGGCTAGCCTAAGACTGGCTTCGGCTGGTCGTATTCCACTGGATTCGTTTCAATTGCTATTGGATCGCGCGGGATAAGATCTTTCCAAAATTTGTTTTGCCCAAGGTCAAATTCGCCTGGCTGAATTCCCGCAAAAAATCAAAGATTTGCATTGCTGGAATTTGACCCGAACTTTCTTGGGCTAGCTGAATTTCAAGCTTAGGCTAGCCGAACCAAAACTTAGGCTAGTTGAATTTTCAAAAGAATTTGTTATTTTACTCGGGCTTGAAGTTGGGATGGCTGAACCAGAAGTTAGGTTGGCCAAATTCCAGAGCAAAAACACTTATTAAAACCCAAGTTAATAAAATTTTGAAAGTTCCTAAACCTAAGGTCTTTCTAGGGTTATACCACCTGTGTTTTAGCAAATATATGAGAAACCTTGTCTTGAACTTTGACTTGATCTTGTCTTGAATTCGGGCGTCAATTTCTTGAGAAGATGTGCTAATCTTGAGTTGATCATAAGCCAATCTTGAGCTGACCTTCAGGCATGTACAATATTTGTGATTCCATACTTGTGATCTGACCTTTAAGTACTTTTGTCTTAACGAAATTTGACAATCTATGTGTGCTTAACATAACAACACTTACACCATGTAACATACAACTCTATGGTTTTTACCTTTTAATCAAAGGTTTTTGCCTAGGGAATGTAATCAAGGGCCTGTGCTAGACCACAACCTGGAATGTATTTTCTTTCTCAGATCAATGAAAGCCTCCCGACATAGCATATTTGGGTGCATATCCTTGTAATGGAGTTAGTAATCGAAATAATAAAATCCTATCAATCAATAGACATTCTTGTAAAACAGCGACTAATGCAGTAAAAAGACGTTATCAGGGTATATCATTTAAGAAGACAAACTTTATAATTTGAATTTAACAATCAGTTATTCCCTGACATGGACCAATTTCCCTATCCATCTTCTTGTAAATGTTGCTAAAGATGGATATGTTTCCTTTCAATTGTCATATAAAATTTTAACTCCTTTTGTACTGAAGATGCACAAGTTATTTATCTTTGCTAAGTATTTTCTGCAGATATTCTACGGACAATACAGACTTCTGAAGATACATACGTTTATGAACAAGTTGTATCTGCTATTTTTGACGAGGAGAGAGTAATCATGAAAGCCAACCCTCAACATGGTGGAAGGGAGAAGATGACAAGAGATGAATCTTCCTTTGTCCAATACACGGAGTTAGATACTGAACTCCGTGATCATGCTTGTGAGGTTGCACAGGAAGTGTTCAGGCAGCATGGTGCGAAAAGGTTGGAGATAACACCAATGCGCATATTGGATGATTGTCAGCACTTCAATAGGTCTGTTCTGTACTGCATATTTTGAGGTCATCATAATGTATATTGGATGATTGTCAGCACTTCAATGGGTTTATTTCTTGTACTGCATATTTTGAGGTTATCATAAAATCGATTTCATTCAGCAATGCCCGTTGCTTGTTGGAATTGGCTAATTGTTTTCATTTACATTGAGAAGGAAGGCTGTCAAACTTTTGACTTCTGGAGGGAACATGCTAGAGTTGTGTCATGAGTTACGCTTACCCTTTGTTAATTGGGTTATAACAAATCAGGTATATCTCTTGAATTTTTATTCGAGAAACTCGAATCTTTTGAATTGCTGATGTTAAGGTTATCAAAATGGTGTGTTAGACACTCTTCTTGTGCACTTCCATTTACTAATTTGCACAATAATTTTTTCTTTGTTAGACACTCTTGTTAACATTTGCTTATTTTCTTAATATGTTAACATTTAAACCAGTGGAACTCTTTATATTCATGCACATTGGTTTGGTATTTGGGTGCAAGGGAAGTTGTGGAGAAGTTTGCCCTTTTATCTTTCTTGTGTTTTAATGTTCTGCAATGGTGATTTTGCATTCTCATATACGTAGTTCTTCATTTTTGTTCACCTTTTTCTGCAATGTCATTTGTTGGTCTTTGCAGCGATGTGGAACTATTTTGTGCAAATAATGTGGTTTATTTATTTATTTATATATAAGTGATGATATGGGGTAACTAAATTCTCATCAAAGAAGGTATTTCGAGACATCGCTTTGTATGACTTATTCTTCATGGTTCTGTTTCCTCCTGAACCGTTCATTATTTCAAGCATAGTTCATCCATTAGAAAGGAGAGGGAACCATTTCGTATTGATAGATCAATGCTTTTCAATCTATTGTTGCCTCTTGGTAGGCTTTCTTTTTTTTAGTGTTGTAATTTAGGAAGTTTGATTTTTTGTTTTGTTATTCCTTATTTTTATATTTTAAAATTGGTTAATTTTTGGGGTTTTTACTCTAGCTTGCCTGTAAAATTAAAAAACTTCTCATACATCCCATACAAAGTAGAGCCAACAACTCCACCTCCTTGAAAATTCCTATTTACTTAGAGCTTGGACCTTCCGTAGTTTTTTGCGTGCAAAATGCCTAAGCTGCCCTCTTTATTTCTTTGAGGAAAGGTAACCAAAATTTCTGGAAGAGGTATCATTTGATGCCTTGGCACAGCATGAGAGCCACAAGTATCCACTCTGCCATTGTACAAATGGCATACATCTACAAATACACTGTCAAATAGTGGGAACCACTGCAGATGGATTATATCCCCAAAACTAGATCTGTTATGCAACCCTGATCTAGCTGATAAGTGTCTGTTTATTCAATTACCATTATTATTATTATTATTTTTCATTTCAACTGTCAACTAGATGCCCACCAATCTACCACTTGGGTCTACTTCTAGTGCGAATTTTTGGTTGTAAGCTATCGAAGGTGGAGCCCATAATTTGGATGGTTAATTTTAAATGTATCCCAAGTATACAATGGCTCTACCCATGAATCATCTCACTTTAGCGTATGGAAGTTTTGGCCTTTAGAAAGAGTGGAATTATATGATAGATGCAATGTTTTAAATATCGACGATATCGGCTGATATATCCCACGATATATCTTGTATCCCACTTGTGTGATACAAAACGCATAGGTAGTGCCTATATATCCCACATGTTCACTCTGGTGAGCATTTTTAATTTCCAATCCTTTTTTTTTTTTGTTGAAATTATGTTAAATTAGTGTCAAATGGTTACAAATCCATTGGTTCTTCATGTTTTGCATGAAAAATCATGGAGTTGGAGTTTTGATTTCGATATCCATTGGTTCTTTATGTTCTCCATGTTTTTTTTTTTTTTTTTCAAAAATTTCCTTCAACCAGCTGTCAATTGAGACTAATTTCGAAGTATTTTGGAGTATTTGATGAAATGATTATTACATACACTCTAATTTTGAAATGTGAGTGTAGGTGGTCCAATTTGGAAAAAAATGGGGAAAATTCAAAATTTCCCCAATTTCTCCCCAATTGCTTGCAATGTTGCATTCCAAACATGAAATCAAGCATGTATGAGAGCTGATCTACTGATTTATTACGTCCTTGTTAATTTTCAGAAAATAAAAATCATTTTTTAAATTTAAAATTAATAAAAAATATTAAAATATTATTATTATTTTTTTCGAAATTTCCCTTCAACTAGTTGTCAATTGAGACTAATTTCAAAGTATTTAAGAGTGTTTGATGAAATGATCATCACATACACTCTAAATGTTATGTATTCAATTTGAATATAGTTGCATTAGTTCAGTCTATACAAAGGAAAGCTATTATGTGCACTTCTTTTTTGAGATGTTATGATTTAAAAATGTTTATGAAGTTCTTTTTTAACAATCCCTAAAGTTTCATTGAAAAATTTAACATTTTCCCAATGTTTCCCCATATTTCCCAAAAAGTGCGATAAATTACCCGATACAAATGATATATCCCGTGCGATAACCGATACGTATTTGTATCCCAAGGATGCGATACGTAAAGTGATACCGATATTTCGAACACTAGATAGATGGCGAGCATCTTTGTATGTTATCCTTGGATTTTTAATAGTGGGGCCCCTGGTTTTATGATCCAGATCATTGGTCTCTTCCACCCCACTATTTATGGGCTGTATAAAAATTCATCGATAGGACAATCTTAACATTTCAATTTGTTCCCTACAGATAAATGGTTTGGAAGAGAAATATGACAATGGAGCCACCAAATGAAAAAAAGTCCTAATATTGGCTGTTGGGATCTTCCAATTTGGGAGATTTTGGGTCTTGCTCCATCCACATGAAAGTGAAACTCAATAGATCAATGGTGTAGGCATGCTTGATTCATAGTGGGACTCGGCAGACTGATGGTCTAGATTATCGAACAATTGTCCCACTTGGCAGACTTGAAAATCCGTATATACCATGGAAAGATGCATGCGATGGAGCATATAATTCATCCCTAAAATAAATCTTGGTGTTATGATATTGTTAGTCAAGGCTGACTCTAGCCCATTGAGCAATAAATCAGTACGGTTTGTCGCCAGTCCACTATAGTAGTGGTTGGATGGTTGGTGAATCTGGCTGCTTCGTTTGGAGTGCTATATTGTTAAGGCTCATTGTTGAAAAAAAAAAAAAAAACCCTAAACATGCAATCCTAGCTGCTTGTTGTGTGGTCTTCAAATAGATGGTAAAAATGAAAGGAAGTTGTCTGTGTTCAAAATGGAGAAGTTTTCTAATTACATGAATATAGATTCTTCAACCATGTAGTTTATGTTACATGGGCCACCCAAAGAAGCACCCATTGGATAAATGGTCGTGATATGCAAATTTTGCAATCATGTGTAATGCTGGGACACATGATTTAATGCTAGCATGCAATGTGGAGATTATGAAAGAGTCCATAAAGTAATTCAATTAACAAAAGATGCTAACCCACCACATAATTTAGAGTAAATAATAGGAAATAAAATCTGATTTAACCTAAATTACATGCTTGCATTCTAAAAAATCACATAAATCAGTTAAAACTAGGCTTGATGGAAGGATAAAACTTCCAATTTAGCATAGGCACGTTCCACACTAAAGGGACTGACTTGTAGGTTCTATGATTTGGTTTAGGAAGGGAAAAATCTGAAAATTGGAAAGTTACTGTTCATAGGAATTGGGGATTTTAGAATTATGGTTTTTAGAATTTGGGGAAAAATGAAATTAGGGCTAAATTGGGTGAATTGGTTAAGGGGATTGATGGATTTATGTATTGGTGGGGAGGGGAATGAAGGTTTTGGATGAAGGGAAGTTAGGGATTTTGGGTCAATTAAGGAAATTAGAGATTTAGGATTTGGGAAAATTAGGGAATTAGAGAATCTAGGGTTAGGGTTTATAGGTAGAGTTAAGGATGAGGAATCAAAGGGTTTTGATGAGGGAAGCAAGGGGAAATCAAGGGATCGTGAGGTTGTTTGTACGGTCAGCTTAGGGGCTCACACATGTGGCCATACAGTCACACATGTGGGTCGTTGGTTAGGGTTTTGGGGTCCTCAATGGCTGATTTTCGTTGGGGTTGAAGTTAGATGATGAAAAGTTGAAGAAAAAAGATGATTTAGATGGTTTTGGATAGGAAGGGAAGAAGAGAGATGAAGTTTTTGGAAAAATACCTGTTTTTGGATGGAAAGGAAGAGAGAAGGAAAATGATACATGGAAGCCTCGCACCTCTTTTGAATAGGGAATGGAATTACACCACACCTAAGCTCCAAATAAGATGGAGTATTCTTCAAATCACGTGAAGAAGAGAAAATGTTTTATATATATATATATATATATATATATATATATATATATATATATATATATATACACACACACACACAAAATAATGACATTAGGACTCCACACACACCCCTTTCTCTTTTATAGTCTCAGAAAATACCTTTTACAAAAAGGCGCTCTCAAATAGGATTCTCAATATAAAGACACTTAATAAATTAAAAGTTGTTCCTAACTTCCTAATCTCAACAAAAATATAAGTTATACAAAAAATAATGAAGCATGTAAACAATCTAAACAACTAAACTATTTTGTGGCCCATGGGGGTCCACGATCAAGATGTCCGAAGATGATGACCGACGGTCCGATCATCGTGTCCACCTGATCCAACGGTCCAATGTGTCCATCAAGCTCCTATATGCAGCCCACGTGCATCTTCCTAGTATGGGTCTTCAAAGATGCACGAACATGCACGTGTGGTCTTCAAAGTGGCTAGGAATGTGAATTGGGCTAAGTGGGCTCCATGTGATGGTTGTCTAGCCATAAGAAGACAGGGTCAGCCCTCCTCTGGTATGGTGCTCGGATATCCTCATCAATGTATATAGCCAAGAGGCAAAAAACTAATACTGGTTTATTCAACCAACCATAGGGTTAGCTTGATGCGGCCAGAATGCTCTGTTTTGTTTGGTGATCACAATCCCATTCAAACCTGATTTTTGCAATTCTATTCGATGACCAAATTTTTAATTTTTGGTGAATTTTGCTCTCTTGATCTCATGAAAATGCATACAAAAATAGGATTAGCCTCATTTTAGGAAACAGCCAACTTTTTAAACCTACTAAAATACCCTTATAAATGATCCTAACTCCTTCATTCTCATTGGGAATTTCATGGCTTCTGGTAATTCCTTAAGGTACTTTTGACTTCCCAACAAGTAAAGGCCTTAAAAAGAAATCCCCTTTTCCAAAGAACCAATGGAAACTAGCAAATGAGGTCAGGCTTCATCTAAGCACATGTGAATTGTGGAATAATGTGATTTTTGGATTTTTTTTTTTCGGGATGCTGTTGAATGCTTGTGGGCTTTTGTGTCTTCAGGCTTTTGTTTTTGCCTTCTTCTTGGGGGGATGATAGCTCATCATCTCCCTTTTTTGTATATTTTTTCCTTGTTTTTGGTTATTTAATAAAATTTGGTTGGCATTTCAAAAAGAAGGAAAAAAAAATGTGTGTGAGATCTGTAGCATTAATCTGGTGGGGCCTAGAAGGAACATGTGCTGGCCTGAGAGTTAGGTTTGTCCATTCATCAGATGGATCACATGCATGCAAACAATTTTTTTTCTTTTTCTTTTTATTATTGATTTGTACACAATGTCCACTTGGTGAATGAACTTGCTTGACTTTTGGTGCAATAGGGCATGTTCATGGTGCACACAAGGTCCAGGATCTAAAACACGTGTGCCACGACGTGCCGCCTAACATCCCCTTCATTTTGTGCAAGATCTCCATTAACTGGGCTGTCTTAGTAATTCTTCATGCTTAGAAAGGGGTGTCTAGAGCTGGCAACGCATCTTAACATCCTTATTGAGTTTCGCAAGGAGAAAATTGAGGCATTCTAGGGGGTGTTCTAGGCCTAGTTTATTTTATGATTTCTTTTCATCTTTGTCGTAGTCATGGCCTTTTTGGTTTTTGTGTTTTCTTTTTATATTTTTTTAAAAAATAAATATCAGTTGCCTTTTGAGAAAAAAAAAGGGGGTTCAGGGACTTGTGGGTAGGATTGGATTTCTAGGAGGGAACTGCCGCTGATTTTGTTTATGAGAGGGAGATAATGACTAATTATGTGATTTGACTAGGTGGCTAGAGTATAAGTCCCTTAATTTTTCATTGTGGTTCTATGCTCTTGGTCTATAATACCTTGTAATGTCAATCTATATTCAAAATGTAGAGATTTATACTTTGATTTATTAGGTAGTATCAACATATGTAATATTATGTGTGGGGGCCTATAATATTAATATTCATCTCTTCATACATAAATTACGATGTCGCTTAGTGAATAAAACTATATTATATATACCAAGTGTATGAGCTGGAGTAATTCACATGATCCCCTACCTCTATCACACATTGGAGGAAGTAGCATATCATGTACGTGTTCTGATACCACGTACTGAAGCAAATTGCGATCCAAGTAACACTAGTACAGACGTGCGGGAGGATAAGATGTCAAGCAAAGAAGATGGAAGAAAGCTCACTTACCTATGATACATTCTTTTTT
Source organism: Magnolia changhungtana (assembly GCA_030180095.1). Lineage (NCBI taxonomy): Eukaryota > Viridiplantae > Streptophyta > Magnoliopsida > Magnoliales > Magnoliaceae > Magnolia > Magnolia changhungtana. The sequence continues at coordinate 3,310,243 of JASAUF010000096.1, forward strand.
CTAATTTGTGTTCAGAGTGTTGTTATCATTATGTATTGATGACCAGAGGCAGAGGGATACAGAAACATGCATCAATGTAGCTGATATTATCGCTGATACTTGGAAAAATATCACTGACTAAGGGAAACATTGTGAAAAGGTAGAATTTTTCAGTGAAACTGTTAGAGATGTTAATAGACACATTTTATGCATTTAGTAATCAAAATATTGCAAAAAACAACTATACATGATAAATGTCCATTTTATAAGGGCCTAAACCATGTGTTGTTAGAAAAAAAGGCAATGTGATTATATCAAAAACGAGTTTGTATCATTTAAAAACCATACATTGCAAGTAATAAAATATCCATTCTCTAGGTAAAAGTGGAGGGAAATTAGGATTTTTTCAATTTCCCTTGTTGACTCACTTAAATGTTGATGCCAAAAATCAATTTTAATGCATGAGAATCACGCGTAGACATTGGAGTCCATGCTAACATCTGAAAAAATGAAGTTCCAATGGATGTTTTTATCAGCTTTGAGTCTTGGCTCATCTTCCTTTCCAGTTGAGATTTCTCCCCCAAATACAAGCTTTGATTCAACAAAAACCAAAGTAGTGGTCGGAATCACCTAATGAATAAAATCCACAAATAATCCGAATGATGATTTTTATATGTGTTTTTATTTTTTTAATTTTGCGATCTTTCTCAATTTTCTTGTCAATTTCTGACATTTTACAAAAGTATAGTTAGTTTAATGATATTACGTCGGTATCACCGATGCCAAGGAACTTTTATATTGTTCAGAGACCAAAATATCACTGGTATCACCCAATACTACTAATAATATTGAAATTATTGGCGATATTTGGAATTTTCTATATTACTTGATGTTTTAGTATCGGTGACCCGACGATATCGATAATATTGAGGATATTATTAATAATTGCCGATATTTGGAACTATGGTTCTAGTAAATGGAACTATTGTTGGTTTCTTTAGGAGTTTCCATTGGTTTAAGACAATGGATCTCCCATTCAGTTTACAGTTATTACAAAGCCACATGCTAGACCAATGATGCATGCAAATACCATGGGTAGATGTGGTGTTGTGTCAACCTATCTATTTTGCATCTTGCATGAAGGCAAATTGAGTTACTCTTTTCTTTCTTTCTTTATTTTTTGTTATAGCAGGAGGCTTGGATTGATAGTATATTTTGTGGAGACTACTATAAAGCATGCCAGAAATATCCCTGATACCAGGGAAACATTTGTAAATAGGGGGAACATTGATAGAAAATTGGGAAAATTTTCAAGAACTTAAAAATTCCCCATTTTTTTGGTGTTTTTTTAAGAATTAATTCTCCATTTTCGGGGGATTTTTTAAAATATAGAATTAAGTGATTTTGAACACTCTTGGTTTTTATTGAATTAAAGTTTGGATTTGAGGAGAAATCTCGACTTGAAACGAAGGCGGGCCTTCCATTTTTTTTTTTCAAATTTTAGCGTGGAGTCGTGGTCTACAATGGAAATCCATGTCTATGCATGAATCTCATTCATTGGCATAGATTTTTTATGAAAAAATATCATTTAATCGAAAAAAGGGGGAAATTGGGGAAATCCTTTTTTTTTTTTTTTTTTTTTGTTTGTCATTTTTATATTGGAAAATATGAGTTTTTCATTGCTAATTAATGTGAAAATTTTATATATTAATGTGTTGGGCAATCTATTGATTGGCTACAAATTTTATACTGATATTTTCGATAGTACTTGGTTAGGCCCCTATAAAATATGTATAGTTTTTTTTTTTACAATATTTTGAATCTTACATGTGTAAACATGTGCCTTTTAATATTTCCTAAAATTTACTTAAAAATTGAACACTTTTCCCAATGTTTTCCCAATATTTCCTCCAGATAGCGATATTTTTCTGAGTATTGATGATAATATTAGTGATATAGATAGATGTTTTTGTATCCTTGGTCATCGATACACGTAATGATATTGATACTTTGAACGTTGCCTCAGTTCGAGGTTTCTGTATGCAGAAAAGATGAATATTGGAGTGGGAATTACCTCCAAATCCTTATAGACATAGTGATAGGGAGTGTCTATAGAATGTTTTTGGTGCAGGATATGAAATTTAAATATGATATGCAAGAATTCAGGCTTAGATCAGACTAATGTAGAACGATCACATAATAATTCCACATCCGACACAAAAGTTCAAACATTCAAGTAAAGGGTAATCTGCACGGGTCCAGGCCTACATAGGTTAGGATTGGATCAATAAAATTATGAACCAAACGATGCTTAAAGGGAAATAGAATTCAGCCACACATGCACAACAATCAGTCCCTAATCCAAGGGATTCCCCAATTTCAATTCAAGGAACCCTAGGGTGAGAAAAGTGGCAAATAAATTAAGGATTATGCAATCTAGGGTTAGGATTTATGAAAAACTGGTATGAGAGGGTAAAATAAGAGGAAAACTTGAACCGAAAGACAGTTCCCGCGGGCGGACAACAACAATGGCCCAGACGCATGTGCGTGTGATCACGGCCGCACGTGTGTGGGGCCCACTATTTAGAAAAAAGGCCACCTTGGCCCTGGTCGGCCAGGGATGGACTCCAAAACCCCCAAATCTCAGTTTGATCCGATGCACGGTTTTTGCATGGTGCTCCGCCAAAGTTTCAGCCCTCCTGTAGAAAAATGGATGCAACTATTGATGGATTTGTAGATGGAATGCTTGTAGGAGGAGAAATATGGATGGAAGAAGGCGGGGGCGAATCAGGATAGGTGTGGCTTTGCATCACGGTAATTAGCCCTTCGAAGAAGGGAGGGCTTCGCACCCAATTAGGTTTTCATAACTCAGAAAGGAGCAGGAAAACGCATCAATTTTTATTAATCTTTATTAAATTAAAAGAACTACAAGGGGTGCCTATTTATAAGAAAACTCTATACCCTGAAACTCGCGCCATGTGTGCAACCTATTACTTGGCAATGAAGTAAACTAAAAAAAAAAAATCAATCAAAGAAATCTAAAGAGTTCATGATGTTCTAAATAATATAAATAAGCAAAACCTAAAGTATGAACTTAATCCGACTAGTGGGCCCCGATCATGAGATCCTATGATGGGCTTTACTTGATTATTGGGCCCACTCTAATGAACCAAAACTCTGTCTTCTAACTAGGAGACTATTCCTGGACGTCGTCATCGAGCCAGATCGATAGTAGGGCCCTCTTTCCATACGTGCGTAGGGGGCGGTGTTCGTGTGTGTGCGCTGATGTCCCCATCAATTCTCTCCGACTGAAGATTTCGCCACTAGTAAAATAAAACTCCTAAACCGCTCCAGGATGTCAGGATCAAGTCTCTGAAGCTCCTCAGTGAGCCACGTACTGTCTGAAGCTGGGCGTGACTTCCATTTAACCAGGTACTTTTGAAACCCGCCGTCCGACGTTGAAACTATCTGATGGTCCATGATATCTCCTATTTCCTCTCTGGGTGTGTGAAGGTTAGGTATGAGAGGTGGAGGTTGGGAAGAAAGGTTAGGAAGAGTAGGTATGGGAGGTAAAGGTTGTGAAAATGGGTCGGGAGGGGGTCATGGATCAAGGGAAAGGTCTGGGGAATTAGGATGGTTAGGCAAAAGGCTGAACAATGCATCAATGGCCCCTTGAAATGCAACTAAATTCTCCACATTGAATGTGGAACTAATTCCTATGGAGGGTGGAAGATTTGTCACATACGCATTGAGACCGTTTCGTTTTATAATTTTGAAGGGTCCAGCGCTATGCGCGTGTAACTTACGAACGGCCCTCGGAGGATATTGCTCGGGCTTGATGCGGATCATCACAGAGTCCCTTACATTGAATTCCTCGAAACGTTTATGCTGGTATGCAGAAAATTCGTAATGTTCATTACTAGTAGTGATCTTCTGCGTGATTTCTTGATGCTATGAATGAATGTGATGCACAAAAGACTCTGCAGGCTCTAACGGCCTATGGGATAGTGACATAGGGATAAGATCAATAGGTTTCTCAGGTTTATAACCAGTAATGACTTCATAAGGACTGAGTTCTGTGGACTATCGACAGAACTATTAAACGCAAACTTGGCTATAGGTATTACGGTGTCCCATGTTTTGGTGTGCTCTATATCCCTCCTAGGAGGAGACTCATCCGGTAGATCATCAGGACAGTCATCATGAAACTCATCCACTACTAGAATGGCCTTGGTGGGTAACTCTACACTAGCCTCTGGTGCAATCTCTCTAGCCACAAGGCCGCACATGTTGTACCCCTCAAAATAGTGGTCTTGGTGTCCCTCATAGGGTGGGTGCACGGGTGCACGCCCATAACTGATTCCTTGGCTAACTCCATTTATTGGTCTATCCTCCTGGCCACCTGCCTGAGATTGGACATCCACCCCAATGGTGGGGTTTGTCCTGGCGGAGGCCTTTAGTTGGGTAATCCGCACATCAAGTTGTTCAAAACATTGGTCCATATCCAAGCGCTTACCTAAAGACTCACTCTGGTGGGATAGTTTATTTAGTGACTCTTGCAATCGTTCCATGTTTAGTGTAGGGTGCAAACCAAACCAACCACGACCCGTACGTGGGGGCATACGACTGCTAACTCCACCTAAGGACTTTCTATGGCGACTATGTGTAACTAAATGAGAATATGAGGGAAACTACGCAGTGTTACTAAAATTTAACGATATAGTTGTCAAAATATAAGAAAGTTTTTATTTTTTATTAAGAAACAACCAAGTTTCTAAAATCGAAAAAAGAGAGTTTCTAAAAACAAATTAGGAAAGTTTCTAAAAAAACAAATTAGGAATGTTTCTAAAAAAAAAACAACCTAGTTTCTAAAAAAAGAAAAAAGGAAAGTTTCTAAAAATAAAAAATAAGTTAGTTTCTAAAAAAGAAAAAAGGAAAGGAAATTAGTTTTTAAAAACAGATTAAGAAAGTTTCTAAAAAAATTAGTTTCTAAACCTAAAAATAGAAAGCTAAGTTAATTTCTAAAATAATTCAAATAAGGGGATAACAAAAAATTTTAGCGGCTTATGTCAGGGTTTATGGACCTCTAAACAGCCATATATGATGAGAATTGATGCGTAATGGACATAAACAACTAAACCTTAAATACGTAATGCATTCCCCTATAAGAATCCTAAACTCTGATACCAAATTTGGTGCAGGATATGAAATTTAAATATGATATGCAAGAATTCAGGCTTAGATCAGACTAATGCAGAACGATCATATAATAATTCCACATCCCACACAAAAGTTCAAACATTCAAGTAAAGGGGAATCTGCATGGGTCCAGGCCTACACAGGTTAGGATTGGATCGATAAAATTATAAACCAAACGATGCTCAAAGGGAAATAGAATTCAGCCACACATGCACAACAATCAGTCCATAATCCAAGGGATTCCCTAATTTCAATTCAAGGAACCCTAGGGTGAGAAAAGGGGCAAATAAATTAAGGATAATGCAATCTAGGGTTAGGGTTTATGAAAAACTGGTATGAGAGGGTAAAATAAGAAGAAAACCTAATCCGGAAGACAGTCTCCGCACGTGGACAGCAACAATGGCCCAGACGCACGTGCGTGTGATCATGACCGCACATGTGTGGGGCCCACTATTTAGAAAAATGCCACCTTGGCCCTGGTCGGCTAGGGATGGACTCCAAACCCCCAAATCTCGACTCAATCCGATGCACGGTTTGTGCATGGTGCTCCGCCGAAGTTTTAGCCCTCCTGCAGGGCCAGATTCTGGAAATCTGCTGTAGAGAGAAAAACGGCTGCAACTATTGATGGATTTGCAGATGGAATGCTTATTGGAGAAGAGAAATATGAATGAAAGAAGGTGGGCGAATCGGAATAGATGTGGCTTCGCACCACGGTAGTTAGCCCTTCGAAGAAGGGAGGGCTTCGCACCCAATTAGGTTTTCATAACTCGGAAAGGAGCAGGAAAATGCAGCAATTTTTATTAATATTCATTGAATTAAAAGAACTATAAGGGGTGCCTATTTATAAGAAAACCCTATACCCCAAAACTCGCGCCATGTGCGCAACCTATTACTTGGCGATGAAGTAAACTAAAATACAAACCAATCAAAGAAATCTAAAGCGTTTATAATGTTCTAAATAATATAAGTAAGCAAAACTTAAAGTATGAACTTAATCCGACTAGTGGGCCCCGATCATGAGATCCCATGATGGGCTTTACTTGATTATCGGGCCCACTCTAATAAACCAAAACTCCGTCTTCTAAGTAGGAGGCCCTCCTTGGACGTTGTCATCGAGCTAGATTGACGGTGGGGCCCTCCCTCTCCTTCCATACGTGCATAGGGGGCGGCGTACGTGCTGGTGTGCGCGTGATGTCTCCATCAGTTTTTACTGTGGGTATGATAGTACCTTGCTTTTAGGAGTTGTATTGCACACAGTAATTCAAGTGTTTAATGTCCCATTTACTTCAATGTCACTCATCAAGATTTTGGGAGTGATAGTAGGTAAGGCAAAGAAAAAGTCAAATCCATGTCATTGGACCATTTTATATAGGATTGGCTTAATTTCTTTCGCATTTCTTTGAGAGGTTTCTGTTGATCATTTATCAAAAATTGAAGACATTATCTACCACTGATTAACTGGACAGATTTTGACTAGCAACTGTAAACGGCAGCATTATAAAACTATAACAACATATGAATACATTATTGATCATTAAAAGAAAAAAAAAAATTCCGTTGACTACTATATTCCAAAATGGGAACCTTCATAAGTCTTAACTAATAATTATTTATGTACTCTAGTTTCTAAGATTTACTGTACCGACATTGCAGAAATTGTCTTTTAAGCGATATGAGATCTCATGGGTTTATAGGGGAGCAATTGGCCACACAACTCCACATCGCTTTCTTCAGGTGCAGAAACTCATTTAAATTGATTTAATGCATTTTTTATGGTGCTTTTTAGTTCTTTTCTTCACCAGAAAACATTGTTGTAATCATAGTTGTCATTTGTGAGTGGGACGATGACTTTACGTTATGAGTGACATTTGGTCTATTTGTGCTATTGCATTTTAAATCATATCATTTGTCATCAGGGAGATTTTGACATTATTGGGGGCGCACCTGCATTGACGGAAGCAGAGACTATTAAGGTATCATCATTTCTCATGTGTATCTTACATTCTCCCTATATTGTTTCATCTCATTGATTCTACCATAAAAATGAAAAGCTCTTTTATAATCTGGTTCAAGTACTTAGTTCCCTAGAAGATTTGATTGGTGTAAAACTATTTTTTTACTTGGAAGGAATCTTGGAGTTGTGATCTTAGTTTTGGGTATATCGTAAGTTACTAGAACATTCATGAAATGTGAAATCATCATCAACTTCCATTAGGTTGGATTTAAAAGATTTGATGTTTAAGCTTCTTAATAATGATTTTGCAGGAGCATACTATCCATGCAGGTCTTTACTTGAAAGTGCTTTACTTCGAAGAATCAATGTTTTCTATATCGTTATCACATAATGTATTGTACCCTTGGGGTATGGATGCATATCAGTTATCGCATGGGATATATCAGTTCAATTGCGTAAAGTATTGTTGTTGTTGGAAACGTGGGGAAACATGGGGAAAATGGTCGAAATTTTCAATGAAGCTTCATGAATTGTTAAAAAAGATATTAATACACACTTAGAAATCAAAACGTCACAAAAAACAAGTGCATGTAATAGGTTTCCTTTGTATAGGGTCCTTATCTATGTGATATCTAACTAAACCGAAGTATATTCGAAGTCTATTTATATAATTTATAAATGTAAGAAGAAGACATGTATGGAAACACAAGCAATACATTCAAAATCATAAGAAGTAGAAAACTAGAAATATACCTGTGAACAGTGTTTTAAATATCAACGATATCAGCCGATATATCCTACGATATATCTTTTATCCTACCTGTGCGATACAAAACACACAAGTAGTGGGATATATCCCACATGTTCGATTCGGTGAGCATTATTTTTTTTAAAAAATTTGATCCTTTTTTCTTGTAAATCATGTTAAATCGGTGTCAAATTGCTACAAATCCGTGATTTTTCATGTTTTGCATGGCATGAAAAAACATGGATAGGGAACTTCGATTTCAAGATTTGGAGGAGGATTGAGTTGCAGATTTTTAAAAAATAAAAAATAAAAAAAAATCAAAATCAAACATGTATGTAACCTAATCTAGTGATTCTTCTTTTGCTTTTGAATGTATTGCTTGTGTTTCCACACGTCTTCGTACATTTATAAATTATATCAATAGACTTTGAATATACTTGCATCAATTCAGTTAGACAACGCATGGATTAGGACCCCAAACAAAGAAACCTATTATGTGCATTTGTTTTTTGTAATGTTTGGATTTGTAAGTGTGTATTGATGTCTTTTTTAACAATCACTAAAATTTTGTTGAAAAATTCAACCAATTTCCAATGTTTCCCCATGTTTTCAACAACAACGATACATTACGTGTAACGCGATACAACCGATATATCCCATGCGATAACTGATACTTATATGAATCCCAAGGGTGAGATACGTAACGCGATACCGATATTTCGAACATTGCCTGCGAATAATGTGTGTGGTTGTGGCTCAAACTCACATAGAGCTATGCGGTTGCTCAAAATCATCTCCATCTCAACGGGGTCGGGCATAGTATTGCCTCTCCACAAACCAACAATACTATGCCCGGGTTATAGTAGAATGATACTAGTAAATATTCTCTCTAACATAACACTGGTACTCATCCTCTCCGATTAGAGAAAATATGGTGGAAGTTTTCACGAATCGGCCTGTCTTCCCCCAATTCCCCAAATTAGAGTGTACGTGATGTTTTCATCAAACACTCCTAAATGCTCTGAGATGAGGGCCAATTGACCATTGATCAAAGTAGAATTTCTAAAATAAAATAAAATTTAACATTTTTAATTAAAAATATATATTTTTTCTTAAAAATCCTCAATTTACCAAGAATCACTAGATCAGGTTACATACGTGTTTGATTTTGTGTTTGGACATAAAGATTTCAACCGATATGCAAGAAATTGAAATTTTTTTATTTTGCCCAATTTTCCACGACTTGTCCCATCTCCCCCAAATCTCGAAATCAAAGCTCTAAATCCATGATTTTCCATACAAAATATGAAGAATCATGGATTCGTAACCATTTGACATTGATTAAACACGATTTACAAAAGAAGAGGAAGAAGAATAAGAAGAAATGATCGAAAATCGAAAATGCTCTCCAGATCGAACAGGTGGGATATGTAGGCACTACCTATGCATTTCGTATTACATAGGTGGGATACAAGATATATCGTGGGATATATTGGGATATATCGTCGATACTGAAAACATTGTGAAGAATCAAGTATTTGCCTTGGTGTCCAAAAGATTATTAAAACAAATTCTATCGCTCTTGAAACAATGGCAATATCAAATTATAATGGCTTAGATGATTAGTTGTGACTTGCGAGTTAGTACATATTTGTTTATTTTGTCACAGTTCTGTTTAATTGCTACTGCTTTCGATTTGGGGAAATTTCAATAACATTATCATTTTCTTTTTTGGTAACTTGGTTATTTGTCTTAATGTGTGTAATGCCTTTTTTGGTATGGTAACTGAAAATCTTATTAGCACCAAACAAAGGAAAAGAAGCTACAACAAAATTATAGATGGAAGAGGGATGATTAGGAGTCAATCCATGCCCACCCTTCCATGTAACCCAAAATGGATTCCATTTTACAAGCCTTATGCTGGGTAACCCCAAAAGCCCAAGAAAGTTTATCCCATTGAAAGACAACGTCAATAAACTCTCATCTAATATTGAAAGCATCCTCACTTAAAGTGTCCAACACACATCACTTTCGAATGAGATCACTTAGACACTTCATTTGTACAAATTTATGAAGTGTTGTGTAATGTCCAAGAGTCTCCATGTACTCCTAAGTGTTGGCATAGAAAAACTCAGAAAGTAGAAGTGTTCAGGTAACATTGTCTTCTAGGCATAAGGGGGTAGGCTCTTGAGGCTCTTAACGACCTGTATGCCTTCTTTGTTTCTACTTCATCAAGTTAGTAGCTTTCCTGGGCAACTCACCTTAATGTTGTGATCCTTATATACCAACTACTCTTACCTAGTTTTGAGGCACTCTCAAGTCCACCTGGTTGGACCATACCTCAGTTCCAACAAACATAGAAACTCATGTTAATTACTGCTGTTAATAAATACAGAGGGAGAGGAGGAAAAGCGTCCCCGACTTGGGTGGACCGCACCATGGTGTTTATGTGCAGTCCACCTTGACCACCATGTGTGTCACTCCATGTTAGGCCTAGGGCCCAAAGATCAGCCTCATTTGTGATTGAGGCGGACCACACACTTAGAAATTGTGTACAGGTCAAAGCTCAACTTCCAAACCATTTCCCTTGGTGCAACCCACTTGAATGACTAATGAGGTTAATTTTTGGGCCTAAGTCTCTGTTTTAGTGTGGCATCTAATGGTTGGAGTGGATTAATAATTACAGTGGGCCTTGTATAAAAATCAAGGGTGGATGTCTCTCCCAACCGTTTTCATCGTTGTGGCCCCTCTTGAATCATAGGTTAGCAAAACTCTTTTTTTTTTTTTTTTTTTTTTGTGGATTTGGAACCCAAAATGGGATTATGAATCTAATGGTTAGTGTCGATCTCTGATGCAGGGAAGGACGTGAGGTCGGGCACCATCTTCCTTGGGGGAATAACTGTTCCGAATCCACGAAAACTTCTCTGGACTCCTCATAGAGAATCCATGAGGAAAATAACAAGGAAATAGAAAATAAATTTTATAAAATTCGAAATTGATGATGAATTGTGTAATCTGTATGTACCTGTTACATCATTAATATAGAAAAAAAACTAAAATTCGTAATTACCAAAAATAGCAAATTTCTAACTCTAATAAAATTCCTAATTCTACTAAAACTCTTTTAAAGCCTAATTTCTAAAAATAGAAATTCCAAATAAAATTTGCTAGAAGAGTCCTAGCATAATTACAAGTTATTTCTAAAAAGGAAGAAAATCTAAAACTCTAAAACTAAGAAAATATTAAAAAATTCGGAATTACTAAAAATAGTATTTTTTCCTAAAAATTTGTTTTTGAGCTGAAAGAGTGCATTTTCCGACGAAATGGACTGATAAGGCCCACTTTGTGGGTCTGTTCACCTCGGATGGCCCGTTTCAGTAAAGATTGATAAGTTGTGTGCCTCGTAACGATACCTGGATCAAAAGTTACAGTCAATTTACGGTCCACCTTCTTTTGGCCCAACAATGCTAGGAACGTATTTGTAACACGTTCTGCATCAGACCCCTCCACTTGAAAAAAAAACTCGTCCTCGAGTTACTCAAGAGACTTGGCTCATGATTCTGAGATAACTTCTGACGCCGATGTTTATTAGCCCTTTTCTTGTACTTGGCATTAGGCTCTTGAGTTGACACAATACATGTACTCATGCTTTCCTCGACTTGATTAGTATCGATCACTTCCTTCACTTCTACCTTCAAGATCTCACATTCTTTCTGATAATGTAGGCAATTAGGCAAACTTGCCCCTGAGACGGGATCAATGTGGTTTTGTATATCTCGTATGGGAGGAAATTTATTAGGGAGTTCATTGAGCACAACCGCCTTGAACTCCTGCAACACTGGTTCCAAATCCTCTGGGATGTTCATAGACTCCACATTTTTTTTCTTTTCAACTAATGCATATATATTTCATTTTTGCTTAGATTGTTTAACAAAGGCCGGTTTAATTATGAGAGATTGTCCCTCCACTTTAGAAGTCTTTGGTTGGTTCTCCGTTCCCATAAGGGCCATATGTTTGCCACTGATGAATCCTGTGACCTGTTGCAACTCCGTTTCGACGCGGTCATCCCTCGCCGACAAATGATGGGATTTCTCTGCATATCCCCTTACTGATCGGTTATCCTACCAATAATTTTAGTTTTGTTGGAATAATACCTGATCGTAGTTGCTAGGGAGGAATCGCATACACAATAACTTCTTCATCCGTGACGACATGCGGATTGACACCTTCATCTGTCTTGTCCGCTCGAGTTGAAGTTGTTCCCACCAAGCTGAAGCTCTACTCGTCAACTTGTAGGCCACGAGTTTAACTTTTTTCTCTTCCACGATGTCCATGTAGTTGAAGAAACTTTCAACTCTAAGCAACCAATCGAGGAAGTTCTTGAAGTAGAGTTGGCCATTGAAACTAGGAAGATCGACTTTCGTCTTGAATTCTTGATCCGTCCAATCTATCTGATCAATGCCTCATTTAGGATGTTGTGGAATCATGTCGCTGGATCCTACATTCTCAGGAGTGATCTTGTGGTTCACTGCTAGCATCGCTCTACGATCAGTGCGATTACAAATTGCTGGTGGTGGATCACCACCATGAACAAGGAACTACCCTAGGGCCTTTGTCGTGCGATCCGCTATGCGATCCGTCATACGATCGTTGGAAGCCTACAACCCTTGCATGGCTTGCCGATTCTCTCGTTGCGCTGCTTCGAAAGTTGCCGCCGTTAAAAGTAAATTCCCTGCAGCACCGTCAATGAGATTGTTGCCCGACCTGTCGTTAAAAGCCATAGATCCAAGAAAAAAGCCTCGCTCTGATACCAAACTGATGCAGGGGAGGACGTGAGGTTGAGCACCGTCTTCCTCAGGGGGATAACTGTTCCAAATCCACGGAACTTCTCTGGACTCCTCAGAGAGATTCCTCAAATTCATGAGGAAAAGAACAAGAAAATAGAAAATAAATTCTATAAAATTCAAGAAAATAGAAAATAGAAAATTCGAAATTGATTGATGAATTGACTAATCCGTATGTACCTGTTACATCATTAATATAGAAAAAAAAACTAAAATTCGTAATTACCAAAAATAGCAAATTTCTAACTCTAATAAAATTCTTAATTCTACTAAAACTCTTATAAAGCCTAATTTCTAAAGATAGAAATTCCAAATAAACTTTGCTAGAAGAGTCCTAGCATAATTAGGAGTTATTTCTAAAAAGGAAGAAAATCTAAAACTCTAAAAATAAGAAAATATTAAAAAATTCAGAATTACTAAAAATAGTATTTTTATTCCTTAAAAATTCATTTTTGAGCTGAAAGAGCGTGTTTTTTGACGAAACAGATTGATACGACCCACCTAGTGGGTCGGTTCACCTCGGATGACCCATTTCAGTAAAGATTGATAGGTTGTGTGCCCCGTAATGATACCTAGATCAAAAGTTACAGTCAATTTACGGTCCACCTTTTGGCCCAACAATGCTAGGAACGTATCTGTGACACGTTCTTCATCAATCTCACATACACATCACGGTGGACCCCGTAAAAAAACAACTTTTGTGCCTCATTCTTTTGCAGGTTCCCAAGGAACAACGATTTATTGCCAAAAAAGTTGTTCTTTCATCCAGCCTGCTGGACCGCAAGCTATGGACACCTATATGCTAACTTCAAAAGTATTACTTGCACGTAACATCCAACCCTTCTAGCAAGTTGGCCCCACCACGAGGATTGTGTGGTGCAATGTTCAGCCTTATTTACACATCAACTAGGCCACTCCATGTAAAACAACGTCTAAACATTGCTAAATAGCAAAACACAATTGTGGTCCATTCATTGAGTGGCTTCTACTAGGTTTTTTAGAAAGTGATGATCACGATGGAGTTAATCTATTACATGGGTTGGATGTTGCATATGCTTGAAAGGCTAGAAGTTATTTCTAGTTGGACCTTAAACTATACTCCAACCAGTTGGACCTTGGACCTTAGACTTTCTCATTTTTTCTCTAGTGAGTTTATGGATACCCTCTTTGATTTTTATGGGGTCCACCGTGATGTGTATGTGAGATCCATACTGACCAGTAGATGTGTATTCTCATTTTAGGCCCAGATCCAAAAAAACAGGCTGACCTGTGATTCAATTGGGCCACAACAATGAAAACAGTTGAGCAAGTGATGTCCACCCTTGATTTTTATAGGGTCGACTGTGATTATTATATTGAATCCACTCTAACAATTAGATGCCACACTAAAACATAATGTAGGGTCTCAAAAATCAAGCTTGTTTGTGATTCAAGTGGGCCATACCAAGGGAAACAGTTTGGAGAGTGAGTTTTGACCTGTACACAATCACAGATGAGTCTGATTTGTGAGTCCTGTGCCCAACATGGAGTGACACACATGGTGGTTGGGTTGGATTGCACATAAACACCATGGTGGGGTCTACCCAAGCTGAAGACCCTTTTCCTTCTCTCCCTTTGCGTTTATTAACCGTAGTAATTAACTTGAGTTTCTATGCTGGTTGGACCTAACCTTATGTCCATCTGAGTGGACTTGAGAGTGCCTCTCTCTCTCTCTCTCTCTCTCTCTCTCTCTCTCTCTTTCTGTGTGTGTGCGCGCGCGCGCGCGTGTGTGTGTGTCTATATATATGTATATACATATGTATGTATGTATAATATCTTGAGGCTTGACTAGGGGTGTTAATGGCCCGGGCTCGGGCCTGAAAAATCAAGATTTTGAATAGGACTAGCCCGACGGCCCGACCAGAAATAGTTCAAAATCCCGGCCAAGACCTACCCCAGGCTCGGCCCGTTGACTGCCCTAGGCTTGACCACTAAGACATCTTATATGTAACTCAACCACTAAAAACTCAGGTAACTAAAACACTGCTTTCTAGGAGTGATTTCCGAGCATCAAACTGAATGAATTTAAAATTATTTTACTAGTATCTAATGATCAAAGATATCTTGTGTCATGTCTTATTATACTATATGCGTTGCATGGCCCCTATTCTAGTAGTGTCATGAGTCAATAGTTTCTTATTCATATGCAAGTACCTAGTCCAGATTTGATTCATCCACTCTCCTTTGAGATTGTAGAAGCAAAGGGAATGTTTATTATTGGGTTCGTCAATTTTTTGGATTTCTAGATTCCTCCATCTCCTACAATATCCATCATTTCCAATCAACTTGTTGCCTTCCATCTCCAAAAATTATCCACATATTACTTTACTTCATTAAAGTGCATGGTGGTGATGCAGGGACATGTGATGACTTAATCCTAGATACATGTATAATCAGGTTAAATAATATTCAAATAAATACATTAATCAACTAACCCTTTCCAATCAAAGGGATTAGGTAAATCTTAATACAAAGATGAGGTCATTCCGTCAGGATCATGCCCCGTAGCATAAAATCTTGTAAACAGTAAAAAGGGAGGACCAAGGGATATGAGGATATCCCAGATCTAGCATAAGTCAGTCCACGGTCAAGTTTTTATCTGATTATATTGACTAACCATCCCTCTTTTTTGTTCAAACCAAAAGGGGGATATCCAGAGGGGAACGTAATGGGTGAAAAATGAAGTAGATGAAGAAAGTACATGTCCTTTGTCATCAAAAGAAGAGAAGGCGGATGATTCTTACCTTTTCCTGCACCTTGAAGATCTATAAAGAAGGAAACCTGAAATTGAGCGGAATTCTCAACATTGAAGGGCCAATCCTGAAACCCTAATCTCTTGATAAAAGATGAAGTACGAATTTTTACTCATTCAATAATAATTAAAATAAGGTTTCTCACAATGTATATATAAGTCATGGAAAAAGTAAAAGTGCACTAAAGTTCTTGAAAACAAAAAAAAAAATTACAAAAAGATGAAAAAATAAATAAAGTACAATAAAGCCCTTGAAACAAGAAAAAGAACAAAAAAAGTCTAAAAATAAGATACCCGTGTGGTAGGGTGTGAAATCCGACCCATAGATATGTGGTCAGAGTGCGGTCTTGCCGCTCTTGCACTCATAGCACATTAGAAAGTAGGTTTGATGGATCCAGTGTTCATCCATATCAACTCTTCCGCTCCGGTACTCTGTTGGCGACGCCTCCCCCTTTGGTACACTCTAAAGGGTGCACTATTGATGTCTGCATTAGGTGGTGTTCATTATTTTGGCTTCGTTTTACCCATCCATTTTGTCGGTTTTAACTGTAGATTACTTACCAAAGAAATCATAGTAACTATTTACTTGCATGCTTTGGGTTTTTTTTTTTTTTTTTTTTGCATTGAGACTTTCAATATCAGCTGTTTTTTTGCTGCCTTGTTGATGGATGATGAAAAATATTTTGACAAAATGCTTTAGTTAATGTATTTAGCCAATTTAAAGTATTTTGTCGCAGGTGGCTACAGACATTGTAACCCGATATTTTCATTCAGATGCATACGAAATTCGGTTAAATCATGGCCAAATATTGGATGCAATTTGGTCTTGGATAGGAATTGAGGGTGATCTTAGACAGAATGTGGCAAAGGTATGGTTATAAGAAGGTTTTTTCTCAAGTATGAATGGCTGAGTACATTATATGATAGCTAACGATTTTATTTTTGTCCAAATGAAGCTTCTCTCTTTGATGGGTTCTTCACGCCCTCAGTCCTCTGGCCGTAAAACAAGATGGGCTTTAGTCCGGCGGCAACTTTTGCAGGTCTTAAGATATATATATATATATATATATATATATATATATATATATATATATATAATTGATTGATTGAACATGCCTCGCTATTACTATTCTAGACTGAAACCTTAACAACATGCTCTTACATCTTGGTCTTTTGATGATTGTGTGTGCCTTCTATTTTTCCGTCGTTTGAACCCGCTAATAAGACTCTGCATTTGCATTATATCAATTGAATTGCACATGTTTTCCTTCTATTGTTATGTTATTTGTACCTGGAAATGCACTTTTTGGGCTGATTAATTGTTAACCATATAGTCATAAGATTCACTTCTTTTAGGGTTGATATGTCATTAAGCAAATGGTCACTCAGACCATAGCTTTTACTACATGAATATAGCTTGTTTGTTCAATAATTACGTGATGGATTCCTTCACCATGCATCGCATTTTTTTGGGCCCAACCAATGTGCCTCGATAATTGATATTGATATTTGGACCATTGGACGAGACTGAGAGATGATTGGTAGTTGCAGAGAAAACTGGCTGCTCCTTAGTATTGAGACTGCGTGGATTGTCTACCATGGCACACGTGGAAGCTTGGTGAAGCTTAAAATTATGGCCAAGTCCTAGAGGGAGGGTGAATGGGACCACTTAAAATTTCTTGCCTAATTAATGTAATTTACCAATTCAAATGATTATGGCAAATAACAATTAGGCTTTCATGCTAAGTGGGTCTAAACACAGACTACAAAAGATGCAACAATTAACAACTAGTTGATAAGGAGATAGTGAGCTTGTGTGTGCTTACAAGTTAAGTGCCTAACATACAATACAATCCAAGCATTCATATGATCCAACTAATCAAACACAGGCATGAATAGAATTGTGCTCAAATGACAATCACAAACATAAGCATGTATAGTGGTTCGGTTTCCCTACTCTACTCTTGACGGATGCACTCTCCTCGAGTGTATCGGATTTCACTATCTTAGGAGTTTTGAATAAGTTCAACCCTAACCTTTGTAAGCATACACTCCCGCTGGAGGCCTACACAAGCACGTGATGCACGTACACTCTCGTGTCAGAGGAACACGTTTCCACCTGTGTTGGTGGCTCCCATAAGAGATTTTAGTTGGTTTTCTATCGGCTAACCAACAACCACTAGTAGTCCTAATCCAAGGTGCTATGTACACTCTTGCCGGAGGCTCCCTTGGAAACTAACACGTATGCACCCGTGTCCGGTGAATGCGGTCCTAATTCAAGGCCCTACGTACATTCCCGTCGGAGGCTCCTCATGTAGACTAACACGTACACAGTGTTCAAATTGTCGGCGAAATGTCGATAATATCGACGATATTATCGGTGTCGCCAGCCCTGCGACACCGAAAACCCCTTTTTTCGTTTCTCTCCTAGTTGTCGGCGAAATATCGGTGAAATATCGATGATTTTTTTGATATGGGCGATATTATCGGGGCTGCGTGAATAAATCGGAAGAAAAATCGGAATATCGGGGCTGAAATTGCGTGAATACGTAAAAATTGGGGAAAAAATTGAGAGTGATTTACGTACCTGGTTAATCGGAAATCGGAACAGGAGGATCTCCTCGAATCTCGATCGACAAAGCTAGTAGGGATTTGAAATCTGCCGCAAAACCCTTCGCATCTCACCGTCTTCCCGCAAAACCCTCTGTAGGGGTTTTTTTTTTTTTGGTTTTTCCCTCCAGCGAAAAACCCTGTCGCAGTCGCACCGGGTTTTTGTGGGAAATCGGTTACCGAGTACGCTCGTATCGTATTGACTAAACTCAGTTGGGCCCACCTTGGATGTATGTGGTCTATCTACGCCGTCCATCTGTTTTTCCATCCACTTTAAGGTGTTGAGCCCAAAATTGAAGCAAATCCAAAGATCAAGTGGATCATACCAAACAAAATGGTGGGCATAATGATTTCAACCGTTGAAACCTTTCTAGGCCCCACCATGATGTATGTATTTTATCCATTCTGTTCTTCCATTTTTAAAGATCATTTTAGGGCTTTAACCCAAAATCGAGAGGGATACGAATCTCAGGTGGACCACACCACAATAAAATAATAGTGATTGGATATCCACCATTTAAATCCTCCTAAGGGCCACTGTACTGTTTATTTGACATCCAATCTGTTAATTAGGCCATACAGACCCAGATGAAGGGAAAAAACAAAGATCAGCTTGATCCAAAACTTTTATGGCCCCAAAAAGTTTTTAATGGTCTAAGTTCATTCAACACTGCTTCCTGTAATGTGGTCCAATTGAGATTAGTATATACCTCATTTTTTTTTACCATACCATAAAATGATCTATAAAAATAGATAGATGGCATGGATGAAACACATAAACCCTGGTGTGGCCTACAGAGCACCGACCACCAACCATCCGCCAGTGGCAGTAGCCAATCTGTTCCAGCGGGATGCGGATTTCCTGCGAAAGCCTTTCGCAGGAAGTTCCTGCGCAACGATTCTGGATGGGGCCCACTGTGATGTTTGTTAAAAATCCAACCCGTTCATCCGATTTTTGAGCTCATTTTAGGACATGAGACAGAAAATTATTAGGATCCAAAACTCAAGTGGGCCATACTAGATGAAACACTGGGGAAAGGAATTCCTACCGTCGAAACCTTTCCAGGATCCACCTTGATGTTTATATTTCATCCAAACCGTTTATAAGGTCATTTTCACTGAGATGAAGTGAAAAATCTAAGAAATTAAACTGATACAAAAGTTTTGTGGCCATATAAATGTTTCAACGCTGGTCACTAAATCTCCACTGTTTCCTCTCGTGTGGCCCACTTGAGTTTTTGATCCTCCTCATTTTTGGTGGCATGTCCTAAAATGAACTCTAAAGATGGATGGACGGAGTGACTTTCTCACAAACATCACAGTGGGCCGCACATAGAATCTTGCGCAGGAACTTCCTGCGAAAGGCTTTCGCCGGAAATCCGCGTCCGTTTCAGCGGATGGGCGAGTGGATCAGTACCACCTGGTCCGTTCGAAGCTCGGTACAGGGGAAGGATCCAAGGGCCACTAAGTGACCACCGTAATGTATAAATCTTATCCACACCGTCCATACATTTTTAGAGATCATTTTAGGGGCTGAGGCCAAAATTAAAGTATATCGAAAGCTCAAGTAGATCATGCCACAGGAAACGGTGGAAGTATTGATTTCCACTGTTGAAACCTTTCCAAGGCTCCCAATGATGTTTATTTTTCATCCAAACTGTTAATAACATCAAAAAGATATGGATGAAAGGAAAACACAAATATCATCTTTATGTAAAACTTACGTAGCCACCAAGAACTTTTCAATGAAGAGAATTCAATTCACACTGTTTCCGATGGTGTGTTCCATTTGAGATTTGGATATTCTTAATATTTCGTTTAAAGATATAAATTTATATGATAAAACGGATGAACGACATTGATACCGTGCATGAATGACGGTGGGCCCCACAGAGTTTATTCAGTACCCCTTGCGTACTAAGTTACTCGGTACGTAATCCGCTTCTGAAGTGGATTGGCTGGTGTAACATATACCAGTGTGTTGACGTCACCAAGTTCTATGGGTCCCATCATGAGGTATGAGTTATATCCAAACCATCCTTCCACTTGGTGAGCTCTTCGTAAGTCTTGATCTTAAAAATAAGACAGATCCAAAAATCAAGTGGACCACACTGTAAAAAGCAGTGGAGGATTGAACGCCCTGCCATTGATACCTTTTTTGGGTTCACATAAATTTTAATGTGGGAGAGTTTTGGTGCATGAAGCATCGGTGCTGAGGCCCATCATATAAACAGTTTGGATCACCGAATCATGAGACACCATAGAATTACAAACTGAAAGAAAAATAAAATAAAATCTGAAAATTGGTAAAGAGTACAAATTCAATGGGCAAAATCAAACAGTTAAGATCAACTGGATCTATGCACTTCCATCTGTGATTTGTGTACATTAAGGAGCTCAAATGGCACTATATGTACCAGCATGGCAAATTGAGATGAGATCCAATCCATCCATCATGTGGTCCACTTGAGCTTTGGACATCCTTTTGCCCCTATTAAATGGAAACTTATCATTTAATGCATTCTTTTTGTAATTTTTTTATTCCTCAATATGTAAATATGGGTATTCAGGCATGTCCTGAACATCCTTTTGGCCCCTATTAAATGGAAACTTATCATTTAATGCATTCTTTTTGTAATTTTTTTATTCCTCAATATGTAAATATGTGTATTCAGGTATGTCCTGAAGTTTCACTGAAAAATTCCACCATTTTCTCCATGTTTCCACCATTTCCCCTGCATTTCCGGTTATCGGCGATATTATCGGCGATAACGATATTATATCTTTATCTCTGCCCAGCGAAACTTGTAGCGATACCGACAACTCGAACACTGCACGTACATACCCATGTTCGGTGAATTCAGCCCTACACAAGAGCCTAGGTACTACATAAGAACCTATTCAAGTTTGAGTCACAAACTCTACACTCAATTCTACACAAGGAAGAGTGTGTATGGACTCTAACAAATGACAACCTTACTTATCGGGTTAGAACTTCAATGTGCACAAAATGCTACAATGCTCACACACTCTCCGCTAGACTAGGTGACTTGAGCCCTTTATATAGACAGGAGTTGCAACACACTTTTCCACAAGTATACGATGCAGGACTTAACTCGAAAGAAAATAAATATAAAAAGAAACACAATAAAGGCTGAGTTTGTATTCTCAACAGACGTAAAGACCTCTCACTTTATTTTAGGGAAGTGATGAAGCCTTTATTTTAAAGAGAGGGCATTTTGGTCTAGCAAAGATTTTTCTTCGATATATACTCCCGTAAGGATCACATGTTGAACACTTCTCCTCCTCTCATTTCTCATCTTAAGAATTCTTTTAGGGGGTGTTCAAGAGAGAAAAAAGAGAGATTCATCACTCTTTTATAAGAGAGAGAGAGAGAGCTTTGGTGCTTTGGGTATAAAGTTCTTTGAAGGCCAGAACTTTGACTGTGGTGACTTAGGGTTAATCTCATCTATTTATTCTATTAAGGTAATCGAAAATTTCAGATTAGCTTAAGCTGTTCAAGATCTGTCCTTTTGTTTTGCTATTGTTTCTACATGGGAGGCCCCTTTTGTTGCTGGTCATCAGTAGCATCTGTACTTGATTTGCTAACTGCTGTTAATACTGGTGTCATGCTTTTGCTTCGGTTAGCCAGTATCTTTTATGCTTCTTTTTTTCCCCCACTTTTTCCTCCCACAGATTATTGCCCCATATCCTTAAAGGTTGTTGAGCTTTTGTGATGTCTCTTTGCCTTTGTTATGTATGTTGCATTTTCAAAACACTGGTATAAGGAAATTTCATGCCAAGATTTCAGTTTTTGGGTAAAGTTATATTTCGGATTGTTTTTACCAATTCAGGCATGGTAGATTGCATTTGTAGTAGTTTTTGGTCTGTTTATTAAATCTGAAGTCCGAAGTCTGAATCAGAATCTGAATCTAAAGTCAGAATCTGAATCTGAATCTGAAACTAGTAGTGAATCTAGAACAACCTATTTGTTAACTAACGTCTGAATTGTTTGAAATATGTTAATTTGACACATTTATCCCTGTGAAACAATCGTGATTGAATCCCTACCATTAAAAACTTCATGGATTCTAGCGGAATGTTTATTTGCCATTCAACCTGTTGATAAGGTAAAAAAGACCTAGATGAAGAGACCACACAAATATCATCTTAATCCAAAGCTTTTGTTGCCCACAATATATTTTTAATGGGCATTTACTATTGTTTTCTGTACTATGGTCCATCTAAGATTTGGATCTGCTTCGGATCATGTCCAAGAATGAGCTTTCAATAAGGATGGAAAACATGGAAGTAGTCACATGCATCATGGTGGGATGCAAAATTCCAGCGAAAGAGTTTCGCGGGAAGTTCTTGCGCTGTGATGCTAGGTGGGGCCACTGTGATGTTAGTGAGAAATCCACCTTTCCATCCATTTTACAAGCTCATTTAGGACATACGACAAAAAATGAGGCGGGTCAAAAACTCAAGTGGGCCACACGAGAGGGAAAAATGGAGAAAGAAATGCCTACCGTTGAAACCTTGCTGGGCTCCACCTTAATGTTTATATGTCATCCAAACCGTTTATAAGGTCATTACCATTAGGAAAGTGAAAAGATAAAAACTTGGGTTGATACAAAACTTTTGTGAGCATACTAATGTTTCAATGGTGGTCACTGAATCCCTACTATTTCCTCTCGTGTGGCCCACTTGAGTTTTGGATCCGCTTCATTTTTTGTATCATGGTCTAAAATGAGCTCGCAAAACATATGAACGGGGTGGATTTCTCACAAACATCCTGGTTGGCCCCACCTAACATCTAGCGCAGGAAGTTCCTGCAAAAGGGTGTTGCAGAAAATCCATGTCCTCCCCAAATCCGAGAGCGGATTAGTTGAGACTCTGGATCCACCGACGTGGGTGGGACCCTGACTGTGGGGCTTATAGTGATGTGTGTACCATAAATCCACACCATCCAACCATTTTGACAATTCATTTTAGGGCATTATCCAAAAAATGAAGCTGACGCAAATTTTAGGCGGGCCACACCATAGGAAATAGTCGTGATTTAATCCTCACCATTAAAAACTTCATGGATTCCACCGAGATGTTTATTTGCCATCCAACCTGTTGATAAGGTCACAAACACCTAGATGAAGAGAGCACACAAATATCATCTTGATCCAAAGCTTTTGTGGCCCATAGAAGTTTTTAATGGTCAACTACCATTGTTTCCTATACTATGGTCCATTTGGGATTTGGAGCTGCTTCATTTTTTGGATCATGCCTTAAAATGAGCTTTCAATATGGATGGACGGTGTGGATGTAGTCACATACATCACAGTGGGCCCCACAATTAGGGGTCCCACCCACCTCGGTGGATCCGGGGTCTCACTTAATCTGCTCCCCCCAAATCGGGCGGGGATTGCGTAATACCCCCACAAGGATCTAGCTAGAGACGGGCGGTCCGGTTAAAGGGTTCTGTGGGGCCTATTGTTATGTATACGTTTTATCCACACCGTCCATCCAATTTTCCATATCATTTTAGGAAATAAGACAAAAAACAATGCGTATGTAAGGCTCAAGTGGGCCACGACCCATACTACAAGAAATAGTGGGAATTGGGTGCCTACCATTGAAAACTTCTTGGGGCCACAGAAAGTTGTGATCAAGCTGATTTTTATGTTTTCCCTTTATCCAGGTTTGTGTGACCTTATGAAGAGGTTAGATAGCAAATAAACTTCACAATGGACACCGGGAAGTTTTTACGGTAGTCGTTCCATTCCCACTGCTTTCCGTGGTGTGGTCAACTTGTGCTTTGGATGTGTTTATTTTTTGGGATCATGCTCTAGAATGATATAGAAAAGTAGATGGACGGTGTGGATCTAACACATAAATCATGGTGGGCCCAGAGAAGTGTCAAACATTAAAAGTTGGGTTGTGTATTACGCAACGGAGAAAATCTCTGTCGCCCAGGGCAATTTTGGAATTAAAAAAAAAGTCCGTGGAGCGCATTTTGGATTCACCATTAAGCTAGGCCTCTGCCACCAAAAAAATTCAGCAAAAACTTATTGAGTGCTTTCCACATTCGGTGTTAACAAACCCCACTAAACGCTGAGCACTTTCCGGATTCCGCATTAAATAATTTTTTTTAGCGTTAACAAATAGGCCCTAAATGTGTTGGTGGAAGGGAAAGATCTGACTGATTTAAGGTTATTTTTCAAGATAATGTATTAATGCAGGGGCATTTTCACTTCCGGCTTGAGTGGGGTAGCCCGTGGGATGCGGGGATATACTCGGAGTGGGTGACCCATGTGTTTTGGAGCCCACGGGGGAGGTCTCGTGTTCGAGACTCCTCACCGGGGGTGATTAATGCGCATTTCACACCGGGCTCAAGTGGGGTAGCCTGTGGGATGTGGGGACACACTCGGGGTGGGCGACCTGTGTGAGGCGGTACTCATGTGATTTGGGGCCCACGAGAGGGGTTCGGCCAAGGTCCTAACCCATGCGATGTGGGGCCTAGGCTATGAGATAAAAGGATTAATTCGCCATGCTCTAACAATTCAAGCTTTTAGAGCAAGTGGTTAATTATCCTGCATCAAATTGGTATCAGAGTGGGACGTCTCGTGTTCGAGACTCCTCACCGGGGGTGATTAATGCAGGGCATTTTCACACCGAGCTCGAGTGGGGTAGCCCATGGGATGCGGGGATACACTCGGGATGGGTGACCCATGTGATTTGGGGCCCATGGGGGAGGTCTCGTATTTGAGATCTCCTCACCGTGGGTGATTAATGCACCTTTCACACCTGGCTCGAGTGGGGTAGCCCGTGGGACGCGGGGACACACTCGGGGTGTCGACCCGTGTGAGGTGGTTCCCATGTGATTTGGGGCCCACGAGGGGGGTTCGGCCGAGGTCCTAACCCATGCGATGTGGGGCCTGGGCTATGAGATAAAAGGATTAATTTGCCATGCTCTAACAGTTCAAGCTTTTAGAGCAAGTGGTTAATTTTCCTGCATCATGTATACATAAGTTATATCATGACAAAGAAGATTATTTATGAATTCATGTGCATATTTTGTTTCTGAAAGTGATGACAAACTGACAAGTGATAAATGTGATATGCATTAGTTACATGGTTCATTGCTCATGTATCCTATTTTCTTGTTCAGGATCTTAATCTTTCAGAAGCTGTAGTCAACAGATTAAAAACAGTAGATTTAAGGTTCTGTGGATCTGCTGATGACGCCCTTGCTAGATTGAGGGGAGCCCTTCCTCCTGGTATTCATGTGTTCACCTATTAATGTTTATTTTTCATATGGAGCATCAAGAGGATATCACGGTTATCTTGAAGTATAATTACTTTGCAGATAAATCTACACGGAAGGCACTTGAGGACTTGTCTGCGCTTTTAAGTTACTTGAGAGTCTGGAGGATTGAGAAGCATGTTACTATAGATGCACTTATGCCACCAACAGAGAGTTACTACAGGGAATTAATTTTTCAGGTAGCAGATTTTTATGTTAATTTTCCCTACATTGATTAATTACTTGATATCATATTCAAAGTCAAAAACAATCTTAACTAAAGAATAGTTATTCTGATTATACCATGTAGAACAAGGACTGCTAGTTAGGTTGATGTTCTTTCATTTAGTTATTTTTCTGTAAACAGGGAAAAATATTTAACCAACTTATAGCATTGATGCATACAAATTACTTAACAAGGACATGCCATCTTCTAGAACTTCTGTGTCAGACGCATGTTGCATTCTGTTGGACATAGGTGTTCAACACATTGATACATCCATCAGAAGAATGACTATTTTGTTTCTCCTTTTATTTTCTGTTCTTATATGGAAATTTCTTCATGTATTTTATTTGCTACAAGTGCTTTTCTAATATAATTATTTACACACATTGCTATCTGTGAAGTAGCATGTCTTTAACTATTATCATAAAAAGAACAGGTGTTCTCATCTAAGATTTTCTGAGGTCACCTTCTCCAGTATATTGTGTCTGCATTTGACACCCATGCTTCTCTTTTTTAAACCATAGACATACATTGTAGATTTGGGAATGGTTCAGCTTTCTGATTCTTCTTTGCCCCAAGGCTTGGTTAAGGGTATGGAACTATAGTTTTTCCACTCAAAATGAAGTGATGTGGATAACATACCGATATTGAGGTATCATTGACCATGAGATTTGGATAGCTGTAGAAACATCAGTCCAAGGACATGACTGCTAGAATGTTGCTTAATTATATGTTTCAAAGTAGAACCGTGTGCCCGTACGCCGTACCTACATAGTTTCATTTGGAAGTACTACTGAAAACTATTTTAATTGGATATCCTAGCCCTGTTACTTCTCCATGTCTGAGCTATCAGTTTCAACTGTGTTCTGATATCTGTGCTAGTTATGAGAGTAGAGCTAGGGCCACAAGTATACCAAGTTTTGTTCGATCAGTTTCTTCATTCTTTAGTCTTGATCTTGCACACCAGTAAGCTTAGACTCACTAGCTACAAAGTGATGTAGAGAAAGAAAAGATGATTTCTCCCAATAAATTGCACAATTCTCACAAACATTTCCAGAAAACGAAAGGAGAATAATAGATTATAGCCAAACCAACTTTGTCTATTCTTAGAATATTTTATATTTATAAAAGTTCTAGATCTGTATGACTCCAAACCAAAACCTAAATGTGGATATCCTCTGCAAACCACACAGTAGCCAAACTGTGCTCTTAGCAGAACTCACCAGCCACCGTGTAACCATTGTTTTATCTCCTTCCTATGTATCGGACTCCCACAATGGTACTGCATCCTCACCTTTTTTCTTTTTTTTTTTTTTTTTTTTTTTTTTTTTTTTTTTTTTTTGTCATTTCTTAAACAAATGGAACCGGAATCACATGAAATTGAGCTAATTGAAGATGTGTGACCTTTCAAATGGGGCCTTCAAGTAGAGCTGTACTCTTGGGCAACGAAAATAGAACATTTTCAACATTGTGCATGACATGCACACCTTAGCGGGTACATTACTCGTCCATAAGGCCATATCAGTTTGTCATGTTCAGTTTTCCATTCCCTCTTCAACCCTCTAACCTTTGACATGCATTTTATGGAACCCCAAATCCATCCTGCAATAGATTCTCCCTTGATAGCTCAAAATGGGCAATGGATCCACTTCATATCCCATTCCTTCAGGTTCAAGTGTGGGTGAATGCCATGGGCATGTCCCTGTTGCATCCTTGCCATATCGGGGTATCATCAGAGATTTGAAGAAAGATACTCCTGAAGTGATCTATTCACACGAATTTGGTTAAATCCTATGCAGGAAAGCATGTAGGGGTTACTCATTGGGTTTACTTATTTCATAGCCTTTGATACATTGAAGTGGCACAATTGTATTAGGGATTACTCATTGGGTTTGCTTATTTCATAGCCTTCGACATATTGAAGTGGCACAATTGTATTGCAATTGGTACATGTGCATTGGGCAAGTTAATATTCCACGTCAGGTTTGGGTCGTGGTTTGTTAGGGGTTCAGTAGGTGACTAGATTTTTGTCAGGGTCATTTGATTGTTACTCTGTAATTCTCATTTCATTATGTTGTTTCTGAAAGCATGAAATCATTCATTCCTGCTAACAATGGTGTCATATCGCATATGCAATCGTGTGCGATTGCATATGCCTGCGTGCATATCCGATCGCACAATCGCATATGTGGTTGCATATAAAAAAATTTTCAAATTTTCTTTTAAAAAGTCAGTAAAATAGGTGGAAAAAATGAAAAAAAGAAGAAGAAAGAAAGTAGAGGGAACTTTCCTAACTTAATAGATAACTAATTTTATATGTTTAAAATATATTTGAGTGAAATAAAACTAATTAAAAATTAAGTCATCAACATTTGACAATATAGTTAACAAATATCAATTAACACTAAATAAGTAAACAAAATGAAGAAGCTATTTATTTATTATTGATTGTAGAAAATTGAAATATAATTTAAGTCAATAAGTCATACAACAAGTCACTAACAAAAAAAAAACTAAATGGTAAATGCTACTATATACATTGATCTATTTGCCATCGTAGCATTTGATCACCACCACCACCATCATCATCGCCGTCATCATCCAAGTCCTCTCCTTCTTCCACATGCACTTTTTCTGTTTCTTCATCATATGTATGTACTAATACTTCACCATCCAACTGTGGATCTTTAGCATGATCATCATCTCCTCAATCTCTTTCACGGGTTGACTGCTACTACTTGTCCCTCTCTCCTTCGCCTTTGAGTGGAAGTAGAAGTACCTTCTCCAAGTGTTGATCCGTATGCGGCATCTTCAACTTGCACATATGTCGGGTCATCGCCAGCAAATACCAGGTCCTCTGTCTTTGCGAAGCCACTCGTTATTTGCATCCAGCTCATCTAAGCAGATAGGGTCAAAGAAACTAGGCTTTCCTTTCCTAGTTTGGAATCGTTCTCGCAATTTCTGATTGTATTGGACTAAGACCAAGTCGTTGAACTTCTTTTGCTCAAGGCAATTCCTTGGTGTGAATATGCATGAAAGAAAGTGCATTTGACATTACTTATTTAGCTAATTAGCTTACACTTACAAGTTGAAGTTACAATCACCAAACTATAAGTCTGTAAGATACTAACATATTAACATTTTTATTCCAAACTTACCGCCTCGAACGTGCTCTAGTTGCGCTCGCAACCGCTGGTAGAACACGTGAGTCCAAGAATTCTCATGGCCATCTTCTTTAGAGCTGGATTCTTCCTGTTCAGGTGTACTCTATAGGCAGCCCACCAGTCAGCTGAGAAAAACATTTTAAGTATGTTAAAACTTTTTAGATTAGATCGTAAAAAAACCTATTTGTAATAGAGCTGAGACATTCATACTACTTAATGGGCAATTTCATTGTTTGATGCCTGATGACGATATCCCTTGAGAATATGCCCTCACTCTTTGTATAGAAGTCTAGTAGAGCTGAGATCTTGTCCTATTCTTCTCTATCTGGAATCATTTTATCCAAGACATCAATAAATCCAACTATATGTATATCAAGTTCTTCTGCTAGATCGAGAGAAGCGAATAAATAGGCCAGGTTAAAGATGTAAGCAACCGAATATAATGGAGATGACATTTGACTGCCCCGTCTTCTATCTATAATATCTATAGTGGGCTTGTAATCATGCTCTTTATAGTTAAAATGGTCCATAGTCTTATTTCTCGCCCTCTCCATCGCATCATATATGTAACCCATTGGAGGCTTCTCATCTCCTTCTTTGAACTCTTACTTGATTCTTGAAAGTTGAATCTTATGAATCTTCTTATAAGTTGTAATAAACTAAAAATAAAAAATGTTTCTAGTCTCTTGACTCTTGAATGCAAAGAAAGAGAGAGAAATGTAGAGATTAGAGAATGATGAATAAATGTAGAGAATGATTAAAGAGATATAGAAATGAGAATAGAGATTAATGAATAATGACTAAAGTAATGAGTGACTAAAGAGAGAGAGAAATGAGAATGATGATTGATGAATGAATATATTTAGTAGAAAGAATGTAGAGATTAAAGAGATGTAGAAATGAAATGAGAATAGAAATTAATGAATAATGGGCGACTAAAGAGAGATAGTAGAAATGAGAATGAATGTAGATGTAGTTATTACTTGTTAGTTATGTAGATTGTAGATAGTAGAAACGAGAATCTAGAGAGATGTAGAAATGAAATGAGAATGACTGTAGAGAAAATGTAGAATGTAGAGAAAGAGAGAGTTTATGATTATAAATGAATACTACGTAACTAGAGAATAAATATAATAAATAAGAGAATGTAGAAAATGAAATGAATGAGAATTATGAGATGCAGAAAACGAAATGATATCTAGAAACTAGAAAGAGAGAGGTAGAAAATGAAATGTGAGACTTGACTTTGAATTCGATTTCGATGTATTCTTGCTTCTATTTTCTTGAATCTTGATTGAAACTTGAAAGAAGATGGCGCTTGGGCCTTGGAGACTTCGAATTTGAGAGTTGAAAGATGGAGAATGTAATTATGTAAGAGAGAATGAGAGATTTGAGACTTTGAAAGTATATGAGAGTAGAGAGAGTTTTTTTTTAGTAGAGAGAGAGTTTGAGTGCATGTAGAATGCAAATAGGGGGGTATGAATGCCTTTTTATAGGGAAAAGGTTGGATTTTGAAATTAAAAAAAAAAAATAAAGAAAATAAGTTACAAACGGTCAGATTTCTGATCGCTTATGTTGTATGCGATCACATATGCTGTATGCGATTGCATACATCGCATATGTGCAGGGATCACATATGCCATATTTGCATATGCGAATGTGCGGTCGCACATTACAACACTACCTGCTAACCAGGTTAAATATTTCTTGGTGTAGATCTACTTGATTAAAGACAGTAATGCCAGTTCATTTTCTGAGGGAACTCTGTTTGCTGTTGGTGGTCGCTATGATTATCTGGTTCAGCATATGTGGTATCAAGAATATGTAAGTTCTGCATGTCAAACTTCATTACTTATTCTCTTTTCTAATATCAGCATGTTATCGTTTATTGAGATCTGACATGGTTGTCAAATGCTATTTCTGTTCTATGCATAAATGTTTATGATTGAATATTAAGGGGTGTGTGTGTGTGTGTAAAACATTTGACATATATTGTTCACTCATGTGTTGGAAGAAATGAACTTTGAAATGTAGATCACGCATTACTCACACTGCCCTCCAGGGTCAGTGTGAGTAATGCTGGGATATGCATGCTAGTCTGTGCACTTCAGTTACCTAGGCTCAGATTTTTAACATAGGCCAACTAAATCATTTGATTGTAGTAAACTAGGTTTGTATGTACTTCCTCATAAGAGGGTGTTAGAGATGTTGTTGGCTCTCTAATCGGGGAATATGAAGCATCTACTGGTCATTGTTTTGGTTGTAAAATCATGGTATTAGTCCAAGTACAATTTCTAGGTGGGCTCTTGCGAGATCCAAAGAAACTCAATGTGCGTGATGGATTTGAACTTTGAAGTCTGTTGCCAATGTACAATTTCAATGTTCATTGAGAAATCAAGGAGCCAAGCATGCTAGTAATCACATAAGACTTCGATGATATTTTAAGTTTATCTGATCCAGATCTCCAGTTACGTGCAAGGGCAGTTATAAAACTAATCCTGCAAATTATTTTGGTTAACCGCTTTTGTCAGGTATTTTAATTGTAAGGTTTGCCATCTGTCTGCATGCCGGGTGACATCTTCTTATGCATTTGTGTTCTTCTTTTAGCAGAATTCTATGTAAAATTTCAAATCTAAATTCTAAGTGCTTCATTTTGCAAATTTGATGCCCAAAATCGAAGTAAAATGTAAATCCTGTTCCATAGTAACCTCTCGTGCAAGCCGGTTATCTATCCATGTGTTCTAGCAATCTTGTGTGGCGTCGCTATCCATGCAGATCTATTTGTCCGAGTGATAGATTTCGTTATGGAACCCATGGGGCATTAGCCTTCTTTGCTGCAGTTTAGAGAATCAGAATAGTGTCATTGTCATATTCCTACATGAACTGACACACACACACACACACACACTCTCTCTCTCTCTCTCTCTCTCTCTCTCTCTCTCTCTCTCTCTCTCTCGGACTGTTATAGGGGCTGGCCGTCATGGATTTTTTTCTGTAATGGCCATAATGAATGAGTAATGGTGGCCACCATTATGTAACAGCTGTTACATGTAACCGTTTTTGCATTCCTTGGTCCCATGTCCATGAGTGCATAAAATAAACTGTTTTGGTCCATACCTGCATCTGACCTCCGTAAACCCTTTCCAGAAAATGTCGAGAAAATTATTCTTTTTATGAAGGAAACCTAGGATTCCCACATACTTCCATGCCTGTACTAGTATCTTATGGTGTCAATACTAGCAATGGTACCTGATAAAGCACAGATGCTTGTAAGGTATGGTTTAGCAGTCTTCTATTGACTAAGGTTCATTATTTTGAACTCTGAGCAATTTTCTCATGGCATTGAAGCATCGGAGAGATACCTTTATTGGTATCCTCTTTTCAGATTTCACGAAATGTAGGCCTGTTTTGTCTCTTCCATGTACGTGTATTCATATCCATATCTGGGCATCAAAGAAGGAAACTGTATCCGTTAATATGGAAACAACTCATTTTATCTTGCACCTTTTCAAATCTCAGAGAACTCTTTTGTCTTGCACCTTTTCAAATCTCAGAGAACTCTTTTGTCTTGCACTTTTTAGACCAAGACTTGAATTCATTATTACGCAGTTTGAGATTAAGCGTCAAACTTCTATTAAGTGTCAACCTCCCAGTAACTAGTATAAGTAGAAGAAATTTTTTTTTTTTTTTTTTTTTTTTTTTTTTTTTTTTTTTTTTTAAAGGATAAGTAAAACACTGTTTTGCACCTATCATGCAAGTGCATCTTTAAATAATTTTGTATGATTTTCCTTTTGCCATGTAGTCTTACTTATCAAAAAATGGTTGTGAGAATGTTCGAATAGGGGAAGTTAGGAATGGTATTAACTGTTTCAGTGGCTGGACAATAAGAAGATTTCTGGATATTAATGCAACATTGTTTTTTCATCAGGAGTACTTGTTATTTGCAATCAATTCCCTAATATCTTGACCTTCTCTGCATTTAAGTGCTTCATCTTTTTGGTAATTTACGGCCAGTGCAATGCAAGTGCCTTGAACAAACCAATTACAAAATTGATGTATGTCTAAGAATTATTTTGAAGTACGTAAAGACTCCAATCTTTTGTTACCTACATTATTGTTTTTCAACAGAAATCGACCCCACCAGGTGCAGTTGGAATCAGCCTTGCTTTGGAGAAGATTCTTCATCATTCTTCAGTAGAATTCAGACCCTCCAGGTTGAATCTCTTTGACTCTTTCGTTTCCTCGCATCTGTAGCAAATTATTCTTTATTCTGAAATACTTAAAGATTCTTCCTTTCATGCTGATGTCCTGATGCAGAAATGAACCTAGCACTAATGTTCTTATATGCGCAAGAGGTGGGGGTGGGTTGCTGAAAGAGCGCATGGAACTAGTTGCTGAGCTATGGCAGGCACACATCAAGGCAAGCATCATAACACATGCTGCCACTTTGGCACTTACCTTCCATTTATGTTCTTTTCTTGTCAGAAGTAGAGAATAAAATTATAGTAGCAAAACACACTAGGTTTGGAAGTGATAAGAGGGTTTAGACTTGAGATCTTTTCTACGCTCATGTGCCTGTGCAATAAAGTCATGTTCACACCACATGCGCCAGCAGGGCATCATAGGTCTGAGATCCAATTCATCTGTTAGAACAGCACCACTATATTGATGCCCCTAGCCTAAGAATCAGGTTGATCTTCATCGACCTGTTTTTAGGGCCCACATGCTAAGTGGACCAGATTTATTTTTTGGGAAATGTGTACAAGGTTGGACCAACCTGATGGATGGATTGGATCTCCAATGTGCTATGCTGGCATGTGTGGCATGTACATGAGCTTTAATGCACACACATGTGCGCTTCGCAAAGCTCTGGACCAAGATATATAAAGTAGAAGAAATCCCATGTTTATTCTCTATTCTTTTTTCACTTTTTCCTAGAACATCAGTAATTGGAAAAAAAAACTCCTGATGATTTCTCAGTAGCAACATCGGCTACCACGATCAGATGTCTATTACTTATTTTTTGAGGGAAATTGGTATTCATATCCTTCTTTTTCTACACGGTGGTGCTTATGTATTGCCAAAGTGGAAGAGAAGGGCTTGAATAAAAGGAAATGGTGTAGATAGTGGACCACCCCCATCCCCCCCCCCCCCCCCCCAAACCTGACCAAGTGAATGTTTATTTCAATCAGGCTGAGTTTGTGCCTGCATCAGACCCAAGCCTCACAGAGCAGTATGAATACGCAAATGAACATGATGTAAAGTGCCTTGTAATTGTAACTGAAAGTGGGCTTTCTCAAACAGACTCTGTTAAGGTATTACTGCTATTCATTTTCTCAAAAATCAAGTGTTTTATAAAAATAATTTTTTTTTTTTTAAATGTTCAATTTATTTATATGCTGAGCTAGTTAAATTGGTATTTAAATGGAGTATATTGAGGTAACTTATTCATGGTTAGCCTATTATTTTCATCTGTTACTTATGAAACTCCATTTTCTCCAACTGCTACTACTAATATGCTTTCAATTATTATTCCAATCACTGATTTGCATGTAGATGGAATTCTTGAGTTTATTCTTCTCATTTCCTGATTCTAGAGCTGTTGATAGACTTTGGATTGAATCTTAATAACCTACACACACGTGTGCCTGAGGTGAGGGCGTTGGGTTGTTTCAACCGCAGGAATTATAGTGGGTGTTCAGAATACATATGACAGTGGGAGGTGTATTTTTGTCTTTCTGTTTGCAATTGTCTTCTACAATTTGTTTATTTACTCCATGATCTGCTCCCTTGGCCTTTGTCCCTGTAAGTTTGAAAGAGATCAAGATGTAGTGATATCCACTACAGGTGTACTGGGGTTGGGATCCTCAAAATGCTTGGTGCAGAAGGCTGCACATATCAAAGGCCTTGTATTAGCAGTCCCAACTGAACAAGAAAGCTTTGGTTTTATTTAAGAGAACTTCACTCTGCGTCTACTCATTGCAAAGATGTGGTTATTTCTTTCCAAATTGTCCAAAGGATGCCAAAAGGGAGGATTTGCCAAATAATCCTCCTAGTCTTAGTGGAAGGCAATAGATTAGCAACTGAATCAGCACCACCTGAGTGCCCAAGAATGGAAAGAAAATGGTGGAGGTCGTTATTCAATTGAAGAGATAATCAACTGATTCCAGCAGTGCCTTACACACTTGCAAATAGTTGAGAAGTTAGGAACAAGGTTTTCAATAATGGTGATGGTGGCTGTAACAGCTAGCCTTATGGCTGTTACAATACGAGCCATAAATGGGGGGGTTGTTTGGGTACAAGCCTTCCCCAAATAGTGGCATAAGGTGGGCTCATTCCATGCAATTCCAAGAGTTGTGAAGAATTCTTTTGAGGGAAAATCCCCTCAAGAAGATGTCGTGCCCCGAATCTGGCACCTGGATACACATGACCCCGACACTGAGCCTGAAGGTGCGACTTGAGAGATATTTTTTTTGTCAAGTATTAAGTATACAACTACTCATTCAATCATTACGACATTCAACTAATAGTAACTAGCATCAACCTCATTTGATAACTATTCGAGCTTGGGTGAGCTTAATAAGCCTAGTGAATATGTCTCTATGCATGTGAGATAATTATGAATATGATGCTTATGAATGCAATAACCAATGTTTTAAATATCGTTATTGTGTAATGTATTGCACCCTTGGGATACGGATACATATCAGTTATCGCATGGGATATATCGGTTGTATCGCGTAATGTATCGTTGTTGTTAGGAAACATGGGAACATTTGGAAATTGGTCAAAATTTTCAAGGAAACTTCAAGGATTGTTGAAAAAGACATCAATACGCACTTAGAAATCAAAACATTACAAAAAAAAAAAAAAAAGTGCACACAATAGGGGTTTCCTTTGTATGGGGTCCTAATCCATACATTGTCCAACTGAACTCATGCAAGTATATTTAAAGTCTATTAATATAATTTATAAACGTAAGAAGACATGTATGGAAACACAAACAATGCATTCAAAAGCAAAAGAAGAATCACTAGATCAGGTTACGTGTTTGATTTTGTGTTCGGATACAACGATTCGAACTGATTTGAAAGAAATTGAGAAATTTTGATTTTTTCTAATTTTTCGCAACCTTCCCCATCTCTCCCAAATTTCAGAATCAAAGCTCCAAATCCATGATTTTTCATGAAAACCATGAAGAGTCCTAGATTTGTAACCATTTGGCATTGATTTAACGTGATTTACAACAAAAAAATGGATAAAAAATCAACTATACTCACCGGATCAAATAAGTGGGATATATCGGCACTGCCTATGCATTTCATATCACACAGGTGGGATACAAGATATATCGTGGGATATATCGGCCGATATCGTTGATATTTAAAACACTGGCAATAATCAACACTTCTCAGTACAGTTAACTTCATCGAAGAATTGGGGCCATTTTACACCTGTTGGTCAAAACTTTCCCAACCTCTATCTAACCTTGATGGTGGGAACTTGTTGCACACCCAACGTGGCCCCACAAGAGGGAACCCCTTTTATCGCAACATATGCTATATAGGCTTGTTACACCTATTCTCCATTCGACCTTAGCAATGAGGGCCTCTTGCAACATATGCTCACCCCACCCGACTCGACAATGGAGGTCCCAATTGATACAAATGCTCTAAGGTGTTGATGTCGCAAGGCTTGAGCTGACGCTGAAGCTCGAGTCAAAGGCTCATTCTGAAGCGAGAAATGGTCACTAACGGGTCCTCCCTCATGTTACATCGCATCATATACTCATCAAATTTTGCGCTGTAATCAACTATATGCATAGATTCCTAACGAAAGGACTACCACTGATCCGCAAACCTCTGGTGGTAAGAGAGGGGAAGATATTTTCCTTTAAGATCTCTTTCATCTCAGTCCACCGTGAGATTGAATCTTCACAAGACCTCTCAATCTTCCGCTCAACATTCATCCAAAATAGTTTGGCTTGGCTAGCAACTTCATCTTGGCGTGCCTCGCCCGACGGCTATCAGACATATCGTACCACTCAAAATAATGATCCATGTCTGCAAGCCAGTTGAGAAATGCCTTTAGGTCCAAGCGATCGTCATAATTCGACTTTTCAATTTTTACTGTCTTCATCACTCGCTCATCGGGATCGGGGTGGGTGTGGTACTCTCCAAGGGGCGGTTGGGTATGCACCCACCATGGCCAACACCACGACCACACCCTCTCTCATGTGCTCCACCTTGAACCCTCGCCTGGGATTAGTCATCTTCCGAATTTTCACGGTCTACATGGAGGGGAGTTTCTAACTCGATCATGCGAGTATTGGTCTCATTCCGGATGGCTACTAGTTGGTTATTGGGGGTTCTACTTTGGGCCATGACGGTTATTGATGGCATTGATAACCTCAACAAGCTATTCTGAATTCATTGTGGGATGTAGACCAAAACCATGCCCACTACGGCTGGGCATCAATTGGGCACGTTAACTGAGAAGGACTGACAATTAAATTCCTTAAATGGAATGTGATGAAGATGGAAAAAGTTGCTATCTCTATACATAACAACATGAAAACCCTAGACTCTAAATGTAATGGACTCACTAAACCCTATGCTAACCTTCTCTGATACCAAAATTTGATGCAGGACGGATGACCTAAACTAGGATGATACAAATAAATTAATTAACGGATTACCAAAGTAAATCAAAGCATAAAATAAAGTCAATCTACCACAAGTTTAGAGAAATCAAATATTCAATTAAGCTCAAGTTCAAGACCACATCACAATCCCGCAAAATAGATCCTTAAGGCTATTAATCAGACATGGCCCAATGGAAGGTAGAACTTCCATCTAGCATAAGATTCGTTCTAGATTATAGGATTCACTTGCGCTCTGCTAGGGTTTGGGTTTGGAAATCAAGAAATTGTGAATTTAAGGTTTTATAAAAGGCAAAGGTTAGAGTTAAGGTTTATAAAATAGAGAAGAAGAGAAATGATCAATGAGGGGAAGGTCATTTGGCTGTATGGATGCTATGCGGACAGGTCCGTGTAGTGTATGGGCACGTCCGTATAGTTGTACGGACGGTGTGGTGGGGCTTGGTCAGTTTGGTCGCTGATGAGTTGGGCTGATGATGATGGAGTTAGGGTTTGAAAAAGAAGAGAAGATATTCAATGGAAAAATAGGGTTTGAGAGAGAAGAAAGAAATAAATTGATATGAATAAGAAAGATAACTTGGAATCACTCCAATGGCTTCACACCAAATTCCATTCACAGGAAGTTTTCTTGCTCAAAAGAAGCAATGTATAGAAATTTCATTCCATGTCCATTTCCAGTAAGTCTTATATATATATATATATATATATATATATATATATATATATATATACATATATATATATATAAAAGAAAACCTTAAGTCTTTAACTATTCTTGACCGTTTGAATCTATTAACGATCAAGATCAAAACATAAACATCTAATAACCTAAAACAAAATTGAAAAATAAAGCAGAAGGAAAGATGTGCCACATGGCGCGAGGATGATCTTCAACGTGTAACAGGTACGTCCACTCGTGATCAACGGCCTGAATGAATGTGGTCCAACGTGTCCATGGCTTGGATGTGCACAATAGTGTTCGTACACCTAAACCCAAGTCACCAAGCATGTCCAACAGTTTGGATCGCCAAATTGATGTGTCCAAGATATCCAATGGCATGGTTTAACGTTTGTAACATCCAGATGTGGTCCAAGTTATGTTGGGTGACGTCCAAACAGTTTAAAGATTTATCAATTAGTTCCAAATAAGTAGCCTACATATATCTTCTCGGTGTGGGGTCTTTAAAGATGCACAACCATGCATGTGGGGTCTTTAACGTGGCGATATACTCAAATTGGATCCACTGGGCCCCATGTAATGATCATTCAATCATAATGAAGCTAGGGCCGAGGCCTTAACTCTCATCCTCCTCTGATAAACTCATGTAAGTGCTCGGATGCCCTCATCAAAGTGATGCAGGATAATTAACTACTTGCTCTAAAAGCTCGAACTGATAGAGCATGGCAAATTAATCCCTTTATCTCATAGCCCAAGCCCCAAATCCATGGGTTCTGCCTCACACGGGCCCCAAATCCATGGGTTCCGCTGGCCGCACACCCTGAGCGTGTCCCTTCATCCCACAGGCCACCCCACTTGAGCCCGGTGTGAAAATGCCCCCGCATTAATCACTCCTGGTGAGTCTTGAGCACGAGACCTTCCGCTCTGATACCAATTTGAT
The DNA here is from genome assembly GCA_030180095.1 of Magnolia changhungtana. Taxonomy (NCBI): domain Eukaryota; kingdom Viridiplantae; phylum Streptophyta; class Magnoliopsida; order Magnoliales; family Magnoliaceae; genus Magnolia; species Magnolia changhungtana. The sequence continues at coordinate 3,349,336 of JASAUF010000096.1, forward strand.
GCAAGACAATTAACCACTTGCTCTAAAAGCTCAAACTGATAGAGCATGGCGAATTAATCCCTTATCTCATAGCCTAGACCCCAAATCCATGAGTTAGGTCTTCGGGCGAACCCTCCTCGTGGGCCCCAAATCCATGAGTTCCTCCTCACACGAGCCACCGGCCTCACATGGGCCTTAAATCCATGGGTTCCGCGGGCCGTCTATCCCGAGTATGCCCCTGCATCCCACAAGCCACCCCACTCGAGCCCAGTGTGAAAATGCCCCGCATTACAAAGAATGAGTGAGATGTACTCACCTGTTTTCTTTTTTGCAGTGTCCCTTTGATGAATGGTTTGGACGGCTTGAAGCAAGGCCCACTCCTCCTCTCCCTCCCTGTAACATCCTGAAAATCGAGGGTCGAGCATAAACTCAACTCCCGAGTTCCAGAACATCACTTATGCAACAAAATGAATGATGATTGAATGTTGACTGTATTCGTGCATTGAACATGAGTGAGATTAAGCCAAAACAGCATATCATACTCCAGAGACGGTTAAATTGCAAGCGGAAGACTGTGATAGACATATAAAATATATAAACTATGGTGAGTCTCCAGAGTGTAATGATGTTACCAGGTTAATTAATTACAGGTACAATTCTAAAATATACCTAATGTGAGGAAGTGTAATGTCTTCTATACCAAGTACCATAGCCCCGTCAATACAATATCAGGTCTTCATAGACCTGCCAGAGAGATACAGATAGAACTCCTCCTCATCACCATAGAAGTAGTCCGGCTCTGCTTCATAAGCATTGCCAATACACGAAACTCAACAAATCTGGTTGGTGTGTACAACACCGTCCCGTAACGTGGGAGTGAGTGATCAACTCAGTGGAACAGTAAAGCGTAGGTTAACATGTTATCAATTCAGTCAAGCAGTAATGATAAAGCAGTACAATCAAACAATTCTACTATTATTTAATGCAAGTATGAAATGACATGATGTATGCCCTTGCCAAACCATCCTCATGCGACATCATCTTACGTTCGCGAATGCGTCCATCCCTCAGTGCTCCACATCTACCAGGCACATGCAGTGCGATGATGAGCATGATTACCGAGTAATTATTAGTTCATTTCAAACAGCAGTATTGGGAAACTAAGGTACCTCCCTTGTATCATTCCCAAACATGATCCATTCTAGGATCGTCAGTCCTAGTTAATCTCATACGATATTATGGTTTGAGAGGCGTAGCGAAGGCATCACAAAGGGCTTGTCACCCGTCAGCACGGATACAGATCTCACCGTATGCGGCTCAATTGCTGGCTGTCAACTCGAATACAGGTCTCACCGTACTCGGCTCAATCGCTAGCCGTCAGCTCGAATACAGATCTCACCGTACTCGGCTCAACTCATGCTCTAGTTGCTGTGAAGGGCTCGTCGCCAATCACAGACCTTAGAGTATACTCGAAGACACTACGGAGGACTCGTCGCCCGTCAGCACGAATACAGGTCTCACCGTATTCGGCTCTCGCCGTAGGTGTCGACAGCTCGAATATAGTGTCCCATACCACCATAATCGGCTCACGAGTCTGGTTGCTCACTGGTCACTACGGGGAGGCACGTGGCCCCAGCGTAGGCCGACAGCTCGACCACGGTGTCCCATACCACCATGCCCGGCTCATGAGTCTTAGCGGATCGAGGTACCATGGTTAAAGGGATTTCATTGGTAAGTTTGGTACCCTAGGTTCAGCAGCGATTGCGTCCAAACATGGTGAACAAACATTAGACAGATCGGGTTACTTGGCGAGCTCGACTAGCACGAGCGCCCGTTGAGTTGTACGACATGAAGTGCATAAACACTTCGCGTGGCCTAACCACTGCCGACAAGCAACGCACGACTCGGGTTCGTCAAACACGTCCTACGTGGCGGATGAATCTCAGCCACGAATTCGATTCCATTACCGACTGCCTGGACCATATAATAGCCCCAATCACATTCAAATGCAAATAGATAAAGCAGTAATGGATCAAGATTCAAATCATACAATCAAGTCTGGTATTATCCATTTAGGGCTGCCAGGGCTGTTGCACGCACTCGTTGCTCCACTCCCCCATCACCTATGACGGATCATATAATGTAATTATGAATTTAAACATTCGCATTACATAATTAAAATCATACAATCAGTTGAGCATGTTATCAAGCATATCATAAAGCATATTATAAAGCATGTTATAAGCATGTTATGAAGCACTATAAAACCAGGAATACAATCACATATATTTCATGAGTAAGTGGTTAAAGTAAACAACCTCATGGAGGAAAACATACATGTCTCTAAGGTAGTTGACACTCCCATCTCAACACCTACCTAAGGCACTAACATCTAAGCACTTACTCTCACAAGCATTTACATAAACACTTGAGTACACTATTTCAACACACTTGACGTATGTTAGTAAGATATGTATTAGGGCTATCCTTTCGCCAAGCGAGTATTTTATCCGTGTAAATCCTATTCATACAGCAAATAGTCATGACAATTATATCTCCAAAGTCTATACATATACAGTATTTACTAGAATACACAATTTCAACATACATAGTGTATATAAGCAAACATGTATTACGGCGATTCCTTTCGCCAAGCGAGTATTTTACGCATACATAATATATTTATACAACAAATAATCATGGCAAACACACCTCTAAAATATACATGTATACGGTACTTTCTACGATACAGTATTTCTACATACATAGTGTATATTAGTAAAACATGTATTTGGGCGAATCCTTTCGCCAAATAAGTATTTTATCCATATATGATATATTCATACAACAAATAATCATGTTAAACACATTTCCAAAAAATATACATATACGGTATTTTCTACGAATACCTAGAATATGTAAAATTCCATATTCTACAACTTTAATCGAAACAGAAAACGGAAAGCACTTTGTACATGTGCAATTGCATGCAGATCATGAATCTATCATTATCTGACATTGAAAGCATTGAAAACCATAACCTATATACCTAAAGTCCGCACCTTGTGTCGTAGAATCGTAACGGAGTCGATAGGTTTGCTAAGCTTCCGTATTCGGCAGTTCGGCAACCTATAGAATGAAATAGGTTAACAATTTCATAACCTACAACCACCCAAGTCCCAAATCAGATTAGGGTTAGGGTTTCTTACCTAGAAACGGAGCCGGAAGCGCCGGAAAAGCGATTAGAACTAGGCGGTTAAACACGTATAGCAACAGGGAAGCATTGTAGGAAGATGCTCCCACCTCACTCTCACTTTCTCTCTCTTTTCTCTCTCTTTTCCTATGGTTTTTCTCAAATTCGGATGGCTGAAATGAGAGAGAGTTTAAGGTCCTTATATAACCCCAAATCTCACCAAAACAGACTTCTGGACAAGGTTTACTTAGGTTATAACCAAAGCGGACCTTTTCCAGCTCAACGGAGGACTTCTGGTGGGCCTCCTTGAGCCAAAGGTCGAACTTAAGCTCACAAACTATGGATCTAGGTTCTATTAAGTTTTCGTTCCAGTAGGGTTCTCAGATCACGCGTGACGGACCAGTTTCAGTTCGACGGTCAGTGGATCTCGATCGGAGATTCCGAGTACATGTAAATGTTTATGAAATTTTTCCTGATCCGAGGGTGCTTTTGGGTCAGATTCTGACGGTCTGGTTGCTTAATACTGATCCGCAAGCGACGAGTCTCAGATTACTATTGAAGATATTTATTTTATAAAGAAACTAGTGTTCTCACACTCCATCGCTCCGGACTCAAGCGAACAGCCGTGGGACACTGGCTGGATTTGATTTCCGAGATGGTAGTCAAGCCCAGAAAGGCGGTCCTAAGTCCTTAACTTTGTGTTAATCGGGCTTCCGACGTGCGGTCTAGATCTGATACGGAGTTTCAACGTACTCCCGAGAGCAGTCGGGTAATGAGTTTGATCCTAGGTTTTAGGGTAACCTAGCGTCAATGATTCTACAAGTTTTAGGTCTTGTAGATCGTATTTAAAGCGATTCAAACAGATTTCGTAGCTAATTTACTTTAGCACTTAGTTACTTTGTCTCATTTCTAAGGGATTTAATCCTAAGTGATTTCTGGTCGAGGTGGTACTCAAGCCTTTGTAGTTTGTATATAAGGTGATCCAAGTTATAATACTTAACTAGTTTAAAATAGTGTCTAGGGTGAAAGTACTTAGGAAAAATTGAAAGAACAAGGTGGTGAAGGGTGGGATTTGTGAAGGAAATGGGTTCAGAAGCGATTGTAGACTTTGGGATTGAGTTCTGACAAGTTCATAAGGTGTTAGGATTGACCCATTGCCTAAGGACGTCCAATCCCAGGTTGGCAAAAATTCGGGATGTTACACTCCCTCTCCCTCTCCCTCTCCCTCTCCCTCTCCTCTTTCTCTTCTTCTTTCTCTCTTTCTTTCTTTTCCAAGCTTGAGTGTGTGAAGGGCTAGCAATGGAGGAGTGGGCCTTGCTTATGTGGAGAGGGAGGGATGGGAGGTAAGGTGTGACGTGGTAAGAGAGGGAGGGATGGAAGGTAAGGTGTGACAAGGTAAGAGAGGGGAGGGATCGAGAGAGCATTGGAGAGGGATGGGAGTGGAGATGAGTTAGCATGGAAGAGGGGTGGGGGGCTACAGGGGTAAGTAGGAGTAGTTGGGGGTGTGAGAGGCCTTGGCCTTGCTTGGTCAAGGGGTGATGTGGAGGTATATGTGGCATGTGGGTCCCATAATCAAGGGTCGATGGTGAATGGTCAATGGAGGCATGTGTAGGTTTAGAGTGTGAGTAGTATTGTGTAATGGGTGTGTGTGTGTGTGTGGCACATGGGCGAGATTACATGTCTAGGTGGATGCACATGTGTGTGGGCATGCGTGGGTGAATGCAAATGTGTGAAGGTATGCATACATAGTAAAATTCAAGGTTATTACAAAAGACCATTTCCAAATTCACTTATTCACTTTCCCTAGTAATGTGCACTCTAGTCAAGAGTGAAAAAAGTTCCAAAAATCAACAATTTCCTCTTGCTTCCTTTATTATCATTATTATTTTTTGTGGAAGATGACATTCTGAATTTCCCTTCGATGAATTAATAGTAACCTATGATGTGAACTTTCCTAGAAGAAGTGACACTGAATCGATGAGGGAATCAACAGTACTTTCCTCCACCGAATTTCCTTCCAAAACAACATTCTAGATCTATCTCCGACTTGGAATCTAATTCCATTCTTGAAAAGCATTTCCTTCCTTTTTGGTCATGTTCCCAATCTTGCACATATTTCCCAAAACTGCCAACCTAGGATTCTGTCTCATTCCCCAGGAGTTCGTTCCCCTCTTTAGTGCCATATTGTGGAAAATAATATCTCCATAAAGCCCCTTGCCCTGTTTGATAGATGCCTAAAAATGAGTTCATCTCATTTTTGTTAAACATTATTTATGCATTAGAGATCTTGATCTCTAATACATAATTACTATTAGCATGAACTCATTACGTATTAGATATCATGAGCTCTAATACATATTTACTGAGATTAGTGTTTGAGTTATCGGTATCGCTACAAGTTTCGCCGGCCGGAGATAAAGATATAATATCGTTATCACTGATAACATCGCCGATAACCGGAAATGCAGGGAAAAAGGGGGAAACATGGAGAAAATGGTGGAATTTTTCAGTGAAACTTCAGGACATGCCTAAATACACATATTTACATATTCAGGAATGAAAAATTTGCAAAAGAAAAATGCATTAAATTAGAAGTTTCCATTTAATGGGGGCCAAAAGACATGCGTCGTCGTAAGAAATCACTCAAATAGTAACCAAAATGAGTTTATATAATACAAATGCAAGCTTACAACAATTAAGACATGCAAAAGTAAATGAATTGAATCCGCGGGGAAATCGGATTGCGTACTGAGTTACTTAGTACGCTCTTATCGTACTGAGTAAACTCTATTGGGCCCACTGTGAAATCATGTGGTTTATCCACGCCGTCCATCCGTTTTTTCAGATCATTTCAAGGGTTGAGCCTAAAATTGAAGTATATCAAAATCTCAAGTAGACCATACCAAAGGAAACAATAGAAGTATTGATTTTCACCGTTGAAACCTTTCTAAGGCCCCCAGTGATGTTTATTTGTCATCCAAACTGTTCATAAGATCACACAGACATGGATGAAGGGAAAACATAAATATCATCTTGATCTAAAACTTATGTGGGCCCCAAGAACTTTTCAACGGTAGACTTCAATTCACGCTGTTTCAGGTGGTGTGGTCCACTGGAGCTTTGGAGATGATTAATTTTTGTTTTAACGCACTAAAATTATATGATAAAATAGATGGACGGAGTTGATACAATGCATGAATGACGGTGGGCCCACAGAGTTTACTCAGTACGCAATCCGCTTCCATCCGCGGGACTCGGATTTCCTTCCGGCGTTGCAAGCTCAGGTGGGGCCCACTGTGATGTTTGTGAAAAATCCTCCCTGTCCATCCGTTTTTTGAGTTCATTTTAGGACATGATGCCAAAAATGAGTCGTATCTAAAGCTCAATAGAGCCTAAAACGTGATAATTAAACATCCACAATTGAAATATTCGTGAGGCCACAGAAGTTTTGATTCATGCCAATATTTTTGTTTTCAGTTAATCCCAATAGTAATGACGTTATTAACGGTATGGATGGCATCTAAACATCATTGTTGAACCCAGGAAGGTTTCAACAGTAGGAATTTCCCTAACCACATTTTCCTTTTAGTACGGCTCACTTGAGCTTTGGATACGGTTCATTTTTGGCAACAAGTCCTAAAATGAAATCACAAAACGGATGGAAGGGGAGGATTTCTCACAAACATCACAGTGGGCCCCACCTGAGCTTGCAACGCAGGAGTACAGGGAAAGGCTTCCGCAGGAAATCCGCGTCCCTTATCTGCGTTGCGGAAAAGGATTGGCTACTCCCCCTGCCGTGCTCTGTGGGCCCCACCACGAGGTATGTGTTGTTGGAGTGATAAGGTCCCTTGATATACATTGATACACCACACTCTGACAGCTTAAGCTTTTGGAGTAAATGGTTGTTTGACATGTGTTTCATCCGTGCCGTCCATCTATTTTTATAGATAATTTTATGATATGAAAAAAAAAAGAGGTATATCCCAATCTCAATTGGACCACATTACAAGAAACAGTGTTGAATGAACTTTGACCATTAAAAAATTTTTGGGGGCTATAAAGGTTTTGGAACAACCTGATCTTTGTTTTTTTCCCTTCTGGGTCTGTATGACCTAATTAACAGATTGGATGTCAAATAAACAGTACAGTGGGCCTCGGGAGGATTTAAATGGTAGATATCCAATCACTACTGTTTTCCCATGGTGTGGTCCACCTAAGTTTTAGATCTACCTCATTTTTTGGATCAAGATCTAAAATAATATTTAAAAATTAATGGACAGCATGGATACAACAAATGCATCATGGTGGGGCCCACAGAGCACCGACCTGCACCGTCAAAGCCCCACCCGATGGAAGCCGATTGCGTACTGAGTAACTCAGTACGCTAAGCATACTGGGTAATCTTTGTGGGGTCCACCGTGATTTATGTATCTTATCCACTCCGTCCATCCATTTTAACAGATAATTTTAGGTCTTGAGCCTAAAAACGAAGTATATCCAAACCTCAAGTGCACCACACCGTAGGAAACAGTATGAATTGAACATCTACTGTTGAAAATTTCTTAGGGGCCACAGAAGTTTTGGATCAAACTTCTATTTGTGTTTTCCCTTCATCCATGTCTGTGTGATCTTATGAACGGGTTGGATGAGAAATAAACATCACTGTGGGCTCTAGAAAGGTTTTGACGGTGAAAATCATTATTCCAACTGTTTCCAATGGTATGGTCCACTCGATCTTTGGGTACGCTTAAATTTTGGTCTTAACCCCTAAAATAAGATGGAAAAACGGATGGACCGCATGGATAGACCAGATACATTCTCGGTGGGCCCAACAGAGTGTACTCAGTACAGTAAGAGCGTACTGAGTAACTATGTACACAATCCCATTTCACGCCCGCCCGATCCCCAATTTACGTAAAACCCTGAAAATCCCTCTACCTCATCCCAAATTTAAAAAAAAAAAAAAAAAAAAAAAAAACCCTCTATTTTCCAACAATATCTCGGCCCGCAAGCGGATTCGAGAAGTTGCAGAGGATTTTTCAACAGGAAAAAAAAAATGAAGAAATTTTTGGGGTTGAATCTTATCGAAAATTGTTGATTTGCACTCAACAACAGTGAATTCGCATCTTCCTCCAGATCCGGGCTAAAAAATAGGTATTTTTTGAGTTTTTTGAGACTTTATCGTCGACAACTATCCCCTTTTATCGATAAAGGGGGTTGTTGGCTACAGTTCCCACCCGTGGTTGGTGGGAACAGTGAAATATCGGCAAGATTTTGAAAATATCGACAATCCTGTGAGATTATCGGCAAAACCTGGAAGCGATTTGAAAAAATGGGGTTTCGGTGTCGCTAGTGCAGTGACACCAATATTATCGGCGATATTTTAATAATATCGCCAACATTTTAAACACTGACTGAGATGAACTCATTTTTAGGCGTTTACCAAACAGGACCTTAGTTTTGAATCAAATCTCCACCACCATTTGGAGAGGCACACCTATTTCTTCTCATTGAGATGCCTTATTCTAAACCACCGAATTTATGAACATCAACCCATTTGATCAAATAATAGTGTTTTCTTTCACCACTTTCCTCGAAAAGGAAGTCCTTTTGATTCTTTTATGAAGTTTTAGCAACTGAATGAGGAATTTGGAAAAAGAAGAAGAAGAAGAAGAAGAAGAAGAAGAAAAAAGTAGAGGTAATAGATATGAATATTAGGCAGGCAAGATTCAATTAAGGTAATGTGTTTCCAAGAGAAAGATAATTTGCTTCCAATTGTCCGGATATTTCTTGAACTTAACCACAATTAGATCTCGAATTGATTTCGAGTCAAGCTCATCCCCAATCAGGAGACTGAGGTAAATCAAAGGTTGCAAGAGCTGCATCCCAACAGATGCACTAGATTACCACAACTTCACTGTTGAGGCCAATCCCAAAAGATTACCATTGTTAGTGACTAGGCCCAAGACCACGGATCCATTTGAGATTTACGATCTGAATATTGGATGCCTCACATGGACAAATGTTTGATCTATGAATTGGAGCTCCTCTACCTTAAGAAAAGCTTCTTGACGCCTTCCACCATGATGCCAAAGTGAAAAAAAAAAAGAAAAAGAGAGAGACAAAAAAGAGTGGGTTTGCCTTGTTGAGGGCCTTGCAAGCTATAGAAGAAACCGACTGGTGAGTCACTTAGGTGAGCAGAGAAGTGGAAGAAATGCACCCTCAAGTTCATCACTTCTATGCATTCTTGATCCATTGGCAATCATAATACCATGTTGATTGGGACTTTGTTGATTGTATGTTGGGTTGTATGTGATTTAAGTATAGATGGACATGATGGATACAAAGCCCCCATTGACATAGAGTAGCTAAATGTATTGCATTTTGAAAAACGTGCCTTGGAAATGGGAAATGTGCTTGTGTTAAAATATTTTATAAAGACTAGAAATGAGAAGAAAAGGTCTATGTGTTGATGCAGGACATGAAATTAACCAAGGAGTGCAAGAAATCAAGTTTGTGATTATGCCAATATTAAACAGTCACAAAATTCCACATCCCACATACTATCAAACATTCAAGAAGGGGAATCTATGGGGGTCCAAGCCTACACAACCATTAGGGCTGGATTAAATAAAATTATAGGCCAAACAAGCCCAAAGGAGTGTAAGAATCACCCATTCTTGCATAGGATTATTCCCGACTCAAGAGATTCACTAAGTTTCAATTTGGAGGAAAATCTAGGGTTTGAAAATTAGGGAAAATTGAGATTTGGGACCCTTTGGGTTATGGATTTCGGATTATGAGGTTTTCTAGATGACGGTTAGGGATCAGTCAAGGTATTCGAGGGTATAGGGACTAATTTAGCAATTTTCAGATTTAACAATTCCGTTGTACCACATGTTGATCATGTTTATGAGTGAATGTTAGGGGTAGATCCAAGGGGGTTTAGGTAGAGGATTAATGGGGGATCCTATGGGGAGGTTTTAAACAAAAAAAAAAGAAAAAAAGAAATAGAGGAAAGAAATAGAGGGGTAAAGAGGACCTGGGATGGGCCATGCACGCTGGACAACAGGTTGGCCTGGATGCACGTGTGTGACTAGATGTCCGTACATGTGTAGGGCCCACAAAATCGGGAAAGGACAATTAGGCTAGGATCAGCTAGGGGTCGGTTGTTTCCATACCAAAAATCACTTCGATCCGGCACATGGTTTGTATGTAGTGCTCCGCCGAAGTTGCAGCCCCATAGATGCGTCAGAATCTGAAAACCTTCTCGTGCACCGCTGTAGAAGAGGATTTTGATGCGAAAATTGGTGAATCTGATGGTGGACGGGGTGTTGAGGATGATGGATGAGATGCGGAAGAAGATGGTGATGATTTAGAGAAGGTGTGGCTTCGCACTACGGTAGTTAACCCTTCGAGGAAATGAGGGCTTCGCACCCAATTTGATCCTTCAACTCAATGTGAGAGAGAGGAAGAAACGCATGATTTTTTTATTCATAATATCATGAGAGTCCATGCATGGGATTGTTTTATTTATAAGAAAACCCTAAATCCAAAAAGACAAAACTACTCTTGCGCCATGTGCCCGCACTAATACCAAAACTAAAATAAATAAAATAACTAATCTAAGTAATCAAAGCCGTTCATGATGTTTCTAATAATAAAAATAATCAAAACTCAAAATCATAAATCATCTAAAGTAGTGGGCCACGATCATGAGATCCGATGATAGGATCTATGTGATGATTGGGTTCACTCCAATGCTCCATAACGCGGCCCCCTAATTATGGGGTCCTCCAAAGATGTCGTCGTCGATCCAAATCGAAAGTGGGGTCTGTCTCCTCCTCGAATACGTGCGTAGAGGGGACGTGTGCATGATGTCCCCATCACGTGTGTAGTATGATAATAAATCCTCTTAAAGCTGGCTAACATGGTTTGACAGGGGCCAGTCTAAGCCAATAAAAAAATTAAAAAATTTTTTAAAAAAAAAAGAAAAGAAGAAGTTGAGTTCAAAGTCTATTAGAGCATGGCAAAAATGTGGATTCTTTTTTTTTTTTTTTTTTTGAAAGATGACTGCAATTTTACTATTAGAATGCGCCGAGGTGGCGCACGAAACACAGAACCCTATAATGAAAGGAGAAAGAAAAATTACAAGACTCCGTCACCTTGGAGGAGGCCCATTCCACAACATACAACTTAGCCTTACAAAAGACCTGAAAAGCCAAGGTCCTCACATCCTGAAACCAGCTTCCATTTCTCTCCCCGTACACAGCACATGGGGAAGCTAGAAGGGCCAGCCGCCAGCCATCTTTGTTTTCTCTTTGGGGCCTATCCCATGCCAGGCTAGAAAGAAGTGCCCAACTGAACCTGGCATCACCCCATGGACAAGGAACAGACCACAGAACCTCTTCCAAATTTCCTGGGCAAAAGAGCAATGTGTAAAAAGGTGTTTGACCGATTAAGCATCTCCCATACAGATCGCATGTATGGGTTGATTATTTCAAGCACATCTAATGGTGTCTTCCAAATGCATATAACCAAAATCATGGTGCAGTGCAGTTACAGCACATTACATGCACTGATGTGAAAGCAATGCCAATAGAAATAAGTGCATTTGGGTTTCCTTTTTGGTTAATGATTATATGCATATTCTTTTATTCATCGCACATCTTATTCAATGTGACAAATAAAAAATTTACACCCATCAAGTATGCGAAATATTCATTACATTGCCGAGTTGATTTTTGATGCAGGTCCGCCATCTTGAACTTAAGAAGGAGAAGGAGGTTGAGAGGGGGAGCCTTGTAAAGTTTTTAGCTGATGCAATATCAACACACTTTAGGAATCTCTCGATCTGGAATTGAGCATGTTGGTAGTCACACCTTATCAGTTGTAAGGATTCTTGTTGAACTTCGCCATAAAGCTGTTATTCTTAATAGAGCAACCATGTCTTCAAGTACATGTTTCAAACAAGGTTGGCCGACTCGGCAAGTTGGACTTGGGACTTGCGTAAGTTTACACGGTTTTGATGCCCCACCAAGTAAAAAAAATAAAAATGGTGCAAACTCTGTGGTGGTGAAAACGTAACAAGGATAGAGCTATTTTTCCTAAGTTTTCTTGACTGGGAGACTTTCCTGAGTCACTGAAGTGTGAATCATGTAGTCTAAAAGCTAAGGTTTTGTGCACGTAACTTGCCTGAGTCCATGGTGTCAACTTGGAAGTTGGGGTTTTATGTGTTTATTTTACAGCTTTTTAAGTAAATCCAACTATTAAGGAGTCAATCTCTCTCTCCAGGGTGATGCAACGACTGGCACCATCCATCTCTCGACAACACATATGGCAGATGCAACAACTGGCACCGTCCATCTCTCGACAACACATGGCCTGGTGATGCTTCAATCTGTGTCGTCAATCTCTCGACAACACATGGCCTGGTGATGCTTCAATCTGTGTCGTCCATCTCTCAACAGCAAACTTGGCATACTGATGCACTAATCGGTGTTGTCCATCTAATGATCACTGGAATGTGATAATGAAACATGACTTGTGATTTTGTAAGTCATGTAGTTTTTATACTTACAAAATTATTTTATTAGAAGAAATCACGACTTGCCCTAGTCATTGTGTTGACTTGCCCAAGTCAAATTTCGTAGGTGCACCAAGTCCGAGTCTGAGTTTGCCGAGTTTGCCAAGCTCGATTCCAAATATGAGAAGGTACTAGTCTAGTCCTATTATTGACAAGTTTGATATTTTTGCTTATTTTTCTTATAGACAAATAATTCATGTTTTTGGTGATTGCATGAATAGACTCATCTGTCATCAACTTGTAAAATGGTTTTTCCTGATTTTTTTTTTTTTTTTTTTTTGGGTGGGGGGTTTTAAGATTTCTGTTACTATGAGAAAACGCTGTTAGCAGATGCAAGAACAGGAATCAGAAAACAAGCCATTTCATTTTTACTCAGTTCCCAATGGTTAAACTAGGTCTTGAACCCCGAGTCTTGGCAGAAAGTTGTTTATGTAGGACTGAAGTGCACTACATCTTGCTAATATCAAGAACCTCATCTAGGGTAGTCTCACCTACCTCCATAGAGCTACACCTTTACAACTTGCCCTTTAGTTAATTGCCTTCATTTCCTAAAGTAATTAGAATGCTGGAAATACTATGAAAACTGTCTAAAGCCTTCAAGAAAATGGAGCTTTTACTTGAACCCGTAACTCCCAACAGCACCTGCATAGGCTACTCTCAAGTCTCACCTGGTTAGTTTTGTCTCCAATCAAATTGTTGAAGTCGTGAAAGTGTTAAGAGTATTGTCAAGTTCAAGTAGGAGTTTTGTGTAGCTTAGGTTTTACATTTCAAATGATAAGTAGGTGACGAGGACATCACATCATGTACACGTTTGCATACGTATCAGAGGAGGCGGCGGGCCACATTGATTTCTTTGTAGCTAGGCAAGTGTCCATGTTCATGTTAAAGACCCAATGTGCATGTGCGAGCATCTAAAAGACCCCACACTGGGAAGATGCACATGGATTGCTTTAGGGAGTAATTTGGACCGTTGGATTTTAGGGACGTGACGATCGGGCCGTTGATCGTGAACCATTCTCAGCATTATAGGACATAATTATGTTTTAGGTCTTAACTTATGATTGATTTATGCTTTGGACACCTTATGAGTGATTTTATTTGTTTTTTCATTCGACTATGGCTATTTTGGTCAAAGTCATTAAAACGAGGTTTAATTTATAATTTTGAAAAGTCTTGAGGGGGGGGGGGTGGAGGGGGTTGTGACCTCCTTAATGGTTTTTGCTAAACAAAAAAGAAGTGGAAGAAGAATTTCATCTTTCTTTTTTCTTTTTCTATTCTTCATGAGATTGGAAGAAGCCTTCCACGTGATTTGGAAGAGAGATTGGTGTGAGGCCGATCTTCCATCAACGAGGGTGTGGTTCTCATCTATCCCTTCGAGTTATTCATTGCAAGGTATTTGTTACAATTTTCGATTTCTCCCATCCAAATTCCTCATAACCCCTTGCAAACTTTTTCAAATATTCTCCTTCATAGTTCTCACATCAAACCCGAATATGGGAGCCAAAACCCTACCCTACCAAACCCACATGTGCGACTGTACGGCCACACGTGTGAGCATGTAGGGCTGGCTGTATGATTGCCCTTCATTCCATTTGTTTCCTTCTCTTTTCTCATCAAAACCGTCTCCATTCCCCCATCCAAACCCAAACCCTAACACCCAATTCCAAAAAACTCCCCAATTTCTACAATAATCACAAATCCTAATTTCCACATTCCCTCCATTCCTCTTAAATCCCTACCCTCCAACTATTCAAAACCTAAATTCCCTTCTAATTAAAGCCTAAATAACCAATCGCTTTACCTAATTTACCCAATAAAACCTTAATTTCAAGTTTTCACCAATTTTCCTAAATCCTAGCTTCACCCACACCCAAATCTAGTAAACCCTAGGTAGTATTAGACTTCCCTCTTTAAAATAGGCCTAATCCTATGATATGTGGATGTTTCTACATCCATTAGATCCTAGTTTCCCATATCTAATGGTCTTGTGGGATGATGTTTGGCAACCTAGGCTTAAACTATGCATGATCTCCTTTTGGAATCTTGGTGTAGTAAACTTTGTGATTTTCATTAATTAATTTAATTTTGCTGATTTATCTCTCACATTATTTGAGTTCGTGCATTGGTCCTACATCAAATTTGGTATCAGAGACCATAGGTTTAGCATAGGATTTTTGTGTTGCACTTAGGTTATAGTCACATCTAGGGTTAGTAGAGCGTACATTGCATATATGATCTAGGATCATATTGCTGATTTTTGTTCATAGTTTGGAGTATTCTATTGCTGAATTTTCAGTTAGCGTTTTCCACTAATTCTAGTGCTAAATTTTCAGCGTAGTAATCTTTGGTTGTCACCTTACTGAATTTTCAGTTTGTAACTTTTATGTTACGCTCTGAATTTTTAGTTTGATACTTTGATCAGTTTGGTACTTTCAGATTATCATACTGCTGAATTTTCAACATAATATTTGAGGGTGACAACTTGTTGAATTTCTAGGTTAGTGTTTCTAGTGTCCAGTTTAATCTCTAGGTTGGTTTTATCTTTATCATAACATTATCCTAGGATTTAGGTTTTCCTTTTAGAGTTTCCTTGTGTATGCCTACTCATTTTGGACGTGGCTTTGGTTTACAACCCACAATGAATTTAGCGCAAATTGTCGAAGCCCTTAATGCTTCCAACCACTATCCGACAGCCATTGAAGCACACAATAGAACCACCCCTACTCAATTGACCGTGACCAATGTGAGCATCAATCAACTTGAGGCCTCCCTACAGGTAAACCCCGACATTAGGAAAGGTGTTCAATCTAAAGCTGGAGATCAAGTTGATAGGTGAGGGCATGATCGTGGCCAAAGCATTGGTCGTGGTCAAGCACAAGTACAACCACAACGTGAGGAACATCATGACCATCACTATCCAGACGCGCAAGTCATGAAGGGTGTAAAAGTTGAGGCTTCTAATTTTGATGGTTGCTTAAACCCCAAAGCATTCTTGATTGGGTGACAGACATGGACCATTATTTTGAGTGGTATCATATGTCTGATGCCCGTCGAGTGAGATTTGCCAAGATGAAGCTGGTGGGTCAGGCCAAACATTTTTGGACCAACACGCAGCGTAAAATTGAAAGGAGAGGAGAATCCCCAGTCAGTGTTCGAAATATTGATACTATCGGCCGATATTATCGTTATCAGCCCCCAGTGAGACGACACTCGTCCGATAACCCTCGGAAGATACCAAAAATCTCAAAATTTAGATATCGCACGATATATCGTGCGATATCGCGCTATATATCGCCGATACAACCCACATCGTGCGATATTGCGGTATTTTTTCCTCCATTATTGTCGGAAATTGACAACCAGACTCACGGACACTTGGGGTTGTGGAGAATCAAAAAAATTTGAATTAGAAAAAAAAACAGAGAGAGAGAGAGAGAGAGAGAGAGAGAGAGAGAGAGAGAAATTAGAGAGTACCTGTAGCTGTAGGCTGTGGCGGTGATCGGAGGTTGGCCATTCGACAGGTAAGTATTTGTATCCCTTTTTCTTTGATTTTTTCTAGCTATTTTCTTTAATTTCCCTCTTTCTTCGTTGATTGGAGCGTGCCTATGCAGATTTCTAGGAGATTCGGCGAGAAATCAGGCCGGATTGAGGAAATGGAACGAGAAATCATCCTCCGGAATCCTCGCTGCGTGAAGGAGAGGGAAAATGAAGGAGATGGGCGCGGGAGGGGTGAAAAGGGGATCGGCTGCGTGGTGGTTTACTGAGCACGCTCTTATCGTACTCAGTAAACTCAGTTGGGCCCACTTTTAATGTATGTGGTCTATCCACGCCGTCCATTCGTTTTACCATATAAATTAAGGGGTTGATCCCAAAACTTAGAAATTTTAGTTGATCATACCACAGGAAACAGTGGTGATACTGATTTCCACCGTTGAAATCTTTCTGTGCCTTGCAGTGATGTTTATCTGTATGCAAACCGTTAATAAGATCATACAAACGTGGATGAAGGGAAAATACGAATTTAAGATTGATCCAATCATCCAAGACTTTTGTGGCCCTCAAGAAATTTTCAACAGTGGATGTTCAATTCAACTGTTTTGTAAGGTGTGGCCCATTTAAACATTGTATATGGTTTATTTTTGGGCTGAAGCCCTGAAATTATCTGGTAAAATGGATGGATAGAGATGATAAAATACATAAATCATGGTGGACCACACATGAGTTTACACAGTATGCTAAGCGCAGTGCCAGTGAGTTACTGCACAATCGCAAAAGTAGTGTCACCAATTCTGTGGGTCCCACGGTAATGTGTGTGTCGTATCCACACCGTCCATTAATTTTGAAATAATATTTTAAGGCATGACATAAACAATGATGTAGATCTAAATCTCAAGTGGACCACATTACAGGAAATAGTGTTGAATGAGCGTCGACCATTAAAAACATTTTGGGGGCCATTAAAGTTTTGGATCAAGCTGATTTTTGTTTGTTCCCTTCATCTAAGCCGTCCATCCCTTTTTCTCAGATTATTTTAAGCATGAAAACAAAAATGAGGCAGATTCAATGCTAAAATGGACCACATACTCTTGCATTTAATGCAACCAAGCTTATTATTTGGTATTTGGTGTGGTCACTTGATCGTTGGATCTACCTCATTTTTGTGTTCAAGCCTTAAAATGATACGAGCAAAAGGGATTGACGGCTTGGATGTACAGATATTGCATGGTGGGCCCACCCACAGAATTGCCCGTTCGGGGCTTAAGACGGGCAGGGGTAGGACGCAATCCGCGTCCAGGTACGTGTCGTGTGAAGACGAGCACTGACACTCCTTGAGCTTGAGATGTATGAACGGTTCAAAGGAGATCAAAGTTACATGGGCCCCACAGTGATGTATTTATTATATCTACACCGTTCATATATTTTTAGAGATCATATTAGAGCATTGTCCAACAAATGAATCATATCCAAAGATCAACTGGACCACACCACAGATGGCAGCGGAGAATATGATTTTCACCGTTAAACAATTCGTGGGCCCCACCATTAAAGATCAGCTGGACCCACCACAAATGGCAGCGGAGAATTTGTGACCCCAATAAGGGTTTCAATGGTAGACATTCAATTCACACCATTGCCTTGGTGTGGTCCACTTGATTTTTTAATAAGCTTCATTTTTTGGCTAAAGACTTAAAATTATATGGTGAAATGGATGAACAGGTTGGATAAAATGCATGAATGAAGGTGGCCCCACAGAATTTACTCAGTACGCTTAGGGTATCTGACATCTTTACATGTGGTACTGTTGCATGCATGAACAACTGTACGTGTGGATGGTGCTCTATGGACCATTCCTTAAAATAATATGACAAAATGGATGAGTGTCATGGATATATAGCACATGCCCCAAGATGGGCCCTAACAAGTACTAATATAATATTATATGTGGAATCTCGACTTATCCATGTGGGTCTAGACCACAATTAGTCCCCATCATTAATATGTATATTTCTCAAATTTTACTTATTCAGTTCTTCTTTTGCTTTTCAATGAATTGGTTGTGTTTTCATACGTGACTATGATATATGTATAAGTATCACGCATTCAATTTAAATATAATTGTATTAGTTCAGTTAAACATCGCATAGCTTAGGACCCTATACAAAGAAAATTTATTGTGTGCATCTTTTTTTTTTGAGATGTTATGATTTAAAAGTGTATATTAGGGGCCTTTTTAGCAATCCCCAAAGTTTCATTAAAAAATTCAACCATTTTCTCAATGTTTCCCTATGTTTCCCAAAAAGTGTGATAAACTATGCGATACAAACGATATATCCCGTGCGATAACCGATACGTATCTGTATCCCATGGGTGCGATACATCGTGCGATATCGATATTTCGAACACTGTCCCCAGTTACGCACTAGGCTGAGATGAAAGAGGTCCTTAAAGAAAAGTATCTCCCTCTCTCTCATCGTCAGAGGCTCTTAGACCAGTGGCAAGCCTTGCACCAAAGATCCATGACTATGTCAGATTACATCGCCAAGTTCGATGAATACATGATGCGATGTGACATTGAGGAGGACCCGATAATTACATTGTTCAAATTCAAGATGGGCCTCCGATTCGAGTCCAACGAGAACTTTATTCTCGTGATGTTGGCACATTGGAGCACATATACCAAGTGGTGCAAGACATCGAGTACTATCTCAAAGTACCAGTTGGTAGGCGTTATGACTCTTGGGATCCAAGTGTCCAGACTTATCCTCAAGGGACTAAGCCTAAAGTGGGGAGTCAAATCCAAGCCCCAAGTTGGTTCCCTGTCCAAACCTAGAGATATCAAAGGAAAATGGATAACAAGTGCTACCTATAGGGGAGGTGAGCAAACACGATGCTTTAATTGCCATGGATTTGGTCACTTCGTGCATTAGTGTCCCTTGAAAGAGAGGAACAAGGCCTTAGTATTGGCAAAGGTGAGGAAGACTGAGATGAACTGGGCGATTTTGAAGAAGTCTATTAGCCTAATATCACTAGTGCAAGTGATGAGGAAGTAGAGGAAGAAGAGACCACACCACTTGCAGTAGTTAGGCACGCCTTAACCCATGCTAAGGAGAATGATGACTGGCATTGGACTACGATTTTTTTCACCTATGCAAAATGTGGGGAGAAGAATTGAAAGGTGATCGTCGATAGTGGTATGTGGTCTCCACTAGCACGTTAACCCATTTAGGTTTGAAACCCGAACCGCACCCTCAGCTCTATAGAGTTTTATGGCTCGACGCATCTTCCATGCATGTTACCCAGCGATGTCTCATGCTTGTTCACTTTGGATCCTATTCAGATTCGCTGTGGTGCGACGTTTTGCCTATGAATGTTGGACACATCATTTGGGATGACCTCGGTTATTTGACTGCGATGTGCCGATATATGGCCACTCGAATGTGTGTTCACTCATGCATCAGGGCAAGAAGATCACTCTAGTTCCTCTCCCACCAAAAAGCAATGCAGAGAAGAAAACTGAGGGAAAGTCGAATAACCCAAGGGATACGAGGAGATCCCAACCTAAGTCTCTCCATGTTATCAACGCCAAGGAGAGAGAGAGAGAGAGAGAGAGAGAGAGAGAGAGAGAGAGAGAGACCAAGGTGGATTCGATGGTGTACGCTTTAGTGGCTAGAGAAGTTACACCCAAGGTCAGTGTAGAGGGACTCCTTGAGGTAAATCCAATTATGGATGAGTTTCATGATGTATTCCCAGAGGACTTAGCAGATGAGCTTCCACTCATGAGGGGCATCCATTATGCCATTGATCTTGTCCCTGGGGTGACTCTACCAAACCTTTCTCATTATCGAATGAATCCTACGGAGCATGCAAAGTTGAATAAGCAGGTAGATGAGCTCCTTAGGAAGGGTTTCCTTCAAGAGAGTTTAAGTTCGCATGCCTTGCTGACACTTCTCACACCTAAGAAAGACGGCACGTTGCGCATGTATGTGGACAGTAGAGCTATCAATAAAATCACGGTCAAGTACCGGTTTCGTAGACCGCGTCTTGATGATATGTTAGATATGATGGCGGCTGCCACCATCTTTTTGAAGATTGACCTCAAGGGCGGGTATCACCAAATACATATACGCCCAGGAGATGAATAGAAGGCAACCTTCAAGACGAAAGATGGGCTATACGAGTGGCTAGTCATGCCCTTTAGCTTGACTAAAGCCTCGAGCACATTTATGAGAGTGATGACCTTTATGGGTAAATTTCTTATGATATATTTTGATGACATTCTTATATATAGCACATGAAAGGAATAACATCTCCACCATCTGAGGCAAGTTTGCGGGGTCTTCAGAACTGGAAAGCTTTATGCTAACCTTAAGAAGTGCACTTTCATGTCAAAGAGCGTTATCTTTTTTGAGTTCATAATATCATCTGAGGGCATGAGAGCAAATGTCGATAAGGTCAAGGTTATAGTTGAGTGGCTTGAACCACACAATATTCACGGGGTGCAAAGCTTTCATGGCTTAAAAACTTTTTATAGACGATTCATTAGAGGGTTTGGTTCCGTCATGGCTCCCATCATGGATTGCATAAAGAAATGGGAGTTTGTATGTGCTAAACTGCCTTTAGAGCATTCAAGGAGATTAAGGGCAAGATGAGCGAAGCTCCCATCATGCGCCTTCCAGACTTTTCTAAAGTCTTTGAAGTTGCATGTGATGCATCTAGAGTAGGTATAGGTGGATGCTTAGTCAAGAAGGGCATCCTGTTGCTTATTTTAGTGAGAAGTTGAATGAGGCAAAGCAACGATATTCCACCTATGACAAAGAGTTCTATGTGGTCGTCCAATACTTGTGCCATTGGTGGCATTTTTTACTACTGCAAGAATTTTTCTTGTTCTCTAACCATAAGGCCTTGCGTTACCTCAGTTCCCATAAGAAACTAAACCCTAGGCATGCTAAATGGGTCCAATTTCTTCAGGAATATTTTTTCGTCCTTAAACATAAGGCCGGGGTTGAGAACAAACTTGATGATGCCCTTAGTCGTCATGTGACGCTAATCCATAGTATGAGTGTGGAAGTAACTGGGTTTGAGCGACTGAGATAAGAGTATCCTACATGCCCAGACTTTGGTGAGTTGTATACTTCACTACGAGATGGTCAGTCAAGCGAAAGTCGCGGGTTTTTCATCATTGAAGAGTTTCTATTTAAGGGTGACAGACTCTACATTCCTTGCACTCCCTCCATGATTTCCTAGTTTGTGAACTTTATGCAAGAGGGGTAACTAGTCATTTAGGGAGAGGCGAGACCATTGCCCTTGTGGAGGATAGGTTTTATTGGCCAAGTCTGATGCAGGACATGAAATTAAATATGACATACAAGATTTCAAGCTTTAGATCATACCAATTTTAAACAATCACAAAATTCAACGTCCCACATACAATCAAACATTCAACAAGGGGAATCTACAGGGGTCCAAGCCTACACACGTTTAGGGCTGGATCAAATAAAATTATAAACCAAACAATGTCCAAAGGAGTGTAAGATTCATCCACTCTTAAAAAAGATTGTTCCCCAATTCAAGAGATTCACCATGTCTCAATTCGGGAAAAGTCTAGGGTTTGCAAAAGTTGGAAAAGCTTGGATTTTGGTATTATCTAGGATTAGGTTTAGGATTATGTGTCCCGTATCCGTTACGATACGGCCGTATCAGCTGATACGTAACGGTAACTGCCGACACCGTTACGCGATACGGGGTCGAAACGGCCGTTACGGACCCGTAACGACTGTTACGGGCCTTGAAAAAAAAAAAGAAAAAAAAAAACTTACCTTTTTTCCTTTCTTTTCTTCTTCTTCTTCTTCTTCTTCTTCTTCTTCTCGGGCAGCTGCGGCTGCGACTACGGCCTTCTTCTTCTTCTTCTTCTTCTTCTTCTTCTCTCTCTCTCTCTCTCTCTCTCTCTCTCTCTCTCTCTCTCTCTCTCTTTTCTTTTCTCTTCTTTCCTCTTTTTTCTTTTCGTTTCCCTCTTTTTTTAATTTTTTATTTTAATTCTTAGTGTACCACACACCGTTAGTCACAGAGGTACGTGTCACGCTAAGACGAGCGCTGACACTCCTCGAGCTCCTAGTTGTACGAACGGTTCAAAGGAGATCAAAGTTACATGGGCTCCACAGTGATGTATTTATTATATCTACACCGTTCATCTATTTTCAGAGATAATTTTAGAGCACTACCAAAAAAATGAATTATATCCCAAGATCATCTGGACCACACCAAAAATAGTAGCAGAGATAATGATTTTCACCGTTAAACAATTTGTAGGGCCCACCGTAACGTTTATTTTCCATCCAATCTGTTCATAAGGTCAAAAAGACTTGAATGAAGAGGAAAAACAAATTTCATATTGATCCAAAACTTCTGTGATCCCAAGAAGGGTTTCAATGGTAGACGTTCAATCCCCACTGCCTTTTGTAGTGTGGTCTGCTCGATAATTAGATCTATATTATTGTTCGTGTCAAGCCTTAAGATTAGCTCATCAAATGAATGGACGGTTTAGATATAACACATATGTAACGTCTCGGAAAAATCCGTACTGAGACCCGAGTGCCGCCTCAGCCAGATATCACTAAGGACTAAATCCTTTAGAAATTAGACGAGTTTAACTAAGTGTTAAACTAGAGTAGTTACGAAATCCGCTTGATCCACTTTAAATACGATCTACAAGACCTAAAACTTGTAGAATCATTGACGCTAGGTTACCCTAAAATCTAGGATCCATCTCATTACCCAGTTGCTCTCGGGAACACAGTGAAACTCCGTATTAGATCTGGACCGCACGTAGAAAGTCCAGTTACTACGAAATTATATAGTTAAGACCGCCTTGCTGGACTTGACAACCATCTCGGAAATCAACTCCAGATAGTGTTCCGAGGCTATTCGCTTGAGCCCAGAGCGAAGAGTGTGAGAAAACGTGGTTTTCTTTAGAAATGAATCTAACTTTAAGTAATCTGAGACTCGTCACTTGCGGCCCGAATATAAGCAATCAGACCGTCAGAATCTGACTCCAATACACCCTCGGATCAGGAGAAATTTCTCATACATGGCAGAGTACTTGTAACCCTGATCGAGTTTCGGTGACCGTTGAACTGAAACTGGTCCGCCACGTGTGATCTAGGAACCCGACTGGAACGAAAACTTAACTTGACCTAGATCCAAGGTCAGTGAGCTTAAGTCTGACCTTTGGCTCAAGGGAGGGCTCCGGAAGTGCTCCGTTGAGCCGAAACAGATGGGTTTTGGCTATAATTGAAGTATACCATGGCCCTGGGGCCATTCCCATCATTTTTGAGCCTATATAAAGACCTTAACCCTCTCTCTCTCCTTTCATACGAATTTCCTAAACCTAGGAGAGAGAAGAGAGAAAAAGAGAAGGAAAGAGAGAGAAGGTGTGAGGGATTGCTGGAGTTTCTTCCTGGGATTCAAACCCACTTATCTACGTGCCTAACTACGGCTACCGTGTCTCTTTTCCGGCGATACCAATCCCATTCTTAGGTAAGAAAACCTAACCCTAATCCGTTCTAGGGTTTCAATTAGTTAAAGTAATGAAATAGCTAACCTATTTCATGAAATAGGTTGCCGTTGGGCCGTAGACGGAGCGTCAGTGAACAAACTGAATTCGTTACGCGTTTACCGGCGAAAGGTGCGGACTTTAAACGTATAGGTTATGGTTTTCAACGCTTTCAATGTCAGATAATGATAGATTCATGATCTACATGCAATTGCACATGTACAAAGTGCTTTCCGTTTCATTTTTCGGTTATACGTTAACTATGTTGAATATACTGTCTTCTCCGTATTTGTAGAAAATACCGTATACGTACAAATTTCGAAAGTGTGTTTGCCATGATAAATGATTGTATGAACATGCTATATACATGTATAATACTCACTCGGCGAAAGGATTCGCCCTAATACACGTTTTTGCTAATATACGTTATGTATATTAAAAGGGTGTATTCTAAGTGTTTGTGAAAATGACCGAATGAGTAAAGAATTTTCATTCGTGCTCGCCATGGCTAATTGTCATGGATTTATGATTGTTGTATAGGCGATACCCTCTTTGACGAAAGGATTTGCCCTAAATCACGCCACGGCCAATATACACTATATATGATAAATTGTGTAGTCCAAGTGTTTGTGAAAATGTTCCAATGAATATGGAACTTGGAATTCATGCTTGCCATGATTATTCGTCGTGGGTGCATGTGTGTTATCCATGTGGCAGCTCCCTAGTGAAAGGATTTGGCCTAATACCTATGTGATCAACATACGTCAGGTATGTTAAAGTATGTAATCTAAAGTGTTTGTTGAAATGTCTGAATGAGTAGTAGTTAGTAAATTGTAATGTATAAGGGTGTTGAGATGGGATTCTCAACTACCTTAGAGGTATATATGAATTCCTCCATGTTGTTTGTTTAGTTTAACCGCTTACTTATGAAATATATGTGTTTGTATTTCCTGTTTATATTGTGCTTTATAACATGCTTGAATTACTTTGTATATTTTGCTTTACTCTATATGCTTCAGAATAAGGATTGATTGTGTTTGGGGCTATGATTATAGTCCAGGCAATCGGTAACGGGATTGAATTCGTGGCTGAGATTCATTCGCCACATGAGATGTGTTCGACAAACCCGAGTCGTATTTCGGTTGGCGATAGTGGCTGGCCACACGAAGTGCTTATGCACTTCATATCGTTCAACTTGTTGTGCGCTCGAGCTAGCCGAGCTCGTCAAGTAACCCGATCTGTCTTATTTATGTTCACCATGTTTGGACGCCTCTGCTTGAACCTAGGGTACCAAACTTACCAGTGAAATCCCGTTAACCATGGTACCTCGATCCGCTAAGACTCATGAGCCGGGCATGGTGGTATGGGACACCGTGGTCGAGCTGTCGGCCTACGCCGAGGCCACGTGCCTCCCCGTAGTGTCCATTGAGCAACCAGACTCGTGAGCCGATTATGGTGGTATGGGACACTATAATCGAGCTGTCGGCCTACACTGATAAGGTGACGAGCCCTTTGTAGTGACCTCGAGCATACTCTGAGACTGCAGTGAGGCAACGAGCCTTTCCGTAGCAACTAGAGTATAACTAGGCCTGCACTGATAAGGCGACGAGTCCTTTGCAGTGACCTAGAACCGTATCATCGTATGAGTATACTAGGACTGACGACCCTAGAATAGATCCTTGTTTGGGAAGTGAGATAAGGGAGGTACCTTAGTTTCCCAATCCTGTTGTATGAAAATGACTAATAAAGAACTTGGTAATCATGTTCATGCACCGCATTACATGTGCGTTTGGCGTTGATGGTCAAGCACTGAGGGAGTGTAGCATGCCGCGATCGTAAGGAGTCGCTGAGGGAGCGTAGGCGAGGACATGCATCATACATACATACCATACTTACATTAATAAGAGTACTTAGGGATGTGTGATTTACTGCTTTATCATTACCGCTTGATTGAATTGATAACATGTTAACCTTTGCATTATTGTTCCACTGAGTTGATCACTCACTCCCACGTTACGGGACGGTGTTGCGCACACCAACCAGACCCTGTCTTAGATGCAGATGGTGGCGATGCCTACGAGGCGGAGCCAGACTTCGAGGAGGACGAGGAAGCCTTCTCCTATATGCAGACTTCAGGCGGGTTTTTGTGAGCCGTGGCCTGACTGGCGGGACTTCTTTTTGGGATTATAAATAGAGAATACTACACCTTTTGTATATTTTGGAACTACACTTGTAATCCTTGACCTGGCAAGGCAAACATATGTTGGGGACATACAGTGGTTTATACAGTTATATATATTCGTTTCGGTCTTCCGCTTGCGTATTATAACTGTCCCTGGATTATGTTTTGTTGATTTGGCTTAATCTTATTCATGTTTCATGCACTAATACAGACAACATACAGTCATCATTTCATATGTTGCATAAGTGATGCGTTGGAACTCGGGAGTTAAGTTCCTAATCGACCTCCGATTTTCAGGGCGTTACAACATACCTCATGATCAGACCCGAGTGGGCCCCACCATGATGTATATATTTTATCCATGTCGTCCATCCATTTTGCCACGTCATTTTAGGTCAAGATCCAAAAAATTAGTAATATCCAAATCTTAGGTGGACCACACCATAGGAAACAGTGGTTATAGAATGCTCACCATTAAAAATTTCTTAAGGTCCACTGTAATGTTAATTTTCAATCTAACCTATTAATTGGGTCACACTGACCTGGATGAAGGGAAAACACACATGTCAGCTTGATTTAAAACTTTTGTAGCCCCCAATAAATTTTTAATGGTGAACGTTTAATTATTGTTGTTTCTTATGGTGCAGTCCACCTGAGCTTTGGATGTGCCTCATTTTTGGGCTTATGCCCTAAAATTCTTTGGCAAAATGGATGGATGGTGTGGATATAACACATTCATCACGGGTGGGGCCCAAAAAACTTTGACACGTGTGCTACACTTCACAATCTGAGTCCCGCTTAATTCGGGCCCTTAAAAAATTGTACAGGAGACATATATTAACTTAAAATTTACCAATTAAATTATGGACTGCAATTGCTAACTCAAAATGCCAAAATCAAATTGTTTGAATAGTTTTAATTGTTAATTTGTGGACTTTAATTTTTTAAAATAGGGCCTTTTGATTTTTTTTTCATGATTCACTATCCAATAAATGTCCACCAATTCATAAGTGGGATAATGGCAATAAATTGCATGAATTTGAGGCTGATTTGGAGCATAGATTGGTCCTCCAAGTCAGCCCCAAATTTGCAACGCCATCTACCTGAATTTAATTTCATTTTTTTAAAGAACTATTGGGAGAAATGATATCAAGTTGTTAAGTATATAAATTAGATATTTAGAAAATTAAATATATGAATTTTGTAGTCAAATTCAGGTTACCTGGTTTAAAAATTAATCAGACAGTCCGATACAACTTCTCACCAAAGAGTGGACCGTTACACCACCATAAACATGTTCCAATTTATAAATGAATGCATACTTGGAATGCTTAGAATATTCCGGATTTAATCCATATTTTTTCATTTTTTTTGCAAAAAAAAAAATTGCACCGTTTTGGGCCGTTATCGCCCCACACACGTGCGGAGAGGAAACCACGCACGTGTGTGGGGCCCACGAAACTGGAAACGGCCAATTAGGGGTTGGTCGGCCAGGGGAGGTTTACCCTCACGCCAAGTTTCACGTCGATCCGCAGTCCGGTATGTGCATGGTGCTCTGCCAAAGTTTCGGCCCCCTGATGGGCCAAAATCTGAAAATCTGCTGTAGAGGAGAATTTGGGTGCAAAGAAAAGATAAATCTAAAGATGGGAAAGCTGTGGGAGATGATGGATGTGGGGTGTAAGAGGTGGGGACGATTTGGGATGGTTGTGGCTTCGCACCATGGTAGTTAACCCTTTGAGGAAGGGAGGGTTTCGCACCTAATTAGCTTCTTCAACTCCGAAGAATAGAGAAGAAAAAACGCAAAATTTTACTCATAAACTTCAATGAAAAAAAACCTACATGAGTTGCCTATTTATAAGAAAAACCCTAAACCTCAAAAGCTGCGCTACTTAGAGACGAAGTAACAAAAATAACAACTAATCAACGCAATCAAAACCGTTCATGATGTTTCTAATAACGATAATAACCAAAACTCAAAATTCTAGATCATCTAGGGTAGTGGGCCACGATCATGAGATCCAATGGTGGAATCCCTATGATGATCGGGTCCACTCCAATGCTCCATAGCATGACCCCCTAACGAAGAGGTCCTCCATAGATATCGTCGTCGATCCAGATCGATAGTGGGGCCTTCCTCCTTGAGTACGTGCATAGGGTGGGGGGCGTGCGCGTGCGCATGATGTCCCCAACAAAGTCTCAAGAGAGATGTAGCCAAGATACTTGGGCAGTGCAGGACTTCTCAACTCGCGGAGCAAAGAAAGCAAAATATAGGATTGTTTATGCCTTTGCTATTGCCCCATGCTCCGTGGCAGGACAATAGTATGGATTTCGTGTTGGGTTTACCTAAGACATCAAGAAACATGATTCCGTATTTGTGAACCGTTTTTCCAAATTGACCCATTTCATTCTGTGCTCGAAAACGTCAGATGCCTCCAATGTGGCTAAACTTTTCTTTGGGGAGGTAGTGTGTTTACATGGTCTACTAAGAGCATAGTATCTGATCATGATGTACGTTTTATGAGATATTTTTTAAAGACACTTTGGCACGTGATAGGGACAAGACTTCAATTTTCATCTGCCTATCATCCTCAAATAGACGGTCAAACTGAGGTCGTCAATAGGAGTCTTGGAAATTTGCTTAGATGCCTTGTAGGTGATCACGTCAGAACTTGAGATACTATTTTGCCTATAGCCGAGTTAGCGTATAATAGTTCCATTAATAGGTCCATAGGCATGAGTCCATTTGAGGTTGTGCATGGTTGTAAACCTAGGAAACCCGTAGATCTCATACCTATGTATGTGTCTCATAGGCCATCTGAGTCAGCACACGAGTTTGTACGTCACATACATGAGTTGCATAGTGAGATCAGGAAGTAGATTAACTTAAGTAATGAAAAATATAAAGCACTTGTTGATTCTCATCTTAGATTTCAGGAATTTCGAGGAGATTATGTCATGGTTCGTATGAGGCCTAAACGTTTCCCATGTGGCTGTTAAAAAATTGCAAGTGCGTAGTGTAGGACCATACAAAATATTGCAGAAACTGGGTAGTAATGCATATGTAGTAGACCTTTCACCTACCATGGGAATAAGCTCTACTTTTAATGTGGAAGATTTAGTACGATAGAAAGGTCCTGCTATTTTGCCTTCTGATATATTTTCATACCCTCCCTAACCTATGTCCCTAACCTATGTCACCTACCTAACCAATCATCCCAGCCTTTGCCACCCTTACCATCCTTGCATACTCGAAGTGAACAAGTCGAAATTATACTGGATGTGTAAGCAGTTTCCACTCGCCATAGGGGATTTCAGAAATTCCTCGTCAAGTGGAAGCACAAGCTGATTTCAGATAGCACTTGGATTACAGAGGCAGAGCTGCAAACTTTGGATCTCGACATCTTAGAGCGTTATAGGAGTTTTAGTCCACCAAAGGCAAACTCTTCTTAATTGAGGAGAGTTGATGAGGACATCATATCACGTACACCTTTGCCTACCAATTAGAGGAGGAGGCGAGCTGCACCGATTTCTCTATGGCTAGGCGAGTATCCATGTTTATGTTGAAGACCCCATGTATATGTGCAAGCATCTATAAGACCCCACACTAGGAAGATGCACATGGGTTGCTTTAGGGAGTGATTTGGACCATTGGATTGCATAGATTACATGATCGTGGACCATTCTCATCATTACAGGACATACTTATGTTTTAGGATTTAGTTTATAATTGATTTAGCTTTGGACACCTTATGAGTGATTTTATTTGTTTTTCATTAGACTGGGTTATTTTGGTCAAAGTCATTAAAGCAGGGTTTAATTTGTCGTTTTGAATAGTCTTGAGACTATATAAGGGGGGGTGACCTATTTAATGGTTTTTGCTCAGAAAAGAAGAAGAATTTCCTCTTTCATTTCTATTCTTCTTGAGATGTGAAGAAGTCTTCCTTGTGATTTGGAAGAGAGATTGGTGTGAGGTCAATCTTCCATCAACAAGAGCATGAGGTTCTCCTCTATCCCTTCGAGTTCTTCATTATAAGGTATTTGTTACAATTTTCAATTTCTCCCATCCAGATTCCTAACCCCTTCCAAACTTTTTCAAACATTCTCATTTATCGTTCTCACATCAAACCTAGCCTTGGGAGAAAAACCCCTACCCTACCAAATCCACACGTGCGACCATATGGCCACACATGTGAGCACGTAGGGTTGGCCATACGATTCCCCTTCATTCCATTTGTTTCCTTCTCTTTTCTCATCAAAACCCTAACCCTAACACCCGATTCCAAAAATCCCAAATTACAACAATAATCCCAAAGCCTAATTCCCACATTCCCTTCATTCCTCTTAAATGCATAGCCTCCAACTATCCAAAACCCTAATTCCCCTCTAATTAATGCCTAAAGAACCAATCTCCTTATCCAACTAAACCCTAATTTCAAGTTTTCCCCAATTTCCCTAAACCCTAGTTACACCCACACCCAAATCTTGTAAACCCTAGGTAGTATTAGACATTCTCTTTAAAATAGGCCTAACCCTTTGCTATTTGGATGTTTTTACATCCATTAGATCCTAGTTTCTCATATTTAATGGTCTTGTAAGATGATGCTTGGCAACATAGGATTAAAATATGCATGATCTCCTTTTGGAATCTTGGTATTTGTGATGATGGTAGCAAACTTTGTGATTTTCATTAATTAATTTAATTTTGTTGATTGATCTCTCACATTATTTGAGTTTGTGCATTGGTCCTACATCAATAGGTGCTTCAAATAATGTTGGGGTTTTTTTTTTTTCTTCTTATTTTATGTATGTAGTTGATGGTAAGTGGTAGGGTGCTTGTATTGGGCATTGGGTAGCTTGGTGAAAATTGTTTCTCTTTCTTTTCTTTTCTTTCTTTCTTTCTTTATTTGTTATTTTTTTGTGCATGCTTTCTACTCTCTTCAGCTTCTCTTTAACAAATTCTTAGTCTCTTCATATTCTACAGCTTTGCAAATGGCTTGTAGTCATTGTTTCACCTATCTTTGTGGTCATGGCGGTTATTCACGATGCAAGTTTCCCTGTGTGTAAATACAAGCGCTGATATAACCATGAATGTGAGCTCAAATGCAACTAGTAGTATTAGAACGAACCAATTCTTGGGAGAAAACCGTACAAGGGCTAGGTACGTGATTGGATACTCTAGGACCGGTTGAAGTGTGCATCATAGAATAATGCTCAATATTTGGGGAATATTGAATGGTGAAGATGAGAGATGCAGGTTTCATGTTGTTGAAGAGACTTGACAACTGAAATTATGAGCTATGGAAGTTGCGTTTGGAGTTGTATCTACTTGAACCATTGTGGGACATCACATGCGGGTTGAAAACAGAGCCATCATATCTTGTGCAGAAAACCAAGTGTGATGCCAAGGCTAGGAAAACATTGCATACCTAGAAGCAATCGGACTTCGTAGATGATATGCTACCATGCATCTTGGAATAACACAAAAGCAACTGTATGATACTTTTTTTAAAAGATTGAATATTATTAAGGGGAGCAAAAGCAACCCAAAAGAAAAACAAAATAGGTAGACAAAAAAAAAAAAAAAGCAATCAAACCAAAAGCCGCCCACTCGTCCAGCATATGAGAGGTCAATGAACTCTTAGATAGATTGAGAATTGAAGACCAATCTTTAATATCACGGATGATCAGCCCTGAAACTCTGGAAGAGGGAGCAAAAATGTTGTGAAAGATTTTGGAATTCCTTTCTCTCCAAATCTCCCAAAGGATGGCCATAACACCCAGATGCCAAACAACTTTGAGATCATTGTCAACTCCACCCCCATGCGAAGCGTTTAAAAGACTTTACACCAAATTGGACATGACCCAAGGCATGTGGAATTTGGCCAGGATAGAAGACCAGAGTTCCAAAGTGAAAGGGTAATGGAGACAATTTCTTCATCCGCAAGGCATAAGATGCAACATTGGGAAGAATCATGCCCTTCCGCTGAAGATTGTCGACAATAAGTGCTCTCCCCCCCAGCAAGGAGCCAGACATAGGCCGCAACTTTAGGGGAGCTGTTGTAGAACTAGAAGGAATGAGAGACTGTATGAGTTGGAGACCTCTCGCGAATAAGGTGGTGGAAAGACTTGCAAGTGTAGGAGCCAGAAGAGGACTTCATCCAAGATAGGGAGTTGGGCACCTTGGGATTAGGCTGAACTCCTTGAAGCATCTTTAGAAGCTCCAACAATTCTTCAACTTCATCCTCCAACAAGAATCTCCTACAAAGAGGACGCCAAGCTCCCGAACCCACATACGAAAAATAGTCAACCACCTTCAAGAAGGGTTGGAATTGATCCTTAGAAGGCGAAGAAAAACAAAAGCAAGAGGTTTGTCGAGGATCCAACGATCAACCTAGATTCTAATTTTGCTACCATTACCCAGGCTGAAGGAAATTCCTTCCTTGAAAGAAGGCTTAAGACTCATAATAGCTTTCCACATGGACAAGGCTCTGTACAAGGAGGTTGGTTTGGTGAACCACCCTCCTTCATTAGTGTTGTATTTACAAGCTAAAGTGGTTCTCCACCAATAGCCCGCCCTCTTCGTTTCCAAAGTACTATAGCCATTTACCCAGGAGATCAGAATTCACGTATGAGAGGACTTTGATGCATGCACCCCCTTCTAAGTAGGGTTTGCAGACTTTGGACCAGCTAAGGAGGCGGAATTTGTTGTCGTTTGAGTTGCCATTCCACAAGAAATCTCTCCTAAGCTAATCAATTTTGTCCAAAAAGCCTTGGGGTAGCGAAATAAAGAGAGAGTAAAAGGGTAGGTTCGACAGAGCTGATTTGATGAAGGTAAGACGTCCCCCTAGGGATAGGTAGCGGCTCTTCTACGGAGGAAGTTTCCGTTTCAATCCTTTTGATGACAACATCCCAAAGGTGCTTTGCCGGCTTACAAATACGACCAAGAACTAGGTAAGAGGAGGGAAAGGCTCCCACTTTACTACCAAATAAGTCAGCAAAATTATAAAGGGAGGTGGATGGAATATT
This sequence comes from Magnolia changhungtana, assembly GCA_030180095.1. Lineage (NCBI taxonomy): Eukaryota > Viridiplantae > Streptophyta > Magnoliopsida > Magnoliales > Magnoliaceae > Magnolia > Magnolia changhungtana. Next base: position 3,382,352 of record JASAUF010000096.1, read on the forward strand.
AATATCCAGCATTTTGCTTTTAAAAACGACTGATTTTGAGACTAGAAATGGCCTCGAAACAACACAAAACCCTTCTTGAGGTTAATCACAATGTCGATAGAAGCCTCATAGAAAAGGATTGTCATCTATGTATTGAATGTGGGTAATAGAAGGGCTAGAGTGGGCCACCTTGAAACCCTAGAACAAACATGTCTTCCCCTTCCCTCAGCATACGACTAAGATCCTCAATAGCAATGACAAAGAGAAAAGGAGAGATCAGATGCCCTTGTCTAAGACCTCTAGAGGATTGGGATAAAAAAATCCTTTAAGAGAGCCATTAACAAGGACAAAAATAAGTTGAGGAAATACATGATCGAACCCAACCACACCATTTCAGACCAAAGCGCAAGCGACCTAGGATATAGTCTAAGTAATCCCAATCTACTTGATCAAAGGCCTTTTCAATATCGAGCTTGCAAAGTAGCCCTCCTAAACCTTCCCTGTAACGAGAATTGACACATTCATGGGCAAGAAGGGCGCAATCTAGGATCTACTTGTTGGCCAGGAAGGCTGCTTGGGCTTCAAAGATGACATTGAGAGGGCCGGCCTAAGTCTAGTAGCCAAGACTTTTAGCTAGGATTTTGGAAGGGGGATCCCAACAAGCTGATGGGATGAAAGTCCTTAAGGTTCGCAGCGCCTTCAATTTTTGGAATTAAAGCTATAAAGGAGGCTCCAATGGCCTGAGAAATAGAACTTGAAGAGTGAAAATCTGAGAGAAAAATCCACCACATCATTACAACATCCCAAAATAAATGAAATAAAGCTAATGAAAATCCACAAGGGCCAAGAGATTTGTCACTGTCGAGGTAAAAAAGAAAAACTGCCAGTTTAACTTCCTCCTTAGAGAAAGGATATTCAATAGTAGAGGCTTCCTCAATTGAAATGTGAGGAAAGTCTAGATAATCTAATCTAGGCCTCAACCGATTCTCAGCAACAAGTAAAGACAAAATAGAAATATGGTAGGGGTGTATGATACTTTGGATCATAGAGGCGGAGTTTTAGAGATTGGATCCTGACCTTCTCGAGCAATTCCATGGTTGTGCTTTGCCAGAGGCGAATCTTTCTCAGACAAGGAGGATTGATGTGAATGTCAGACCATCATATAGGGTCTACCAGAGGAGGAGGGCCCAAACAACAGCCCCAGTTTCGTTATGGATGGACGACATCTATATTAGACCCAACGGGCCACCTTGAAGACCCCACATGCATGAATCGTGCATCTGGAAGACCCCATACTGGGAAGATATATATGAGTTTCTATTAAAGGAGCATTCGACCGTTGGCCCATCTGACTGTCAAATCATCATTTGCAAGCCATTGGAGCATTGGTCCACTCAAATGTTGGACCACATTGGTCCCTAGTTAGACGTGATTGATGGTTTGGATTCGGATTTGATGATTTAGATTCATTATTTTTAGGTTTGCACATTTTTAATACTAAGGGCATTATTGTAAATTTTACTTTTTGAGACTATAAATAGGGGGGGGGGGGGGGGGTGGGATGTCCACACCCTAGTCCAAGAATATTGAAGAAAAAAACTCTTTTGTTCTCTTTTCTCTTCCTTGCATGAGATTTACAGGTGAAGATTTAGACTCTATAGGAATTGGAGAGGAGGTGCGAAACCTAGAGAGTGATCCTCATTTATCCCTTCTTCTTCTTCAAAGATAAGTCACAATCTCTCTCTTTTCATTATCTTCCTATTCAAACCCTAAACCTCATCTCTTTTCTCTATTTCTTCATCATTTCTTCTTCTCGATCCTCTAAACACCCAACCCATCCAAAACCCTAAGCCATGCACCCTTTCCCGTGGCCGTATGCACATGCGCACGCACGCACGGGCGTGCAAGGCTGTCCACATGGTCAGCCTTCCCCTTTGTTTTTGCCTTGTTTCTCCCAAAAAACCCTTAATGCCCTATTCCATCCCTCTTTGAAACCCTAACCCTAGGTTTCCAATTTCGAACCCCTATCCCTAAATTATGCCCAAGACTTGAAATCATTAATCTAGCTGAGTCTTGGGACTATCCATGCTAGAACAGGATTCCCACATCTCATAGGAACCAATCTTTCATAGTTTTATATTGATTATGCATGGTGGATGATAACTTCGATTATAACCTAGCTAGTTAAATCTGATTTTTCTGATTTGTGGTAGAGTACATGTTTTTTAATGCATGATTTAATTGTAATAATCTGGAAATTGATCTCATTTATCACTTTAGCTTAGACAACCTTCATCCTGCATCAAGTTCACTTGCCCAACTGAATGTAGCAGGCAACTCAGTATCTACCCTCATGTAGCCCAAATTCTTGAGTTCTAATTCATGTGCCAGTATATGTTTTCACCAATCCAACCTGTTGGTACATGTGATTTAAGGACTATAGTTAAAGTTGTTTGTTTGTAAGCAAGAAGTCTGTGCCATTCTTGCATTCAGTGTTGTCTTGGATTGCTTGCTTCCATCATCTTGACATCTCAAACCGAGGGTATCAATTATTCTCTGTGCCTTTTCTGCCTTGTAACTTGTTTTGGCATGCTGTATTCTGGTTTTTTCTTCTGTATTTCAGGTTTGATCAGGTTGGTTAGAAAGAGGATAAAAACCAAAACCTTAGTGCCTCCGTAACACTTCTACCAGTGATCATGCTTCCAATTCACCCAATAAGATATTTGGCATTCTATTGTTTAGGCTAGTGTGGCAAAACTCGACCCAACCTGAACCCATCCTGGAAAGTCAGGGTTTGGGTCAACCCGTTTCACATATGGGTTAGGTTTGGATTTGCTAGGTTGGACCTGGCGGGTCATGAATATTGTCCGCCCCTTGCCTCCCTGCTAAATACTAACTATATATAATATTATAATATAATGTAAGTTTAAAAATAAAAAATTTATAATAATAATAATAATAAAACTAAGTTATGGTGGCTGTAATTTGGTTAAGAGTATGGATTTAATTTTATATTGATTCATCCAACCACGACCTCAAAATTTTCTACTTTTCTGTTTTAGTTGGGAGAATAGAAACCCAGGTGCTTTGCATTTGCTATCACTAATTGTTAACGTTGTTTCATTGCCGGTCGCTACAAATATTCATCCATCAAATTAGTGAAACTACAAGCATTCAAAGTTACTAGTGTTACTGAAGCCATCATTTTCAAACAGTGATTGGGGTTCCATTGCTGATGGAGGGATTCAATTGCTAGCCACCAGCAGAGCTGACGCAGCAACCCGGACGACATATTCTGGTGAGATAGTTTATACACCACAGTGCTCTTTTCTCTTTTATATATTGTGGAAATGTAACTAGGTAGTTTACTGGTGCTTTTTTTCCTCTCTTTTTGTTTAGTCATTTTCATTGAAAGAATCAGCCCCTATTGAAAGGGGGGGGGGGGGGAACAGCGGTGCTGATTTTCTTGTGATTTTGTGAAAATTAGTGTACAGTTGATAATGATGGTTGAATATTTTTCTTTTCTTGTTTTTTTATTTATATATATAAACTTATATGGACTGAAATCCAGCTTTTCAGCTCATTTGGTGCTGCTTTGTCAGCCACCAGATGGCCACAAAAATAGGACCCGGATTTTGCTGGTTGTTGAATGACTGATCACCACAGCCTTGGCACAAGTGGGTTACAAGTTTAGCACATTGGGTGACCGTAAGCAGATGCATTTCATTTCTTAAGAGGAAATTATATTTACACCTGATACCTGATACATACTCCCATTTCCATGACCAAATCCTTCTTTCGCTATGAAATAACAAAATGAAATGATGAAGGGATGCTTGTAGTGAAAACAAAGGGTCTAAATATGAGCTCCTCAAAATTAAATGTTTGCTGAGGACTTCCTTTTTTTTTTTCTTTTTCAAACGTTTGCTGAGGACTCGTTTGGCTCTCTGGAATCTTAAAAGGGGCCATGATCTGTTGTGAATCTATCTTCAGGGAACAGATTCCTGGGGAAAGAGATGATGATGTCTATGGTGTTTGGGTACTAGAGAAAGTTATTCTTAGGCTTCCAGTTTTTGTGTTTGGATATTGGGACAGGAGAGGCGGCTTTTTATCTTTTTGAAAAATATAACCCTAGGAGGAGAATCCATCCCATGATTTTGCAACCCATCTTGAAGATATGAACCATAAATCATATTTAAAAAAAAAAAAAATTAAAAAAAAAAACACCCGAAAATTCGACTGGATATCCAGACGTGTCAGGTTGACTCGAGGACTTCTCGATTCAATATGTAATTATCAAGTTAAGATATTTGAAATAGAACTAGTACTTAAAAATGGCTAAACAATCAACAGCTACATGGCAGAGCCAATTGTCAACAATGCATCCATTCGATTGCAGGGTCATACGAATACTCTTCCATGTGTTTTACTTTTCGAGTTTTACTGAGTCACATTGTGTTGAGTTGACCTAGTTGTTTAGTCAACTTGACAAGTCTCACTGAGTCAAAACTGAGTCTTGCTCCGTAGTGAGCTTCTCCGGTACTTTGCTCAAAATCTTGTGGAGTTGAGTTGAATCAAATGAGTTTCAAGTCGAGTCACCGAGTGTCAGAACTATGACATAAATCCCCTTGGGACCCAAACACAAATTGAGCTCCTCACTAATGGAATCCCATTCTTAGAAGCCAAACAACTTTTAAATTTGTGGTTAACGATTATTCTGGTTTAAACCCAATCCTCGAGCTAAAGTTCTGAGCCTGACATTGAGCGGGCCCAGCCTACCAATGCACGGACTTCAACAGTGTACGTTAGTTTGGGTCTGGATTGGATGATTTGATGGGCATATAGGCAGATATGGACCTGTGTTTCGATCTTATCATTTGTCGGTCCTATCCTGATTCCAGACTGCAAAGCTGGACCGCGCGCTTAAAAGCAATCCAACTTTTCAGGGGTGGGCCCAACCAAGTCACTGGCCTAAAAGCAATCCAGCTATCCTGAAAACTTCTCTGTGGTGGACATGGGAAAGTTCTGTGTGCACCTCTCTCCATCCAATAATGGCGGGTGCGAAGCCATTCGCTTCGAATGGGCTTTTGAAGATTTGTGTTTTGAAATACACGTCTAGTTTCACCATCCTTACTGGGCCTGTAGGTGCTGAATTTGTACTGATTACATGCTTGTTCTTCTCTTTGTACGTTTCAAACTTCTTTCATGTGGCATGGGTGCAAGATCTAGACCATTCATTTTTTGGCTCTCCAATGTAGATTTTTTGGCAAATATTCTCAATCAATTTCTGCAGCAAAAAAAAAAAAAAACCTCTTTCAATGCATGGTCATCTTTTCCTGTGTGCTGTGACCTATACATGGTGGGGCCCACCGGATGAATGAGCGCTTTATATGTATCCTTTGCCACTTGAGTGGCATTCATGAACGTCTGTAAGTGATTGGGCAGTAATCGATCTCTACTGCATCCTTCACTTGTGACAATGGTGTCTGCCGAAAGTAAAAGGCTTCTACTGTTTGGATGCCGTGGAAAAAGGCTTTGAGTGGTCCAACGGTCTCCTAAATTTTGAATATTTAGGTGTCAGAAATGTCGTTATCCCAGGGAACCGGATTCCACCAAAAACGGCACTGCATTCCTTTTGCATCTTTATTCCATTGTATACGAACTTGGACGTCCACCAAACCTCTTATCCAGGATTTAAGATCCATTGATATAAGACTTTTTCTTTTGCATTCCATCAGCCCTGAACAGTATATGGTTGCATATACGTGCACAAGCAAAGCACATTCATGAACTAATTTTGCATTCGAGTGGGAAGTTCCTGAATGATCATTGTTAAATGTGGACCGTTGATCCTTTTTCTTCCTCTTTGATAGTTCAATCAATGTGAACCTTTAATGCCCCATCTTAGGTAGGGCCACAATCAAGACTCTGGAGTGGGGTACATGTACCCATAGATAGGGTTGTTGGGTGCATGTGTATGGTCCATGAGAGACATGCTTAAGCGTTCTATCGTTTGTCCTGCTGTAACTGCGGCCTTTTACTCCATACATTTGTAAGTAGAGCTGTACGCCAGTTGAGTTAGCTTGTCGTTTCAACTCGGAAAAAATTGACTCGCCTCAGCTCGAAATTTGATTCAGACTGAGTCGAGCTGGTTTTTGGAACTCGAACAAATTTCGAGCCGAGTTCGAGCTTGTCCAAGCTTGACTTGACTCGGATCGAACCTCAACTCGAACCAATTCGGATTGAATCAGCTCGGTGACTCGGTTATTTTGATATGGATGCTGCTTGTTGAGCGTTTGATGAAATGACTCAACGAAGTGTTGGCGAGGAAGGAATGGATACGCCGGGTGTTTGATTTTGATGCTGCTCACCAGGTGTTTGATGAAATACCTGTGAGCCAAGTTGAGCTATGCCAAGCTCGACTCAGTTTGACTCATGTACAGCTCTATTCTATTTGTAAGCGAAATATCATTAGTTGGATTACTTAACAGTTATTTGTTTCTTAACACACAAACACACCCCACATAAGCGCTCGATCCCATGATGTTAACATCGAAAGATACTCTGCCTACCACTAAGCCATGGGTTGGAACCCACCTAACAGGGTCCTCTTACTAACGGCTTTTGTTACCTATTGCATTGCCTTGCATACAATGCCTAGGGTTTAGTTTGTACTGGTGGGCCCATGGTTCAGTAATCTAAGAGGTTGATGTGATGAGATTCACTATCAATGACTGAGATTTGACAATAGAATATTTGGGCTTTCATTGATTGACTGAGTAACAGCTGTTGTATTTTCTACCTTAGCTGATTCGTTGTTGGTACCTGTTTAGGAGCTTGGAAAGTACTTTCCAGGAAAATGGCATTTTCTTGATTGGGAGTTTAGTGGAAAACATTTTTCAAGAATGCGTTTTCGTTGAGAAAGTCATAAAAGATTTTCCATCCCCTCTCTGTTATTATGGGTTCTCTCTAAATGCTCTCTTTGAAAATTACTCTCAAAGACAATGTCACTTCTCTCATTTTATTTTCCAAGCTCTCAAACAAGCCCTTATGGAAGGGCGTTTTTTTTCTTTTTTCTTTTTTCTTTTTTCTTTTTGTCTTAAAACGGCGCCTTGTATAATACCTCCTCTCCCTCCCATTTTCACCCAAGGGAGATATTTGATACTCTGGCAGAGGGTGATGGTGGATACACAGGCACTTAAAAATTGTATAGGTGGTGTACATCACACAAATTAAACCGTCCAAAGGTAGGTGGTCCCACTGTAAATAGGTCCTCATTTCAAACTCAAATTGCTTAAATTATTTTTAAACTCCGATTGGTGGACCTTTTGTTGGTTGAATTTAGCCATCACACTCTTTAATATCTCTTTTCGTTCATTCATTTTTTTTCAACGCTGCAAATAAAGACACCCTTCTTTTGTGCGTCCCACCACAGGAAATAACTGGGATGGAGACACCCACCATTAAAACCTTCTGGATTGTGTGCAAGCTCCCCTATATTTATTCACATGCTATCCAATCCGTTCATAAAATGAGCCCAAACATGATTAATAGGTCCATCTAAAATTCAGGTGGGCCAGACCATGTGATTTTCTTTGTTTTAATCATATGATTTTACATGGTATGGCCCACCTAAGTTTTTTGGTAGGCATTATTTTAAGTTCAAAGGAGAATACTAGGAAGCTTACATGATGGGTCGATTGGATATCACTGAAACATTACATTACAGTGGACCCCACACAGCACATGGTAGAATAAGTTTATTCTACAAATGTTGTAGAGGGTTTTGGCATTACGATATAAATCATATTTCTTAAATTGTTGGATGACTAACCTACAAAAAAATCTTTCACGAGAATCCACAGTACTTTTGTCACCATTCATCATTAATTGCAATTAAAGGGCTCCAGCAAGATTGAAGATGAAGTCATGACGCAGCTAGCCCCCCTTCATGTGAGGTGTGAGGAGTAGAATATGTTTCTAAGATCCGTGTGATGACATGCGTGTCAGGGCCCATTTATTAGGTAGCATGCTCTGTGATAATGACATAGTACCATAAAAATCAAGGTAGTATACTTCACCAAGTGGACCATAAATGTACTTTGCATTTTGCTATTGTCTAATTTCCCAATTTTAGAGCAGACTAACATTATCTTTTGTCCATAGCATGCTCGTGATGTTCCCTACCTGATGAATGGCTTGGATCTCTATGTTTTGTCTACATCTATTCTGCCAAAGGTTTCACACATCAGGCCTGCCATTTTGTATATGGCACTGTCTAAAAACATTATTATACCCTGAAATGCAGAAAGAAGGTGCTGACTATAAAGGGAGCTTTGGGATGGAGTCGGAAGCACCTGTACGGAAACGGATTGGCTACTCCCCCTGCCACCATCCCGGTGGCTGGTGGTCGGTGCTCTGTGGGCCCCGCCATGATGTAAGTGTTTCATCCATGCCGTTCATCCATTTTTACGGATCAATTTAGGCTTGATCCCAAAAATGAGAGCGAAATAAATCTCAGGTGGACCACACCACAGGAAAACAATAGTGATTGGATATCCACCATTAAAATCCTCCTAAGACCCACTGTACTATTTATTTGACAGCCAATCTGTTGATTTGGTCATACAGACCTAGATGAAGGGAAAAAAAAAAAAAACAAAAAAAAAAAACAAAGATCAGCTTGATCCAAAACTTTTATGGCCTCCAAAAATTTTTTAATGTTCGTCATTCAATGCTGTTTCGTGTAATGTTGTCCACTTGAGATTGGGATATACCTTATTTTTGGTCTCATACCCTAAAATGATCTAGAAAAATAGATGGACAGCATGGATGAAACACATACATCATGGTGGGGCCCACCGACCACCAGTCATTGACTGGTGGCAGGGGGAGTAGCCAATCTGTTTCCTTCCCAGCTGTCCACGCCTCCGTGCTTTATTAAAAAGGTCGTGACTTTCCAATTGTACACATTGCAACAGTATACGGCAATCCAGACCGTACAAATTGCTGACCTAATAGCGGATGTAGCACATCCCAAACAGTACTTTAAAAGATGAAAGAAACCATCTGATTTTGCCCCTGAAATTCAGACCACTAATTATCATTAATTTTACCATCCATTTCGTAATAGTCAATTGAATTGTTATTGCTCTGATTAAAAGGCATGTACTCCATCCACCATGCACATGACAATTTGGACGGTTTAGATAGCTGTACATGAGTAGCACATGAGAGGAGATGGGTCAGAGTAGTTTTTCTGAGTATTTTCAATATTATTAGATATATAAGAGCATAAATAGTATAGAAATAATGTTGAGTGGTGCCGAGTTCAGTTGAGTTTAGTAGAGTTTTTTTTAGTCAAGGTTTATTGAATTTTGACTAAATGATTGATTTCTCGAGTCTTGTTGAAATCAGGGCAAGTGAAGTCTAGCTTTATCTATTTTAAAACTACGGTTTAATAATCACAATCAGCTAATATGTGGGCCCTGCCTTAGAAATTACTGGTCTAAAAATCAGGCCGATCAAATTATTACATGAGTCGCAATGTGTAATGTAGATTGATGGTAAAGAAGAATTATATTTCTAGATACCCAATTGTTTTGTATTATGTGGGCTACCTGAAGGGTAAAATTGCCCAAGTTTTACGGTGGAAGATTTAAATAGTTTATTGCATCTATGAAATACTCAAATGTGGCATGGGTATTCCACACGTGCCACTGCAACGTTTGTATGTATGACAGCTGCACTACGTGGTATGATTGACCCCTATTGTAAATTTGAATTACGAAAGGATGAAAACTACATTTTAAGGATATTTTTGCATTTTTTGGTAAGTGTTGGGAATCTGCATAAGCAAACCCTGAATTCGGATCACATGAGATTAAGCAAATGTAAATAAAATAATCACAAGTGCATTTGATTTTTACATGGAAAAATTTTTGTAGGAAAAAATCATAGCCAACAATGAAAACTTTTTCGTCTTTTGGTCTAACTTATTTTTCTCAATGGATGGTACATAAAAGTAAACATCAAAACAAAAAACCCGTTGCCCTGAGTAATCAACTTCATAATCACTCCACACTTCTTTTGAAATTTTACAACCGATCGGTGTAGACGGAGACTAATTCACTAAGTAATAAGACATGTTAACATCCTCAATCCATAACTCCTTACCTAACCCAGCGTTGCTCAACATGCTTCGGACTCTCTCCAAGAGAGTCTGATTCATTTGTTTGACTACATTTTTCTCTGGTGTATGTCTATGTTATGTTGTACGGTCCCTTTATTTTTACAAAACTGATAAAATCCTTCGAAGTGAATTCACATCCATTATATGTCCTCAAAACTTTCAACTTATGCCCTAATTGTTTTTCCACCGTCGTTTTTCACACTTTGATGGTGGCAAAAATGCCTAACTTGTACTTCATGAAATACACCCAAACATTTTTTGAGTAGTCATGTATGAATGATATATAGAACGATAACCCTCCTCTAGAAACTAAGGGCGACGGCCCCCATATATCAGAATACACATAATCTAAAATATCCTTACAAACACGTTTACCCGATTTAAAAGATAATTGTGACCGTTTACCATATATACAATGCTCACATGAATTAAAATGAACACTTTTAAATGCAGGAATCAATGAATGAGCAGAAAGTACCTTCATGTTGCACTTACTCATGTGGCTTAAACGTACATGCCATAAACATAACGATGTGGACTCCACTACAAATGCTACAGCTCCACCCAATACGGTATTCCCAATCAACTTGTAAAGGTTACCGTTCCGTTGTGCTTCATCACTACGAGTGCCCCATTTGAAACCTTCAGGACATGATCAAAACCGATGAATTTACACCCAAGTGCCTTAAGAGCACCTAGAAATATCAGATTCTTTCATAGGTCATTAACATGTCTCACATCTGTAACAATACGTTACATCCAATCAAACATCCTGATGCACACCGATCTAATTCCAATGACCTTACAGGCAATATTATAGCCCATAAACACCTGGTAACCATCACATTCGTCGTATGTAATAAACCAATCCTGATGCAAAGTCATGCAGTATGACGCCCCCGTATCCAAAATTCACTCATCGTTGAGATAACTAGATTTAGATGCGATCAGAACATCACTAGTGCACACGTCCTCACTCGATTTCGCTGTGTTGGCCTCCTTTGGCACTTCATTTGCTTTATTTCCATGTTGGCCTTTAGATTTTAGCAATCCTTCTTCATATGCCCCTGTCTTCCATAGTTTCAATACTTCATCTTTCTCTTGCCCTTAGACTTAGACCATGAATGCAATGAATTTTCCTTATCCCGATTTTAATTCTTTCACCTACCTACCAACGCATACGTAGATGAACATACCTTGTTGTCCTTCTTTCTCAACACCCTTGACTGAAGAGCTGAGATGACAGTCTCAACATCAATGGTCTCTCTACCGTGGCACATGGTGTTTATGAATCTATCGTAACTCTCTGGAAGAGAGTTCAATATAATTAGGGCTTGGTCTTCCTCACTCATCTTCACTCCCACACTCTTCAATTTGCAAAGGATCTAATTGAACACACTGATGTGTTCATGAGATCTAACCCTTCCGACTTCTTCAAATTATAGAATTCCTTCTTCAGATACAGATGATTTGACAATGATTTCGTCATGTACAAGCTATCTAATATCCTATAAAGTCATGTGGTAGTCTTTTGATCAAGGACATTGTAAAGGACATCATCCACCAAATATAGTTGGATCGAGATTTTCACTCTCTCATCCAACTCTTCATCACTCATAGACATTGCACGCTTTTCAACATCAAGGAGTGCGTGTTACAACACTGACTGAAGTAGGAGGCCTCTCATTCTCACCTTCTATAGTTTGAAGTTATTTCTGCTGGTAAATTTCTCTGTTTCATACTTTACGTTTGATCCCTTAATCGTCACGACACAAATCCAAACTCGAATCCTAACCTAACTTCAATACCATTTGTTGACAATCCGCAGAAGCAAACCCCAAATTTGGATCACACGAGATTAAGCAAACGTAAACAAAGTAATCACAAGCACACATGATTTTTATGTGGAAAACCCTTGGAAAAAAAAAAACTACAACAAAAAATAATAATGAATCACTATGAAAGAAAAAGTACAAGAGATTGAATCACTTACAATGCTCAAAAAACTCTCATTGGCACTTCCTCAAACCTTAGAAATGTTTATTCCTCAATTGGAATACATACATACATATATATATATATATATATATATATATATATATATAGTGTCGCACCCGGAATAGGAAACAAATCGCGCACTTATGCAGATCCGCGCATGTCGTCAATAGGACTTTCAATATGAGCGACTATCATCGATGCATGTCAATGGGATTAAAGAATGCTTCAAAAATTGTCCAGCGAGCAAATACCAAAATTCAAAATTTTCTCGATATGATCAAGTGGTCTGTCGAAGGCATTGACAAACTCATGTTTCTATATATTCAAGGCATCTGACAACAGTAAGAGCATATTTGGATTCATGGAAAGGAAAAGAAAGGATATATTATTTTCCATGGAACTCATTTTCCTTATTTGCCAAGCCTTTTTTTCGTTGGAATTTGTGGAAATATCATTTCCTACATTCTATCTTTGTTGGAAAATAAACAAATTTACCTTCCCACCTTCACCCCTAAGAAAGGTATTTTCATATGATTAAATGAAATAAATTTCTTAAGGGTTAAGCCCAAATGTGCCGCCATCTACCTTCAAAAACCTCAAATGTGTCACATGTGCTAATATACCAAATGAGCCATTGTCTATCACAGTTATGCCCCACCTGTGCTATTATGCCACATGTTCCACCATTCATCTTCCCTATGCCCCACGTGTAAAGTACTTCACATGTGCTAATATGCCCTATGTGTCACCATTCATCTTTTCTTGCACTCCACATGTGCCACCATTCCTCTTATCTTGCACCTCACATGTGTAAAGCGTTTTACATGCATCAATGTGCCACATGTCATTGTCCCTCTTTAATCACTCCAAATATACCACATGCAAATGGTGTCAATGTGCCCAAATCCTGACTTCTAGCTTCAACTACCCACATATCACATGTGTCAATGCACATCTTGTGTTGATGTGTCAATTCAATCAAACACGAGGCCAAACGTGTGATCGAGGGCCTGTTTTGGATTTTGTGTGTTTGTGATGTACGGTCGTGCCAGAGTCTACTTGACTTAATGTTTGATTGAACCGGTGATGTCTCCCATGTTAAGTCAGACTAATTAAAGACTGGATGCAGGATCCAGCTATCCTCTTAACCACCAGTGATGATCAGAGATAAGGCGATTTGTGAAAGGGTAGGGGTAATCCCTTCCGAATGGATTCTTTTTGCCTTGTGTCAATAGACTTGTTCTTTTAATGGTACTTTAGCTTGATATCTCTCAAAGGAATAAAGATGAATAGATAAATAAAAGAAATGCTAAACAATGTCAATTTTATTAATATTTGAATGTATAAACCATTACAATCAACAAAGTATTAAACAGCTAAAAAAATAAAATAAACAAGAGATAAATATCTTATTCGCCCATCGGAATAGACGATCAACACAAATGATCAGCAAGATGTGAACAGATAGGTATAATTGCCTTAATTGGAACTTAGTTAATTATGATCCAACAACTTAACGTTGTAGACATTTAATCTAATCCTATGGTACTATAACAAGAGTCGTTATGTAGTAGCGATTGATGCTAGAACTAGGTTAACCTATGCTAGAAAGAGTGATAAAGTGAAAAGTAGATAGATGTATTTGGCGTTGCACATGCTCCTTTTATAGCTTGTCGAGGCGGCAAAACCTCACTAGGTTTCTTTACTGATACTGAATCCTTCACAGTTATAACGTGTTTTCCAAATAAGAAAATATTCTAAACGAATCTAGAACTATTGGCTTCTAAATCTACAACTATTAGCTTCTAAGATCTTCTTCTTATAGTTGATTCCTTCACGGAAATCTTTGTAGCCCACTAATTGGATTCAGGATCAATCCAGGAACCTTAAGGGCTTATCCTAGACCTGAAATCGATCATGGCTACTAGTCAGATCAGACTATTTATCTCTTCCGCTCGAGGTGTTAGATGGTCCAAATCAAACCACCTCTCACTTTTAACTATTAACACGTCACAGCTCAACAACCAAAATTGTTGTGATAAGGTTGAAGATTAGCATGTCATAGCTCAGCAACCAGAATTGTGATAAGGTTGGAGATACTCTCGCATCTTACCTCAATTAGTGGGATACTCTCGATACTCTTGACCTCTATCAGTGAAGATACTCTCAATCAGTGGAGATACTCTCAATCAATGGGATACTCTCGGCCTCAATCAGTGGAGATACTCTCAATCAATGGGATACTCTCGGCCTCAATCTGTGGAGATACTCTCAAACAGTGGGATACTTTCGGCCTCAATCAGTGGAGAGACATTGAGGGATATTGGCAACAGATATTATGAGATTATGTATTCATGTTTAAATACTTGTCTCTGTAACACCTAATGCAAGTGTGTTCACGTTGCCATCAATAGATTTTTATTTTTTTTAAAGGTATTTTTTCTTTATAGTATCAGGGCCATTGTGGACACTTGGCATCGTTACCATGTCAAAGCTCCTTTCTCTTATCTTTCAAAGCTCTTTTCTCTTATCTTCCGCTCTCTTCTTCCACCATGGCTACTCTATCTCTCAACGTTGACAACTTCATTACACTCAGACTGTAACGCCCTGAAAATCGGGGGTCAAGCAGAAGCTCAACTCCCGAGTTTCAATGCTTCACTTATGCAACATAGATAATGATGTTTAAATATTGTCCATATTAGTGCATTAAACATGAGTGAGATTATACTAAAACAACATATCATACTCTAGAGATAATTAAGTTAAGTAAGCGGAAGACTGAGATAGGTATATAATATATAGAAGTGTTTCTCAATCCCCAGAGTATGAGTATGTTATCAGGTTGAATATATACATGTGTTGATCCAAAATTTACAAAATACAAAATGTGAAAGTCCAACTAAATCATACAATCCCTGTAATCCCATCGATCAGTACATGGTCTACATAGACCCGTCTGATAGCTGCGCGTAGGAGAATTCTTCCTCCTCGTCTATGAAATCTCAATCAGCGGCGTGGACATCGTCGCCACCTGCATCTACAACAGAGTCTAGTTGGTGTTTTAAAACATCATCCCAGGTGGAAATGAGTAGCTAATTTAGTGAAACTATAAAGTAAATATTAACATGTTATCAATTCGATTAAGCAGTAATGATAAAGCAGTGCAACAATCATGTCCTAAGTACTTTTGTTAATGCAAGAATAATATGTTATAATGATGCATGCCCTCGCCTGCACTCCCTCAGCGACACCATCTCACGGTCACACATGCTACTCCCACTGTGCTCTTCAATGCCAAAGGCACATGCAATGCGGTGCATTGTCATGTTAGCCGAGTTCTTGATTAGGCTTATTCATACAGCAGATTCGGGAAGCTAAGGTACCTCCCTTTATATCATTTACCCAAACGATGATCCATCTTGGGTCGTCGATCCTAGTTAATCGCATAAGATAGGCAAGTTATAGGGCATCACCCCTAATGAAGGCAGTGGATAGGCAAGTTCAATTTATTATACTTGAGGTTACTCCACCGACCCCCTACCAACTGGAGCGCTATTTTTGAAGGGGGTCTGGATCAGACAGTACACCCCAACCCAAGCTGGGACCGCAGCCAGGCTGCGCTGAGGTAGGCCTCGTTTATACTCGAGGTCACTACGGGAAGACTCGTCACCTTAGCATAGGCCGATAGCTCGAATACAGTTTTCCATACCACCATATTCGGCTCACAATTTTGGGTTGCTCACTGGTTACTATGGGGAGGCTCGTCACCCCAGTATAGGCCGACAGCTCGACCACAGTGCCCTATACCACCATGCCCGGCTCACAAGTCTTAGCGAATCATGGTACCATGATTGAAACAGGTTTACATTGGTAAGTGGTACCTTAGATTTAAGCAATAACGTCCATACATGGTAAATACACAATAGGCTAATCGGGTTATTTAACAAGTGCGATTGGTACGAGCGTACGTTGAATTGATCGGCATGGAGCACGTAAGCACTCCGCATGGCCTAACCACTATCGACAATCACCATACGGCTCAGATTCATCGAACATATCTAATGTAGTGAAACTAGTTCGGCCACCCAAACAGGAATTGTTACCGATTGTCTGGACTACGTAGTAGTCCCAATCATATTCAAATATAATATGTATTCAAATGTGATAGTCATAACAGCATTTAACAAACAATTCAAATATAAATCCCATTTAAGCATCTTAACAAACGCATTGAACATGTCATTATACATATACATTTCATCCATAAATCACGTAGTAGCAATTTAGGTTACATAAAGGGAACTATTAATATTGATAAGGTAGTTGAGAATCCTATCTCAACACCCTCATTAAAGACAATGCATCAAGCAATTTCTCCTTCAAACATTTTATCAAACATATAGAACATGCTATCACACATATGCATTTTATACATAAATTACGTAATTGAAATTAAGACTACATGAAGAAAATTATACATCCAGATAAGGTAGTCGAGAATCCTATCTCAACGCCCTTAATAAATACAATTCAACGGGTAATTTCTCATTCAGACATTTTATCAAATACTTAGACTACACATTACCACATATATGAACTAAATTAGTTACAACATATATTATGGCAAATCCTTTCACAAAGGAGTTGTCATACATACAACAATCATGTATTTTAGGTTAATAGTCATGGCAAGCACAAATTATGATTTAATATTCATTCAAACATTTCAACAAACACATGGAATGCGTTATATATTCACATAGTTCACACCATGTATTATTTATCGAATACATCGTAACTAAGATCATATGGTAGCAAAAAAGTCAGACATAAATCATTAGCCGATATTAAAAGCCTTGAAAACCATAACCTAAATATTTATAGTCTGCACCTTTCATCGGAAAACTCGCTACGAACTCGGTTCGTACACTACGTTAACGTCTACAGCACAACGGCTACCTAAATCATGAAATAGGTTAGTTATTTAACTGATTCCTTTATTAGATTCCTAAAACAAGATTAGGGTTAGGATTTCTAACCCAAATTGAAATTGGATTCAACGGTGTAACTAGATGTAGAGGCAATTCAATGCGTGGAGTAGCAGGAAGGACCCATGGCAACAAACTCTAAGGACCTCCCTTCGATCTCCACTCGTTTCTCCCCTTTTCTCTCTTCTCTCTCCTAGGGTTTGGAGAAAATCGTATGGAATAGAAATGGGGTGGTTTAAGGGCTATTTATAAGCCCAGAACTGATGTCAATGACCCCAGGGCCATGGTATACTTAGGTTATAGCCAAATGGCGTCTGTTTCGGGCTAACGGGATACATCTGGAGGCCCGTTACTCACATGCGTCATAGAGTAAGTTCCCTAACCATGGATCTAAGCCAGGTTATGATTTTGGTTCAATCGGATTTGTGGATCTATCGTGAAGGACCTGTTTCAGTTCAACGGTCATTATAACCCTATCAGGGCCACAAGTATACTGACATGTACAGGAAAATTTTCTCGATCTAAGGGTGTAGTTGGGTCAGAATCTAACGGTCTGAAACCTTAAATTTGGCCTGCAAGTGAATGGCCCAATTGACTTAAATCTGAGTTCATTTTCTAAGGATATTCGCGTTTCTCACACACTTCGCTCCAAGCTCAAGTTGTGCGTTTCTGGATATTATTTGGTCTCGATTTTCGCGATGGTTGTGAAGCCCAGTAAGGTGGTCATAACCCTATAGTTTCACGGTCATCAGACTTTCAACGCGTGGTCTAGGTCCGATACGGAGTTTCAATGTGTTCCCGAGAACAACTGGGTTTTGAGTTTGCTCCTAGGTCTTAAGGTAATGTTGAGTCGGCGATCCTAATGATTTTGGGTCTTGCAGTTCTATAGAAAGTGGTTCAAGTTAATTCCACTGATTATTTAGTTTAGCACTTAATTAATTTTCGTCTAATTTCTAAAGGATTCGGTCCGTAGTGATTTCTGCCTGAGGTGGTACTCGGGTCTTCGTACAGATTTTTTCGAGACGTTACAAGACTCACCCCAAATAATTATCCCTTATGGCGTGAACAAGCCTTGGCTCTTGCAGAGAGTCAAGAATTGGTCGGCCATCTCACAAATGAAGATCCTGCTCCCATTAAATACACCACACCAAATTCAAATAGTTCCACAAATGCAGAAAATTTTATTCCACAGTTAACAGATGCTTTCATAGCCTAACGAAAGTCAGATCGTCTCCTTCGTGGGTGGATCATCGGAACACTCTCAGAGGAAACTCTCGGACTCATCGTTGGCCTCAACACAGCTCATGTCGTATGGGAAGCACTCAAAAATGCATATGCCTGAGACTCATATGAACGTAAATTTACACTACGGCAACAGGTAACTTATCTTCGAAAAGAAGATGACAAAACCATTACAGACCACATTCGTACCTTCAAAGGCCTATGTGATAATTTAGCAGCTATTGAAAAACCTGTTCTAGACCAAGAAAAAGTCTGTTGTCTTCTCACCAGTCTTGGTTCTCAATATGAAACTTTCATAACAACCATGTTGAAGCCCCCACGACCATCATACTCTAAGTTGGTTTCTCAACTCTAAAATTTTGATCAAAGGCACAACTGGTTTTCTAGTCATATAGATGTACCAGCTTCATCACTCACTCATCAAATGACATTCTATGGTCAGCAGCAGCAATGATCTCAACAAACTTCCTCAGGCTATTGTGGAACCTCACAGAAGTTCACATCCAATGGGCATGGATTCCAGGCACAACAACAACAACATAGGGACTCCAATCGGAGCTACACAAATAACCCTCCTTTTGCCAATTCAAAGCACCGTCCTCCACCACCAGGTGAGCGTCGCATGACTCCTGCAGAAAGGGACAAATACCATGACCAACAGTGTTAATACTGTGGGATGATGGGTCATGTTACAAAGATTTGCTAGTGGGTACCCAAAAAATCTACACAAGCACTTGCAGCACTTACCTTGGACAACACCATCGCAGATATAGAATGGACAACAAACACTGGAGCTTCTAATCATATGACAGGTAAGCCAGGTATGTTAACCAATATTCGTAAATATTCTGGTACTGATACAGTTTTAATTGGCGATGGATCTTCCTTGTTAATTCTTACAATTGGTGACTCATGTATAAACCAAAAAAAAAAAAAAATTGTTTTACCTCTACATGATGTCTTGCTAGTTCTAGATTAAAAAAAAAAAAAAAAAAAAAAAAAAAAAATTGTTCTCTGTAAGCCAGTTAACTAATCAATTTCCTGTCAATCGTGAATTTTCTAACGTTGATTTTTATGTTAAGGAATGGAAAACAGGACAACCAGTGATAACAGGGAGATGCAGGGGTGATCTTTATGTTCTACCCTCTTCGACAAAACTATATTTTTCTCATCGCTTCAAATCCGACACTGCAGAAGTTTGACACCAATGCTTAGGCCATCCTCAGTCTTCGGCTTTATAGTTATTAAAAAATAAGGGACTAATTGATCTCTTAGGAGCAACAAAATCTCAACATCTTTGTGATAGTTGTCAATTAGGGAAGCGTAGTCGTTTACCTTTCTCTTATTTTGAACATTCAAGTTCTAGTATTTTTGAAAAAAAAAATCATTGTGATTTATAGGGACCCGCTCCTGTTTTATCTATTACAAAATTCAAATATTATGCTTGTTTAGTTGATGACTTCTATAAATATACATGGATTATTCCCTTATGTTATAAATCTGATTTTTTTAATGTATACTTGGCCTTTGAAAAAAACGTTGCCAGGCAGTTCAACAAATAAATTAAAAATTTTCATTCAGATAGAGGCGGTGAGTTCATCAACTCCAAACTTTCAACTTATTTTCTTTCCACAGGCATTATTCATCAGATATCTTCCCCGTATACTCCTGAGTAGACTGGTATGGTTGAAAGACGACATGGGACTATAAGAGAGCTAGGTATGACTATGTTATTTCATTGTGGTACTCCTTTATGTCTACGGGTAGAAGTTTTCACTACAACTGTCTACCTTATGAATCAACTGCCTACATCTGCCCTTAATTTTGAAACCCCATATTTTGCGCTACATGGAGCTCATCCTATTTACTCTTCACTTCGTACCTTTAGCTCTAAATATTTTTCTTACACTTGGGACACACGACATCACAAATTTAATCCAAAAACACTTCTCTGTATTTTTGTAAGTTATAGTGATAAACACAAGGGATACAAGTGCTTTCATCCTTCAAGCAAAAAAATTTTATCTCTTGGCATGTTGTTTTTTATGAGTTAGTCTTTCCTTATAAGACAGCTAACACTTCCCGCATTACATCTACTAAGCCACAGGTCATTAGCATATTTAATTCTTGGTTACCACACACTGACATGCGCTTTCCTGTAGGACCTTCCTTAGCATCTTCAACACCACCTTGTTTGAGTCCCTTACGGCAACAGACATCCATCATCCAACCCCATCATCCCACCATCTCAATTCCACTGACCTACTAGATTTTCCATCCTCCCTATCTGAGACTTCCGATATGCTTACCCACAATCATAGCTCGGCACTACCTACAACACCTCCACCGCACGAGTCGGAGAATTTAGAACTGTCTCAACCAGCGCCGCTTCCACAACTCATGTCTGAACCATCAGAGTTATCTCATCTTACTCCAGTTTCTTCAGCACCAACATCCCATTCTTTGGTCACTCGGTCTAAACTGGGTGTGATAAAACCCTATCCAAGGTATGCTTTGATTACAACCACATCTGTTAATGCACCTCGTGAGCCACACAATATTAGATCACCTTAGCACATCCTGGGTGGAAAGCTACCATGGATGAGGAACTTGCGGCATTACATCAAAACCAGACCTGAAAACTTGTTCCTCGCACATCTAACATGCACATTATTGGATCTAAATGGGTATTCAAATCAAAACTCAAACCCGACGATTCTCTAGATCGACTCAAGGCTTGTCTTGTTGCAAAAGGCTATCTGATCTTTCATCTGAAAACTTGTTCCTCGCATATCTAACATGCACATTATTGGATCTAAATGGGTATTCAAATCAAAACTCAAACCCGACGGTTCTCTAGATCGACTCAAGGCTCGTCTTGTTGCAAAAGGCTATCTGATCTTTCATTTAGTGTTAGCTATGTATCACAATTCATGCATGCTCCCACCTTGGCACATTTAAAAATGGTTCGGCGTATCCTACGATATGTCAAAGGAACTATTAATATAAGATTACATTTTTCTTCAAACACTACACTTAATCTGTTTACTTTTTCAGATGCAGATTGGGCAGAGTGTCCTACTACGAGACGTTCCACTACTGGCTATTGTACCTACCTTGGAGGAAACCTCATCTCTTGGTGTACAAAGAAGCAACATACAATTTCTCGGTCAAGCACAGAAGCAGAGTACCGAGCAATGGCTAACACAGTAGCTGAACTCACATGGATGACCTTCATTCTCAAA
Source organism: Magnolia changhungtana (assembly GCA_030180095.1). Lineage (NCBI taxonomy): Eukaryota > Viridiplantae > Streptophyta > Magnoliopsida > Magnoliales > Magnoliaceae > Magnolia > Magnolia changhungtana. The sequence continues at coordinate 3,403,996 of JASAUF010000096.1, forward strand.
GATCTCCACATTCCAATGGCATCTCCTCCCATACTCTACTGCGACAACCTTAGTTCTCTTCATATGACAGTTAATCCTGTGTTCCATGCACAAAGTAAACACATCGAGTTGGATTATCATTTTGTGCGCGAACGCATTGCACTTGGACTACTTATCACTCGACATATCTCCACTGATAACCAAGTTGCAGACCTCTTCACTAAGCCAATGTCAAAGGCGGCTCTTCATTATTTCTGAACCAAACTTTGCTTCCAACCCCGGCACAGTTTGCGAGAGGGTATTTAGCACGTCACAGCTCAGCAACCAGAATTGTTGTGATAAGGTTGGAGATTAGCATGTCACAGAATTATTATAAGGTTGGAGATATTCTCGCATCTTACCTCAATCAGTGGGATACTCTCGATACTCTTGGCCTCAATCAGTGGAGATACTCTCAATCAGTGGGATACTCTTGGCCTCAATCAGTGGAGAGACGTTAAGGGATATCGGTAGCAGATTTTATGAGATTGTGTATTCATGTTTAAATACTTGTCTCTGTAATGCTTAATGCAAGTGTGTTCACGTTGCCATCAATAGAAATTAAAAAAAGGTATTTTTTTTTTCTTTATTAACCATCTACTCTATAATAGTTTAGAGTGTTAGAGAGGATAGATAGACAGGATCCATCTGATATCAATCTCTTATTGGAGATATGAGTCAAATCATATCTTCCATCTAATTCTCTCATTCTCTTGATTCCAATTGAACCACGAACACAGGGTCGGGTCCTCAAGCTCTTCCATTCTTTTTATTCCGATCAATGCATGGCTTAGGACCTGATCTAGTTGTTGTTTATTTTTTCGCAATTTGAGTCCAAACTATAGCCAAATTCACTTGGATATTGGTCCGATCTTCTGATATTTGGAACCTTCTCAAGCTCTACAGACTTTCTGAACATCTCCGTGAAGATCTTCCATTTTGGAATGACTATGAGAGATAGCCTCGCTGAGTGAATCATAACAAGATATGTAATAAGATCCATTCTCTCGACGGGTCTTTTATAGATGTGTTGAGTACGCTGCCTTATTAATTACACGTTAATCGTGGCCATGTGGTATTCGTCTATTTGTTCTCCCAAATTCATGCATAAGGGTATGTGCCTATGTATTAATAATGGAATGTGTGACACCAAAGGAAGATCAAGCGAAGATACTTCTAGGTGTGAGTATGATCTACCACTATTATTCCTATAGTGTCAACACTTGGCAGCATTTCATTCGCCGAAAATGAGTGTAAACATGTGTTGCCAGCTTTAAGCAACTCCCATGTACCATGTGCGTCACAATTCTACTTCAAGTTCTGCATGTCCCGTGCATATCACGTGTCACTATCCCTCTTTAAGCATCCCACATGTGCCGCATATGTCGATCTGGCACATGTCGGTGACTACCTATATTTAAAAAAATAAATAAATACTTTTTATTTTGCCAAATAATAAATTAGAAAATAGATCTTAAAATTTTAAGAAAATCTTGTCAAAAAACGAATAAGAAAAATAATGTTTCATTTCCCATAGTTTTTTTGAAAATAAAGTTTTCCAATAAACATTATTTCCTTTCTTATGCTTTCCATGAATAGTTGTTTGGTGATCAAACTATTTACAAGATGGGCCTCACTCTCGGTTTATACCCATCAATGAAACTCTCCTATTTGAATATCATAGCACTTAATTTATAACTTTCTAAGATGAAAAATCTAGGATTTTCCAAATTTGAAAATCCTCGAGGGCATCCACCTTTGTCATTATATTTCATCAAATCAATAGTTTGGACCCCTGAATAAAACTCAAAATCCATCCAACAATTATAATTCTAGCATATCCTATAGCAATACATCAGGATGTATTATAGGAAACCTCTTGGTAACAATAAAAAAGAAAATTTTCAATATATTGCATTCTACTCTAAACATAAAGATTTAGATCATCAATGGACATTAATAGCTCAAATTATTAGACCATCTCATCTATGTATACATCCCAATGTATTATAATAAGTTACGACGTCGCAACTGCAGCCATTAGATTTGGCCTTATTTTAATGTCAAACCCTTTATTTTTATAGGGCTGATCACCTTGGATGGGGAAGTCACAAAAAAAAATCTTAAATTGAATATTTCAACCTATTAATTATGCGAAGATTATGACAACCGATTGTGTGCAAAGCTTAAAAAAAACAATTTAGGGTTGAATAATCCAATTGAGAGCTGTAATTTTTTTTATTTTCCCACTGTACAAAGTGAGACTTTCTTATAAACAGTTAGGATCATTGGAAGATGACCAAATCCAAAGTCAAAAGTACCTCACGGTGTGTTCAGTCAGATCCTATGGTATGTGTATGGAATCCAAACCATCTAAGTTGGTCACCCCAAATGAAACTGGGATACCTGAAAACAAAGACCAATCCAACCATTGCATGAGCCACCATCTGGATTTTGAATTTTTTGGGTGGATGTTCATTGTTTTCCATGTGGACCACCTAATGAATGTATAAACTTGATTTTTTGGGGCATCCTATCATCATGGTTGACTCACTTGATGCATATGTTGGATGGCATGAACACAACACATGGTCCCACACAGGGCAGTTGAATAACATTTATACTGGTAAATAAACTCCACCCATGTTGATAACTTTTACAGGCATGTTAATAATCTTTACATGCAAGTGAATAAGAGTTGAGAGAAATCCATCTGCCTCTTTTGCAGTGGATGTATTCAAACAGTCTCTGCAACCTCACTCATGGATCAGTGCAGCTTGTGATCTAAATTGTGGACCCACTAGAAATAAAGCAGATCCCAAAAATAAAAGGAGACCATCCTAACCACAAATCCCAAAAATAAAAGGAGATCATCCTAACCATTGGGCCACTGACTATTTTTTTTAACCCTTAAGTTGATGTCCAATAATTAGACAGTTGTGTGTTTACACCTAATCTGACATTGCCAGATCCAATGGCTAAGAATCTGACACGTGCCAACACCATTATACAGAAAATCAAGGCAAGATCCTTATAGTTGAGGTGATTCACAAGAGGAGATCCTGAAGAATAAGGAAAATTGTCGTCAGAAGATACGTATCACATGCCCAAAAGAATTTGAGTGAAAGCTATCACACCGATATGTGGCAAAATAAGAAAGGTCATATGCTCTGTAATAGCTCAAGGAAGGCGCATACGACTACTTTTTAACTAGTGGTATACTTCTCATAACACATGGGAGAAGACAAGCAACTACACTTATGTGGAGGTGTGAATAAAATGCTCTTAAAGGCATTATTAGCTAAGGTGGTGATCTACAACGGCACACGGTGGAACATGATTAGTCACACACTTTTAAAAGTAGGTTGATTATGGGATGATCATGTAAACTTGTCTTGAGATAGAAATAAAATCAACTACGATTGCTAGATGATTGAATGATTGAAGAAAGATCATGAAAACTCATTTTAAGTAAGAAGTGTTATTGGTCATGTCTGCTAATTGATCAATTAATCTAGAAAAGATCATGGAGATTGATTTCAATATGAGTCTCTCAATACCGCCTTACACCTCTATAAATTGATCAGCAGAGAATAAAGAGCTCCGGGCCACACTATTCCAACACAACACTACTCTTTTAGTGCAACATTGTCTATCATTCATCTGCTTTGGACATTTATATTAGTTTTTTTTATTCAATCTAACTCTTTCATTTTTAGCTAACGCAATGATGTAAATAAGCCCATATCGATTATATTACAATTAGTTAGCTTGTTATCCTATGTTTATGACCATGCTGTCGGACCTCTATGAAGATTTCTAAGTTTCCAACAGAAGACTAGCAGGGCCTTCTTACCTACGTGCTTAGAGATTCCGTGGGTCATCTCGTCATAAGGTTTGACTCGAGTGACAAGCAGACTGCCACTAACTATGGTTGTCTTGCCAAAGAGTTCAATTTGTATGTCGAATAAGTTATAAAATCATGGCAATCTTGCCCACAGAGTGAGGTCTCGAGCATTGAATAGATAGTTGTTCTACGACTATCTTGAATACAAAGTTTGGTTCCAAGTGATGAACAAATTATCACCCTATTGGCATTTTCACCTATGAAGTAGGTGATAGAGTAACGAACAATCGATCATTTAATTATGACTGACTTGTCAAAAAAGCTCAGACATACAGGATAACAAATGGATTGTCATTTCTAAAGATCGTCTAGCCACAAAACCCAATCATATGATGAATGGATTGTTGAATATTCGCCCCCCATTGGCCGTCTTGCCAAAGAACGCAGTCCTAAGTAATGAATAGGCAATTGCCCCAACAATCACCTTGCCACAAAGCCAGTTGTGCAACAAACAAATAACAATTTCCGCGAACCACAATTATCTTACATAATGAAAAACAAACTATTGCTTCTGACAACCATCTTGTCATGAAGCCTTAGATATAGACGGTGGAAACTTCTTGCCCAACAACCTTTTTGCTTACAAAGCCCGTATTTCACCGGATGATAAATGGATATTTATTAGTTATTCTTTTATCTTTATCTTTTATTTACTTTTCAACAATTGTAATTATATTTAGATATATTAATATTATTGACTTCGTCTTTGTTTTTTTCCTTTTGCAATATTCTTTTAGCTAGCATTGATAAGTGTAAAATATCATATGCTTAATTGAAAGTCTTTTCTCCATGGAAAAATATAAGTCATTAGAAAGATGTCCCCTCTTCCTCACCAATCACTTGATTCTCCAATCTATGTCGATACAAATTCAGTTTTAAACAGTCCATTTAGACACCTAGGTTCATAAGGCGTTCAGTTTTGATTTCAGCCACAGCTCAACAGCTCTAGTATGTTTTTGTTTTAAAAAAAAAATTTAAACACACGCACACACAATCACGCTGGTGGAATTTCACCACCTATGGGTACTCGAACCGTTGACCGGGAGTTGAAACTCCTGAGAGTCTACCACCCAGGCAAGAGGAATTTCTCAACAGCTAGAGTATACTCACCACATACACATCCCACAAGCTACTGAATTTGAGCTAAACACTGATTTTTATTTTTTTTATTATTTTTTTTTTAATGCTATCTGGTGAGTAACTCATGTACAACATTTTCAACCGATCGGATTGATCTACAAATATTCCACGTCGACGGTTGATGTTAAGTTGTTTATTATCCACCCCTGGATCTGATGGCGGAATTTTTTATAGCCACACGCAGATTGACCATATAATGCTACTATGAACATGAATTACACACGCAGGCATCTTCACTCCACTGTATCACTCGTGCCAATGATCTAGACCATTGAAATCTAGGCGACAATGAAGATGAGCTATGCAGAAATCGACGCAATCAGAGACTGTAATAACCACCCAAGAAACGAACGCATGCAAATTGCCTGAATACCCGGTAATTTTGGGGCCCACCATGATCTCTGTGTTTTATCCAGTCCGTCCATCCGTTTTCTCGGATCATTTTATGTCATGATCCAAAAATTAATGCAGATCCAAAGCACAAGCGGACCACACAACAGGAAAAATTGGGGGTGTTCAATCCCACTCTTTCATGTGTGGTGGTCCACTTGAGCTTTGGATCTGCCTATCTTTTGCCCAAAAATGATTTAGAAAAATGGATGGACGGAATGGATAAAAACAAATGCATCACAGTGGGCCCCACAGGCAATCCGGGTCCCCCTGGCTGTAGATGGACGGATACGATGGAGCTGTTAGCACTTTGTACCGGACTATGGTAGTGTCGTCTCTCAACGGCAAGTGTGGCACGATAATGTGTCAATCAGGACCGTTCACTTAGTTTCCCATAATTTTTATGGTAATGGTTAAAAAAAAAACATTCATCAGATGATCTCAGCTGTCCAATGAGTGGCCTTTGAATCAACGGTGGTAAACGAAAATAGACAAGTCTAACGTTCCGGCAGGGAAGTGAAGATCGTTTTGAAAGAGAAGCCTTCCATCTACGGTCAAACAGTAGATAGACGGTATACATTCTGCATCCAAACGTGTGATGGATCTGGCACATTCTAGTCCTTTCTGTTCCAGCGTATTATCTCAAATACTCGAGTAAGAAATAGCAAATGTACATATTCAGCAAGAACGATGAGGAATGATCCAACCACCACAATTATAATACTTATAATATTATTTTAAAAATATTCCTACAAGCCCTTATAGCTCAGTGGTAGAGCGTCAGTCTTGTAAACTGAAGGTCCGTAGTTCGATCCTGCGTGAGGGCACTTTTTTTTTTTCTTTTCTTTTTCTTTTTTCTTTTTCCATTGAAGTGTCCCACCATTATACACGGCTTGGATTTTCTTTTTCTTTTTCTTTTTTCCTTTTTCCGTACAAACCATGAATTGAAGGGTCCTACCTTTATACACGGCTTGGATTCATGGGTCTATTCCGGATAGCAATCAGGACGCTGATCCGTCCGGGCAGGGCTCTGTGGGGCCCACCGTGATGTAAGTATTTTATCCACGCCGTTCATCGCTTTTCTCGTATCATTTTAAGTATAATTCTAAAAATAAAGCAGGTACACAGCTCCAGTGGACCACACCCCCTGCAGTGATAATGACACCCACCGTTGAAACCTTTCTAAGGGCCACATTGATGGGTTTTTACCACCCAACCTATTCATAAGGTCAAGTAGACGTGGATGAAGTGAAAACACAAATATCAGCTTGATGCGGAACTCTTCCAGCTCTCAAGAAGTTTTTAATGCTAGACATTCAATCCCCACTTTGTGGTCCACTTAAGCCCTGTACTTGGCTCATTTTTTGAATCATATATTAAAATGATCTAAATGAAGAGCGGAGTGGATAAAACACTTATATCACAGTTGTCCCCACAGAGCCCTGGATTATGGTAGCCAATGCCATCCTGTAAGTGGACGAGGTTTGGCTAGTGAAGCTGCCGCTAGCCAGGTGGCTAGTGGTCGGTGCTATGTGGACCCGCATGATGTATGTGTTTTATCCACTACGTTCATCCGTTTTGAAAGATAATTTTAGGGCTTTATCCAAAAACTGAGGAATATCTAAATCTCAAATGGACCACACCATGGGAAAACAGTAGTTTTTGAATGTCCACTGTTAAAAACCTCTTAGGACCCACTGTAATGGTTAATTGACATCTAACCTGTTGATTAGGCCTTACAGAATGGATGAAAGGAATATATATATATATATATATATATATCAGCTTGATCTTAAACTTTTGTGGCCCCAAGAAGTTTTTAATGGTAGGCGTTCAATCAACACTGTGCGGTCCACTTGAGATTTGGATTAACCTCATTTTTGGACTCATACCATAAAATGATCTGGAAGAATGAGTGGACGGCTTGGATGAAACGCATACATCATGATGGGCCTATAGAGCACCGACCACTAGCCATTGGCTAGTGGCAGGGTGCGTAGCCATACATGAAACTCAATCCAGACGGTCCATTGAATTTGAAATGCTAGTCCTTTCAACTCCATTCATTTGACGGCTACCGATCGGATGGTCAGGATTCTCCAATGCCCACCCCCATATGGTGTAGTCAATCCCTTTGGTAAATTGTCCAACAACAAGGAGATCTCCTCCCACTTTCTTTACCATTCACATGAGCATGAGATCCAAACCGTTCAGTGATCGGAAAATCGCAGCCTTTAAAAATCCAAACAGTGGGAATTGAATGCTTACCGATGGAAACTTGTCGGGGCCGCAGAAGTTTTGGATCAAACTGATATTTGTGTTTTACAATAAATAAATAAATAAACATCAATGTGGGCCTGAGGAAGGTTTCAACGGTGGACATCGTGATTCCTACTGTTTCCTGTGGTGTGGTCCACATGAGATTTGGATGTACTTCAATTGTCGGCTCATGAACTAATATGAGCTGGAAAAACGGATGGACGGCGTGGATAAGACACATACATCATGGTGGGCCCGCAGAGTTTACTCACTACGCAATTGGCGTCAGTTGTTGTTACATCCACTCCATGCATCCGTTTTGCATGTCAGTTTTAGGTCATGGACACAAACATGACGGAGATCAAAAACTTAAGTGGGCCACACCATAGGAAATGGGGGGTGATGGAAACGTGCACCGTTGAAATATTTCTTGGGCCCATCACGAACGTGATTTCCACCTAGATGAAGGTAAAACGCCAATACCATCTCCCCATGATGTTTATATTACCGTTGATAAAGGTGATTTCACCTGTCAACGGTGGATGTTCAATCCCCACTTTTTTTCTTGTGGTGTGACCTACTTGAGTTTCAGATCCCATCATCTTTACCCTCATTTCCTAAAATGAGCTGGCAAACGGATGGATGGAGTGGATCCCCTTCATCTTTGGGCTCACGGTGGGCCCCACAGCTTGGGGTTACAGGTAGGGCTGTACATCGAGCCGAGGTGAGCCGGGCCAAGCTCGGCTTGACTTGTCCATGTTGTACTCGAGTTCCAGCTCGAGCTCGCCCTCATGCTCAACATTGAAGCTTGGTTTGTTTGCTAAAGTTTTCGAGTCAGTTCAAGTCGAGCTAGTGGTTCAAGTCAGAGTCGAGTTTACCTCGGTAGGGTAAGGGAAAGAAAAAGAGGAAATATGAGGATGGGTAGGGTCAAGTAAGGTTTTTTAAGTAAAAACTTTTAAATTTTAACTTTATTTAAAAAACTTAAATATATATTATATATATTTCATATTAATATAATATATATAATATATATTATTAAAATATATTACTCGAGCCAAGTCGGGCTCGAGCTTTGAGTCAAGTTGAAATACACCATGGTCGAACTCGGCTTGAACTCAACTCGAGCTTTAGAAAACAAGCTTGACTCGCCTCGAGTCAGCCTTTCAAGCCGAGTCAATCCGAGCTGATTCGAGCTAAGTCGAGCTTGCTTGACTCGTGTACAGCCCTAGTTACAGGGGATTCCTGTAAGCATCTGTATGGTTCAGATCACGGTATACATGCTACGTGTACGGTGATTAGAGATGTAAAGAAGCAAACCAACATCAACGCAATCCAACAAATGACAAAACAAGAAACAGAAACTATACATGAATTCATTCAATTGCTGTTGAGAAATAGGAGAAGAAATAGCATCACATCTGATTGCTATTTCCTCCTCCAATTCCCCATGAAATGCAAACAACACACACAAAGCAAATTCCTCTCAACCCTGCTTCAATCCCCCACAATACCCAAATCCGCCGGAAAACTGCCAAAGATCACAAACTACCCAAATATCTCAATGACTCAGATGCTGAAATCCGGTCCACCGGAGAGGAGACCGGAAAACCGCCTAATACCCAAAAACACCCCTTCAAAAGATACAAAAGAGAGAACATACATTAGTAGCAATTCATGAAACTACATCCACCATTGCATTTCTAACAACTCCCATCTCCAACCCAAACACTCCATTTGAAGCAAAAACCAAAACCCACAAAGATTTCAATGAAATTCAGAAGACCCAAATCCTAGATTGATGAAATAACAACCACCTTCCTTCTTTCAAACCATCTTCCCTCCAAGAACTGTCCTTTTGAAAATTCAAAAATTGTGCTGTAAGAACAAGTCCTGTTGAGGTGATGCAGGCCCAATTTCTTCCTCCAAACATCTCAACCCATCACCAGCACTACCAGCATTACCTGCATTCTTCGCCTCTGTGTTCTTCGCATCAACATCTGCATCCGACACCGATGATTTCCGCCTCTGGGATGACGCAACACTCGGGAATGTTATCCATGAGGGAGCTCTGAATTCAAACCTTTGGTCCTCTGTTTCGACTGTATCGGTCTCGGATGACCGGTTCGATGACCTCTGCGATGTCTTCTTATGCAGCCGACTGCTACCCAAGACCACCTCTGTGGGAAGGATCGGATTCTCATTGCAAGGACTCCCCATCAGAAGAGCAAGAGCTTGCTCCAAGGCTGTTGTGACCTTATCCATCGACGGCCTCTCTTTGCCCCTCATCCTAACACACTTACACGCGACATTGGCGATCCTCTTCAGAGCCTCAATATCTGCTGGAGGTTTCAAAACTGGGTCCAAGACCCCCAAAATATCCCCAGCTTTTACCAGTGGGACTGCCCATTCCACTATATTTCCTTCTTCAAACTGCATATCTATGGCTTTCCGGCCGCTTAGAATTTCCAAGAGTAGAACTCCAAAGCTGTAGACATCAGACTTTGTCGTCAGGTAGTGGAGTCTATAGTATTCAGGGTCAAGGTAGCCTAGAGTTCCAGCAGGGAGCTCAGATAATGGAGAGCTACTGTCTACAGGGCCCAACAAAGACAGACCAAAATCAGCAACTCTAGCATTGTGTTCTTCATCAATGAGTATGTTTGAAGATTTGATATCTCTGTGAATTACGGGCGGGCAGGCATAGCCATGCAAGTATTCAATCCCACGAGCTGCTTGGACAGCAATCGTGACACGCCGGATCCAATCCAATTGCTCTTTCTGAGCTGGGTTCTTTCCATGGAGGTGTTGATGTAAAGACCCATGAGCCATGAATTCATATACCAGTAGCCTTTCGCCACCTTCTTCACAGTAACCAAGCAAATTGAGCAAATGGGCGTGGTTTAATCTCGAGAGGAGATCAAGTTCTGTGTGGAATTCCTTAGAATTCTTCTTCACATCAGATACCATTATGGCCCGTTTAACCGCAACAATGGTCCCATCCTTCAAGATCCCTTTGAAAACGCACGAGAAACTACCCTTCCCTACCTGTGATTCTTCTCTAAACCCGCCAGTGGCTTTCTTCAGCTCTTCATAAGTAAACATTTGAGCTCGTCGGATCTTCAGCTCTTCCAAATCAGGGCGGATTTTTATGGACTCTTTGTGGAAAGAACATGTTCTGTTTTTAGCATTTTTTGTTGATGATGTGGAACAATGACACTTCTGGAGTTTGTAACGAACATAAAGGCATGCAATTAAGAAAACGGAGCTTACCAAGAACACCGCAAAAATAAGCTCTGCAACAAAGATTGGCATCTGAAGAGACCATAGCCGCCGGTTCTTCTTTGTTGTCAGGTAAGAAGAACAGCTAGACTCGCACTCCGGAGAAGCACAGATCGAACAGTTGAATTCGCACCGTCGATCGGATTTGGCCATGCAACCAACAGACTGATACATCCCATCTGGGCACCCAATGCTGCAAGGCAAGCAGACCCTTGAATCAGACGACTTGCAAAGCTCAACATCTGAGTTATCATGGCTAAATTCATAGAATCCCAGCCCACAAGGACTAGAAATGCAGAGGCCTGGTGAGACTGCCATGGGAAGTGAGGACGGGAAACTCGAGCCCCAGCAGTCCGCCCGAAGAGAATTCTCCTCAAGGACTCCACATGTGAAGTAATCCCCAGCTGCAATCTCATAGAACTTAACTTGATTTGGGACCGGCGTGCTGTTCTTGAGCCTAAAACCCCAGCAAATCACACCATGATCAGACCTCTTTATCCCACAGGCATGAAATCTCCCACCCACAACAGAAACCATGGGGTTCTGTGGGGCCAAATCGACATCTCCACCACCGTCACCCGAATTAACATTCGACTCTTCCAAGCTCAAGCTCCTTCCCCAGCAAAGGACTCTAGACGCCCTGCCTTCCAAAACACCACAGACATGAAACCCACCAGCTGAAATCATCTGAAACCTTATATGTTTGGGAATCAAGCTCAAAACCCCACTTCCAGTTTCATCACCCCAACAGAAAGCAGTCTTGTTCTCAGCAAACAGGCCACAGCTGAAATCAGACCCAGATGTGATGGACATGATCTTGCCTCCCAATGCATGAGAAGCTGTCATGTTGTAACCCCAACAATCAATCAGAGAGGTGTTCATGTGGGTCCCTTTGGTGGGCCACCTCAGACCACATAGATGGTGGTCCCCAGCACTGATTTCTTTGTAGGAAGACCCTTCCACCATAGGCTGAGGGACACCCATCTGGATATAGATGTTGTTTCCCCAGCAGTAAGGCTGGCTTGATTCTAACAGAAGGCCACAGACAAATCCATCACCAGCAGTTAGTCCTGAGAATGGGAATCTAAAAGGAGCTCCATAGACAACAGCTGAGTCTGCCCCATAGCAGCTGACAAGGTGGGACCCATCTGAGCTCAGCCCACAGAAGACTGGGCCATTCTCACCATAAGAAACAGCAATAGAGGACATGGAGCCCAGGCCTGAAACATGCAGCCTTGAATGAGAGAAAACAACCAAGATGACAACTTCAAGAAGAAATCCAGCTCTTCTCGATCTCATCTTCATAACCCCAATGGGGAAAACACCCTCACAGAATCTGATTGCTTTGGCTCTCAAAACCACACCAAAAAAACAAATACCCAACAGCATTTCAACAGTTTGGAAATGAAATCCTGCCTTTCTGCTATTTGGTGGGGGTGAAAACGCAGTTTCAACAGAAACGGATTGCTTTGGACTCTCAAAATCAAAGAAAAACCAACACCATTTCAACAGCTTGAAAACGAAATCCTGCCTTCCAAACCTCACCCTTCAAGACCCACATGGCAAAATCCCCTTATTTTCATCATCCAAACCAATCCATGCTTAAATAGCAAAGGAAGACAGAGGATTCAAACCTGAGAAACAGCACTCCAGGCCTCTTATTTTCAATACCCAAATGCCAGAAATCTCTTTAAAGAGCACCAACGGTCAGAAAAGAGCAGAGCTAAATCATGCATTTGAAGACCCATAAGAGAAAAAACAGATTTTCTCTATCCCATCCAAGGAATTTGATTGCTGGGATATCAATGGAGAGATGAAAGGGTGAAGAAGGATCGGAGGAGGTGGGCGGTGGGCCACAGAGGTTTTGGTAAGGATGGTGATGATGATCGTGAGGAGCAAAGAAAGGGAAGGCATTCAATTGCATTAAAGTCGAACTTCTGATTATGGGCAGGTGTAGGTGAGGACTGTGAACGAAAATTTAATGCATTTGATCTTTTCATGCCTGGATTTCTCCATTTTTACGAATTTTGATTTCTTGTCATGCCTGGCCCCGTGCCCGGAAACGGATTGGCTACTCCCCCTTGCACCAGCCAATGGCTGGTGGTCGGTGCTCTGTGGGCTCCACCATGATTTATGTGTTTCATCCATGCCGTCTATCTATTTTTAAAGATCATTTTACGGCATAAGACCAAAAATGAGGTATATCCCGATCTGAAATGGACCACATTACAGGAAACAGTGTTGAAAGAGCGTCAACCATTAAAAACATTTTGGGGACCATAAAAGTTTTAGATCGAGATGATTTTTTGTTTTTCCCCTTCATCTGGGCCTGTATGACCTAATAAACAGAATGGATTTCAAATAAAAAGTACAGTGGGCCTTAGGAGGATTTTAATGATGGATATCCAATCACTATTGTTTTCATTTGGTGTGGTCCACATGAGATTATATACCTCTCATTTTTGGAATAAATACCTAAAATGATCTTTAAAAATGGATGAACGTAATGGATGAAATACATACATCATGGTGGGGCCCACAGAGCACCGACCATCAGCCACGGGGCTGGTGTGAGGGGGATTAGCCAATCCGTTTCCTGGCCACCCTCTCTGTCTCACTCTCCTATGTTTCCTTCTTAAGAAATGACCAGTAACTCAGACCAGTGGATGGAATATGCCTCAAAAATCTCCTTCATATACAATCTCAGCCACTAGATTTGTAACCTACAGATTAACGGTTGAGAAAAGGATTAAAACAACGGTCCACTTCAATTCGAAAGGATTCAGAAATAGGTTGTCAGGTCCAATGTGGCCCACCTTATCATTATTCCTCTCTAAAAAGGTAAGGTGAGGTAGGGCTGGGCTCGGCTGGTGGGGCCCACTCTTCTTTGGGCCGCACTAGAAGCCCACAAGATGGGCCGGGCCTGATTTTACAAAGCTGATCAGTAAGTGGGCCAGGCATCAGCTTCTCTAAAGGCCCAAAAGAATGTGGTGGCCCATCATGGTTCATTTAAGTTAATCAGGGCCGTTGGATAATGGGCTTAGTTGGGCCTAGGCCCATATTGTCAGAACTTAGACAGACAAGGTTGCCCAGCCCATTTATTTCCACCCCCTAAAAGTTGTTAGCTTCCACCTTCTAGGGGTAGTTTTGTCATTTTACTTCCAGTCATATGAATATTCCACGTGTTTGGCTTTGTTTGGTCATCCTCGCTGTTAGTTGGATGGGCCTGATTAGGTAGGCCCTAGAATTCCCAGATTGGAAGATCCCAGCTCTTTGATCAATGGCCTACCAAATAGATGGTCCACAATAAAAATTCGAAAATAGGTCGAGAGATCAAACGGTCAGGATCTTCCCATCCAGGGGATTTTCGGGACACGTCCCATCCACGAGTGGGCCCATGAAATCATTGGGCGACACGTGTATGGACACATTAACTCTTCGTTTCTATAATGACCGATTTACCCCTGCCGGTGCAACCCACAAATCACCATGTAGTTTTTTCACGTGTCGTTGAATCTTTGTTCATTTCCCTTTCTCTATAATTTTTTGAGAAAATAGTTGATACTCTGGTGGAGTGTGATAGATGATACACGGTCATTTAGGAATTGTATATGTCGCATGCAAGTAGTTCAAAATCAACTGTAAGAATTATGGGCCCCAGTTTATATTTTACATAACTAAAAATGAAGTTATTATCTGACTATTGGATTAGTAAACATATATTATATAGTTAAAAATGAAAAATCCAACGGTCCTGTTTCAAGAAACGAGTGTCCACTAATCAGGGGCTATGATTTCTAAACAAATCTTCGAATTGGGACCGTTACTTATCGAAAGTGGATCCACAATTTAGTCTGTTTAATTTTAGATTAGGTGTCATAGTATCCAATGTCCGAGTGCCTGTGCATCAAGTGGAATTCCCTGCAAGAGTATCAAATAACTTTCCTTAGTTTTACGATGCTCCGGCTGCCTAGGACGCTTGATACGCGGGCACTCAGAAATAATATACACGTCATATATTAACTTAATTTAAACCGACTAAATTGTCGGGTCCACTCTCTTTAAGTAACAGACGGAAAATCATATTATTTGAACAATTCCAACCTCTGATTCGTGGACCCTTGTTTCTGCAATAAAACGATTGGTATTTGTCATTTTAACCGTCCAATAAATGTCCGCCAATCAGACATTGTGATACAAAAAAAAAAAAAAAATTGATTGATGGCACATCTCAACCGGGATCTATACTTTATGTGATTTATTTTGACTTAAATCGTATGCCACGTATGCAGTATCTAAGGAATTTCTTAGTGCCTGTGTATCATCTATCCCACTTAGCGAGAGTATCAATTTTTTACTCTACTTTTATTCAAATCCTTGTCTTGTAATGACTAATTTTTTATTGGGATTTAATAATCAAAACGATCACCACCGTTGAAAATACCTAGATTCTTACGGTGTTTTACCTCTTTTCCTGCGAATTTCCATGGATATCGTATCCGTCGAAGGTTCATCCCATCAAGAAGATCAGATCTCTTGAAAATGAGGCTGATCCACTCATTAGATCGCCCCAACCATTCAAATAAATGTAAAGACGTAGTTCATGACCCAATTAAAATGTGATCCACCTAATAATTATATTAGCATGATTTTCAGTCCATATAATATTCATAATGTTTATAACTTTTTGAACGGTTCAGATTTCTTACAGGTGGGACAGGTTGGTAGAAAGAACATGTAATATGATGAGTTTATGGAAGTGCAGCATAACTACGGATGATTTATCTTAATAAATGATGTGATTAGATAATAAAGTATGTTATTAATGTCATAAATGCTTCGTCTTTTTGGGACAATATTCACATTTTCCAATGAAAGACTGTGAACATGTGACGGACATTTGTAACATTTAGCTTTGTAGATGACCGTTAATTCCACACACGTGTGGTACGTGCACTATTTAGATGTTCTATTTTAAAAGTTAAGTGGGCCACAGCATACGAACCAAATGAACGGCTGGGAAAATTCGTATCCAATCAGATGGAAATCTCAGAACTCGCACACGTTTTCCCTTTATAGGAAATTGTGCCAGATGGGATGGGCCGTGCAGCGGACGCGGATTAGCTACTGACAGGCTGAGGGCGGACGCGGTTTGGCTATGACGCCGCCCCGAGCCAGGAGGCTAATGGTCGGTACTATGTGGACTCACCATGATGTATTTGTTATATCCACGCTGTCCATCCATTTTTAAAGATAATTTTAGGGTTTTATCCCAAAAATGAGGTAGATTTAAATCTCAGGTGGACCACACCATGGGAAAACAGTAGTGATTGAATGTCCACCATTAAAAACCTCCTAAGGTCCATTGTAATGGTTATTTCACATCTAATCTGTTGATTAGATAATACATACTTGGGTGATGGAAAAAAATATATATCGGCTTCATCCAAAACTTTTGTGGCCCCGAGAAGTTTTTAACGGTAGTCGTTCAATCAACATTTTGCAGTCCGATTTAGATTTGGATCAACCTCATTTTTGGGTTGATACCATGAAATGATTTGAAAGAATGGGTGGACGGCATGGATGAAACACATGCATCGTTATGGTGGGCCCACAGAGAACCGACCACTAGCCGGAGTAGCCAATGCCTTTCCCAGGCGGAGCAGCGAGACACGCTATCCAAGTGATGTCACCAAGTTCTGTGGGCCCACCTTGATTTGTAGTGTATATCCACACCGTCTATCCATATGGGAAAATCATTTTAATGCATGATTCAAGAACGAGGCAGATCCAAAGCTGGAGTGGACCCCATTACGTAAAACCGTGGGTAGAGTGACCCGACCACAGAACTCATCACTTCAGCAGTGAGTCTCGCTGCCTAACCTGTCAGCAGATAATCCGCGTCCCGCGCACCCGCGTGGAGTTCGCAGGACGCGGTTTGGCTTTGGTGACCCTGCATACTGGTCGGTGCTTATGAGCCCCACCATATTGTATGTGTTTTATCCATACTCTTCATTCATCTGTTTTCCTGTCATTTTAGGTTTTCTTGGCCTGAAATTAGGCAACTTAGGGTGTGTTTAGATTCATGTATAGTATTGTGTTGCATTGAACAACTTTACGGTCATGGTATGCCAGTCACTGTAGCATGGTACACATTAAAATGATGGTCACCAACCATGGTGTTTGGTTACGATTTATTAAGTTCATGTATATGTTGCAGATAACAGTGCCCAAGTTTGGGAATAGACGAGTTGGTTCTGCTATCGTACATGTATAATTATAGCGTACGACAAATTGTTTACAGTACACAAATAAATGACTACCCTTGACAGTAGCCAATGGCTGGTGGTTGGTCTTCTGTGGGCCCCACCATCAACTGTAGGGTTTCATCCATGTCGTCCATTTATCTTTACAGATCATCGTACGGCACTATACAGAAATAAAGACATTTCCCAACCCTCCGTCAGCTGGATCACATTACAAGAATCAGTTTTGAATCATTGTGGACCATTAAAAACACTTTCCGATCCAAGGTGTGGATGAAGCTATTTTTTTATATTTCCCATCACCAGGACCGGCATAACCTAATGATCACACTCGGATATGAAATAAACAGTTCTTTGGGTCTTACGAGGTTTTAAATAGGGGATATCCAATCACGATTGTTTTCATATTGTCTGGTCCACAGGAGATTTATATCCCTTCTAATTTTTGGCATCAAGCAATAAGATGATCTGCAAAACATGGATGAACGAAATCGATGAAACGAATACTCCATGGATTGGCCCGCAGAGCATCAAACCCGTTGACACCAGGCCAGTGACAAGGTCATCAGCTCAATCCAATTTCATGGCAGCATTGAAAATGTGATAATCTGGAACCAGTGGGACCCACCATCACAAATACACCATAGATTCCTACGGAATGAACGATACTGTGATTGTAACTAAAATAAAATGATGCTGATGATGGGTTTTTTTGACCCGTCGTAGACCGGTCGTGAACCTCACTCGACCGGTCGAAGGCTAGTGGTCGACCAGTCGTGGAGTCGAGTCGTGGCACCACTCAAAGTCCAGCGGCTGTGGACTATTTTTCTCCAAAGTGCTCGACCGATCATGGGTGGCTCTCGACCGGTCGAAGGTTCGTCACGACCAGTCGTAGTTACGCAGATTCGTTCCGCGATTTTGCGCGGATTTCGTGTCGCAAGTCCTTTCGCAACTGGGATGCGGAAAGGAGTTTCCTAAAACCTTAAATAGGAGGTACCTAGGGCTTTCTAGGCATAACAAGAGGGTTTTCTAAAGCTTTACAAAGAATTTACTAAAGGGTTTAGGGCTATCAAAGGTGAGAGAGAGAGAGAGAGAGAGGAAGCTTATAGAAGGGAGATTATACTTGTAGAGGTTATCTACTATGTAATCTATATCCCAGCGCTTTTATGTCCTCGTAATCGGTGAGATCTCTCCGTTTTCTTTATTTCTCTCATTGTTTATCCACTCCTGCGTGAGTGAAGAAGTTTGTAACATTCTACTTCATAGTGGATTATTGATCTGGACGAGGTCCTGTGGTTTTTACCTCTTTAAGGGTTTTTCACGTAAAAATCTCTTGTGTGGTGTGTGATTGATGCATGATTATTTTCATTACTTTGTTATCCATAATTCTAGTTTGTTCTGAAGGGTTAGATCCTAAGGTTTTGTGCAAGGCTCCCAACAAAGTGGTATTAAAGCTAAGTTTATTGAACGGGTAGGATCGGTTTTGAATTATGGAAGGTGGCTTATCAAGGATGATCAGCCTCAATGGTTCTAACTGGACCATATGGAAGGCTAAGATGGAGGACTTGCTTTATTGCAAGGACCTATATTCTCCAATTTTAGGCGTATCAGCAAAATCCAAGGATATGACTGATGATGATTGGAAGAAGATGGACCAAAAGGCGGTGGGGTTTATTAGATAATGGTTGGATGATTCTGTGTTCCACCATGTGTCTACAGAAACCTCAGCTGCTAGCCTATGGCTGAAATTACAAGGGTTGTATGAGAGGAAGACAGCCGGTAATAAGATTTTTCTGATAAGGCAACTTGTGAATCTCAAGTTCAAAGATGGTGGTTCTGTGGCCGAGCACATGAATGAGGTCAGTAATATAGTGAACCAACTCTCCTCTATGAAGATGGTTCTGGATGATGAATTGCAGGCTTTACTATTGCTTAGTTCATTGCCTGACGGTTAGGAGACATTGGTGGTGTCTCTAAGTAACTCCGTGCCAGACGGAAAGATATCTATGGAACAGGTAACCAGTTGTCTCTTCAATGAGGAGACAAGGAGGAAGTCTCAAGGGTCTACTCAGCAAGAGGCCCTTGTAACACAAGAAGGAGGGAAAGGAAAGAACCGGAAGGGCGGGAAGGCCCGAAATAAACCAAGAGGCAAGTCGAGTAACAGAAAGGATGTTGATTGCTGGAATTGTGGCAAAAAGGGCCACTACAAGCATGAATGTCGTGGTAAGAAGAACGACAAGAAAGGAAAAGGGAGGGAAGATGAATCAGATTTCACTGCGGTCGCTTCAGATGGCGACATTGTAGTTATTCTTTCTGCAAATCATGATGTATGTCTCACTGCTACTAGTAAGGACACCGACTGGGTGATAGACTCGGGAGCTTCTTTTCATGCGACTCCACGCAGGGACTTCTTCACAAGCTACAAGTCAGGTGACTATAGGACTGTGAAGATGGGAAATTCTGGCGTATCAAAAATCGTGGGAGTCGGTAATATTTGTGTGAAGACCGATGTGAGCTGCACATTGGTTCTCAGGGATGTAAGGCATATCTCAGACCTTCGCCTCAACCTGATGTCAACGGGAAGGTTGGATGATGATGGCTATAAAAGCTGGTTTGTTGGTGGGTAATGGAAGCTCATCAAGGGTTTATTGATCGTGACCAGAGGAAAGAAGTGTTGCACCCTTTACAAGGTAAGTGTCAGTATGTGCAAGGGTGGGTTGAATGCAACGGAAGATTCAGCTATTGACATGTGGCACAGGCGTCTAGGCTACATGAGTGAAAAAGGGCTTCATCTACTAGTAAGGAAGCGGCTCCTTCCAGACGTGACAGGTACACCTCTCAAAACCTGTCTTGATTGTTTAACAGGGAAACAACATAGAGTTTCATTTATTAAAACTGTTTCTCATGTTAATAAAGTGCATGCATTAGATTTGGTTATTCTGATGTTTGTGGTCCTATGAGGACAAAAACCTTGGGTAGGGCATTGTATTTTGTTGCTTTTATAGATGATGCATCTAGAAGGGTTTGGGTTCATACTTTGAAATCCAAGGATGAGGTCTTTTGTGTGTTTTAATTGTTTCATGCTATGGTCGAGAGAGAGACAGGTAGACCATTGAAGTGCATCCGCACTGATAATGGTGGTGAATACATTGGCAACTTTCACGAGTACTGCAAGTCCCTGGGTATACGGCATGAACAGACGGTTCCCAAGAACCCCCAGCATAATGGTGTAGCTGAGCGAATGAATCGCACCATTGTAGAGAGAATCAGATGCATGTTATCCCATGCAAAATTGTCCAAGACGTTCTAGGGAGAAGCAATGCACACAGTGGTGTATTTGATAAACAGGTCTCCATCAGCCCCGTTGAATGAAGAAGTACCTGAGAAGGTGTGGACTGGACAGGATCCATCGTACAATCATCTCAGGGTGTTTGGATGCAGGGCATCCGTTCACGTACCAAAGGACGAGAGGTCCAAGCTCTATATGAAGATCAGGCAGTGTGTATTCCTAGGATACGGTGATGAAAAGTTCGGTTACAGGTGTTTGGATGCAGGGCATCCGTTCACGTACCAAAGGACGAGAGGTCCAAGCTCGATATGAAGATCATGCAGTGTATATTCTTAGGGTACAGTGATAAAAAGTTCGGTTACAGGTTCTGGGAACTGATCGAGAGGAAGCTCGTCTGGAGCAGAGATGTGGTTTTCTTTGAAGATCAGTGTATAAAAGACATTGGTAAGCCAGAGAAGAACCAACCTAGTTCAGGTGAGGTAGAGGACATAGATCTGGTTACTCCTCCCGTGGTGCATGATGACGGGGGAGTACAGCAAGGTGCAGAGGACGAGGAAGTTCCTTCAGAAAATGGACCAGGGGAGCAGCCCCCACTTGATCCACCTGTTAAGCCACAGGTGAGGAGGTCATCTAGGGACAGACAACCATCCAAAAGGTACTCGCCGCATGAGTACATTATGCTCACTGATGGGGGAGAGCCAAAAAATTATTCTGAGGCCCTAATCGACGAGCATAAGGAGGAGTGGTTGAAAGCTATGCAAGAGGAGATGGAATCCTTGCATAAGAACCACGCCTATGATATGGTGAAACTGCCTAAGGGTAAGAAAGCTTTGAGCAACAAGTGGGTGTTCAGAAAGAAGATTGAGCAGAAGAATTCACAGACGAGGTTCAAGGCCAGACTTGTGGTGAAAGGGTTTGGTCAGAGGAAAGGCATAGACTTCGAGGAGATATTCTCACCAGTGGTGAAGATGACATCCATACGGGTGTTGCTTGGGTTGGCGGCTAGCATGGATCTGGAGATAGAGCAGTTAGATGTTAAAACTGTCTTTCTCCATGGTGACTTGGAAGAAGAGATCTATATGCACTTCAAGGAGATATTCTCACCAGTGGGTGATTCGTGCAATATTTTCGTGATTTCGCGGAAGAAGATGCAATCGATAAGTCCCTGATGAACGGGAAGGAACTTGTCTTCCCCAAAGAGGCAAAGGCAGTGTTTGATCCAAACCCATCCTGAGAAACCTACAATGCACTATACCTAGACGCAGTGGGAACCTCAGCTTACGATGCTGCTGTAAAACTAACCGGATGTGAAATGACGAAAGTGTCAATGGCAAGTCGTCGATGCTGCTATGTATAGACAACTCGATGACCATGACATGCAGAGAACATGCACTACCGCAACTCCTTCCAATCTTCGATCTTTAGTTATCCATGCAAACTTCTTAAGCACGGACCGTGAGGATGGAGAGGTAGGGTGATAGAGAGATCACCTGAGAATGATGGTCC
Organism: Magnolia changhungtana; assembly: GCA_030180095.1. Classification (NCBI taxonomy): domain Eukaryota; kingdom Viridiplantae; phylum Streptophyta; class Magnoliopsida; order Magnoliales; family Magnoliaceae; genus Magnolia; species Magnolia changhungtana. The sequence goes on from JASAUF010000096.1 coordinate 3,426,047, forward strand.
GCAGGAATAACAACGCAGAATTTATTTTTTTTCCTTTGAAATGGCGGTGCAGTGCAATGACTTCGTTGCTCTTACCGACGCATTGTACATTGACATTAGTAACGCGTGTCAGTGATTTTCTGGTTCGGTATGGTACTCGGGTTGGTCGTGTACGCCCCCTTTTTCATTTGAAATCAAACACCTGAAACGTACTATTTATGCCACTTTACATTACACTACCATGTGGGCCCAAAATCCAAACACGCCCTTAGTACATGTGTGTATAATGTGATGATGCAAGCATGTCAAAATTGAATTAGATTCAAACCGAAACCACGTATAGAGATAGTAGTCAAGAGGTCGAGAAACTAGCCAACTAATAAATTGATGTAGAGGGGATCGTAGAAACTTTTACGTCCGAGATGGACTAGAAAGGCCCCATCAGAGGTGAAAGTGATCCAATTGTGAGAACCTTAAAACAGTTATAATTCGCAAACCGGAATGATTTATTCGACAAACCATATATGATTTTGGAACGGGAGAAGCTACTTTATCCAACCAACCTAGCATTGTTGGGTTTCCCACACTGAATTTGTGAGATTCGATCAGATTAACAATAAAAAATCCTTTTTAATTTCATTTTTACTGTTTATAGTAAGTTTTAGTTTGATTATAACTCTTGATCGTTTGAGCTTTAGGATTTGTGTCCAACATGAAAAGTAAGTTCTTAGAAAAAGTAGGAGAATAATGTGGTTGGTTGGACACTTACTATAAATAGTAACGAATTTTAGGGAGTTTGAGTTGGAGTTTAATTCTGAAACTTCTTTCAATGTTTGATATCACTATTTAAGGGTTGTAAATTCATTTTTATCATCGACTAATCAAATTTTGAATTTCTAGAATTTATTTATATTTTCTTATTTTTTTCTAATGGATTCAAGGTATCTCTATGAGGAGTCAAGAGAAGCTCTGTGAATTCAGAGTAGGTATCCCCGTGAAGAAGACAATGATTGACCTTATTATGTTCATCCTCACAAATGTATTATTAGGTGATTAGTGGAGGTTGGAGATATTCATCCAATAATTCTTTTTCTGCCTTGAAAATTGAGAATTTTCAAAGTTGCAACAATTGTAAAATTGAACTATAATAAGTCAAAAATGGATGCAGAGAAAATAACACTTACCACTACAAACGGAATCACCAACCTACCTAAGAGTAGTAAGGTGCTTTGTGTATCGATGCGCTGATGAGCGAGGACTGAATAATGTTGAGATTACAAGCTAAGGTAGGCCTAATGTACGAGCATAAACGAACGATTCTTAAGGCTACAGTTTTCCTTCAAATCCGGTGTGTAGGCACAGATGGAACGGAATCATAGTTATTGGCTACTACTAAGTCGGTTCGACATAATCGCAAGAACGGACTGAGTTAATCCTAAGCTAAGGGTTCCACGACTGCTAAGTGGTGGAGAGAGCTAAGCTAAATATCCCGGAAGACTGAAAAAAATAATGTCGCGCTGGAGTTGATTTGTTTAATTTTGTTTGATTGATCGTGGACCATTTGCTCCATTTCTTCTTCTACTATTTATATAGTGTTGAAATTCTAAGCACATAACAAATCTGGATCAATCCTAGATATTAGAAATTCAGATTTAATACCAATGTTAATCATGCGCTTTGCGTAAACACATTTAGCGAAGATAGAATAATCAAACTAGAATCAACCTATCAAGCAATCACAAACTCACAATTTTACTTTACAAATCATTTCAGAAAAAAAAAAAAAACTATAGCACAAAGCGATTGAGATCTCTACTATAATAGAAACCTTCGAGTTATATCGCTCCCATTTTCCTACTACAAAAGCAAACTGATCTCTCTTTATAATGCACACCTCTAAAAAAAAAATCCTTAACCCTTGAGAAAAACTCACCCCACTCAAGGCCCAATTGAATTAAAATTTAAATACCCCGACTTATGCAAAACTAACTAAGTCATCAACATCACCTTCAGTTGGACCAACAGAGTCTTACTCTGCTCTTGACTTCTTATTAAGAAATTCTGCACTCTATAGGTTGGACCGAACCCAGTTCAATTCGACCGACAGAACCTTGCTTCAACTCTCAAAATATGTAGAATCCAAGACATTCACAAAACATAGAGTTTCTAATGCAAGCTTGAGAATGGTCATTGCCTACATGACGACTTCTCATGTTGCCAATTGTAAAATAGTGGTTTTTAGAAACTGCATGATTTTTAGAATCATGTCCTATTGTAGTCTCGAAAAATAGATGAATTTAGTGGATTTGTCACCAGCCTACACAGCCCCCGGCACAGTAATATCTAGAGGTGGGCAACGAGTTAAGTCGGACCGAGTTAGGTCTAACCCGACTTGATCCAGTTTTGAAAAATGCTTGACCCAAACTTGATCAAACTCAATACTGAGTCCAACATTCCTGACTCGATCCGAGTCCTGGTTTGGGCTAGGCTGATCTGAATCGAGTCCGACCCAGTCAGAAATATCAAGTCAGATTAAGTTAGCACCGATTCGGATCGATGGAGGGGTTAAAGGGGGGGTTAAAATGGATGGAGGGAAGGGGATAAAATGTATAGACGGAGGAGATAAAATGCATAAATCATGGTTGACCTCAAAAAGTTTACTCTGTATGCTAATCACACTGAGTTACTGTAACGTCCCAGAAAAATCCGTACAGAGACTCAAGTACCACCTCAGGCAAAAATCACTCAGGACCAAATCCTTTAGAAATTAGACGAAATTAACTAAGTGTTAAACTAGAGTAGCTGTGAAATCCACTTGAATCACTTTAAATACGATCTACAAGACCCAAAACTTATAGAATCATTGACGCTAGGCTATCCTAAAATCTAGGATCAATCTCATTATCCAGTTGCTCTCGGGAGCACATTGAAACTCCGTATCGGATCTGGACCGCACGTCGAAAGTCCGATTACTACGAAATTATATAATTAAGGCCGCCTTGCTGGACTTGACCACCACCTCAGAAATCAAGTCCAGATAGTGTCTCGAAGCTATTCGCTTAAGCCCGGAGTGAAGTGTGTGAGAAACGTGAATATCTTAGAAATAAAAATTTAAATTTAAGTAATCTGAGACTTGTCGCTTGCGGGCTGACTATAAAGATTCAGACCGTCAGAATCTAACCCAAATACACCCTCGGATCAAGAGAAATTTTTCATACATGGCAGTGTACTTGTGGCCCTGATTGAGTTTCGGTGACCGTCGAACTGAAACTGGTCCGCCACGGGCGATCTGTAAATCCGATCAGACTGAAAATGTAACTTGACCTAGATCCATGGTCAGGGAGCTTAAGTCCGACCTTTGGCTCAAGGGGGGCTCCAGAAGTGCTCCGTTGAGCTGAAACAGACGCCCTTTGGATATAACCTAAGTATACCTTGGCCCAGGGGCCATTTCCATTAGTTTTAGACCTATATAAGGACCTTAAACCCTCTCCCATTCACTCCATACGAATTTGAGAAAACCTAGTAGAGAGAAGAGAGTAAAGAGAGGAAAAGTGTGAGAGAAGTGGGAGAAGATTCCTGGTACTCTATCCTGCCGTTCTACGTGCTTAATCATCCCTATCTAATCATTATTCTGGCGATTCTGACTTCGTTCTTAGGTAAGAAAACCTAACCATAATCTGTTCTAGGGTTTCAATTGTTATAAGTGGCGAGATAGCTGACTTAACTCATGCTATAGGTTGATGTACCATCGTTGATGAAGCCTTAGAGTTTCTAGCGAATTCGTTACGCTTCTACGGCGTAAGGTGTGGACTATAGACGTATAGGTTATGCTTTTCAAGGCTTTCAATGTCGGTTAATAATTTATTCTTGATGAAGATACTATTTCACATGCATAAAGTGATGTCCGTTTTATTTTTCAGTTATACGTTAACTAGGTTGAATATATTGTATTCCTCGTATTTGTAGAAAATACCGAATACGTATGAAATTCGGATTTATGCTTGCCATGATTAATTGCTGTCTATGTATGCTAGATGCATGTGTATCAACTTCTGGGTGAACGGATTAGCCTAATTCATGTTATATTAACATGCGTCATGTATGCTACAATGCGTAGCCTAAGTATTTAAGTAAAAGACTAAATGAGTATAAACGTTGCGTTAGTGTACGACGTGACTAACTATCATGGTTATGCGATTATTGTGTAGGCAGCAATCCTTAGCGAAAAGACTTGCCCTAAATCACGTCACGGCAAATATATGTTATATGTGATACAGTGTGTAGCCCAAGTATTTGTGGAAATGAATGAATGAATATGGAACTTGGATTCATGCTTGCCATGACTATCCGTCGTGGGTGCACACGTGTTATAAATGGGGCAACTCCCTAGTGAAAGGATTTGGCCTAACACCTATGTGATCAACATATGTCATGTATGTTGATGAAAGTAGTCTAAAGTGTTTGCTGAAATGTCTGAATGAGTAAGTAATTAGTAAATTATAATGTATAAGGGTGTTAAGATATGATTCTCAACTCCTTTAACTATGTGTATGTTTTCCTCCATGTACCATATATTATAATGTCTATTTATCTATGTAATGCATATGTATAAATCCATGTTTAAGTTATATTCTATAAAATATAAAAATAAAGCCGTGAAGGGTGATGGGGGAGTGGTGTTACGATTCCATGCAACAGCCCTGGCAACCCTAAAGCGGACAATATCAGACCTTTGATTGTATGATTTGAAATCTTGATCCATTACTGCTTTAACTATCTTCTAGGATATTTTGTTGTAATTGAATGTGATTAGGGCTATTGTATAGTCCAAGCAATCGGTAACAGATCCTATATTGGTGGATGATGTTATTTCACCACATAGGATGTGTTCGACGAATTTGAACCGTACTTCGGTTGTCAACAGTGGTTAGGCCACACGGAGTGCTTACACACTTCATGTCGATCCACTTGATGTGCGCTAGTGCTAGTCGAGCTCGTCAAGTAACCCGATTGACCCGATGTATGTTCACCATGTTTGGATATTAATGCTTAAACCTAAGGTACCAAACTCACCAGTGGACACCCCGTTAACCTTGTTACCTCGATCTGCTAAGACCCATGAGCTGGGCATGGTGGTATGGGATACCGTGGTCGAGCTGTCGACCTACGCTGGGGCGACGAGCCTCCCTGTAGTGACCAGTGAGCAACCCAAACTCGTGAGGCGAATATGATGGTATGAGACACTGTATTCGAGTTGTCGTCCTACACTGATTTGATGACGAGCCATTTGTAGTGACCTCGAACATACTTTGGGCCTACGTAGAGGCGACGAGCCTTTCCGTAGCACTAGAGTATGAAATAGGCCTATCCCGGTGCAGCCTAGCTGTGATCCCCAGTCGGGTTAGTGACGAACCTTCGAAAATAGACTGTCAGTTGGTAGGGCATTCGTGGTAGTGACCTATAACTTACTTATCGTATGTGATTTACTAGGACTAATGACCCTAGAATGGATCATTGTTTGGAAAATAGTTTTCCAATCCTGCTGTATGAAAAGGACTAATAAAAACTTGGTAATCACGCTCATAATATCGCACTGCATGTGCCCTGGGTTAAAGAGCACTGAGGGAAGAAAGCATACCGAGACCGTAAGATGGTGTCGCACGAGGGAGTGTAGGCGAGGGCATGCATCATTGTTCATATCATTCTTGCATTAATAAGAGTATCTAGGTATGTTTGATTTTACTGCTTTATCATTACTACTTGACTGAGTTGATAACATGTTAAACTCTACTTTATAGTTCCACTGAGTTGATCACTCACTCTCACGTTACAGGACGGTGTTTTAAACACCAACTAGACTTTGTCTTGATTTCAGATGACGACGTGACCCCAGAGGCGGAGCCTGATTACTATGACGATCAGGACGAGTTCTCGTATATGCAGTTCTCCGGCGGCTTCGCTTAGGCTATCCGAATCGACAGGACTACAGGGATTATCATTATAGTTGTACAGTTTGACATTTTGATTTTAAGACTATTATATGTATATGGTGACTCAGTGATGTATTCATACTCTGGAACCGATCGTGATCTTTTGACTTATATAAATTTATTTATATCTTTCAGTCTTCCGCTTGCGTTTTACAACTTGATCTAGAGTATGAATTACTGTTTTGGTATAATTTCACTCATGATTAACGCACTAACATGGACAACATTCAACCATAAGCATTTATGTTGCATAAGTGATATTTTGGAACTCGGGAGTTGAGTTGCTACTCGACCCCCGATTTTCAAGGCGTTACAGTTACTCAGTATGTAACCCACTTTCTTCCATATCCACCATTTCTTATGTGTGGTCCATCCTCTTAACATTAAAAAAATAATAAAAAAATCAGACACGCACCTGATGGGGCCGCTGGCTGCCTCCTGCCGGACGAGAGAGGAGAGAAGAGAGAGGGAGAGAGAGAGAGAGAGAGGAGGAGGAGGAAAGCCGGAGGGTTGTTGCCCCCTGCGGCCTACCGAACGGGACGGGATGGCCGATGAGTGCCAAACGGGAAGAGGTTGGGTTTTTTAGATCAGGGCGTGTGATGGGTAAGGTAGATAGGATTAGGAATTGGGTTTATATATATATATATATATATATATATATATATATATGTTGCGCAGCACGCCAACAACGTAGCGAGCCTAGATCCAATCTCAGGCCTCACCTACAAACGATAAACAAGAAGAAATATAAACTAGAAAGGAATAAAAGCATTCAAACAAACCACAAGATAAGATATACGTGGAAAAATCCCAAACTAGGGTAAAAAACCATGGATGCAAAATTCTACTATGAAGAGAAATGAAGATTACAAGGCAATATACTAACCTCTCCCTTGGAAGTACAGAGAAAATCCCTTGCCCACACATTAGAATAATTTCCTAATATTCACATTAACCCTAGAATAGCCATAGGGACCCCAATTTATAGTTTTGGCAACTTTCCTTTCGCATCCCAGTTGCGAAAGGACTTGCGACATGAAATTCGCGAAACTCCTTTCGCATCCTAGTTGCAAAAGGACTTGCGACACGAAATCCGCGCATGTGGCTCCACTTCTCAACAATCTCCCACTTGGAGACACATCGCCATAAACTTTGTCTTCTTCATCCGGAGTGCACCACCTCCCCGTCTTTAAGCCTGAAGACCAATCAAAGCTAAACAGAGCTTCAGCTTCTCCCTTGTGACCGCCTTAGTCAGCATATCCGCAGGATTCTCACTTGTATAAATCTTCTCCAGAGCAATCGATCCATCTTCCAGTAACGAACGTATGAAGTGATATCTGATGGCAATATGCTTGGTCCTTGAATGAAATGCTGAATTCTTAGCCAAGTGTATTGCACTCTGACTGTCACTGTACAGCTTGCAATCTGCTTGCTTCTTACCCAACTCTGTCATAAAACCTTACATCCATACCATCTCCTTGCATACTTCTGTAGCTGCAACATATTCTACTTCTGTCGTACTGATAGACACTATCTTCTGTAACTAAGAGACCCAACTGACTGCAGCACTTCCCAGAGTGAAGACATAACCTGTAGTGCTTCTTCTGCTGTCGATATCTCCTGCCAAATCTGAATCCACGTAGCCCTGTAGCTTGATTTCTGATCCACCATAACATAGCCCTACATCCTTAGTACCTACCAGGTATCTAAGAATCCACTTCACAGCTTTCCAATGTTACTTCCCGGGATTGTTCATGAACCTGCTAACAACTCCCACTGGTTGAGTAATGTCTGGCCTCGTGCTCACCATAGCATACATGAGACTCCCTATAGCTGACATGTATGGGACTTTAGCCATATAATCTGGTTCTTCCTGCGTCTTTGCCCCTTGCTTCTTAGATAGCTTGAAGTGCTTGGCTAATGGAGTGTTAACCGGCTTAGCACCTCCCATATTGAATCGATCAAGTACCTTGGCTATGTACTCTGCCTGTGACAACACCAATTTCTTGTTTTCCCTGTCACGCTTTATCCTCATACCTAGGATTTGTTTTGCAGCTCCTAAATCCTTCATGGCAAATTCTCTAGACAGTTGTCTTTTGATATCTGAGATGTCCTTCATGCTTGAACCAGCCACAAGTATATCATTAACGTACAGAAGAAAGATGATGTACAACGTATCAAACTTCTTCAAATAACAACAGTGGTCTGCATGACATCTCCTAAAACCGTTTCCCGACATGAAACTGTCGAACTTCTTGTACCACTGCCTCGGGGCCTACTTCAGGCCATATAAACTCTTCTTCAGTCTGCACACCTTGTTCTCCTTTTCTGGTGCCACATATTCTGGCGGCTGATGCATATATATCTCTTCTTCAAGGTCCCCATGAAGAAAGGTTGTCTTAACATCTAGCTGCTCTAGATGTAAGTCTTCTGTAGCCACTATACTCAAGACCATGCGAATCGTAGACATTTTCACCACAGGTGAAAATATTTCAGTGAAATCGATACCTGCCTTTTGTTGAAACCCTTTCACAACCAGTCTAGCCTTATACCGTTTCGAACCATCGTGCTCCTCCTTCAATCTGTAAACCCACTTGTTATGCAGAGCTTTCTTACCCTTAGGTAGAGTGACTAGCTCCCATGTACGATTAGACTCAAGAGAGTACATCTCCTCATCCATGGTCTGCTCCCACTTAACCCGTGTATTTGACTGTAATGCCTCTTCAAAATACTCTGACTCACCATTATCTGTCAGCAGTAGATAATATAGGGAGGGTGAATATCGGACCGTGGGTCTCCTCTCCCGAGTAGACCTCCTCACAACCGGTGTATGTGGCTCTACCTCATAATGCTCCTGTGCATGATCATCCTGTGACGTTGTAACACCCGTGTCCGATAACTCTTTCAACTCTACGAATTCCTTTTCTTCGGCCTTATTTTCCTGTACACTGTCCTTATGCATTACTTTTTCATTGAAGACTACGTCCTTGCTTCTGATGATTTTCCTATTTTCTGCATCCCAAAACCTGTAGCCAAAATCATGCTGCCCATAGCCTATAAACGTGCACCTCCTGGACTTCGCATCCAGCTTGTTTTTGTGCTCTGCATCAATGTGAACATATGAAGTGCAACCGAACACTCTGAGAAGTGCAAGGTTCACTTCTTTCCCAGTCCACACTTCTTCTGGTAGCCCACCATCCAATGGTGCTGAAGGACTTCTATTGATAAGATATGTGGTGATATTCACAGCATTTGCCCAAAATGTCTTGGGCAACCCTGCATGTAACCTCATGCTCCTGGCGCACTCAAGGATGGTCCTGTTAATGCGCTCAGCCACACCATTCTGTTGCGGTGTACCTGAAATCATTTTTTTTATGTTTGATTCCACTTACTGCACAATACTCCTCAAACCTCTTGTCACAATACTCTCCCCCATTATCAGATCTGAGACACTTTACTGTTTTACCTGTCTCATTTTTTACCATAACTTTTCACTTCTTAAATACATCAAATACATCAGATTTATGCTTTAAGAAATAGACCCACAATTTTCTACTAGCATCGTCAATAAAAGTAACAAAATAACGTGAGCCACCAAGAGATAATACCTGTGCCGGTCCCCACACATCAGTGTGTACAAGCTCTAACAGATGCGTCTTTGGAGCGCGTCCCGTCTTCTTGAAGCTCACCCTCTTCTGCTTGCCATACACACAGTCCTCACAGAATTCCAAGTCAATAGACTTTAGCCCTGGTAGCTTTCCTTTAGACAATAGCACTTTCATCCATTTCTCACTCATATGTCCCAATCTCTAATGCCATAACTACCCATTCACTCCAGTTGATGCGACTGTAAGTGAACTATATGATCGTGAAGTCACGTACAAAGTATCTTCCTTTTTACCTCGAGATATTACCAAGGCACCTTTTGTGATCTTCCAAGAGTCACTAGTGAATGTCATCACATAACCGGTATCGGCCAACTGTCCCATTGAGATCAGATTCCTTCTCAAACTTGGTACATGTCTGACATCCTTTAATTTTAAAATCGTTCCGTCTTTCTGATTGACCTGAACGTCCCCCTTTCCAACAATACTGCACGGCTCATCATCACCCAGGTAGACTCTCCCAAAGTCACCTGATACATAATCACGCAGAACTTCCTTACACGAAGTGGCATGAAACGAAGCACCCAAGTTTATAACCCAAGACTCATTCCTCACATCAAGAGACAAGATCAACGCCTCTGTGTCACTCTCCTCAGATAGATTCACTGAATCCTTCCCGCCTTGAGAGCTTCCTTCTTGTTTATTGAGTGCCTTGCAATCACGTTTCATGTGCCCCTTCTTGCCGCAATGCCAACACCCGTCTTTGTCTTTCGGTCCCTTGGACTTCTTCCTCGACTTAGAACGCCTGTGTTTATTGCCTCCTTTGTTCAACGATCTTCCTCTTCCTTCAACATTTAGAGCATTCCCTGAGTCCCCTGAAACTCCTGATGCCTTCCTTCTAGATTCTTCGTTGAGAATTAGACTGGCAACATCATCAAATTTCAACTTTGTCGACCCTGAAGAATTGCTCACAGCAATCACCAAACCATCCCAACTGTCTGGCAAACTGGATAAGATCAATAATGCCCTGACCTCATCCTCAAAAACAATGCCAACGGATTCCAACTGGATCGTGACTGTATTGAACTCGTTTAGATGTTTTGTCACGCTCCCACCATCTGACATATTCATGTTGAATAGCTGTTTCATAAGATGAACCTTGTTGGATGCTGAGGGCTTTTCATACATGGTGGGCTTCCATTAATTCTTCTGTAGTTTTCACCTTGGATATATTGAAGGTGACACTCTTAGACAAAGAGAGTCGGATCGTTCCTAAAGCCTTCCTATTCAGTAAAAACCATTCATCATCTGTCTTCTTTTCTGGTCTCTTCTCTTTTCCTCCTAGAGGAATATAGATGTCCTTCTGATACAAATAATCCTCCATCTGCATCTTTCAGAAGGCAAGTTTGAATCATCAAACTTCTCAATTCTAGTTTTCCCATCTTCTGTCATCGCTCCCAATAGAACTAAACCAATGGCTCTGATACCAGTTGTTGCGCAGAAGCCAACAACGCAGTGAGCCTAGATCCAATCTCAGGCCTCACCCACAAACGATAAACAGGAAGAAATATAAACTAGAAAGGAATAAAAGCATTCAAATAAACCACAAGACAAGATATATGTGAAAAAATCACAAACTATGGTAAAAAACCACGGATGCAAAATTCCACTATGAAGAGAAACGAAGATTACAAGGCAATATACTAACCTCTCCCTTGAAAGTACAGAGAAAATCCCTTGCCCACACCTTAAAATAATTTCCTAATATTCACTTTAACCCTAGAATAGCCCTAGGAACTCCAATTTATAGTTTTGGCAACTTTCCTTTCGCATCCCAATTGCGAAAAGACTAGCGACACGAAATCCACACATGTGACTCCACTTCTCAACAATACATACATACATATATATATATATATATATATATATATATATATATATATATATATATATATATATATCGAGTCAAGTTTCGGATCGGGTCAATTTAATTTAATGGATTGAGTTTTGGGTCGAGTTACTAGGTAACTCGAACTCATCTCGATTTGAATTCGGATTGGGCCGAGCCTACTCGGTTCGAACCGACTCACCCATTCGGTTCGAGTCAAGCCAGTGGGACTAGTCGAGTTAGGAGAAGTCCAGTGGGTTTGTACCCAGCAATAGTAATATCTGAACCCCGGTTAAAGGCAATCTGCTTCCTTGAATTACCTTTGTTTTAAATGAGAAATTATCTGATACAGCGACTGTATGATAAGTTAAGATACAGCCTATATTTTTCCTGCACACATTTCATATATGTGGAATATCCAGTCCATTAAAAAAGTGGACAGAATCATTGTGATTATTTGACTTGAAAATTAGGCTGATCCACTCATCGATCCAGACACAACCACAAAATCAATGTGCATCCAGTTTTATGATTAAGTGTAGTGGTGTGGCCCATCCGATGAGTGGATCGATCTAGTTTTCATACATTATCATTGTGCGGACCACCTTTTGTTCGGATTGGATTTTCCACACATATGATACGTTGGCGAGAGTACAAGGAATTATTATAACTTATTTACGAAACAACCCCTTCATCTTTAGTAATATCACCATTGCTACTCCTAGTGGCACTGGAACACTTAAAACATTTCAATCCATTCATCTAGACTATTCATTAAGTCCAGCACACATTTCGTGGACCACCATACAAGAAGCTCACTGATTTGACACATATTAACCGTTTGATCAATGAACTTTAATTTAGACGGTCATGATCACTTACCAAAAAAATAGGTTCATCCGCAATTTGGTCCACTATTTTTAAGGATGGATTAGATCATCTGATTAGGAAATGTGTTATGGACTTAATGGACGGTTCAGAATGCTTGATTGAATTGTTTTGGTGAACCGATGCAATTAGGAGCAGTACCATAACTTAATTTGCTATAAGAGCACTGGATTATTTCTCCTCTTCGATAATCAATCTAATTACTAATAATCAAAGATTGAAGAAGAATTAAGTGATCTTTCGCCTGATGGTATGCGTATTATGGGCGATCCAAACCGTTGATCTGGTGGTGTCAACGGTGGATGGATGATCTCCTAAAAAATTTTCCCAAATGCTGCCATAGATCCTTTGAACGTGAACCATTGGTGTACTTTCTTCATTATTAAATGTTGGCATGACACCAATTTGAAGGGTTGAGATTGTCCCACGGAATAGATTTTGGCACGATGCATCCAGAGTGGTGGGTCCATCAGATCAACGGTATGGATTAAAGACGTGATGCATTTGTGCATGCCCTTCAGTACACGGAAAGGTTACTATTTCCCCCGCCACCAAATTACCCTTTTCTGCGGTTGAAATTTCAACTTCCTGGGTTGAAAGTTTTGCCTCTATCGCGACTAAATTTCAAGCATATATCGCCTCCAACTGGGGCACACCCATTGAGTGATCTCACAATCAGAAACGTCCATCTTGTGGGATACATTTATATATTCTGTCTGAAGAAATTTGAGTTTAAATTATTATCTTTACCATCAAAATCTCTATATGAATTTCAAAAAATTAAATGAAACTTTAAACGGTTATCATTCAACTCCGAAAACCATAGATTATGATAAAAATGATAGTTAATTATGTTAAATTAGCTTTTGTAAGGAAGTAATAAGAATATGGACGGTTTAAAATCACCTGACCGCTCAGCATGTTGTCCTCGCTAGCTGGCGGCACACACTGGATCGTAAGTCGCGACAGATACAAAACGAACTCGGTTTCTCGAAATGTCGGGCTGCGAGCGTTACATGCAGGAATTGAAATGACGTGCTATGGCTACTCGCAAGAAAAGCCACCCGGGTAATTCTCTCGTGACATATTCTAATATCTTAGCTTTGTTCAAGATCCAATCCGTTAATCAAATGGACCCCATTATTGAAATTTTATAATCCAAAAATCAGATGATTTCATAACAAATTCCATCCACATAAATGTGATAAATTTTAAAAATTACAAAAGAACCACATTAGTTAAAAAACTTAAATATTATGAAAATATGGAGGCCATTTGTTTTTTCCAGATAATAATTTAATTGAATATATCGAATGAATGGTCCACATCTTTCATATTATATATTTCTTACCAAATAGGTGCGAAGAAAATATTATACTCATGCGAGAGAAGACATAAAAATTCTTCTGAATTTTAGTGGCTCAAGTAACTAAATAACGGGGGTTGTTGATACTCTGGCTACGGTTGACGCTTGATACGCACGTACTTAGGAATCAAAGCGGATTGCCTGGAGCACCCGCCACTAGAGGGAAGCGGATTGGCTGGTGTACCACACATCACCAATATGGCTGGTTTGTACGAACGGTTCAAAGGAGATCAAAGTTACATGGGCCACACAATGATGTATTTATTATATCCAACCCGTTCATCCATTTTTTGAGATTATTTTAGATCATAAGCCAAAAAAGGGAGACATGCTTGAAAGCTCAAGTGGACCACACCACAAATAGCAGTGGGACAATGATTCTCACCCTTAAAACGTTTGTAGGGCCCACCATAATGTTTATTTTCCATCCAATCTGTTCATAAGATCACAAATACCTGGATGAAGAGGAAAAACAAATATCATTTTGATCCAAAACTTCTTAGATCCCCAAAATGGTTTCAATGGTAGATGTTCAATCCCCCACTATGTTTTGCAGTGTGGTCCACTTGATATCTGAATCTGTCTTATTTTTCGGTTCAAGCCTTAATACGAGCTTGGAAAATGGACTGACGGTTCGGATATAACACATACCTTATGATGTGAACCACAGAACTTGGTGACGTCAACACATCAGCCATTTTGGTGGTGTGTGATACACCAGCCAATCCGCTTCCCCACAGGAGACATCCGGTGGAACGACCTGGCCGAGCTCTATAGGACCCACCGCGATGTATGAGTTGTATCCACGCCGTTCATCATTTCAGGGCATGAACCTAAAAATGAGACCCGACGCGATTCACAGGAGAATGCTTTTAACTGGATTAGCATGTTCGGGAGTGGTTGATTTTTTCTTGGGGTGATGCCAGAGTCCCTCGCACCCAAGGGTTTCCATGATAATTACATGTGCGTGTGTGATTTAGCAGGCGTGTCGGATTTTACTCACTTTAAAGATATTGACTAAATTAATCAGTGACACTGCATGAAGACGGATAAATTAAAGATTAGATGGAACCTGAAGTCTTTCTCAATCACTGACTTATTTAGAAATGTACACTGCACTCAAGCAACTTGAATAGCCAAAAATGTTGACATTCATGAACGAGTTCTTTTTGCTGTGTACCAGTGATTATGGGATCGTTCGGTGTGTGGATTTTTATTTCACCACTGTTTTAACGTGGCATTTCTCAATCAAAATAAAAGATACACGTGTAATAGAATAGAGATTAGCATAAACTTGATTGATTTTTATTAATATATTGACCATGTTACAATTGTCGTGCCTTGTACTCTTAATATTAAAGAAAAAAAGAAAATAAAAATAAACACCTAATGCGCCTATCGGAATAGGCGATCGAGGTGATTGGTCAATAGAATGTAACCGAGGTATAAACAATTGAATTGAAACTCAGATGGACATAGAGACTTTGTAACTTAAGGCTGCAAATATTTAATCTATTCATAAGATAAACGTACTGTAGCGAGAGCCGCGGGGCAGTAGCAAACTAAGCTAGAAAGAGTAAAATAAATATGAAAGTAAACATGTAGATACATGTATTAAGCACATAGCCTTGAGCTCTTCTTCAGATTCTCTTTTTAAAGCTTTCTCGAGGTCGTAGAAACCTCTCGTTGTGCTTTGGGAACCTTTTGGAATCTTCGTGCAGGCTTCCCAGGCATCGGATCTCTTCCTTCGTGGATCTGGAGGTTCTCAACCAAGGAGATCTCCAAAATGTAAGTAGCTATTGGATCTCGAATTTCAACTCCTACACATAGATGCCCCCATATAGGACTCTCTTAATTCGATCAATGGAGCATCTTTCGTTTAATCGCATCCGTTAACTGTGCTAATCTAATGCAAATCACCCAATCTTTAGTGGGAGTGGGATTTAACACTAGATACTAATCTGTTATCGAACTAGGTTGGATCTAGTTCACCTATTCTTTTGATGCCAATGGGGTCACGGTTGTGGACCCCATCCGAATGATGTTTTTTGCTTCTCACGACCGTGGCTCAATCCTATATTGGGTTCGTACATAAATTAACCCGATATGCGGATCTTTGGAATCCTCTGGATTGTTGCTAGTTTTCTAAATATTTTTGAGAAAATCTCACATTTTGGTAATGACCGTAAGAGACAGCCCTTCGGATGATATCATATCTAGTTATGAGATAAGATACACTCACCATGTGACGTGCTAGGCATGTTTCTCAATTAATGGACACATTCATTGTTGCCACATGGCATGTGACAGTTTATCCCCCTAAAGGAGTTGTACCGTCAAAATAATGACAAAATGTGTAAAGCCGAAGGAAAATCAAATGCATATCTCCTTCAAGTGCAAGTATGATTCTGATTGTGCCAAACACGTGCTGTCTCCACATGGCGTATTCTTATTGGCTCATGTCAGGGCACAAAAAATGAGTGTAAACAATGGCAACCATATGTGTATGGTTTATTTAGCCTATCTTTTTTTTTTCCCCCCTTAGTTGTGTAGTACATTTTCTAAGATGACCTTGAAGGTGTGATTGACAGACTATAGTCGCCACCAGTCAATTAGGTTGTTATGTGTTTACGGTGGTTAGAGCCCGTGAACCTACCTTAGGTTGGGGAATTTGGAAATTCTCTGGCCTGAATAACTCCTATATGTGACCTGCAACCATGGAGGCCTGGGTAAGGGTCTCGATTAGGAGGTAAGAAGGGGTTAAGCACCCTCTCTTGCCCACACTATGTGCGGCCTTTACTTTAAGGTGCATACTTTTCAAGAAAAATCATATATCTACAAAAAAAGTTAGTCATCTGACCATGATTCGCATAACCTTCTGAGACGGTCGAGCATGCAAAATATAAGGGAAAAAAAAAAATCTCAGCCTTGCTTCTCAAGGTCAAGTGACCCAGGGCAGGTGAACAAAATAAAGTAAATTGAATAAATAAAATGATGTAAATGAAAATAAAATAGCAGTTGCTACAGTGGGTGTGTGAAATGGACCGTGTACTGAGCTTGATTGATATGCAAGTGAGAAGAAGGAAAATCAAACGCCCTTTTCTTGCTCAAAAAATAAAGGGCTCAACGTTCCTGAATCTGACTCTACCCGTGAGGTGATTGTCTTACTCTGATGAGTTAACTTTTCGTGGTTATCTTGTAATGGGACAGAGTTTAGGCATAGATAAGTTGGCTTTTCGGGATATCCTATAGGTGGCAGGGCTTCTTTTTTTTTTATGCTTTTTTTTCTTTTTAAGGGCAGGGTTTAGGCTATGAGGGGATCTTCTATATCTTGCTCAAATCTTCTCTCAGTAAATTGGTCTAGCTCATGGATAGATGAAGGGTCTAATTCCAAAATTGAGAGTTGGATGGTGGAAATAGGCTTGGGGTGTGGCTTTATAGAGAAGTCAACCAACCAATTAAGAGTAACACTTTGTGTTTGGATGGGATCTCTACAAGCATATCTGAGAGTGGGGACGTCGGCGCCCACCGATGAAGTCTTCCTAGGGCCATCTCGATGTTTATTTGCGATCCAGCCCGTTCATAAGGTCACCCAGACCTAGATGATGGGACAACACAAATATCAACTTGATCCAATTCGGTGGCACCTAAGAAGTTTTAATTATGGGCGTTTTAATCCCCATCATTTCCTGAGGTGTGAATTGGTAAAACGGATGGACGGTGTGGTTGAAAGACATACATCATGGTGGGCCCCACACAACTTGGGCCAACAATCCGCTTTCCTTAGAAATGGCACATGGAAAATATTTAGTCAAATTAAACGAGCACAGTTGGGTACTACCCTAGATAGAGACGGTCATGTCAGGGGTTTGTGGGGCTCATCATAATGTATACATTTTATCCAGGCCATCAATTTATTTTGATAGAAAATTTTAGGGGATGAATATTGTTATGGATAAATGTTAAGATTGAAGAATGCTGTAATGGACGAATGTTATATGGTGGATCACCGATATTCATTGTGGATCACTGATAATTATTGTAGATCGTTGATATTCGGTGAAGATCACATTATATTAATTATGGAACGTTGATATTCACTATGGATCATCGATATTCGATGAGGATCACTGATATTAACTATGGATCACAGATATTTAATGAGGATCAGCGATATTAACTGTGGATTACCAATACGCACCATGGATCATTGATCCAATGAAAACGGTTAACACGCGTTGTGGATCATCAATCCAACGAAAACGGTTATAAATCCCTCATTATGACAATTATGACCATTCATCAATTTTAACATTCTTCCACTACAACATTCATCCATTACAACATTCGTCAAGTTCAACATTCATCCATTATAACATTCTTCCATTTCAAAATTCATCAATTATAACATTCTTTCATTATAAAATTCATTCTTTCACAAACTCCCACCACTCATATCCAACAAAAAAGAAATATAAAGAGAATTACTATACCCTTCTCCTTTTCACAAACTCCTACCATTGATATCTAAAAAAATAAAAAAAATAATAAAAAAAACAACACACAAAAAATACTATTTCTACTATGGAGAGTGTGGTAAAAAAATCTTCAAATAATAATAATAATAATAATAATAATAAAACAAAAACTCGTCAGAATATAGGGAATGACACTAGATACACATCGGAATTTGCTTTCCTTAGAAATGGCACATGGAAAATATTTAGTCAAATTAAACGGGCGCAGTTGGGTACTACCCTAGATAGAGACGGTCATGTCAGGGGTTTGTGGGGCCATCATAATGTATACATTTTATCTGGGCCATCCATCTATTTTGATAGAAAATTTTAGGGCATGAGGCCAAAAAAGATGTAAATCGAAGGCTCAAGTGGACCACACCACAAGAAGCAGAGTGGAAATTAAATTCCTACCGTTGAATTTTGTTAGGCCCACCATAATGTTTATTTGCCATCCAACCTGTTCATAAGGTCACAAAGGGAAAACATAAATATCAGCTTGATTCAAAACTTTCAAATATCAGCTTGATCCGAAACTTCTGTGACCCTTGGACTTTTCCATGGTTAGCTTTCAATCCCCACTGCTTCCTACCATGTGATTCACTTGTGCTTCAATCTGCCTCCCTCTTAGACTCGTGCCATAAAATGATCTTGCAAAATGGATGTCTCTAGCTAGTTCCTGGTGGGAGCGGATTAGCTATGCCTATTGCCAAGGTAACACGTCAGCGGGTGTTACCCTTACTGTGCGGCCCACCTTCATGATGTGTTGTATATTAAGGTCGTCCATCTGTTTCTCCAGCACATTTTAGGATGTGATCTCAAAATTAAAGAAAATCCAAATATAAGATGGACCACATCACAGGAACAGAGCACCATTAAAATTTTCAAAGGAATAGTAAGGATTTTATGATGTTTACTTGTCATCCAACCCCTTGATAATCCAAAAAGATTTGAGCAAAGGGAAAATACAAAGATTAGCATGATACAAAACTTTCATAGCCCTCAAAAAGTTATTAATGGTGGTTCTTCACTAGTTCTAGTGTTATGGTCCACCAGAGCTTTGGATCTTCTTAAGGTTTGGGATTGCATCCTAAAATGAGATATAAAAATAGACTGATGGCATGTATATACAAAACATACAATAAGGTATGGCCCCACATGGTTAGAGAAATAGTTAGGAGTGGATGTTAATTAAAATAATCCTTATTTATAACGTAATAAAAGAGTTGACACTAGATTTTTAATGCATATCTTTTTAGCCCCCGGTACTTTTTGTCCTTTGGAAGGATGAAATTACCCTTCTACAAGCCATCTCCTCATACAATGTTAGATTGTCAAGGAAGTTGAGAGAGCCCTTTGATAATATAGTGTGGGCCCCACTAAATTATTGATTAGGGTCATCCCTCGGCTGATCTGATCCGTTTACTTTAATCAAATAGCCGTAAACCCATGGTAAGATTGTTTTAAAAAAAGTAGAGCTATATGTAGCCCACAACTGCATTAACATCGTGAGTTAATTTTGAACTATATCCTCCGTTGTGATCCATTCATAATGAGTTTTGGCCCCAAACTTGAGAAGATGGCATGAAATTAAAATTTCTTTCATGTGGACGGCTTGGATCTGCTATAAGATAAACCAGTGGGCCCTACACAAGATGTGAGATGGGTTCAATAAGTGGATTCTTTACACGGAAAAGCCATTTAATATTTTCTTTCTCTATCTTATTCATTTTTTTTCATGGAAGTGGACCATTTGACCGTTAGGACCGTTGTCACCTCTGTGACACCCACTCTAGCAAGTTTCCAGTGTGCATCCTATGTCATTTCTTCTACTTTAGCTAGTTTATGAGTACTTTTTTTTTTTTAAAGATTTTTTATCACTCTTTGACGTAAAAGCTATGATTGCCAAATGTAGGTTTATGTTAGAATAATAGTGGCTTTTATGTGTTTTTTTAATTATTTTTTTATTTATTTTAAGGTATCAATGATGGGAGTTTATGAAATGGAGAGGGTGTGGTGGTTTCCCTTATAATTTTTATTTTTATTTTTTATTAGATATGAATAGTAAGAGCTTGTGAAATGGGTGAATTTGTAATAGAAAAATGTTGTAGTGAATGAATTTTGAAATGGAAGAATGTTGTAATAGATGAATATTGTTATGGATAAATGTTAAGATTGAATAATGTTGTAATGGACGAATGTTATATGGTGGATCACCGATATTCATTGTGGATCACTGATAATTATTGTAGATCGTTGATATTCAATGAAGATCGCACGATATTAATTATGGAACGTTGATATTAACTATAGATCATCGATATTTGATGAGGATCACTGATATTAACTATGGATCACTGATATTGTCGTAGATATTTAATGAGGATCAGCGATATTAACTATGGATTACCAATACACACTATGGATCGTCAATCCAATGAAAACGGTCAACACGCACTGTGGATCATCGATCCGACGAAAACGATTATAATTCCCTCATTATGACAGTTATGACCATTCATCAATTTTAACATTCTTCCACTACAACATTCATCCATTACAACATTCGTCAATTTCAACATTCATCCATTGCAACATTCTTCCATTTCAAAATTCATCAATTATAACATTCTTTCATTATAAAATTCATTCTTTCACAAACTCCCACCATTCATACCCAATAAAAAAGAAATATAAAGAGTATTACTTTACCCTCCTCCTTTTCACAAACTCCTACCATTAATATATATATATATATATATATATATATATATAAAACAACACACAAAAAACATTATTTCTACTATGGAGAGTGTGGTAAAAAATCTTCAAAAAAAATAAAATAATAATAATAAAACAAAAACTCGTCAGAATAAAGGAAATGACACTAGATACACATCGGAAACTCGGCGGATTGGGTGTCACGGAGGTAGCAACGGTCCTAACGGCCAAATGGTCCCCTTCCATGAAAAAATGAAGAGAAAAGAGAAAGAAAATGCTAAATGGTCGTCTTGTGTGATAGACTCACCTATTGAACTTATCTCGCATCTTATGTGGGGCTTACTGTATCATCTTGTAACAAATCCAAGCGTTTACATGAAAGTGATTTTAATTTCATGTCATCTACCCAAGTTTGAGGGCAAAACTTATCATGGATGGACCACAACGGATGAAATAGTTCAGAATTAACTCAGAACATTAATATAGTTGTGGGCCATAGATAACTTCAAAATTTTTTAAAACAATCTTACTATAGGTTCACAACTGTCTGATTAAAGTGAACGGATCAAATCGGCAGGGTGGTCCCATCATTGATTCAGTAAGGCCCATGCTTATTCTTAGAAGTCCATATTAACTTTCATAACAAGTTACCGTTGTACGAGTGGACGGTTGGCAAGGAACATTTTTACCATTTTCCAAAAGTCAAAAAGTATTGGAACTAAAAAAGATATATATTAAAAATATGGTGTAAACACCTTTATTACAAGGTAATTAAGATTTATTTTAATTAATTTCTCATCATATTTGGTGAGACCGAGACTCACCCGTGATGGTGCAACCCTTACCTTGGGGCTCACACTAACGTGTGTATTTTGTATCCATCCCGTCCATCCATTTTTCCATGTCATTTTAGCAAATTATTCAAAAAATAAAGCACATTCAATTATCAAGTGGACCATAGCATAAGTGGCGACTGAAGGCTCTACCATTAAAAACTACTTAGGATGTACCTTTGTGTTTTCGTAGTGTTTATTTGCCATCCAATCTGTTGATAAAGTCACATAAGCCTACGTAAGCTTGGATGAAGGGAAAAAAAAAAAAAACAAATATCAGCTTGATCCAGAACTTTTGTAGCTCGTTAATGGTCAATCACCACGGCTTCCTATGGTATGGTCCACCTAATTATTAGAACTGCTTCATGTTTTAGATAATAGCCTAAAATGATATGGAAAAATAAATGCACGGGATGGATCCAGAATAAATAGATCAAGGTGGGCCCCATGGTAAGGGCCGCACCGTCTCAGGTGAGTCCGGTTTCTCACCTAATCGGTCCTGGTGGGGGTAGTGCCCAAATCCGGATTCCGGACGCGGATTGCGCGCTACCCCCGCCCGTCTCCCAATGGGAACAGGGAGGAGTTTTGAGTCTCCACTGTGATGTATGGGTATTGTCCACACCGTTAATTTATTTTTTCGTATCATCTTAGTATGCAAAAATAAAATTGAGACAGATCAAATGCTCAAGTAGACCACACCATAGGAAGCAGAGTTGATAATGAAGTTTTTCAAAACTAAAGATTATAAAAAATTATTTACAAACAATTATGTCTTAAGATAGATTAAACGGTTTAGCAATTTTATCTAACGAAACTGATTCATCAAGTAAATTTGAATACAAAAGTTTAATTAGTAATTTTGCATCTAAAAAGGCAGTAAGGTATAATTTTGAATTTATTATTTAAAAAAAAAAAAAATTAAACTACAAAGCCTCAGGTTTATGACTTGCCTAAGGCTCCAAAAATGTTGAGCCGCCCCTGGGGGAAGGGATCTATGTTAGCATTTCCCCGCGAGCAAACCTCACTCGAACATAAGCTTATCTTTTTGGAATAAATTAGGACCCAGATTTACTGTGAAAGCCTCGGTCAATCCGTTTTTCGAGATCATTTTAGGACTTACGACTGAAAATGAAGTGGATACAAAACTCAAGTGGGTCACACGAGAGGGAAAATTGGGGAAGGAAATTACTACCGTTGAAACCTTCTTGGGCTCCACCTTGTTGTTTATATGCTATCCAAACCGTTTACAAGGTCATTTCCAATGGTATTTAGTGAAAACACTAAAAATATAGCCTCATAACAAACTTTTATGGCCATAAGAATGCTTCAACGGTTCTCACTGAGTTCCCACTCTTTCTTCTCGTGTGGCCCACTTGAGTATTATATACACCTAATTTTTGGCTGAAAGTCCTTAAATTATCTCAAGAAACGGATGGACGGAGTGGATTTCTCACAAAGATCTATGTGGGCCCCACTCAGCATCCCGAACTTCCTGCCAAAGGCCTTCCAGGAAATCCGCGTCCAATAAATTACATTATCCCTAAATAAACCACACCATTATTAGAGGGATTTGATAGGGTAGGGTGTGACCTTACCACAATACCCTACGGAGACCCATTTTCACTCCCGGTTGTTCCTTGGAATGATCTGAACCGTTCATCTTGTCATTACTACCATACAGAAGCCATGATATTACAGTTTATGCTTCATTGATATTCCTACCCTTTGAATTTTGAATTGAATATGATCCGTTAGGTATTCATCTTGATACACAATCATATGTTTAACAAATGATTCTTGTGGTGGGCCATGTAGCATAGATTACAGAAATTGAACGGTTCAGATCATCATTTAAAGATGCATTCGCACACTAATTATCAAAACCTTATTAGTGAGGCGTCATAGCTCCCATTTCCGGTTGAAATTTGAATAATTTAGGAAGATTGTGCCGTGGATTTATTATTATTATTATTATTTAAAAGAAATGATAGGATACAGGCAGTTTTCTTCCCTCCAACTTGTCAAACGTGTAGAAAATCGAATCGTTGAATAAGGTGGACCGCACAATGATGATTCTCAGATGTAAAAATCAATTCCATCAACTTATCGAGCATGGCACAATATCGAAATCGATGAATAGCCAACGGTGTTACTCGATGTACTGATATGGCCAATTCAATTAGTGGATTGGTATTATTGTCATATCAGATGATCAACATGGTGTGGGCCACCTTTTTAACGGATTGGATATTCTACAAATAACATATGTTGGTGGTAAAAGATAAAGAGTTGTACCATAACTTCAAATACATCTGCTGTATTTTATCATTTCTCTTCTTCTCTCACATTTTGTCTTACACGCGGCAAAAGTGTATACGTGTGGCCAAACGTGTTCCGGAAATAATCCAATCATCCGGTAGATTGTACCTTGACCAGGAAATATACCCAAAATCACACGGATCAAACGATCCTAACCGTTCGATTTGAGGACTTCTATGGAAAGAAATCGGATGGTTATAAGAAAGAATTAACCGATTTTCCATTACCATTGATTTCTCCTGGAAGGTAACTGTCGAATCAGTGTTAGTTTTTGTCCATGGCTCATCCATGATAGGGCCCACCTAATGAACGGTTCAGATCTCTAATCTAGTGTTCTGTTTCGGCTTTTCATAAAATAATGATAAAATTCATTTGGGTTATGAAAAACAAAAGGGCAGTTCAGTCATTTCATAACTGTTAAGGCCAAGCTCCAATCATTTAGGAACCTGCTACAGATCCATTCGCTTTCTGGTCAAACGGTCAACACGCCACAAAGAAAAACTTTGAAAGGAGGGAAAGGGCTCGAATCCCGGCTGGACGCGGATTAGCCTGACAGAAGCGAGACTCGCTACTGAGGTGATGTCACTACGTTCCGTGGGCTCCACCATGATGTATGTTTTATATCCACACCGTCCATGCATTTTGAGAGATCATTTTATGGGTTGACAAAAAGAATGAGACAGATCCAAAGCTCAAGTGGATCCCACTAAAGAAAACAGTGGGTATTGAACGCCTACCCTTAAAAACATACTGAGGCCACATAAGTTTTCGATCAAGCTGATATTTGTGTTTTCCCTTATTCCATATCTTTTTTAACTTATAAACATGTTGGATCTTAAATAAACATTATGGTGGGCCATATGAAGGTTTCAATATGTAGTGGGTGTGACTGTTTTCTCTAGTGGGGTCCACTTGAGCTTTAGATCTACTCATTATTTGGATCATGCCCTAAAATGATTTCAACAAATGTACGAACGGTGTGGATACAACACATACATCATGGTGGGCCCACAGAACGTGTTGACATCACTTCAGTAGCGACTGTTGGCTTCGGTGGATCCCTGACTGTGGAGCCCACACTCGATGTATTTTCCTTAGGAACTACTCATCCATTTTTTTCAGCTCGTTCCAGGGGTTGAACCTGAAAATAAATCAAATCCAAATCTCATGTACACCAAACCATAAGAAACAGTGGAAATAATGATTTCCACGGTTGAAACCTTTTTAAGGCTGGCAGTGATGCTTGTTTGTCATCTAACCTGTTCATGAGATTATATACACAATAATGAAGAGAAAACATAAATATTAGCTTGATCCAAAACTTCCGTGGCCCTTAAAAAAAAAAAAAAAAAAAAAAAAATATCAACAATAGACATTCAATTCACACGGTTTCTTGTAGTGTGGTCCGATTGACCTTTTGATGTGCTTCATTTTATTTTCGGTAAGTCCTAAAATTATATGTTAAAGTGAATGAATGGAATGGATAAGATACATAAATCATGATGGACCGCAGAGAGTTTACTTAGTAGGCAATCTGCTTCCTTTCCTTACATCCATGCGGTCCATCCCTTTCCATACCTCGGTGGGCATGATCCCAACGTGAAGCAGATCAAAATCTCAGGTGGACCACACTAGGAAACAATGGTGATTGACCATTAAAATCTCTTGTAGGGTACAAAAGTTTTGAATCAAGCTGATATTTGTGTGGTCCCTTCATCCATGTTTGTAACTGGTTGGATGGCAAATAAACATTCTCCTGGCCTCAAATAATATTTTTAATGATAGGTATTTGATCATCACTGTTTCCTGTGGTGTGATCCACCTAAGATTTTGATATGCTTCATATGTGGGGTCATGTCCTAAAATGAGCTGTCAAAACGGTTGGACAACGTGGATGTAATGTCATAATGAATTGACAACGTGGATGTAAGGTACATATATCATGGTGGGCCCATAGTTGGGGATCTAACGAAGCTGCATCGTTACTCAAACCTGTTAGACCACGACCTATAGTCCTCATAGAAGATAACTAGCATGTGAAATCCAACCTTTCTAATAGGTTAACCCCACCATGCTAACCCTTCCAATAGGCTAACCCACCATGCAAATCACCTTGAGCAAAATTCGGCCAGGTCATCAAGTGATGGAGACAATTGAAAACAATCTATAGCCATTGATAGAAATATATATATATATATATATATATATATATATATATATATATATATATATATATATATATATATATATATATATATATATATACACACACACAAGTGTCATCTACTCGATGAGTGATGTTTACACTCTTTTTTGGTGCCTTAGTGTTGATCAATGGGAAGATACCACGCGTTGACACTATGGGTTTGGTACTCATGGAAATTTTACTTGCAATCGAAGATATGTTTAATGGATGTAACGCCTTAAAAATGGGGGGTCAAGTAGGAGCTCAACTCCCGAGTTCCAACGCATCGCTTATGCAACATAGATAATGATGACTAACTATTGTCCGTGTTAGTGCATTAAACATGAATGAGATTAAGTTAAATCAGCATATCATACTCTAGAGACGATTAGATTATGCAAATGGAAAACTGTGATAGATATATAAAACACTTAAGTTGTTGTAAGTCTCCAGAATGTGAACATGATATCAGGTTAAATAATTACATGTATTGTTCCAAGATATACAAAATAACGAGTGTAATGTCATCTATCCATATCCCTGTAGCTCCAATTCGCAACTCCAGGTTTACATAGACCCGCCAGAGAGTTGCATATAGGAGAACTCCTCGTCGTCATCGAAGAAGACAGGCTCCATCTCGTAAGCCTCGCTATCACCTGAAACTACAACAGAGTCTGGTTGTTGTTTTAAAACACTATCCCAGAACGTGGGAGTGAGTGATCAACTCAGTGGAGCTATAAGGCAAAGGTTAACATGTTATCAATTCAATCAAGCAGTAATGATAAAGCAATGCAATCAACCATCCCTAAGTACTCTGGTTAATGTAAACATGATATGTATTAATAATGCATGCCCTCGCCTACACTCCCTTTACGATCTTCCTCTTACGGTCGCAGTATGCACCCCTTCCTCTCTGCACAACGTCAACGCCAAAGGCACATGCAATGCGGTGCATGAGCGTGATTGCCAAGTTCTTATTAGACCTTTTCATACAGCAGGATTGGGAAGCTAAGGTACCTCCCTTTATATTATTAACCTAAACAATGATCCATCTAGTGTCGTCAATCCTAGTTAATCACATACGATAGGCAAGTTCACGAGTTTACACCATACGTCGCTACGAGAGGCTCGTCACCGTCAGCGTAGGCTTAATTCACACTCGAGGTCACCCCACCAACGCCCTACTAACTGGCAGTCTATTTTTGAAGGCTCGTCACCAACCCGACTGGAGACCACAGCTAGGCTGCGTCGAGGTAGGCGTATTTCAAACTCAAGGTCACTCCACTAACGCCCTACCAATTAGCAGTCTATTTTCGAAGGCTCTTCACCAACCCAACTGGAGACCACAGCCAGACTGCACCAGTGTAGGCCGACAGCTCGAATATAGTGTCTCATACCACCATGTTCGGCTCACGAATTTGGGTTGCTCACTGGTTACTACAGGGAGGCTCGTCGCCCCAGCGTAGGCTAACAGCTCAACCACAGTGTCTCATACCACCATGCCTGACTCATGAGTCTTAGCGGATCGTGGTACCATGGTTAAATGGGCTTTTCACTAGTAAGTTGGTACCTTAGATTCAAGCAGGAGCGTTTATATGTGGTAAAGACATAATAGGCCAATTGATTTATTAGACAAGTTCGACTAGTACGAGTGTATGCCGAATTAATTGACATGGTACCACTGTCGACAATCATCGTACGCCTTGGATTTATCAAACGTATCTTATATGGCGAAATGACTTCAGCCACTACTCGAGAATCATTATTGATTGCCTGGACTACATCGTAGCCCCAATCACACTTCAAACGATAGCATTCATAAGTGATAATCAATAACAACATGTGACAACCAAATCTAAATATAATTCTTAGTTGAGCATTTCAACAACACATAATATACATGTTATCTTACATAGGCATATCATCTGTACAACACATAGTAGTAAGATAGGTTATCAAATTATTATTTTATAGTTTTTATATTAATCCATTGTTAGGCCTATTCTTTCATATGAATTGGTTTAATAGACCCAGTGTCTACCAATAGGAATACAGGTGTACCTTGAATGTGGGCAATGACCTCAAAGGTCAAAGGCTTGTAGTTGTTGACTCAGGTGCTTCAGCTGCAAGTGCATGCACACGAGCTTATTGAGGATGGTTTGGTTGCGCTGTCATAGGTCGTTGAGGTGGCCTATTCTGAGGTACAGGCGGTCAGTAGTATGGCTGCACTGGTGATGCAAATCGTAGGGGTGGAGTCGTTATACCACGTAGTGACTGACGGTCATTCTTCTGAGATGGCGTGACATCGTTGTCTTTCATCTTAGTGAAACAGAAGGGGTCAGTGTGTCCGCCTTTGTCGTAATATGTACACCAACGTTTCGCTCGCCTTTACTAGGTCGGCGGAGTCACGAGCCTGGGAGGTGAGTCTACATGTGGCCTATTACCTAGGACTGGCCGGTGCTGTGATTCGGACTGAGGCCTCGGTCCTATTGGTATACGTGTCTAAGAAACTCTGTCTCCATCTTATTCAGCTTGTAGAGACACGTTGACTAGCTCAGCATAATTGAGAATGCTAGCACAACACTTCTTAGTGCGGATATCAGGCCGCAACCCATCTGAAAAATGCCGCATTTTCATCGGTTCAAAGTACGAGAAACATCGTATCTAAGCATGTGATAGCAATCAAGTCAGTCATAAATCATTAACTAACATTGAAACCCTTGAAAACCATAACCTAAACGTTTATAGTCTACACCTTTCACCAGTAGACCCGTAACGAACTCAGTTTAAACACTAAGTCCTCGCCTACGGCACAATGAAAACCTATAGCATGAAATAGATTAGTTATTTCACTATTTACTCTATTTGAATCCCTAAAATAGATTAGGGTTAAGATTTCTTACCTAAAAATGAAATCAGAATTGCCCGTATAGTGATACGGTAGCGATGATTAAGCACGTGGAGGGGTGGGATCGAATCCTAGGAACAAACTCCCTCACTCTCTCTCTTCTCCTCACTTTCTTCTTATCTTTTCTCTCTTCTCTCTCCTAGGGTTTGAAATTCGTATAGAATGGGAGAGAAAGGGTTTTAGGTCCTTATATAGGCTCAGAATTGATGGCAATGGCCCCAGGGTCATGGTATACTTAGGTTATAGCCAAAACTCGTCTATTTCGGCCCAACAGAGCGCATCTGGGGGCCCCTCTTCTTCATACGGTCGGGAGTAAGTCCCCTGACATTGGATCTATGTCAGGTTAATTTTTCGGTCCAATCGGATTTGTGGATCGACCGCAGAGGACCTGCTTCAGTTCAACGGTTATCGTTACTCGATCAGGGCCACAAGTATACTGACATGTGTTGAAAATTTTCTCTGATCCGATTGTGTAGTTGGGTCAGAATCTGATGGTCTAAAACCTTAGATTTGGCCTGCAAGCGAACGACTCGATTCACTTAAGTTTGAGTTCATTTTCTAAAGATATTCACGTTTCTCACATTCGCTCCGGACTTAAGTTGTGCGTTTCTAAATATTATTAGGACTTGATTTCGGAGATGGTTGTCAAGCCCAGTTAGGCGGTCATAATCGTATAGTCCCACAAAAATCAGACTTTCGACGTGCGGTCTAGGTCCGATACGGAGTTTCAATGCGCTCCCGAGAGCAACTGGTTTTAGAGATTGATCCCAAGTTTCAGGGTAACGTAGCGTTAACGATTCTGCAAGTTTTGGGTCTTGCAGTTCGTATTTAAAGTGATTCAAGATAATTTCACAGCTAATCTAGTTTAACACTTAGTTAATTCTCGTCTAATTTCTAAAGGATTTGGTCCTTAGTGATTTCTGACTGAGGTGGTACTCAAGTCTTTGTACGGATTTTTCTGGGACGTTACATTGGATCTTCTTTCGACCATGATTATCGAGTTAATTTATGCGACAGCGTGCTCGACACATTTATAAAGACCCACTGAAAGAGAATGAATTGTTTCACGGATCTAGTTATGATATACTCAATGAGGCCGTCTCTCATAATTCTTTTAAATTTTGAGATTTTGCCAAAGACGTTTGCAGAATTTTCGAAGGCCTCAAAGATCTCAAATATTCAAAGATTGAACTGATATCCAAGTAAATTCAATTGTGATTTAGACCCAAAATAGGAGAAAATGAACATTAGGCAAATTGGGTCCCAAGTCGTACAATAATTAAAATTAAGAGAATGAGAGAGTTCGATGAAAGATATGATCTGACCCATTTGATAACAGATCAAGATCAGGTGGCCTCAGTACATCAACCCCTCCAAGATCCCTATCAAAAGGGAGAGAGAATTCAAGATAAATGCAAGAGGTGGTTTGACTAGGTTATACAAATGTATGATGATGATAGATTTTAAGTCCGGGATCGGTGCTAGAGATTTTCCTGATCGATTCTTAAACCCATAAGTAATTCATACAGTTATTTCCTAAAAGGGATCAACTGCGAGAAGAAGATCAAAGCCAGAAGTTTTAGATCTATCTGGAGATCTTTTTATATAGAATGCATATTGTAAATGTGAAGGATCTGGGATCAGCAAGGAAAAGCAACGAGGGTTTATTCGTCTGGACAAGCTATAAAATGAAAACGTGAAGAAGAGCTCGAGGCCCCACACCAAACGCATATATCTACTTTTATAATTTTTCTTTTATTTATCATTTATCTTTACTTCTATCTAAACGTAACCTAGCCTAGCTCTAGCATAAATCGCTATTATCTAGTGTTCACCGATACAGTACCGTGGGATTAGATTAAATACCCATAACCCTAAGTTGTTGGATCTTGATCAACTGAGTTCTTACTTAGGTGATCAAAACTATTTAGTCAAATCATGCTGACCACTCGCCTCAATCATTTGTTCTTACATATAGATAAGGTATTTATCTCTCGTTTGTTTATTTATAAATTATTTTCAATACTCTATCAATTATAATGGGCCACATATTCAAATATTAATAAAATCGACATTGTTTAACCTCTCTTTTATTTATTTATTCATCTTCATTCTTTTGAGAAATTTATTGCTTTTACTAGTGAAAGAACACGTCCTTAGACATAAGGCAAAAAGAATTTATCATGAAGGATTAACCTCTACCCTTTCGTAAATCGCCCAATCACTAATCACAACTGATGGTTAATAGGATAACTGGATCTTACGTCTAGTCCCTAATCAATCTGACTCAACACGGGGATCAAACATTGAGTAGAGTACAACTTTGGCATGCCCGCATATCATAATCACACATGAAATGTAGATCAGGCTCTTGTTCACACGTGTGGCCTTGTGTTTGATTGAATTTGGCCAACATTTTACAATGTCCTATGAAACCCAATAAAGCTTTATACTTCTCAACAAAATAGGATGCCTCTTAAATTTTAAAAAAAAAATGACAAGTTTTGTTGTTGATGTTGTGGAAGAGTAACAAGACTTAGGCCTACATCAAGAGCTCATTATCGATGCTGAAGCAAGATCATCTTCCCAATCTTACTCCAACGACCTTTCTTCATTATTTGAGCAATTCGATGGATATATGCAACATGTCACTAGAGTATGTCACAATTAGATATATTCGAGAGAATGATCGAGAATCTTCTCTTGAGACTCGACACCATTGAGATGCACTTTGCTCTTACTCAATTCGATATGCGAAAGATAAAATGTTCCTTTGAGCTTCCAACAAGAGCTACTCGAATCTAATTGTAAGGTTAACCTTCACCATCTCCATCAATAACGAGGAACGGGCGAGACAGTCGATTGTTTAACCTGCCAGAATACCCTAATCAACAGAGTTATTACTCATTTGTGAGTCAATACCCAATCGGTGCAAGTAACTTGGGAGGGCAGCCGGCTGCTTAGCCGTTACCATATAGTCGTGTGGTTGAATCTCTCAGGGGAAACATTTAGCTGTGTCGGGCAACATAATGGATCCTAGAGGGTCGAGTACTAAGGGGGGTAACCCTGTATAGCGTCGGTTGTCCATTAAGGGCAGAGGTGCCCAATGGGCAACAGTTGGTTGTGCCTCCATTCCACAATGGCTACCATATGATAGAGGCGCCCGGAAGGCAACTTTCGACCACGCCATCAGTCTATAAAGGATACCATAGGACAGAGGTGCCCGTGAGGCAACCTCTGGCCAGACTTCTCCAAATGATCGTTCCTTATGTGGCTCCATTCTTGATGATTTTTATATATGGTGATTCTCATAATATATAACGCCCTGAAAATTGGGGGTCGAGTAGAAGCTCAACTCTCAAGTTCCAACGCATTACTTATGCAACATAGATAATGATAATTAAATGTTGTCCGTATTAGTGAATTAAACATGAGTGGGATTATACCAAAACAACATATCATACTCCAGAGACAATTAAATTACGCAAGCGGAAGACTGTGATAGATATATAAAATATATAAGCTGTCGTAAGTCTCCAGAGCGTGAACATGTTACCACGTTAAATAATTACATGTACAATTCCAAAATATACAAAAGGTGTAATGTCATCTAGTCAACATCTCAAAAATTTTCCGTCGATCAGGACACGGCTCACATGAACTCGCCTGAAAACTGCATGTAGGAGAATGCCTCCTCGTCATCCTCGAAGTCCAACTCTG
This sequence comes from Magnolia changhungtana, assembly GCA_030180095.1. Classification (NCBI taxonomy): domain Eukaryota; kingdom Viridiplantae; phylum Streptophyta; class Magnoliopsida; order Magnoliales; family Magnoliaceae; genus Magnolia; species Magnolia changhungtana. The sequence goes on from JASAUF010000096.1 coordinate 3,458,966, forward strand.
CCTCGTAGGCATGTCACCACCTACAACTAAGACAGAGTTTGGTTGGTGTGTACAACACCGTCCCGTAACATGGGAGGGAGTAATCAACTCAGTGGAACTATAAAGTAAAGGTTAACATGTTATCAATTTAGTCAAGCAGTAATGATAAAATAATACAATCAAACATCTCTAAGTACTCTGATTAATGCAAGAATGGTATGTAATAATGATGCATACCCTCGCCTGCACTCCCTCTGCGATCTTCATCTCACAGCCGCGGCATGTCAGTCACTTCCTCAGTGTTCCACCCAACGCTAAACGACACATGCAATGCGATGCATGAGCATGATTTTCAAGCTCTTATTAAATCTTTTCATACAGCAGGATTGGAAAGCTAAGGTACCGCCCTTTATATCATTTACCCAAACAATGATTCATCTAAGGTCGTCAATCCTAGTTAATCACATACAATAGGCAAGTTCAGGTCACTACCACCAATGACCTACCAACTGGCAGTCTATTTTCGAAGGCTCGTCACCAACCTGACTGAGGACCACAACCAGGCTGCACTGGGGTAGGCCTATTTCATACTCGAAGTCACTCCACCAACGCCCTACCAACTGGCAGTCTATTTTCGAAGGCTCATTACCGACCCGACTGGGGACTACAGCCAGGCTGTAATAATGGAGGCCGACAGCTCGAATACAGTGTCCCATACCACCGTATTTGGCTCACGAGTCTAGGTTGCTCATTGGTCACTACGAGGAGGCTCGTCGCCCCAACGTAGGCCAACAACTCGACCACGGTGTCCCATACCACCATGCCCGGCTCATGAGTCTTAGCGGATCGTGGTACCATAGTTAAACGGGCTTTTCACTAGTAAGTTGGTACCTTAAATTTAAGTCAGAGCGTCCACACATGGTAAACATACAATAGGCTAACTGGTTTATTAGACAGGTTCGACTGGTACGAGCGTACGCTGAATTAGCTAATAAGGTACAACTGTCGATGATCATCGTATGCCTCGGATTCACCAAACCATCCAATGTGGTGAGACTAGCTCGGCCACTCAAACATGAATTGTTACCAATTGCCTAGACTACGTCATAGTCCCAATCACAGTCAAATGCAAGAAGTAAGCATACATGATAATCCTACGGCATTTAACAACCAATGCCAACATGCATATCATTTGAGCATATTATTCAACACATATAACATGATATTTTATATATACATTGGCTACACAAAACATACCATTGAAATTAAAGCTAACATGAAGAAAAGTATACATATGGCTAAGGTAGTTGAGAATCCTATCTCAACAACCCTCTTAAATACAAAGCATCAAACAATTACTCATACAGGCATTTTATCAAACACTTAGACTACACATTTCAACATACCTGTATTAGACTAGTTAGAACATAATCCTGGCAAGCCCTTTGCAAAGGAGTTGCCACATACACAACAAGTATATATTCATAGTTAATAATCATGGCAAGCACAAATCCAAATTCCATATGCATTCAGACATTTTTATAAGCACAGATCCAAATTTCATATGCATTCAGACATTTTTACAAGCACAGATCCAAATTCTATATGCATTCAGACATTTTGACAAGCACTTAGGCTACACACTACAACATACGTAACGTATGTTGGCGATAATAGGAATTAGGACAAATCCTTTCACCAAGGAGTTGTCACACGCATAACGGCTATATATTCACGACGAATAATCATGGCAATCACGAATCCAAATTCCATACTCATTCAGTCATATCAACAAACACATGGAATACACTATATTCAACATAGTTCATATATATTTGTAAAGTGAAACAGGCATCGCATTTAGCATGTGAAATGACACCCACATCAATTATAAATCATTAACCGGCATTGAAAGCCTTGAAAACCATAACCCAAACGTTTATAATCCACACCTTTTGCCAGTAGACTCATAACGGACTCATTTTAAACACTAAATCTTTGTCTACGGCATCACAACAACCTATAACAAGGAATCGGTTAGCTATCCCGCCATCTGCTCTATTAGAATCTCTAAAATAGGTTAGGGTTAGGATTTCTTATCCAAGAATGGAATCAGAAACGCCAAAATAACATTACGGCAGTAGTAATTAAACACGTGGAATGGTAAGGGAAAATCCTACAAGCAAACTCCAACTCTCTCCCTCACTTTCTCTCTCTTTTCTTCTCTCTTTTCTCTTTTCTCTCTTAGGGTTGAAAATTTATATGGCATGAGAGAGAGAGGGTTTAAGGCCCTTATATAGGCCCAGAACTGATGGGAATAGCCCCAAGGTCATGGTATACTTAGGTTATAGCCAAATAGGGGTTGTTTCGATCCAACGGAGCACTTCTGGAGGCCCCCTTTCTACGTGCGGTCGGACTTAAGCTTCCTGACATTGGACCTGGGTCATGTTAAGGTTTCGGTCCGATCGAATTTGTGGATCAACCGTGGCGGACCAGTTTCAGTTCAATGGTCATCGTCGCTCAATCAGGGTCACGAGTACATGGACCTGTGTATGAAATTTTTCCTGATCTGAGGGTGTATTTGGGTCACATTTTAACGGTCTAAAACCTTAAAATTGGCCCGCAAGCGAACGGCTCAGTTTACTTAAATCTGAGTACATTTTCTAAAGATATTCGCGTTTCTCACACACTTCACTCAGGGCTCTAGTTGTGCGCTTCTGGGTACTATCTAATTTGATTTTTGAGATGGTTGTCAAGCCCAGTAAGGCGGTCCTAACTGTTTGATTTTGCAGTAATCGGACTTTCGATGCGCGGTCCAGGTTTGATACGGAGTTTTGGTGAGCTCCCGAGAGCAACTGAGTTTAGAGATTAATCCTAGGTTTCAAGGTAATGTAGCGTTAATGATTCTACAAGTTTTGGGTCTTATAGTTCATATTTAAAGTGGTTCAAGCTAATTTTACAGCTAATCTAGTTTAGCACTTAGTTATTTTTGTCTAATTCTAAAGGATTTGGTCATGAGTGATTTCTGCATGAGGTGGTACTCGGGTCTTTGTACAGATTTTTCCGAGACGTTACATAATAGGGTCAACCTATTAGATGGGTTGGATGTTACACACACATAAAATGTTGAAAGTAATCCACCGGTGGACCATAACTTTGTAAATCCAAGTCATGGCCTTTCCCCCTTAAGAAAGAGAGAGCTCACCTAGAGGAAGCAGATTGTGTGTAACCCAGGCAGAGATATTCCTATGTCTGGCCCTGTATGGGGCCCACAGAGATGTCCGTGATGAATCCACTCCGTCTATCTATTTTGTAGGACCACAATTGGACATGAATATAAAAATTAGACAGATCCAAAACTCATGCAGGCCATACCATACGAACTAGTGGGGATTGAACGCATTAGAATAACAAAAGTTCTGTCTCAGGATGATTTTATGTCTATAGTTTATCTAAGTGGTAATAACCCTATGAACGGTTTGAATGACATATAAACATCATGGCCAACTCCAGGAAGGTTTCGATGGTGGATGTTTTCATTCCCACTGCTTCATTTGGTGTGGTCCACTTGAGTTTTGGATATGGCAAATTTTTAGATTCCTATCCTATTATGGTCTTTCATAATAGATGGACCGAGTGGCTTTTCCATGGACATCTATGTAGGCCCCGCATAGCCCCGAGCAGTGAATCTATGTGCCCAGGGTCATAGGCAATCCACTTCCCGCTGGGGGGGGGGGGATCCTCATTCGAAGGCATGAGCCCAAAAGCAGTGCAAACCCAAAGCTCAAGTGGACCACATCATAGAAAAATTGGAGATTGAATGCCCACCATTGAAAACAGCCTAGGGTCTACTGTGATGTTTTATTTGCAATTCGACCTATTCATGAGGTCACGGAAACCTAAATGCAAGGGGAAAAAACAAATATAAGTTTGATCTATTTTTTTTGTGACCCCCAAAAAGTTTTCAATGGTGGGCATTCAATCCTCATTATTTTCAGTAGTGTGGTCCACTTGAGCTTTGGATTTACATCATTTTTAGGCACATGCCCTAAAATGATCTTGCAAAATGGATAGTGGTGTGGATAAAACACATACATCACGATGAGCCCCACAGAGCTTGGGCCACGTGGGGTTGTAAGAATATCCCTGCGGCGTGATGTGGCTGAAGGGTACCATAGATTGCAATGTATTATAAATTTTTTTTACCAATATACCAATTGTCCATAATATCCATACCATGAAAATAGTAAGCCTTATGGACATCACTCCTGTGAGGCAGGCAGGCACACCCGAATGCGCTCCGCACACTATAGTTCTAACTTGGCTTTAATTGGATGTGGGGTGGGGTTAAAATAATGTGTTTGAAAGACTTAAAGTTGTCACTAGCGAAGAGAGGCCTGGAATCTACAACCAACTAGACTTATAGAATAGCCTTGAGTTGGGGAATCAAAGACTCTCCAACTTAGGATGACTCATGGATAAAGTTTGACACCAATAATTCTAGGTAAGGACCTTGGTGACGGTAAGGGAGGAGGTTAGGCACCCTCAATCACTCGTGCCTGCTTCCGGTCGCTACTTTACGGGGTCTAAATTTTTTAAAGGATTCTCGAAGTTCTAGAAGGCCTTATGGTAATAGACTAGCCCAATTTTCAACGGTGTCAAGAACCGGTTAACAAGGCACTATTCCTCCAAATCACTACCAAGGAGACCGACGATGTCTCAACCTAGGGTATGTTTGGAAGAGATAGTAGTAACAAATAAAGAATTTAAAATGCAAATGCAATATATAAGGATGTAATAATATATGTGTATATATAATAAACGTATTACAATTCCACCTAAATGATTGGCTAGGGAGATCACATGTATCTCAATCTAGGGTAAACTTAAGGAGTCAATAATTACTTAGTAAAGCTAAATAACTATTATATGCCAATAATCAAAGAAAAGTGAAAAAAATATAGTAAAGCAAATTTGGTTTTTGATGCACCGAGGTCTATAAAGATTGACAAGGTGTAGAGCATATAACTACGGATCACTCAACTATAAGTAGGGGGTATATGAGAGGAGGGATATGCAAAGTGTGAATGGAAATATAATGGTGGACAGCCAAATTGCCCCCAACTTGCTTAGAGATGTGGGAGAAGGAAAAGAGAGTTTAGGAATCTTACAGAAGAGATGATTGTAGATATTAGATCTTGACCCTACTCCATTGATCTTGAATGGTTAATGTGACTTAGATGCTTATATAGACTAAGATGGATGGTGAGATAGACGATTGAGGTCGAGGGTTGAGATAGATTGTTGACATGGGCAGCTGGGGTTGAGTGACACACATGTTACACCTGCAACTATTGAAATGATTTTAGGTGTAATCCAAGCTCTCACTATGGATTGCAAACCCCTCAAAGAGGGGATTTGAAACCCGTTGGATTTGAAACAGCTAGTTACTTTATGCTGCCAAGCAACCGGGGGATTTAAAACCCTCTCAAATTCCCTCCAATCCACGGTGCCAAATGACCCCTAGGGGATGGTATGGGTCACCCTCAATTACAGTTTATACTCCAAATTGCACACAAAAGTTACTAACCGATTAGATCTTATTGTGTTTTGGGACTTTACGGGTGACTTAAAGCTGCATTCCTAAGGATTTTTCCAAACTTTTAAGTCATCTCACATGATCCAAGATAAGGTGCATTGTTACTATGATAAGATGTCTCTAACCTCACCATGAAGATTACCGTTATCGAGAATTCTTGATTGGTCTGCGGGATTAAATGGTATGGAATTATATTAGATGGGATTAACACCATTATTGCACAATGATAGCATGTCTCTAAATATCATGGTATTTAGGCCATCCAATCCCCATATTTGGGATAAAATTCTTTCTATGGAGAAACATTAGATTAAACAAAATTCTATTTGGTGGACTGCCGAATTGTAATCAACAAACCAAATTCATAATGGATATCGGTCACTTGTACATGTATATAACTAGAATGTCACATATAAATGGCATATATAGATGAATGGCATAGATCAAACACATGCATCAATATAGGCCCACATGTAAATCCCACATGGGACCAAATGCAATTATATCTCGCCTAGTCCTAAACCTTACTCCCCGAATGCCTTCTTTTTTTTCTTTTTCTTTTTTAATTTTTATTTTTATTTTTACACACGCACACCCACCCCCACACACTCACGCTAGTGGAATTTCCCCACCTATGGATACTCCCCGAATGCCTGATGACATTTGCTATCCTAGCTAATTCCATGTAAGCCCACCTACCAAACAGGCCATTAATAGATGGATCACAGACGTATGCGTTGAGTCTGGCTATAGGTTGTGCGTTGTTTCTAGTTGTGTGGCCCACCTGATGAGTGGAACGCCCTGATGTTTTCTGTTCCAGATTATCTTCATACAGGCCCACCGTTTCCAAGGCACTGATGTCCTAGAGTTAAAAAAGAAAGAAGTTTCAAGATTGGCGGCTACGATCTGGGGCATGGTCTAATCCCAACTAATCAACGGTCTAGATCGCCTAATCAAAGACTTCACTGGTACAGACTACAAACCAAAAAGCCCAAAAGACCGCATGTGGGGCCTACCAGTCTGTGGTACAAGATCTAACCTGCAATCCAGGTTCATCCCCATTTTCATGTGGGACGCCCAAAAATCAAGCCGGTCCAACCAACCATGTGATCTGGAGGGAGCGGATTAGGTGTTACCCTTACCGTGGGGCCCACCTTAATGATGCATTGTATATCCACGCCGTCCATCCATTTTCCAGCCCATTTTAGAACGTGGTCCAAAAAAATAAACAAATCCAAATCTCAGTTTGATAATGCATTAGTAAACAGTGGTGATTCAACGTCCACCGTATAAAAAATCTTAGGGATCAACGGAAGCAGATCCATAATTTTTACTTGCAATCCAACCCGTTGATGATGTCAAACAGACCTGTGTGAAAGGAAAAATACAAAGATAAGTTTTATCCAAAACCTTTCTTGCCTACAAAAAGTTTTTAATGGCCATTCACTACTTTTTCCAGTGGTGTGGTCCACCAGAGACTTTGATCTACTTAATTCCTGGGTTAACGTTCTAAAATGAACTGAAAAATTGGATGGACGGCGTGGATATACAACAGATTCATCAATGTGGGCCTCACAAGGCAAGGGTAACACCCAGTATTTGTTACCCGGGTAACACCTAATCGACACCCGAGTTCGGAAGTCTTCGAATGATTTCATTTTTTCCTTAGAGAGTGGCCCACTTAATTATGGTACAGGGCTCATTTTAGGGCCGCCCATCATAATGGAAGCGGATTGCACCACAATTTATGTATTTTATCTACTCCGTCTCATTTTATCATATAATTTTAAGACTTGATCTAAAAAATGAAGCATTTAAATGTTCAAATGGACTACACCATGGGAAACGGTCGAATTGAACATCTACTATTAAAAAACTTTTGGAGACCATAAAAGTTTTGTATCAAGCTTATATTTGTGTTTTCCCTTCATCCATGTGTGTATGATATTATTAACATGTTCCATGACAAATAAATATCACTTTGGGGCTTATAAAGGTTTCAACGGTGGAAATCATTATCCCCACTGTTTCCAGTGGTATGATTCAGTTGATCTTTGTATATGCTTCAATTTTGAGATCAACTTCTTAAATTAGATGAAAAAACGGATGAACAGCATGGATAAATCACATACATTTAATGTAGGCTAATTGAGTTTACTTAGTACAATAAGAGCTTACCAATCCGATTTCCATCGTAATGACCTGGATTCCCGTAATGCACGGGTTGGATCGGCCTGACTTTCGTACAGGCAGGCAGTCAAGATGGCGCGGATTCGCTACTGTCAGGTTGAGTAGCCAGATACTGACAAGGTCAGTAGGCAAATGGCTACCGAAGTGACGTCACCAAGCTATATGGACTATACCATGATGCGTGTGTTGTATCCGTACCGTCCAACCATTCGTAGAGATCGTTCTATGTTACGAGAAAAAAGAATGAGATAGGTATAAAGTTCAAGTAGACCCACTACAAAAAACCCGTGGGATCAGTCACACCCACAGTTGAAACATTTGTAGGGCTCACCGTGATGTATTTTTAGATCCAAGCTATTTATAAGTTAACATAGAGATAGATGAAGTGAAAACAAAAATATAAGCTTGATCGGAAAATTCTGTGGCTCCTGAGAAGTTTTGAACGGTGGATGTCACTATACCCACTGTTTTCTATGGTGGGGTCCACTTGAACTTTACATTTATCTCATTATTTTTCTCATGCCATAAAACTATCTCTCCAAATGGATGGACGGTATCCATACGAGACATGCATCATGGTGGGTCACCTTGTCAGTATCTAATCCGCCCTCAAACTGCCACGGAAGTGACGTCACCAAGTTCTGTGGGTCCCTCCATGATGAATGTTTTGTATCCACACCATCCATCTATTTTAAGAGACTATTTTAGGGTATGATCCAAAGAATGATTCTGATCCAAAGCTCGAGTGTACCCCACCACAAAAAAAAAGTGGAGAGAGCGACGCCCACCATTAAAAACTTCTAATGGCCACATAAGTTTTCCATGAAGCTGATACACCCAAGCTAGGTGGGGCCCACTGTGTTGAATATATAAAATCAACTACGCCATGAGGTCATATCATCAATTCTAGGTCTTGGAATAAAAGAATCATTTATATCCATTGAGCCACACCACGGAATAAGTAGGGATAAGATACTAACAGTAGTTTATGTGTGTGGCCACTATGGCATGAAACTTTCATCAAAGCCACTAATCAGCTGTAACACATGAGGATTAAGTGAAGATACAAAAATCAGCATGATCGAAAACTCAGGTGGGCCACACGGCGTGAACTTAGAGAAAGTCACCTAATGGAAGGAGTAGAATTACATGTACAACATGGTGGGCCCACATGGTTCTGATAATGCTGACACATGTGCCACGTCGTTATTCGCATGAGGCGACTTATGTGTAATGACAATGTGACAAGAATTATTGCAATTGTCTTTGGTAAGAAAGCAAAATGATTAGAATAACTGCTTAAACGATGGTGACAGGATTTGGATGTTTTCAAAAAAACATGGAAATAAGAAAAATCAAAACGTGGTTTATACTTGTTTCAGATCTTCCAAAATCTTGATGACCTATGATCATTGGTGGAGAAAAAAAAAATCTCCTTTCTTATGGGCCCCATGTTATGAGAGAGAGAGAGAGCGAGAGATGGGCCCCATAAACATGAGACAGAGGGAGGGAGAGAGATGGGTCCCATACACATGAGAGAGAGAGGGAGAGAGATGGATCCCATAAACGTGAGAGAGGGAGAGAGGGAGGGAGATGGCTCCCATAAACAAGAGAGAGAGAGAGAGAGAGAGAGAGAGAGAGAGAGAGAGAGAGAGAGAGAGAGAGAGAGAGAGAGAGAGAGAGAGAGATGGACCGATGAGGGAGAGGGGCCCATAAACATGAGAGAGGGGGGAAGGTGGGCCCCATAAACATGAGAGAGAGGGAGGGAGAGAGATGGCCCCATAAACATGAGAGAGAGAGAGAGAGAGAGAGAGAGAGAGAGAGAGAGAGAGAGGGAGGGAGATGGGTCCCATAAACATGAGAGGGAGAGAGGGAAGGAGATGGACCCATAAACATGAGAGGGAGGGATGGGACCCATAAACATGAGAGAGAGAGAGAGAGAGAGAGAGAGAGAGAGAGAGAGAGAGAGAGAAGGCGCCCAAGAAATGATAGAGCATCATCATATATCATGATTAACATAAGTAACATTTGCATGCATTCCCTTTTAGTTGGTGTCTTTTTACCTAAAGGTTGGCTGCTCAACATGTCCTTAAACAATAAGATTATTCTACAAGTTTCGTCGGACCCACCAAGATGTGTTTATGGCATCCAACCTATCTAGTAGGTTAACCCACCAATTTTTATCCGCTGTTCTCTAGCTTTTTGTCTCCACATGCTTTCTTCCTCGCATTTCTTCATGTATTATAACTTCAAAGCTCTTACTTCCATTATCGAATCTAGAGTCTTAACTATTCAACAAAATCTTGTTTTTAATTAGTGAAATAGAACCAAAATATTCCCTCCAGATGATGCTTTGCCATAAGCTTACAAGCAGCCTAACCTTCCACCTAGAAAGATTGCCACCACCCTTGAACTAATACCATGGCCCTTTTCCTCTAGCCAAATGAACTCGAGTCTAAAAGGAGAAGGGTGTAATGAGTCTATCTGAGAGTCGAGAAAAAATAGACTAATCCAACCATCATGCTGTTTTTTGGGGCGTTACATTATCGCGGACTCATGTAATTAATGCACAGGTTGGATAGATCATACACAACACAGTGGGCCCCACTTTGAAAAATAATAGACAACATCATAGAGGCATATACAATCATTAGGTGAGATACACCATAAAAAACAATGGACAACTATCTAGAAGCCTCTAAACTATTTTGGTGCCCATGTAATTGGATTGGCCTGATTTTTGAAGCATCTAACTTTCACAGTGGGTTAACCTTGCTGGACAATAGGTTGGATGCCATGAACCCACCTCAATAGGCCCCACACATAGCACTTTCACGGTGGTAGAGAAACTGCCCCTTTTTGTTACCTATGACACTTAATAAGCAAGGATTGAGAACTGGTAGACGTAGCATATATTAACTCAAACTAGTAGGGATGGCAGGTGCAATGCACATGTAGAGAGGAAAGAAAGAGATACAAGAGAGATTGGAGGAAAACGGTGAGGAGATGGCAGACCACGTGGAGAGAGAGAGAGAGAGAGGAAATTCAATGGTAAATGTCTCATCTAATTATTTCCTATTATTTGCCCATTTGAGTTTTAGATATGTATTAAGTTTTTTTGTCCCATTCTAATATGAAATGCTACAACTAATGGACTAATTGATGTTACAATGTATCACAGTACGTTCATGTATTTTTTATTATTATTTTATTTTTTTGTGTTAGACAAAATTCATAAAGAGTTGTGTTTTGCGTACGCTAAGCATGCGTGGCCCATGAATCAGAATGCTCAAACATGAGTTTGGTCTGTGTTTCCACCCCTATTTTACCAAAGCCATTGATCAGGTGTTTTCAATGCTCGACGAGGATGGATTGAAAACAACCTAACACCAAAACACAAGGGGCCCACCCCCCAAAAGTATCCATCATAGAAGTTCCATGCCTCTAGCCTACCGCACTCAAACCTAACAATGACGTGTCAATTTTCCATTCGTTGATCCGAAAATGGGGTCCATCACTCCTCCCTGTCCCTTTTATGCATGCCTTTTGCATGATTTTAAGATGTGGGAACGATCTAATAGGTTCGCAAGTATGTGAGTTCCCGTGTGTTGGAGCTGTGTAGCCATTGTCAGAACTAGGCCATTCCATAACTCAAATGGGCCACACCACGTGAATTTACAGGCTCCAGACGAGCCCTGATTTTATCTTGTTCCCTGTTGTGTGGCCCACCTGAGTTTTGGATCCATCTGATGTTTGGGACGTATAGTGAAGATGAGGCAGCACACACCAATGCATGGTTTGGATTCGATCACACATCATAGTGGGCCTCACATCAATCGCGTCTATCATCATGGCGGGGCACACCATTTATAATCCCCATTAGAATCTGTAGCTTCCACCTGATGATTGTACTCATCTGAAATTTTAGGTGGATGCACATCATGGTGGAGCTGAACTCATGGTCAGACGAGTCCTAGCCATGAGCTCCGGTCGGGTCTAAATGAAAAATCACTCATCCAAGACTACCCAGATCGTTACTTTCGTGCGGGTCGAAACTTACCTGACAAGGAACTGCTCTACCACCGAGCTACTGAGGAACAACGGGAGATTAGATCTCATAGAGTTCAACTCACGTTCTCAACTCATGACAGAGCACGGGAGACTGGCGTTGGGTCCAGCACGGGCTAGTCAAATCCACTATCATCTGCAAATCCAAACCATCCACAAGAAAATGAACAGCCCAGATTGATCCTCATGTGAACTACTACACATCTGATTACCTCTGCCTCTCGTGAGGGCAGTCTTTTAAGGGTGTCCTAATTAATCAATTGTCAACGTCCAGAACAAATTATTTTTTACATTTCTACATCAACGCCATCCAACATGCAAACCTAGGTTTTCACTTGTACAAGTGGGTCCATGTTTCAGGCAATCCAGACCGTTAGTCCAACGAGTCCCACCCTAGATAGAGCATGCTCCAGATCTCTTCTCAATACGACAACCCCTATCTTTCAAATTTGTGGCCTGGAAATCGACAGTTAAGAAGAGATGCAGTAACTGTCTACATTCATCTAGAGAAGAAGTCCAAAAAAAAAGTTGGCAGCCAGATCCAATAAAATAGATAAATAGATATAACTGAGTGGAAAAAGAAAGGAAAAAGGAATACTTTTTAAGTATGACCTGCTCCTAATATGTATAATGGAATCAAATTGATTCCTACTTCATGCATTTGATCTCCTGTCTCAGTTAAGAGGGGTCATGGAAAGAACAGGTTCAAAATCACGATCGATTCCTTTTTCAAATCCTGCTGCAGCTGCACGGGCCCTTCCCGCATGCCACAGATGACCCACGAATAGGAAGAATCCTACAACAAAAGCTTAGAATCCGCAGATTTTTGCACATCTGAATACATGGCATGGCACCATCAGATGAACAGTCTAGATTGCTTAACAATGGGACCCACTTTACTTTGTACACACTCCAAGCATCAAGAGTCAAGACACCATCCTGATGCACCACAATCCTATATTTTAGTAAAATTGTTTCGAGATGCTAATACTAGAAAGTTCCCATGGTCCATTGCTTTCCAAAGAAGAGAGAATTTTTTCCTCACCTTTTGTGTGTAAAATGTGAATGTAATGCATCAAAATAAGTGTAATCGAATTACACGTAAAAACTACATGTGGGCCATCATCGTATGTTCCCATCAAACATCCATGCTTCCCAGAGAGAGAAAAGATCCTCGATTGGCCCATGATGACTGAACACAACAAGCCTCTTGAAGCACCGATGATCTATTGGGCCATGATGACTGAACACAAAAAAGTTTCTTGCAGCACCGATGGTCCAGTGGACTTAAGGTCGATCAAAGGAGGAGTAGCTTTAATATCATGGATCTTTTGCAAATGAATGGTTGAGATTATACGGGTCGAGTTAGAATCTACCTTGATTGATATGAGCAGCTTGGTGCCAATGGGTTACAAGTTGAACACCAGACTCCCTCCAACTTTACTCTGGTATTAAAAGTTGACTTTGAAAAAAAAAAAAAACAAAGAACAGTGCATGTTAGTTAGAATTCGATGATTCGAATAGACCCAACTTATTGTTATCAGATGAGCAAATAAACGAGTGTTTCCTCATTACCACAGTAAGTTTTTATCGCCATAACACCTCTTGCTTCCAATGGGAACAGATGATTTTAATACGAACCGTCATTTCCAATGTTCAAGTCTACAGAGAATAATGGTCACTGCAAGAAAATAAATAAATAAAAAGAAGCCGTAAAGCAATGCAATTTCGTCTACATAAGCCGAAAGATGCATGATTACCACAGAGGAACTAAATAACAAACATCAGAATTTAGCTTCCTAGCACAGGTGCTGGGTGGAACGTTTTGTGACCAATCCCACTCCCTCAACATGGGTTGATGTGGCATGTATTCAAGATCAGGACTGCTCATCACATGGCATGTGCACCGTCTATTTGTCTGGCTGTCACAAGTTTACAGTCTAATATGGACCATCAATAACCGGACCAGCCTGATCTTGGTCCACCGAACATAAACACTGGGGCACCCATGATGAACAGCACAGATGTGGGATGCACATCGGAGAGTAGCCTTTTCATTTCTCATATAGAAAGCTTTAAAAAGCGCCAAAAAAAGACAAACAACAAATTGCAAGAAATGGGTCCCTCGTTCTGATAAAATGATTTGAGCACACAGCATTACACTAGAATTGTGATATTGATTGATTCTCAAGATTTATAAAGGGCAGCACAATATTTTATGAATTCAACAAAAGAACTATGGCTTTGGGTTAGTTATGTTCATTACCTAAATATATTGGACAATCTTTAGGAGATGCATCTGAGAGTTCAGACAGCCCAGATACACACTGATTTTGAATTTAAAAAATTCGCAGAACTCTTAATATAGGACCAGAACCACCTGCAATTAGGATTTCGTGGAAAACTTTGATACCCCAAAAAACCAAATGCCATCAACCCAAAATATTTATATTCGATTGCTTTTGGGAATAAAAAGTAGCAAGTTAAGAGCATCTTATGTAAACAAGACGACAACTGGAATGCCCTCGAATTTATATTTAGACAGATTTGATACTTTTAACAGTAATAGCGAATCTAATACAACGCAGGCGCAAATCTGTCTTCAAAACACAGGGCGTCTATAGCTTCAATGTTAAGACGCAAACTAAGGATACCATGCATATCCCTGGGCTAAGCATCACAAAAGAGAACTACCATTTCCATCAAACCTCTAAACAAAAAACTGAAATGTGAGGTGGGAGGAGCCGTTCAAGGGGACGAACGAGATTCAGATCACGGTTGCAGATTCAAGAGAAGGTTTAGTGAGCTTCGGAAGAAGACACCAAAAACGGATGCAAGGAAGGAACAGAATACTTGCAGATAGGGAGGGTAGAAGGGAAGAAGGGTCAAAGATATGAAAAAGGCAAAGGGGTGGAGCTCAAAGCAAGGGGGGATTACAACCAGTGGGCCTGGGAGGAGGGATGATTGGTGGTAAAGAAGAAGAGCTCGGTTAGGGATACCGGGGGAAAGCAGGGGAGAATTGATCGAATAGATAGTTCCCAATGTTGTTCGTTGAGTACTTTCTGATCGAATGGTCTGAGAAACATCAGTGGGGAGCCTTTGGAAGCTGCGGGAAGGTGATGGACATCGTTATTCCGAAGGATAGGAAACTAAGGACTCCAAGGGGTTTGGTGTTTGTGAGAATGGCATTACAGGAGGAGCTCAATCAGGCCACTGCAGCTCATTACGGACCAAAAGCAGCTAACAACACTGCATTCATTAGGGACTTGCGGGTGTAAGGAATGGTAGAGAAACTAGGGATGGGAATAGATTTTATTTTTTCTCTGCTCTTTATCAAAGCAAGCCCTTGCCAGCTATATGCAGCTGAAAGGAAGAGCTTCAAAGAAACAGCATTGATGAGGTGAGAAGATCATCGAGATGTGACATTGATTCAAGCAGAAGTGACTCCGGCAAAGGCTTCTATTCTCTCACAAGTGCTAATGGAGATGGAGCTGGAGCTGGAGATGGAAGAGCAAGTGATGGCATTGGTGTTACGTGAAGAACAGACTCTGGATATAGCAGAAGAGGAAGATATAGGTCAAGGGGAATCTGACTCAATGTTGTTGATGACGGACATCTCCCCCATTCAAGAAATCAGAGAGATTATGAGTGAAAATCACTACTCTCTGCTGCTTGGGGTGGGGTACGGCAAAGACTCAGAAGCAGATGCAATTTGTTTGGTGGGAAGAAGGGTAGGTGTATCATTTCGTGAGAGGGACAGGCATTACATGGCTCTGTTTAAATTTGTAAAGAAGCAGGGGAAGAAAAATGCTCATAGGGATGACTTATTGTCTCCGAAAGAAATAAGGGAACTGCCAAGGTTAGAATCATCTGTCTATTACAATGCAGGGGCGTCATCTAGAAATGGGAAGAAAGAGGGGGGAAGCGCAAAATGTTTTAAATGAAGATACTAATATGGAATGTTAGGGGGTTGAGGTGTTGGCAGAAGAGGGTGGAGATTAAAGGATTTTTGCGGACTCTGTGGGGAGTTAAAGATAAAGAATGGGTGGTGTTGGATGTTGATGGTTCAGCAGGGGGAAGGTAGTGATGTGGAATTCAAGGGTTTGGAAAATGGAGGACTCTTGGTATGGCAAATTTTCTGTCTCAGTTTTGTTGAAACTTGAAAGGCTCTTCACAGTGTGCAAGATGGGCTTTTACATCCCATATATGGTCCAAATTTGGCAGCGGAAAGGTCAGCATTCTGGGAGGAGCTTGATCCAATTAGGAATAAATAGCAGGCTCCGTGGTTGTGGGGGTGACTTCAACATAATGAGATTCACTTGAGAAAGATCAAATCAGAGTCAAATAACAAGGAGCATGTGGGCTTTCTCAAGCAGGACAGACAGACATGAAATGGTAGACAAACCAATGGGTAACATCAAGTTCACATGGAGTAATGGATAGGAAACTCCAACCATGTCAAAGCTCGACAAATTGTTGGTATCATCTCATTGGGTGGATAGGAACCCTCTCATGAGGCAAAGAGGTTTATAAAAGCCGGTGTTGATCATCTTCCAGTGCTGTTGGAAGTGATGAGGAAGATTGGAGCCCGAAGTCTTTTAGATTCGAATTGATGTGACTGAGAATTGAAGGCTTCTCGGATTTGGTAAAGGAATGATGGAACTAATTCCAAGTCACAGGCCAAGCCAGATTCATTCCGTATATGAAAAAGAAACTACTCAAAAACAAGATTGTTGAGTGGAAAAAGGATGTGTTGGGGAATAACAAGGAGGCAACGGAATCCATTCTACACAAGATATAGGCTCTGGACGTGAAGGAAGAAAGTGGTGCCTTGGCAGCTGAAGAGAGGGCATTAAGGCTCAAACTTTCCCAGGATTATATGAATTGGCTTTATAGAAGGAGATAAAATGGAAGCAAAGGTCATGTGCCACCTGGTTAACCAAAGGGGATAAAAATAAAAAATAATAAAAATAAAAATAAATCCATAGTATTGCTAGTGCGCACTCAATGAATAATGGAATTCAGTGTGATAGAGGAAGGAATAAGGTTTGAGGAAAAAGAACAAGTCTGCAATACTATTACACATTTCTATGAAGATTTGTTGAAGGATGAAGGGTGGAAAAGCCCTAGGTTGGAACATTTGCCATTCAAACAGTTGATGCTGATGCAGGCAAAAAATCTCAAGAGGCCGATCGCAAAGGAAGAGATCAAATTAGCCAATGGATTCACATGGGGGAAGACAAGAGCTCCAGGACTGGATGGTTTCCCAATAGCATTCTTCACAACTTTTTGGGAATTAGTCAAGAAGGAACTTCAGCTTTATAGAAGAATTTTTGAAAAAGAGTTGTCTCGTCTAGTGCCAAAACTTGAAGCCTCATTCATTGCTCACATCCCAAAAATGGAGGGAGCAGAAAATCTACGTGATTTTCGCCTGATTAGTTTGATCAAAGGACAATATAGAATCATTGTAAAAATACTAGCTATAAGATTTAGGGCAGTTCTAGATAAGGTAATTTTGTAAAGTCAACAAGTTTTTATCAAGGAAGGCAAATATTGGATAGTGCACTCATCGCTCAAGAGTACTTGGATGCGAGGCACATAGAAGGGGAAAAAAAAAAAAAAAAAGAGAGTTATATATAAACTGGATACTGAGAAGGCATGACCAGTGGACTAGGGATTTCTTGACTATATTTTGGGCCGATTGGGTTGTGGTTTGAAATGGAGGATGAAGAGGAGTGTCAGTTCCGCCAGATTTTTTGTCTTGGCTAATGGCTCCCTTAAAGTTTTTCTTAAGGGATTCCAGGGGTTTGAGGCAAGGGGACGAGTTACCTCCTTTCCTATTTGTGGTGGTGACAAAAGCACTAAGCAAGATGCTCAACAAAGGTTGGGTTGATTAACAGTTTCACGGTGGGAAATTTGGAGCTTCTGATCTCTCACCTTCAGTTCGTGGACGACACAGATGTGCAAATGGTGGACAATTTGAAAAAGGTGGTGAGATGTTTTGAGGTCGTATCAAGTAGAGTTAACATATCTAAAAGCAAGGTGATTAGTGCAAGCGCTCAAACGAAGAGGTGGCGGAATTGGCAAGTATTTTTGGATGTAGGGTTGGGTCTCTTCCATCTACGTATTTAGGTCTTCCCTTGTGTTGACAAGCCTACTAAACATCCATGGGATAAGGTTATTGAAAAGATAGGAAGTTGTCGAGATGGAAAAGCAGAAGCCTATCGTGAGGGAGGTTAAAATAGATCAAGGCCGCCATATCAAACTTACCAATTTGCTTTTTATGTCCTTATTTAAAAGCCCAATATTGGTGATTAATAGATTGGAGAGGGTATGAAGGAATTTTCTATAACAAAGGGTCAGGGTAAAACAAAAGTTCCCCTTATTAAAATGGGAAGAAGAAGTTTACAAACCATATAGGGAGGCGGACCAGGTATTAGAAGTTTGGCGCAAATGAATCAAAGCTCTATTTAGGCAAATGGCTATGGACGTTTGGGTCGGAAGAAGACAGGTTGTGGAGGGAAGTGGTAGAAAGTATGGCCTTCAGGATAGGGGTTGGTGGGTGAAGGAATCAACATGTTGTAGGCCTTTTGCCTTTTGGAAGGGGGTATCTTCATTAACGAACAAGTTTTAGGGAGATGATCCATTACTCATCAGGGGATGGGAAAAGAATTTGATTATGGAAGGGAAACTCCCTTATTGGAGACATTTCCATCATTAGCCAGAGTGGCAGAAAATCTGGACTTGAATGTAGATCTATTCTTCACAAGATCTGGTGATTATGTGGTGCGGATACCCCGATGTCATAGAGACATCGGAAATTGAAATGGAGGAGTGGGGTCTGTCTAATGGAATGGCTACATCAGCTACAAGTGGTTCCTGAATAAAAAGACTCAATTCAGTGGTCATCAGATAAATCAAGTCAAATCTCGGTTCGGTCTTTTTACAGTTCAATTGGCCATGCAAGTTCAAGTGAAGAATCCGGTGCTTTATCGTTTGTTTGGTCTAGTGGGGTACCCTCAAAACTTGCGGCTTTCACATGTTGGGCAGGAAGGAATAAGATTCTCACCATCGACAATCTTCAAAAAAGATCAATAGTAATTCCTAATTGTTGGTCTTTATGTTTGAGTGGGGCAGAATCAGTGCATCATCACTTCATTCGTTGTTCCTTTGCAAGAACGGCATGGGAAAAGTTCATATCCTTCTTCGAGTCTCCATGGGTAATGCCA
Source organism: Magnolia changhungtana (assembly GCA_030180095.1). Lineage (NCBI taxonomy): Eukaryota > Viridiplantae > Streptophyta > Magnoliopsida > Magnoliales > Magnoliaceae > Magnolia > Magnolia changhungtana. The sequence goes on from JASAUF010000096.1 coordinate 3,478,031, forward strand.
AGTTCCAAGGTCCCTGGTGGGGTCCTATTAGCTTGGCTTGGAGGCAGTTTTTTTTTTTTTTTTTTTTTTTTGAGGGGATTGTTCGGAAGTTAGTAATGATGAAGATCTTCTGGGCTATTAGGGGGACTGGGGAGAGAAATGGGAGATGTTTCCCAAACAAGAGTGGCTCTATGATGGAAGTTTATAAGAGGACAAAAAATGTATATAATAGGGTGGGCTTTCTATATTAAGGAACTCAACTAGAATGTATGTTATTCTTGGGAGGGATGTAATATATTTGTAGTGCTTGAGCTTTTGTGCTCCATTAACAAATTACCATTACCTTCAAGAAGAAGAAGAAGAAATACCATCCACACCAAGGGTCTAGGATTGCATATTCCAGGGCTATTAGAGTTGACTTTGAACTCCACCTTCTGTGGAGGTGTTAGCACCTCTACCTGTATGTGTGTTCTGTAAATTCATATGATAATATACTATGAACAGACTTGATTGGTGTGGAATGAGTTATGTGGTTATCTTTTAAACTTCAACTGCTCCAACATCCAGACAGCTAAACCATTGGTGTAGAAATGTGGAGCTACGAGACCATGTAGTTCACCCACATTTTGCATCCACTAGGTTTGCGGCATAAATGTTCCGGAATCTGGACTGCCAAAATCATGGGCCCCATTCTGGACAGAACATAGCCCAAAAATAATATATGGACCCCATACTGGATGGAACATAGCCCGAAAATGATACCGAGATGATATCAACCATCTGATTCCATCTATTGAATTTGAATATTTGACCACCGACCACTTTATGTTTAACCACCCACTTGATAGCCGATGGTCATGATTTTTCAGTTAGGCTGATAAGCTATGATCCATCCACAATGAGTATACAATTTGGATAGCCTGGATTGCTGTACGTGTAGGCCATGTGTGCAGCAGATGCATCACCACAATTTTGAAGATGATGGTGAACAATCACACCATTGCCCACGAATGTGTATTCCGTTGATGAGAAATCATGTGATCCTTTGGCTGTGGAAAGTGCATTATGTACATGGGTTTTTTGTTTGGACAAGTGGAGCCCATGACTCATGATCCAGACTAGATGTGGCAGTGGGTCAGGATTAGTTCAAGCTTGAGGTCGGTGGCTTGGCCATGGTCTCATTCATGTACTAAATGGGCCAAAAATTGAAATCCAAGCTCAATCTACAACCCATGGCCTAAGCATGACGCTTTTTTTTTTTTCGGAAGATTAAGCATGCATATACTAAATAGGTCTAGAATATTAAGTTGAGCGACCCAAAATAAATTATCAGGCCCAAGCCCCACTCAAATGTACCTATTTACTTGGTGGACCTCATTTTTAGGCCCATTAGCAGTATTTAAGAGGTTTACGGATTTATAACCATCGTATAATTTGATCAGGTTACATCAGGTCAGCTAGAGCCCGCCCTGTTGACTTAATAGACATCTAAACCTAACCAAAAAGCAAGGTCAGATGAGCTGGCCTGCCCGACTCAACCCATTGCCTGATCTTAATCCAGACCATCAGTCTGCTGGACCCACATTAAATGGATCACACCTAAAATCTCCCAGATTAGAAGATCCTAGCCACCACATCTTGGAACTTTTTCCAGTTGCATGTGGACCTCATCCCTCTCTTATTAACTGCCTATTGTAGGTCACAAATTGAAAGGTCAGCTTTGTCATATCAAGAAGATTGTCAGGGCATAGTCCATCTGCGGTAGCGCACAAGAGACCAATATTTTCGATCACTAACCATAGGTCCTGCTTGTCCAAGAAACCCAAGCATGCTGTGCATATCTTCAGCTTAAGGAACCTATAATTCCTCTATTTTGATTTGCTTGCAGAAACTAACCATACTCTAATTCCTTGGCTACGATAAATTTCATAGAAGAGAAGATAAAACCTTAGGCACTAGCCGCTTGGATCTCCTAGGAGGCAGCTGTTCCCTTGCTAAATTCTTTGAACTTCTTAAATTCTTCATTGTGGATTCAGTGTGGGCATTGTCATGATTTTGACCGTCACCGCACTGTCTTTTACTCTGGAGTTCTTCCGGGAATTCTGAGTCATGAGTTCTTTTACCGGCTGTGCCCGACGGGTTGTCAAATTGCAAAAAGCTGAAGAAAAATGCAAGTTTTACATTTGGAATAGTGAATCAGAAGTAATAGTGAAATAGAACTTTTTTGTTTTTGATTTTTGTTTTTGGAAAAGACATTACTCTGAGCTCTCTTTCTCGTTTACTAGTGCGCCCCTTCCCTGCATACATGAAACATATGAAGTTCATTTCTAGCATTCAAGTTGAAAATTGAAAGAAAAGAGCCAACAAATGTCAATAGGTATGGGACCCATGCACCAGCTGATCCCAAGCCCATGTGAAGGAGAAGCATTGATATCAGGTGGGCAGCTGTTCATAGAACTTTGCCAAGAAATCACGAGAATTCATGTTTCGACTGTAATTGGAAAAGTAAGATTGATCTCAAATAGCGAGGACAAAGCTACAATAATGATGGTGATGAAATACTTTGTCAGTTCTAATTATTGTTTAGTTTAAAAAATTGGTACATTGCCCATATCCTCAACATGGATACCACTCCCATACAAATGTATCTCATGCCCAAATGAGCACCCTATAGGATTTGAACGGTCCGGGTAGGTTTCTTGAAAAGTGAAAGGGACTGTAGAAAATGGATGCACAAAAGAGAAAAGTGAAAGGGACTACGTAGAAAACGGATGCATAAAAGAGAAAAGTTAAAGGGACTAAGTACTGCAACTTCAGCACCAACAACGCATCACACAATTGTATAAAGACCTGCTTAAAAGTTTGTGATTAACATATACAAATGAAAAGAAGACTTGAATAGATACTATCATTGGATTAGGATATTTTGGACATGTGGGTGTTACTTGTAATTTTGGTCGACAAAGTTGTTCGACAAGATTGTAAGATTGAAGAAAATGCCAAACGAATGGAGGGTAAGTATTGTGGTATCTATTTATAAGAATAAAGGAGATACAAAGCTACACTAACTATCATGGGATCGAACTTATGACCCATACCAGGATATTTTGGGAGAGTCGATAAGCAAAGACTGGGGCATAAAACGAATGTATCAGAAAATCAATTTGATTTCATGCCTGGGAGGTCTATCATAGAAGCTAATTTCCTACTTAGAAAAGTGACAAAGACACATAAGGAAAGGAGGATGGATCTCTGCATGGTCTTTGTTGACTTAGAGAAAGCATGAGACAGAGATTTAATCTAGGGGGTGTTGGTAAAGGAAGAAGTTTCTAGAAGATATATTGACATGATTAAGGATATGTATGAGGAAGGGCCCAAACAAAAAAGAAAAAAGCTAGATTTATGGAGGGGTGCTTTACAATCTAAAGGATTTTTAGTCGAACCAAAACAGAGCATAAGGAGTGCAATTTTAGTAATAATACGAGTGAAAATGAGGAATTAGTTAAGATTGCTGACAAAGAAGTTTCCCAAAATGGCCACTTTCGATACCTTGAGTCAATAATTCATGAGCACGGAGAGATTGAGAAGGATTTTGCCATAGAATTCAAGCTGGGTAGAAGAGATTGAGATGTGTGTCTGGGGTTCTACATGATCATTATGTAGCAGTCAAATTGAAAGGGAAATTTTATAGGATAGCTATAAGACCAACCATGCTTTATGGGACGGAATGTCGGGCAGTTTACAAACAAAATGTTCATAGGATGGGTGTAGCTAAAATGAGGATGTTGAGATGGATGAACTGCAAGACAAGGACGTAATTAGAAACGAATGCATCGGAGGGAACTTAGAGAAGCACCAATAGGTAATAAGATGAGGGAAATTTGATTAAGACGTTTTGGTCATGTGCAACAGAGACCAAGAACCGTGCTGGTTTGGAGTGAGTTGGTACAAGTTTGAAGGTTCTAAAAGGGCAAGGGGAAGGCCCAAAAGGAAGTGGATAGAGGTAGTAAGAAAAGACTTGATCACCTATAGTCTACTGAAGGTACGGCCCTTGATAGTGGAATGGTTGTATAGGATTCATGTGGTTGATCCTAATTAATTGGGATATGGCTTAGATATGATGATATACATGTTAAAAAGAAAATTGATCAGATATAGAGGATGTATCATAAGTTATGATGCAACTAATTTTCCCCTCCAACATGTGCTTTTGAAAACGGTTACAATACAGCAATATTGGTCCCCCACCGTCACATGATAGAGGGGTGAATCGGCTGACTAGAAAAAAGGGGTTGTATCGGTCCGTATTGATCAATACGGCTTTTTGCCACCAATATAGGGCCATACAACCATAAACGGACACTTTTATTTATTTTTCTTTTATTATCTTTTATTTCACTTTTCCTTTTGTTTCAACACTAGAGGAAGCTAGAAACTTTAGATTAGATCTAGGCCTATTTTGGGAATCAAAACTTATTTAAGACTAGATTTGAATGGGATTCAAGTATTCCACAAATCCAAACAGAATGGAACATTTTGGAGAGAAGTGAGAAAAAGGGTAAACCATCACTTTTTTTTCTTTTTTTTTTTTAATCCTCTTTTCATTGTATTTCAATGTAGTGGGCCATACTCAACCAAAAATGAGTGATTTCTATTTGATTAGGGCATAAATGGTCGACTTTTAGTAGGTCAAGCCAACATACAATGTTCTTTTGGTGTTTTACAGTTTTCCTACTTCCCAATCATTTTTCAAGATTGCTTGGGCCAAAAAAAAAAAAAAACATATTTCATCTTAAGCATATCTGACAAGGTCTGTACGCACCGCATAATATCGATTTTAGACCTGGCGGATACGCTCGCCGATACATTTATTCAAAATATTGTTCCAACATGTCATGTATTGAATATCCAATCCATGAAAAGGCTAGCCACACCATGATAAACACCTATTATGGAAATTAGGTTGATCCAAATTAATCAGGACATAACATCAAAATCAACGGGCATCCAACGGTAGAACTCAGTGTATTGGTTTGACCCACCCAATAAAGTAGATTGTCCTAATTCCCATTTCAGGCGATAATCATGGGTTTTTTTTTTAAGATAGAAGATAATCATGGTGTGACCCAACTTTTGAACAGATTGGATTTTATAAGTGCTTATATGTTTAGCATACATATGGTTGTCAAATTTCGTGAGACAAAAGTGATACAAGTCAGATCGCAAGTATGGAATCGCAACTACTCTACATGTCTGAAGATCAGCTCAAGATCAGCTTATCATCTCAAAAAGGCGTCGCCCGATTTCAAAACAAGTTGAACTATACATTTGCTAAACAACAGGTGATATAACCCTAGAGAGACCTTAGGTTAGGTACGTTCAAAAATCTATTTCATTTTTGGGTTATTAATAGTATTTTTGCTCTAGAGTTTGGCCAGCCTAACTTCTGGTTCGGCCAACCTAACTTTCTCGACTGACCTACCTTCAAGTTCGGGTTAAAAATCAAAATTTGTTGAAAATTCGGCCAGCCTAACCTTAAGTTCGGCCAACCCTAGTAAAATTTGGGTCAAATTCCAGCAATGCGATCTTTTGGAATTCACGAGAATTTGGCCAGTCAAATTTCACCTCAGGCCAGACGAATTTGAATAAATTTCATCTCACGCAATCCGATAGCCATTGGAATGAATCCGGTGGAATCCGGCCAACAAAAGTTATTCTTAGGCTAACCTAATTTCCAATCTCTTTGACTATAAATAGAGACCTCTCATTCTAAACTACAACAAAAAATCACTTTAAACCTTCTGCAAGTGAGAGAGAAGCTCAGGTCCTCGGCAAGCTAATTGTGTCGTATTTATAAATTCTTTTTAAGCTTATTCAATTCCTTCATCAAGATTATTTCAATCTTATTTTAAAGAGTAGTCTATACTCCTCTTGAGATTTAAGAGAATTGAATCAGTAGCATTTGAGTTTCTCATTTCTAAAAAATCTTTAGAACCCTATATTCTTTCCGTTTGAGCAAATAATGTCTCCTCTAGATACAAGAAAGAAGAACTCTGCTACAAGCTTCTACTGCATCTTCGAATCTACGTTTGAAGATAAGTACTCTATTATTCTATTTCGTTTAGGTTTTTCTGAGATGGCCCATGAAAATCTCAATGGATTGATTTGATAGCCCGTGAAAATCACAAAGTGGGTTTTTGTTTGTAATAGCCCGTGAAAATCACAAAAAGGGTTTTATTGTGGTGAGCCCATGAAAATCGCAAAGAACTATATTATATTGTTAAGGTGAACCTGTGAAAACCTTGTTATAGTGAAAGCCAAAAATTACGAGCATAGTAATTTTGGGATTGGAGTAGGTGTGGTTTTTAAAGCACCGAACCACTATAACCCCTTGTGCCTTGTGTGAATGCTTTATTCTATTTTGTGGTGTATGTTATTTATTTCATTCTTGTGGTGAATGTTGTAATTATTTTATTTTCTCTTGCTAGTTTGAAAGATTGATTTTAAAGATATTTGTGAAATAAGGTTGTCATGCCTAATATTTTATGTGAAGCTTGTCCTTGAATTATTTGGAATCAAGGTTTCAATACTTGGGCGATTGAGATTTATATTCTTTATATATTCCGTTTTTATTTCGATTATTTGGCATTGTCCTATTCACCCCCCCTCTAGGACATCTTTTTCTTTTTTCTTCTTTTTTCTTCTTTTTTTGCGGGGGGCCCCACTATCAGTACACAGTCCACTGTTAGCCACCCCCACTAGGGAATCGATACCAAGATCTAAATGTTGAAACGAGGGTATCTTCACTTAATCTACCACTTGAGGCCCTCTAGACATCGATAGCTCACCTTTTCAGATTTTCTACACATGTAGTGACATGTTGGCAAGGAAAAAACTAGCTGTATCATCACTTATAAAGCCATTGTGTATGATCATTTCTCTGTTAAATGTTTCTGAATAAAGGCTGCACACTTCTACATCACCATTACAGGCTATTGGCTACAATACATGCTATCATCATTACCTAATGAAGAAACAAAACTTGTTTGATATGAACTTTGCATATATATAAAAAAGGAAGAAAGAAAATGCATACTGAAAAGGCACTACACTTCCCAAATCTCAACACCCACTTCCATCATTCTTCAGTTTCTGGGCATTGTTAAAAAGTTGGAAATGCCTAAAGTAAGATATGACAAGCGGTTCAGCAAAAGTACAGTTTCCCCACACCCATGATTCTGCATCATTGGGCTCATATTACAGTGATCTAAACCGTTGGTCTGCTGGACTCCACAGTGGACAACGGATAACCCAAAAACCCCCCCAGATTGGGTAGTCCCAACCTTTTTATCAGTGCCCTAAATTTTTATTTTTATTATTTATTTATTTATTTTTATTTTTTTTTGGGGGGGGGGCGCTGCAATGACAAAATGGTTAGGATCTTCCAATCTAGGAGATTCAAGGCATCCTTCATCTAAGGCCCATCAGATAAGCTGTACCAAAGACTGAACCACGGATCCAAATGCAAGGAATCCTGCAGTTTCTGCTGAGACTCAGCACCATATAATTCCTCTAAGATAAGAAAAGGATAGTACCTGTTCTTCAGGAAATGCAGATGTTGGAGCCTCGGCAATAGGACTACTGCATCTCTCGTCGTCAGGCTGATGTTCTCCAGATTGTCCCTTTCCTGATGGCATCCCCTCGAGTGGAGAATCCACTTCTGGTTGGCCACCAAATTGATGAGGTGAAGCTGACACGTCATCACAGTGAGCAGTATGTCTCAATAAATGCATCTCCATGGTCCCACCTGCTGAGGATCCTTGACACACTTCACTATGTTTCTCAAGACAGCCCAAATCATGGGGGGACAAACCCTCACAAGTTTCACCAGACAATGGAAGACTGTTTTTCTCTGAAACACTACTAACCATGTCCGAAATGCCCACAAATTGTGCTTCAGCATTTTTGTGATAACTGCTAGTAGATTTTGAAGTCCGCCACTCCAATGAGTTGGGGCAATGTAGTCTGTCCGCCGTTGTAGTCATTTTAACAGAAGCAGCAGCTGAATTTTGGGGTAACGCACAAGTGGGTCTCACTTGAATTTGTACATCAGAATCAGATTTACCCAAGGATGATGAAACCACCCTCTTATCCTCACCCGGATGTCCTGACACATTTATAGGATTGCTACTTGAAGGTTCATTAGCTGCATCTTGACAATGGGCCCCACAATGTGAAGTCTCTACGTCAGTTGAACTCAAGGAAGATTTCATGCAGATGGAGTCAATGTTCCTCTCAACGCCTTTAGTTTGTAGGCTCGTCTCTGGACACCCTGCCACTTTAGTCTTCATGCATTCACCACCATCTCCTAAACACCCAAGCTCCCTATGAAGAACACGAGGCTTGCTACGGTGCACTTTCCGGTACATACACACTTCATCCCTCAGTCTCTTGACCCAATCAGATGGGCTTGAGCTCAAATCAACATGGAGGTTAATCCCCTCTTCTGACCTGACAAAGAACTGGAAAGAAGCAGGAGGTGCTTCCATGGAGGCCTCGCTTGAGGAAACCACACCACTCTCTACAGGATGTGCACCAACCTCTATATTCCTACATTGAATTTGGGGAATGCTACTGACCCTGTTGTTAGTGGGATTCAACAAGTGGCCGTCAAAGTTTCTCGGCTCCCCATGATTCAGGGACTCGATCTTTCTACGTATAACACCAGTTTCCTCGTGCCCAGAACCACATTTTGAGCACACTGTGATTGCTTCAAGATGGGACATGGGTTCTGCCTCCTTGTTTCTAGGATTGGAACTAGAACATCGGAAGCTTTCAGTAGTTCTGTTATCAGAAGGATGTGTACAGATCACATTTGCAGAGGTGTCTGATAACTGCATCAAGTCATCAACATGACCAAAATGTAAGAATTAAGCAAAAGGAACTTGCCAGATAAAAGAACATATATGAGAAATAATCAAGAAATCACAAAATGGGTTAAGCAATTCAATTCTGCCCAGACTCATTTTCCAAAGAGATGAGGGAATTCAATGAGAAATTATGGAAAAGGGAACTATTTTGCAAAACAAGTACAACAAAGGAAACGGAAACACAAGGGAACTATTATCAAAATAATTACAAATAGGGAAATGCTTCAATTGCGAATCATGTGCTCAAACCAAAACTGTACACATGGCACATGTGAATGAAATCAGGACCATTCATAAAATGGATCCTATCATGGATGGCCCATAGCTTGAAATTTTCATTGACTAGATGACCCAAGCCATCCAGGTACTTGGGATTGGATAATTTGGATACTTGGTAAAATCGTACACTAAGGACTGTCATGAACAATCCAACTCTTGCTCACATGTGCCACACGTATGGTTTTGGAACACACACACAGTTGTAAACAGAAATTGTTCCCTTATTTCTAATAAATTTACATTAGGAGGGTGAGTATGCTCAAGAACCGTACCTCATCCAAAGGGTGAGCTGCCCCGTGACTACTAATTTCCGTGCGGTTAACAGTTTGAGGATGCATCTTATCATCACGTCCCTTACCTTTGGAACAAGAGGATGGTCCATCACAATCAGCATCAGAAGATTCCACTCTTCTTTTACGCACTGAACATCAATAAGACGGGTTTCAAAATAAGACGTACACTCTTTTTGGTGCATGCATGAACTAGTTACCTTCCTGGGGCTGGACTAGGTAAGCATTCTCCACGTTTCTTAAATGGTGGATCCTTATCCACAATGGATGTGGCATACATGCACATCAATCCATACCATCCATTTTGTGGAACATATTGTGAGCAGCGCCCAAACATCACACTGATATTAACCATTACAGACTCGCTGTTGAAGTTGGATTTCTGACCATTTTCTAACTTTTCATTGATGGCCAGCAGCAGGTTGGCTAGAATCATCTGATCAGTGTGGTTTTTGACTTACTCTTCATCAGATGCGGCAGTGTTGTTGACATAAACACACGGCACATATATGATGGATCAGTCACCACATTTAAAAATTGGTGGAAAATACACAGTAATCTGGACTATAGTTGCACGAAGAAATCACAAAGCAATTCAGGTACGGGAGCAGGGAAGCGTCTGTTTCAAAATGTTTTCAAGTATACACCGGTAGGAAGGAGCTGGAGGCACAATTCGAAGCAGCAGAGGAGTCTTGAGAAGGGTCATGCAACTAAGATCTGGACTGTCTTACTAAATGGTTCTTAATAATCTGCAGACGATCTATACCTCTGTTGGGTTCTTCCAAAGATATCAATGGTACTCCAAGTTTCAAATCTGACGCAGGTAATGCAGAAGGCAAGACCTCTTCACGGGATCTCTCCTCCTGTGTGGGTGCTGGACCAGCATCTTGACCCTGTACAGTTAAAGAAAGTCAGAAATGGGTTTAACAAATGAGATCATCCAACAAACCAAAGAATGTCATTACCTCTCAATGACCATTGAGGTTATATGAATGTGAATATGAAAATCAGGTCCTAATGCAACTGGATGTGAACGATACCCCGATGTGCCCAGTCCATCCAAGTGGGGTCCATGGTTTGGTGATCCAGAACACAACTAATAAGCCCCACCATTTAATCGGCAGCACACAAATAAATGGTTAAAAAAATAAAATACTGCAATTGCCCAGCAATTAATAATAATAATAATAATAATAAAGAAATAAAAGAGGCCAAGACTAACAGTCCATAGTGGGGCTTTACATATCAACTGTCACATCTTGTATTGGTTGGGCAGATAGGGATAGGGTAACATTCACATCCAGATGTATCAAGGCCCAATAATTCCTCTGCATACAGATGCATGCATGTTTCAAGCCATCAGACCTACACAATATATTGCAAATATGAAATGGCATGTGGGGTACAGAAATTACCTTGAAAAAGGAGATTAGCAACTCAGCCAATTGAGAATTTGTTTTATTTGCAGAAAGACCATGTTTCTTGCATAACCATTGAAGTTCTCTGCGTGGGAGGTTGAGGTAATGATCTTCGTCCTGATTCACCATCAGCTTGAATCCAAAGAATTAAAAGCTAGGCCTGAAACAGTTTCATTCAGTGTAAATCCCAATCCACTTTGAGGAACATTATTTGGTGATTCACCACTACAGATTCTGTTGCAGTGTTAAAGTCACTTGACATACATTGATACGTCATCCTCTAAGGGCTCGAGCTTTTAGATAAACTGGTTGTTTGACATGGTATCAAAGCAGAAGGTTAAGTGTTCAAATCCTAGAAGTAATAAATATGCCACCGGAATATACTCCCACAGGGGACTGTTTATGGTGTGAGTTGTGAGTGTCCCTCCACCTAAGTATGAGTTGTGTCCCTCCACCCTTGTCCAGTATGTTCCCGTGCGGCGTTCCACCTCGCACGTGTGGGGGAGTGTTGCAGTGTTAAAATCATTTGATATACATTGATAAGTCATCCTCTAAGGGCTCGAGCTTTTAGATCAATTGGTTGTTTGACAGATTCTAAAGTATATTGATCACAAAATCCTAAATTTCGTAGACCACTCATTAAAGTCTATTTGGAAAGTGAACTGATCATTAACTTTTTGGCATGGACATACTTTATAATGTCACTGGTTTTATTGAACTTTAAACATACTCGGTCTGAGTGTGTGAGCAGGCATGTACATTGGCAAGTTATGAACTGCTCTGATTGAACTTTGAAGTTTGAACATGCTCAGTATGTGCAAATGTGTGTGCGTGAGGTCTAAGGAGCAACTAGTTGGATAAGTAACTGTCCAAACAGTATAAAGGTGTCTAAGTGTATACAGCATCCACCTGTCCAAACCTTGGCCCCGGCATGAAGAACACCTCATGAGAAAGTCGGTCTCATTCACTCATCATGTGGGCAGCAGTGTAGAAAACTATGGACACCTGCTGATTTGATCCACAGTATACATGTTGCCCTCCTGATGAGTGGATTGGCCTAATTTATGCAGTAGGTGATATTCATGGTGGGGACAACCTTTTGGATGGATTGGATATGTATGACATGTTAGCAATTATGTGCTAAACTTAGTGATCCAACTAGTTGCATTTGAGGCACTGTTTGGACAGGATCATCCTACTAGGGCAGGTTTATGCAAACCATCCATGTCACTTAATTGTTGAGACAAGTTTGGAGAATCGGACCATTTTTGGAGCAGAAATGACCAGGCTGTTTACGTATCTTTTTTCTATAAAACTGTCTAGGCCAAGCAAGTCAACCATTGGACTGCCCAACCCGGGCAGATTTAATCAAACTGTCTAGGCTGTTTAATTTCTTAAGTTAAGTTTTCTTTGCTTCCAAAAAAAAAAAAGACAAAATCATAAATGCAGAAGAGTTCGCTTAATTGCTTGAGTTACGTCTTCTTTTACCCGAGAAAGAAAAATTATTCCAAAGCCATTCCCCAGTGGATATCTAGCACCTACCTCAGTGGGTATTCAGCATCTACTCCTACCTCTTGGCCGACATCCAGCAGGGTATATATCCTCTACAGTATTTGGTAACTTGTTTTTCTTTTTCTTTTTTTAAGGTAATGAAATTTTATTAAACGAAAGCTCCATAAGAATCTGACGCAAGAAAAACATCAACAAACCAAACAAGGAAAACAAATTACAATCATCGAGGGCCTTTGAACATGAGGCCAATCCCACTATATCTAACTTAGCCCTACTGGACACCTCCCACACCAATCTACTCTAATTCTGAAAACACAAATTGTTCCTTTCTCCCTAGATAGCTAGGGGTGTACACGAACCAAGTTAGCTCGGTTAGCTCACTCGATTCAAAGCTGAGTTTGAGCCGAGTCGAGCTGATTTTTTTAGCTCGAAAAAATTTCAAACCGAGTTCGAGCTTGCCCGAGCTCAACTCGACTCAGATCAAACCCCAACTCGAATCGAACTCAGATCGAACTAGTTCGGTGACTCGGTTACTTTGATATTAATGTTGCTCACCAAGTATTTCAAGAAATGACTCAACGAAGTGTTGGCTAGTGGCAAGGAAGGTATGTGTATGAAACAAATACCATTTTTCCTTGATTTTGATGTTGCATATAAGGTGTTTGATGAAATACTTGCAAACAACTACTGTTGTTTTACATACAGTGAGAAAAAGAAAGTGCACCGCATGTGTTTGTGAAAATGCCGCAGAGGCTCGATTTTGGCTCGAATTGGCCCGAGCTGCTGACTAAACCGAGCCCAACCGAGTTCGAGATGGGGTAAGCTAGTAGTCGAGCCGAATCGAGCTAAGGCCAACTCGACTCGGTGTACACCCCTACAGATAGCACAAAAGACTGCCATTAAGACAAGCCACCACACAACCCTTCTTTCCCAACAATCCCTCCCTCCCAAGCCAATAGCAACACTTCAATTGACCTCGGCACCACACAAGGAACTCTAAGAATATCAAGGAGGCATCCCTACATCCTTTGAGCAAAAGGACAGTAAATGAACACGTGATTAACAAATTTCGCATCTTTCATGCACATTTGCAAAAATGTTGGCGAGCACCATCATCGACCCTTTTGAAGATTTGTCTATTGCGAAGACAGAGCACCGCTATCTTAGGAGGTGAGCCATAGAACCAAACACTGAAGTTGTGACCACATCTCTCTCCTACCAAAGATTTCCAAAGCAACTTGTGGAAAGAGCAGACAGAGAATCAACCCAACTTGTTCTTGTTCCATGATGGGGACATCTCGCGCACATGCACCCCCCCGACCCCCCCCCAAACGCACGTACGCAAGGAGGGCCCCACCATCGATCTGGATCGATGACGACGTCCAGGGAGGGCTTCCTAGTTAGAGGGTTGCGTTTTGGTTCATTGGAGTGGACTCAATAGTCATGTGAATCCCACCATGAGTTCTCATGATCGTGGCCCACTATTCTAATTAATCTAGTACTTTGAGTTTTGCTTATTATTGTTATTAGGAATATCATCGACGGTTTAGATTGTTTTGATTAGTTGTTATTTTTTATTACTTCGTCGCTAAGTAATAAGTTGCGCGAATGGCGCGAGTTTTGGAGTATAAGATTTTATTATAAATAGACACCCCTTGTAGTCTTTTTCATTCAATGAAGATTAATAAAATTGTTGCGTTTTTCTACTCCTCTAAGTTCTTGAGTTGTGGAAATCCAATTAGGTGTGAAGCCCTCCATTCATCGAAGGGCCAACTACCGTGGTGCGAAGCCACATCTATCCCAATTCGCCCTCATCCTCTACCATCTTTACTTCTCATCTCCTACAACCATCCATGCTTCAAATCTGTCCTTTATTGCAACAGTTTTCCTCTTTACAGCAGAATTTCAGATTCTGGCCCTGCAGGAGGGCTGAAACTTTGGCGGAGCACCACGCACAGCACATAGTTTGGATCGACCTGAAACTTGGGGGATTTGGAGCCCACCCCTGGCCGACCAGACTCAAGGAGTCGGTTTCCAGGTGTGGGACCCTCTCACACGTGCGGCCAGGCCCCTGCTCACGTGCGTCAGGCCTGGCCCACTGTCCGCACACGGGGACTGTCGTCCGGTTCAAGTTATCTTCTTATTTTCCCCCTCTCATACCTGTTTTTCATAACCCTAACCCTAGATTGCATTATCTTTAATTTATTTGCCCATTTTCTTACCCTAGAGTTCCCTAAATTGAAATTAGTGAATCATTTGGATTAGGGACTGATTGTTGTGCATGTGTGGATGATTATTACTTACCTTTGAGTATCGTTTGGTTCATAATTTTTACTGATCCAGCCCTAGCCTGTGTAGGCCTGGACCTGTGCAGATTCCCCTTGTTTGAATGTTTAAACTTTTATGTGGGATGTGGAATTATTATGTGATTGTTTCTGAATTAGTATGATCTAAAGCCTGAGATCTTGCATATCATATTTAATTTTCATGTCCTGCATTATTCCACACCATCACATCCCTTACACCTAGAGATGGTTAGCAACAATGAAGACACTCCAAAACCTTATTGGAATTCATCCGCTTCCTCATCCCACAAATTCCTACAGCCAATGTTTTCAGTATCAGTGTCGACAGATGTATCGCACCCTTGGGATACGAAAACAATTTGGGTATTGTATGGAAAATATCATATGTATCACGTAATGTATCGTTATTTTTGGAAAACATAGGGAAATTGGTCAAAATTTTCAATGGAACTTCAAGGGGATGTTGAACAAAACACCATTGTACACTTAGAAAACAAAAGAAAACAAAAAACAAGTGTTCATAATAAGTGTCTTTTCTATAAGGTCCTAAACAATGCGCCGTTTGACAGAAGTGATGTAACAATAATCAAAATCAGTTTATATCATTTATAAATCTAAATGAAAACATAAACAATACATTCAAAAAGTCAAAGAAGAAATAGAAATATAACTATGATATTTTTTAATTTAAAAAAATATATTTTTTGTCAAAAAATACTAAAACCTCTCTCGATCTATAGATCAGCTTCCAAATCCATACTCTAATTGCAATTTAAATGGTCAAAATGAGAAAAAATTGGATTTCCCCCAAATTCACAAACTATTGTGTAATTGATACTAGGATCAGCAAATGCTCATAAACACTGACAAAGTAAGGTAAAACGACCATTGATCAATCTATAGATTTCTTGAAAAAAAATTGTTTTTTAATATATTTTTAATTAAAAACATTTTTTACCAAAAAACTCCAATTGGTAGGTCAGCCTCTAAAATGTCCAATGTGATGTTTTCATGCTCTAATTGCAATTTAAAGAATAAAAATTAGGAAAAAATTATATTTTACCCAATGTCACCAAATTAGAGGTTGAAATCCATGATTTAGCATGTAAAACAAGCAAAATCATGAATTTTCATCTTAGTTCTAGTGATTCCAAGTGATTTACAAAAAAAAAAAAGAAAAAAAAAATCAAAATCAAAAATTTTCTCACCGTTTGAAAATTGGCCCCACCCGTTGTCTAATCTCAATTTCCACACAAAAATCGAGTTGTTTCTCCAAAAATGGAAGAGAGTTGGTCAGAATTACCTCAAAAATGAATTACAAGCAAAAGATTTAAGGAAAATGGAATTTTTTAGGTTTTAGATTTTTTTTAGAAAAATTGAAAAGACATTGTCGGTTAGGAAAATATCGACGATACTATCGAATGTATCGTCAATACCAAGTAGTATATAACAGGCTATATTTTGAAAATATTGTTTTGTATCGACATATCGCCAATATAACGCTCTATTTAATGATATTTCGTACGATATTGTTGAGGGTCAAATATTGCATATCAGACCCTAGTTATTGTCTGGATTTACGACCATGAAAATGTTTAAAGACCTGTTTAATTCGTGTTTGTGTTGCAGGGTGAATCTACGAGCATGTGATTAAAAAGAATGCTCAGAGCGTGGATTTAACGCTCTGATATCACCAAGATAAGGGATAGACCCCAGGGGCGCCAAGATCGACAGATTTACACGTCAGAAATCCGAAGAAATCAAGCCGTTCACGTTAAAAATGGCCCAAAACTGGTCCAAATTGCAAGATCACAAGGTTTCCACCATCCGTTCAGCTCGAAACTCCATACGTGGTCTGAGGACCATAAATTAACCGTACATATCAAAAATCATCCATTGGATCTTGGTGGAAGTAGTCCAACGGACACATCAGCCCCTAAAACCCTAATCTAGGGCCCACCTGCCGTTCGGATATGCTTCAGATTTGGTCCCCACGGTTAAAATGAGATTATAAAATGAATGGATGGAGCGGATTTCTCAAAAAAAATCAGAGTGGAGCTCACTTAGAAGCGTGCGTGTGTACCATGTGCACACTTCCGCTGTGCACCGGACCAACGAAAATGGTCAGCGGTCGCT
Source organism: Magnolia changhungtana (assembly GCA_030180095.1). Lineage (NCBI taxonomy): Eukaryota > Viridiplantae > Streptophyta > Magnoliopsida > Magnoliales > Magnoliaceae > Magnolia > Magnolia changhungtana. The sequence goes on from JASAUF010000096.1 coordinate 3,494,881, forward strand.
GACTCGACCGAATTCGAAAATTCAAATTTCCGCAACAGGGGATTTTGTTCGATTTCTGGTGGGCCACCATCATCATTTATTTTGATGATCCAAGCCGTTCATTGAATCTAGAGGGATGAACCGACCGTACATGAAAGGTTTTTACAACTCCATGCTCGCACACACAAGGAGAATACCACTCAAACGCAGGTTGGACGGCAATGTGAAAAATCAAGTGGGTTGCGTCATCGGCAATTCAAAACTGTCCGTATCCAAATGGTTTTTCCTGATGAATCTAATGGACGGGGTGGATTTTATCAAAAATATCATTGGAGGGCCCACCGAACACGTCAGCACGTTCACGGAGGCTTTACGCGCGTCCGAAAATTCCGGAAACTCCGGGCGGTTGTGGGACACAATCACAGTCAATCTCTTCAATCCAAACCATCCATCGTGTGGGGCATCAAAAATCGTCCGAGGACGTGTATTCTTTGGAATTAAAGTAAGGAAAAAGGTTTTCCCTTTCTACATTACAAATTGCTGCGTAAGGAGAGTCCTGCACGGACTGTTTGCGTAAACAGAGAGTGCGTGAGATTTCCGCATGATGTTCTCCAGCTAGGATTACACGTAGCCACCAACCTTCCCTGCTATAAAAGAGAGAGAGAGAACGGGAGAGGGGGATGAACGGCACTCACGGCTAGAGAGAGAGACAGAGAGTCTGAGGCGTCAGGAGCAGGCTAGAGAGAGAGTATTTCAGTTTACTTTTATTGTTTTCTTTTCATTATTTATGTTGAGGTATAGTGCAATCATGTCCATGGGTTGCTAAACCTCTTGGCTAGGGCCAAGAGGTGAAGCTTGTAGCATGTTGGGAGATTCTATGCCTTCACTTTAATTTTAATTAGTGAACAGAATTTGATTTTGATTTAATTTTATTATGGGAATATTTTTAGTTCTCAATGGTCTGTTGTGACTGAAATTACAATGGGTCTGCGATGGCTTTGAGTATTTCCTTTTTCCTTTTATGTTTTATGACGTCAGGAAGCCCTGTTGTTCACCATCGTCTCCTGGGCATGGTTAGATGTCGGTACCCTTCCTAACCTTCATAAACATGTTGATTGGTTGGTAATTAGTTTAATTCTGTTGTTTGCTTTGTCTCCTGGGCATGGTTTGGTGATGGAATCCATTCTAATTCATATACCTCTCATCTCTTGAAAACTATATCAACGGCAGTTCAGTTAATTTCCCTGATTTTTAATTCAGGCATAAGATCTCCCTGATCTCTACAAGTGGATCCTCTGAATCCCTAGTGTCTTTCCTCTGAATTTCTCCTAAGTTTTAGATAATAATTTCACAATCATTCCTCGAATTACAAATCAATTAAGATTTCATCTCATTCTAGTTCTACATCTAGTTAGTTTTCAGATTACGTACAAGTTTCAGTCCCTTGGGATTCGACCTCGGTCTTACCGAGTTTATTACTACATCACAACCCTATACTTGGGGAGTGAACAGATATCAAAAAGTCCATAGACTTTCAACTTGTTTTGTATTAACAAGCCTTGATATTGATAGCATCGGCACAATCACTATTGCAAACATTGCTTATGGCAAGAAGACCAAACGTGATGCGGGACAATTAACCATTTGCTCTAAAAGCTCGAACTGATAAAGCATGGCAAATCAATCCCTTTATCTCACAACGCAGGCCTCACATCCCATGGGTTGGGTCCTCGGCCGAACCCCCCCTCGTGGGCCCCAAATCACATGGGTTCCGCTTCACACGAGCCACCCGCCTCGAGTGTGCCCCTGCATACCACAAGCCAACCCACTCAAGCCTGGTGTGAAAATGCCCCTTCATTAAAACAACTACATCACCACTTGCGAAGAAGCATTGAGCAATAGGGATATTCCTTTTTAGAAAAACCCGAGCTAACCTTGGGAATTTAATCTAGAGCGATCTCTCTCCAACCCACACATCCTCCCTGAAATGGATCCTTTTACCATCACCAAGAGAAAAGCTAACCACCTCCTTAAACTCAATTGCAAATCTATTAACCTCCTTCCACAAACCTGATGCCCTACATAATGAAGATTCTTTTACTCACCATCCCCCTTCCTCAGTCCCATACTTGTTTGCAATTACCTCCCTCTGCAACCCCTTCTTCCGTTCCAAACCTCCATAACCATTTGCTCGAGACTAAATTTGGTCAGGTTTTATGGCATCTACTCTAACCTCCATGCCAACATCTCATAGGATTTTCTTCTTCTTCACCACTTGTTGAAGGGGGTTTTTTTTAACAAGTTAACAAAGCATTTACAAGAAGAGGTCTCATGGTGTTTGTTGTTAAGAGATGATATAGTTTTGGTTGACGGGGCAAGGGAGAGGGTAAACATAAAGCCAGAACTATGGAGGGACCCCCTTAGAATCTAAAGGTTTTAAAAGGAGGTGATCTAAAAAGTGTATATTGAATGCAATTTTAGCAACATTGGGACTAAAAACAAGGAATTAGTTAAGATTGGCAACTAAGAAGTATAAAAAACAACCGTTTTCAATATCTTAGGTCGATGATTCATGAGAATAGAGAGATTGAGAAGAATGTTGCTCATCAAGGTGTTCGGTATCGGTATCGGTGGGCATAACGGTGCCCACCGTTACCGATACAGATACGCCCCGTATCGACCGATACAAGGGCGAAACGGCCGATACGGGGTGTGTATCGGTGCAATTTTTTTTTGTCAAAAAATTATGGAAAATATCCATTAAATCCAGAATATTCTAAATATTCCAAATATGCATTCATTTATAATTTGGAACATGTTTATGGTGGTGTAACGGTCCACACTTTGGTGAGAATGCTATAACGGGTTGTCTGGTGGATTTATGAACCTGACAACCAAGAATTAATTGCAAACCTTTTATATTTAGTTTTCTAACTATATAATATCTGTATAAATTTACTATAATGAATGTAATACCAAAAAATCTTATATTTTCAAGTTTTCCTTTTATTTATAGTGCTAGCGCATTGCATAGTTCATGACTCACATGCATTTTATTTCAATATATAGAGTTTAGGGACTTTTGCATCCTATTATGTAATTCATATACCTAAAAATTTGATATCATTTTCCTCCATAAATCTTTTTAAAAATTAAAATTAAATTGAGGTAAATTGTGTTGTCGATTTGGGGCTGGTTTGGGGACCATTTGATGCCCCAAACTAGCCTCAAATTAATGCAATCTATTGGCACTTATTCCGCTAATGGATTGGTGGACATTTATTAGGCAGTGAAAAATGAAAAATATCAAATGGTCCTATTTCAAAAAACAAGTGTATGCAAACTAATGGTAAAAATTGTAGGAGTAATTTAATTTTGGGATTGTGACTTAGCAACATTGGTCCCAAAATTTAATTGGTTAATTTTGAGTTGATATATACGTCATGCATAAATTTTTAGGGCCATGTAATGGGGTCCACTCAATTATGTATTATATATCCATGTCATCCATCCGTTTTGGCAACTCATTTAAGGGCATCGGAAAAAAATAATAATAATAAGGTAAATCCAAATCTCAGGTGGACCACTAGTGGGCCAGGCGGGCCACCTCGATGTATTTGTACATCAATGTCATCAATATGTTTTGCCAATTCATTTTAAGGCATGGTCCAAAAATTCGGGTAAATCTAAATCTTCGGTGGACCACTAGTAAGTATCCCTTTAAAAGTGGGGCCCACCTCAATGCATTTGTTGTATATCCATGTGGTTCATCCTTGCCAACTTATTTTAGGGCATGGTCCAAAAAATGAGGCTGATCCAAACTTAGGTGAACCACAAAATAAGGATTTAATTCCCAACATTAAAAATTTGTTAAGACATTTTTTTTAATCAAGCCATTATTTGTGTTCTCCCTTCATCAAGGTCAAAGTCTATGTGACCTTATGAACAGGTTCGATGGAAAATAAACATTATAGTGGACGGCATAGATATACTACACATAAATCAAGGTGGGGCCCACTTAACAAAACAGTGCAAATGCATTGTGCAGCATGCACCGCATGTCCGCCAAACATTTTTAAAATGAAATTTGAAGTGCGTGGCTGTGAAGTCCATTCGTTTTTCAAGAAAGAAATGAAAAGAAGAAGAGAGAGAGAGAGAGAGAGAGAGAGAGAGAAAAGAAAAAAAAAAAAAAAAGGAAAGAAAGGGAGAGAGGGAAGAAGAAGAAGAAGAAGAGTCACAGGCCAATGACTTAGAAGAAGAAGAAGAAGAAGAAGAAGAAGAAGAAGGAGAAGGAGAAGGAGAAGAAAAGAAAGAAAGAAAAATGTTAGTTTTTTCTTCTTCTTTTTTTTTTTCAATTTTTCCTATTTTCTTTAGGCCCGCAACAATTGTTACGGTACTTTAACGGCCGTTATGGACTGTAACGGCCATTACGGCCCCGTAACGGCTATTAACGGGCACAAAAAAGCGAGGGTGGCCATTAAAACCCCGTAACGTGTAACGGTCACGGACGTATCGGCCGTTATGGCCAAAACGTAACCGTTTTTGAACACCTTGTTGCTCATAGAATCAGAACTAACTAGATGAAGTAGACATGTGCCTCCAGAGTATATTATGTGATCATTGCATACCAATCAAATTGAAGGGAAATTTTGATAGGATAGCTATGAGACCAACCATAATTTATGGGACAAAATGTTGGGTAGTAAAGGAACAACATGTTTATAAGATCATAGTTAAAATGAGGATGTCAAGATGGATCAGTAGCGAGACAAGGAAAGATAGAATTAGAAAGGGATGCATTTGAGGGAACTTAGAAGTAGCACCAATAGGTAATAAGATGAGGGAAAGTAGACTAAGATGGATTGGTCATGTGCAATGAAAACTAAAAATGGCATCAGTTAGGAGTGAGTTGGTCCAAATTGAAGGCTCTAAGGGCCTGTTTGATTTTCGGTGATACGGTAAATCGCGCGTAAAAAAGTGATGATTATTTCGCCGTGAATTCACAGCATCCTGAAATGACTGCTTACTTTTTGACACAAAAATCAAGATTATTATAAAATATCTGTGGGTCCCACTGTGATGTATTTCACTTATCCACACCGTTCATCCATTATTACATTTGAATTCATCGCATGTGTAAAAAATTGAGGCATATCCAATACTCAAGTGGACCACGTCATACAAAAAAGAGAATCGAATACTTACCGTTAAAAACTTTGTAGGGCCACTGTTTCTTTTGGCGTGGGCCATTTGAGTGTTAGATCTGCTTCATTTTTTGTCTCATGCTCCAAAATATTGTAATAAAACAGACTGACGGAATGGATATATCATACGCATTACCTTGCAGTAAATAAATTAAAATTACATCCGTTAAACCAATTTTACTGGAGCAAACTCCTATAAATTTTCAAACGCAGGAAATCGTAATAATCACCGTTTCCCTTGCATTTGCCATTTCTCTAAAAAACAAACAGGCCCTAAAGGAGGGGAAGGCCCAAAAGGATGTGGGTGAATGTACTAAGAAAAGACTTGATGACTTGTGGTTTAATTGACGATATGATCCTTAACATGAATGGCAGAACGGGATATTTGTAGCAACTCCAATTAGTTGGCATAAGGCTTACATTATGATAACGACGACGATGATTAGAAGGCTTCCTTATTTGTTATTTATAGTTACTTAATTATGACATCATGTGGACTTTTGGTTCAGGCCAATTGGACTAGTTTGGATCATGGGTGTATTGGCATAGTGCCTAAAGTTTTTTTTTTTAAGTAATGCCTAAAGCTACGAAATGATGCATGAAACAATCCAATCATCAATGTAAGTGTGAAGTGGCAACAGATTCAAGTGAGGGAGCAAGGAAGCAAGTCTTTCAAAATATTTCAAGTATAAGCAGGTATGATGCGGGAGTAGGAGCCCAACTTCAAAGTGCAATTCAAGCGTTGGTACCTGGTTAGAAGGATTGTGGCTGGTCCATTTTTCCATGCCGCTATTAGCAAGGCGTGATGCCTAAGTAGTTGATAGAAGGCTATAATGATGATGATGAATAATCAAAATACATATGTGACCATGTGTGCACATATTGATATACCATGTATGATTCAAAATTAAGACAACAAAATGGCACTTGTATACAACAGTGTTTGCAATATCAATAGTAAATTTGTCGATACTATAGATATTAAGGCTGATTGATATGAAACAACTCGGAAGTCATTGATTTATGGGTATTGAATGAAATATCGTCAAAGGTCGCATTGTATCGACATAACGATATGTCGATACAATGCAATAATCTCAAAATATTGCTTGTTATATACTACTTGATATCGACGATACATTCGATAATATCATCGATACTTTCCCGACTAACACCGCCCTTCCTTTTTCTAAAAAAAATCCCAAAAAAAAAACCTAAAAATCTTATTTTTCTTCAAATCTTTTGCTTGTAATTCATTCTTGAGGTAATTATGACCAACACTCTTCCATTTTTTAGGGAAACAACTGGATTTTGGTGCAAAAATCAATATTGAACAGAGGGTAAGCCTAATTTTTCAAATGGTGGGAAATTTTTTTATTTTAATCCATTTTTTCTATAAATCACTTAGAAACACTAGAACTAATATGGATATTCATGATTTTGCATGTTTTGCATGCTTAATCATGAATTTCAGCCTACAATTTGGGGATTTAAGGAAAATGGGAAATTAGAAAAAATCCAAAATTTCCCACATTTCACCCTTTTAAATTGCAATTAAAGTATGAAAAAATCACACTGCACATGTTGGAGGCTAATTTACAAATCGATGAAGGTTTTTGAATTTTTTGAAATAAAAAAATGTTTTCAAAAAATCCATATCGATCAATGGTTTAGCCTAAATTTATAAGTGTCTACAAGTGTTAGCTAATCTTAATATCAGCTACACTCCAATTTGCGAATTTGGGAAAACTGAAAAAGTCCACAATTTCTCCTATTTCACCCATTTAAATTACAATTAGAGTATGGGAAAATCACATTAGACATGTTGGAGACTGATCTACATATTCACAGAGGTTTTTGGGTTTTTTGAAAAAATTTATTTTTTAAGATTAAAATATCAAAAAATAATCAATTTTAAAAAATCCAGATTGATCAACGGATATTTAGCCTTAATATTTATGTATTTAGTATATTGAATGCACTAAGATCCTATTATTTAGTACATTGGTTTATGTATTCACACGTCGCATAGTTTAGGACCTTCCACAAAGGAAACTTATCATGTGCACCTGTTTTTTTGTGATATTTTCATTTCTAAGTGGGTAATGATGTCTTTTTAGACATCCCCGGAAGTTTCATTGAAAAATTCAACCACTTTCCCAATATTTTCCAAAAAACAGCAATACATTTGATATTTTCCATGCAATATCTGATATGTTTCCACATCCCAACAGTGCAATACATCCGTCAAGATCGATACTGAAAACATTGGTCTACAAGCAATCTATGGTTGCTAGATGCAGACATTCACAAATGTGCCAATGTGGCACTTGCGTGGGATATTCCAACTATTCATGAGGTGGGCCCGCTTTTAATGTACCCTAGCCTAAAAAAATCCAACCAGTCCGCTCAAGAGGTAGGCATACATCTATAATGAATGTGGACTGTTGGTTATATCTTCTAGTTGTACTTTTTTCTACAAACTTGAACCGCCTATGAGTATATTAACCTGATTTTTTACCTGCATGGGTGTTGGGTTGGGCTGGGGGTGGTCACTTGTTGAACGACTTGGATCTCACATATGCATGCCATTTTGGCACATAGGCGCCTGCATTTGGCAATTGCAGATGCATTTCTGCAAGTCACAATTTCGAGTTCAAACAAACAACATGCTAGAATGACAGAAATTTTTGCACCATCATTAGTGATTCCCATGCCAATAGATTTTAGGGGACAAAAAATGAGGTATCCAAACTCTTACGATGAGAGAGAGAGAGGGAAGAAAAGAGCCAAATGATGCTTGAATTGCATTTGCTCCATTAAGCAAAATTTAGTTAGGTTTGTTACCACCTTATGAAATAACTACGCCTCTTTACCATAGATTTGCAAATAACAAACCTAGCCATCTGGATGTTGGATGCCTATGCCTTGGAAGGTCAACTGTTCTTGCTTATTGGAGCTGGCCATTAGCAAACACCTTGTGACGAATGGAATGAAATAGTGAGCTATTTTTATCAACTGTGTGTGGAACCTTGGACGTATATGCTTAGTGGGTTACTGTAGATTCCATTGTGGAGTTTCTAGTAGGCCCTTGAAGAATGAATGAAGTGGACACTACAGCCATGATGGCTGAGAGTTGTGCCACAGTTGTTATCCTATACTCCATAAACACTCCATCATAATTGGCTACCCAGAATTGGTTCCTAGTTATCCTGAGTGAAGTGAACCGATGACGAGTTAGGATGGCTTCATCTCCATCATCAAGCATCTAGCTGCTTATACCCCTTACCAAACGGGAATGCAAATCTCATCAACATTTATTATATTGCATCATATCACCTACCAAGAGGCCCATCATGTTTCGCACGGTTGATTTGATCGTGCACCAGCTTGGACTTACCCTTGAGACCTGAGGTTACGAAGGGGCTTCGTGGTCTTAGTGCAATGGCTTTAACACACCTATTGATGCCCAGCACACAGGTGTGATTGGGCACATGCATTAATTCGGTTGAAGCCCAATATACTCCCATATGGGATCCACTAGCACCCAGAACTTTGTTTGTGGCTAGATCTTGGCTATTAGATGGTCCATCAAGCTATACATATTCAGTCAGCATTTCCAATTGTTCCCGAAAAGTTTTACAATTGATTTCAACAATCTTTTGATTCATCGTTAAAAATTAAAATGCTCTGATCAAGCTTGATGGAAATTAAATGGTGGGACCATTTTTGTGGTCCACCTTTTGTGCTAGTATGGGACCTTGGGCAAAGAGTAGATGCTACTGATGGTGGAAGGATTTGGGTTCATTAATCATTACAGTGCATAAGATATGTAGGAATATGGACTCTTGATGTTGTAGGACACCATACTCCATAGGGGTTGGGAGCACCACATTGTTTCCATAGTGTACTCATACTAGGAAACTCTTGTCTCCTTGCGAGATCCTATCCAAGGAGGATAAACCCAAGAGCCATACGTCCCCTCCTCCCTTGGATGTCCAAACACGTAGAGAGGGGGGGGGGGGGGGGGGGAGGAAGAGAGACCCCCTCCCTTCCCTCTACATCATCATCAGTGTAGTCCACCTTGTCGACGATTTTCAGTCTCCTATTCTAAAACAACCCTATAGTGTAGTAAGAAGAAGACTCTTGACTCTGCACTTGTCCCTTCATTGGAGATAGATCAAGGAGAGACCTTCGTCGGAGAAGGAACAACATCAAATCATCACACTCTTATTGACAAGTGAAGGTATGACTTCAACCATCTGTTTTAGATCTCTTTAGAAACTAATTACATATACATGGGAACAAGATTTGAGGGTTAAAATTTTGATTTTTAAAAGTTGATGCTTTTTCCTTTAAAAAATCTATCACCAAAGGATTAAAAGATGACTGTCCTAGGCAACAATAACACTCAAAAGGACTAAACAAGTTAAGGTTGGAACTTGGAACTTCTAAGGTGGGATTTGCATTTGGAACAATGTGGAAAACATAACCTAGATCTTTCCAAATTTTCTGCTCCAAATCACAAGTTAAATATGTACAGAAAGGCCTAGAACATATCTCACATACATTTTGGCACTATCGTATCATGTCAACAACAGGGAATGGGAACTTCCAGACATGACGTAAATTTCTAATAACTGGACACAAAACAACATGAAGGAATCTTCATGCCAATCTATGATAGCTGAACCGACTAATCTAAGGAAACTAAACATTTAATTACAAGAATCCTATGATAAATAAGCCAAGTCAACTATACATCTAGCCACTTCACCCATACTAGTGAACCAATTTAGTTATTCAAGGTTTTTCTTATTAAAAAGAAGATTTCTTATTTAGAATTCAAGTTGAAATAATATTCGGAAGTTAGTGGAGTTTAACTAGTAAGTTGAACTACAATTAGATGCATTTATATATATTGAGTGGAAGTTAGTGTGTGGCAAAGTAACTACATAGCTATTTGACTTGTCACTTTGTCCAGAACACTGTTTAAAACTCGGAAGGTAGATTCATCAAATGGACAAGTCAAGTTGGATCAGCATAAAAAAGAGCCAATTTCCAATATGACAAGACTAAGTCTATACAAGAACAGGCTGATTCCTCCCAAAATTCTCCAAAGTTTGGCATTGACTCAGGTTGGCCAAGTTGTGCATGACCCAGACGAGGTTTTTCTTTTCTTTTCTTTTTTTTTCTTTTTCCTCTTTCTTTTAAGGATGAATGACCGGGACAAGTTCGATAAAAGTTGTTGTGTTTGACAAGAATACTAAAATGAGGATTTGAAACCTCCCACCTATGATAGGTAAAGAGGGTCTCTTAACACTAAAACACACGCCCTGTGCAAAAGTCGCCTTGATTATTTAAAATTTAAATATAATAGAAGCCCATTGCTCCCAGGGCACATTTGAAGTAGAAAACTAGAGATACATACTTTTTATGTACCTTGAGTGGAGGTTGTGCATACCAAAGAGGTTGTGTAGATGTTTTCTTGGTCATTTCATTTAGATCATTGTCTGAAAACTCAGGGACTCAACCCGGGAATTGGCCGACTCGGCCCATATCAGCCTCAAAATGAGTCAATTTCCCACATGACTCAACTCCATACAAGAAGTGGCTAATTCCTCATAAACATGGCCGAATTTGGCACTGAATTGGTGGATCAGCTGATTGTATGACTTAGGCAAGTTTGGTAAAATTGTGTTTGACAAAAACACAAAAATGAGGATTTCAACCTCCCACCCATAGTAGGTAAAAAAAGGTACCTTACCACCAGTACATTTGCTAAAATTGCCTTAATTGTATACATAAGGAAAAAGTGTATAGCTCCTAGGGCACATTAATGCTCTTAACATCTCTTGGGCCCACTAAGACATGGATAATCTAATTATCCATCTGAATTATCCATTAGTTTCACCCCACTTTCCACGGGCCACCATGAAAAGCTCATATCCATCAGAAGACGTTAACCTTGCAAACATTGGCTTTTCATTTTATAACCGTTCAATTTGCCAAGCCACAGATGGGATGATTATGGCCATATAAAAATGGCTCTTTGAAGACATGTTAGCCAAAGTGAACTCCATTAGATAGACTATTTATATTACTTGTTAGGCCTTTTACCCAAACTGGCCATTTTTTATGGCAATGGTAAGGTTCCTCTAATCAGTCTGAATTTTTCATCATGGCTCATAAATAGTTGTGTGAATCTAATGGACAATCCAAAAGGTTCCTCTAATCAGTCTGAATTTTTCATCATGGCTCATAAATAGTTGTGTGAATCTAATGGACAATCCAAATCAACAATTTGACCATCCATGCACTTCAAAGTGGGTGTCCCGTATCCATTACGATACGGCCGTATTGGCCGATACGTATTGGTAACGGCAATGGCCATCACGCGATACGGGGCCGTAACGTGGCACCACCCGATTCTGTAGCCGTAACGGCCGTTACACCCCATAACGGTCAAAAAACGGCCTTTTTTTTGTTTTTTAAAGTATGTTTTTTCACTTTTTTTGAAACTTCTTTCTTCTAAACTCTTCCTAAATCATTCTATTGCTATTTTCGACCACTCTTAGCTTGATATTATAGATAAAAACAACTTATGGTAAGGTAAGGTTCCTCTAATCAGTCTGAATTTTTCATCATGGCTCATAAATAGTTGTGTGAATCTAATGGACAATCCAAAAGGTTCCTCTAATCAGTCTGAATTTTTCATCATGGCTCATAAATAGTTGTGTGAATCTAATGGACAATCCAAATCAACAATTTGACCATCCATGCACTTCAAAGTGGGTGTCCCGTATCCATTACGATACGACCGTATTGGCCGATACGTATTGGTAACGGCAATGGCCATCACGCGATACGGGGCCGTAACGTGGCACCACCCGATTCTGTAGCCGTAACGGTCAAAAAACGTCCTTTTTTTTGTTTTTTAAAGTATGTTTTTTCACTTTTTTTTAAACTTCTTTCTTCTAAACTCTTCCTAAATCATTCTATTGCTATTTTCGACCACTCTTAGCTTGATATTATAGATAAAAACAACTTATATTAAGGATTTTCTTTATTCGAAGCTCCGTGAGTCATTTTCCAGAAATTCCTCAAAAATAGGTATTTATATTTTTTATTCATTGTTTTGCTGTTTGAATGGTAGAATATGATGTGTTAATCATAATAGAAGATATTAATGTCCATTTTACAGATTGTTGTCATTTTATATTTTTTTATAATTTTTTTCTATTTACGCACTATTTTTGGCCATTTTTTTTAAATTCGAAAAATCATTTTTTATTGAATGTTTTGTTGTTTTAATGGTAGAATATGATATGTTAATCATAGTAGAACATGTTAATGTCCATTTAACAGATTGTTGTTGTCATTTTATATTTTTTATAATTTTTTTCTATTTATGTACTATTTTTGGCCCTTTTTATAAATATAAAAAAATATTTTAAAAAAAAAAATCGAATATATTACACATGTAAGATATTTTTATATTACATTCATTCTAATATATCTATCATTGATAGTAGATAGTTAGAAAATTAAATATATGAGTTTTGCAGTCAAATCCAGGTTGTCTGGTTCATAAATTCATCAGATAATCCGATACAACTTCTCACCAAAGAGTGGACCGTTACACCACCATAAACATGTTCCAATTTATAAATGAATGCATATTTGGAATACTTAGAATATTCCGGATTTAATCCATATTTTTTCATATTTCTTTGGCAAAAAAAAAAAAATTTTGCACTGTTACGGGCCGTTACGCCCCCGCATCACCGTTACACCCCCGTATCAATATCGGTATCGGAGGGCAGCATTACGCCAACCGATACTGATACGGGATACCTTGCTTCAAACACAAGGCAATTAAGAGCATTAATGTTCCCAAGGTCTACTAACGTCTCATCATCATTATCATCAACTAAGCCTTATCCCAATTAATTGGGTCGGCTGCATGAATCATGTTCTGCCATTCCACTCTATCAAGGGCCATACCTTCGATTAGACCATAGGCATCGAGTCTTTTTTTTCCCTACCTCCATCCACGTCCTTTTGGGCCTTTCCCTCACTCTTTTAGAGTCTTTAACTTGTACCAACTCACTTGTTCTAACCAGCGTTGTTCTTGGGCCCCATACCACATGACCAAAGCATCTAAGTCTACTTTCCCTCATCTTATTACCTATTGGAGCTACTATTAAGTTCCCTTGAATGCATGCATTTCTAATTCAATCCTTCCTTGTTATGCCACTCATCCATCTCAACATCCTCATTTCAACTACACTCATCCTATGAACATGTTGCGCCTCATCTACCAACATTCAATCCCATAAAGCACAGCTGGTTTTATAGCTATCCCATGAATTTTGACCCATAAGGTTTGGTAGAGTCTGCCCCGACAAATAAAAAGGATGGAAAGGAAGAGCTGCTATTTGTCGCTCAGGGGTCAGTAAATGCTTATAAAAGCAACAATGTCAAATATGCCGGTCTACTTCATGTCCATATTCAAATGCCCCAAATCAATGTTGCATGAATTGGAAAGGTTAAGGCAGGACTTCCTTAATGGAAGATTAGGAAAAATTACACTTACTTACGTGGGAGAAGGTATGTAAGCCATATGAGGAGAAAGGGGCCAACATTCAGAATTTGGAGATGGTTAACCAAGCTTTAATAGGAAAGTGGATCTGGAGATTTGGAGCAGAAAAAGAAGCATTGTGGAGAAAAGTCATTGAAGAAAAATATGGTTGCCAGGAAGGAGGACAGTGGACCCAAAATTCATCTTTATATAGGACTTCATGCATTTGGAAGTTGCAGTGTTAAAGACATTTTTTGTGAAGGAATCAAATTCGCAGCTGGCAAAGCTGAGTTGTATAGCTGGTTTATTTGTTTGCATAGTCTCCATTCTCCAGACCGTAGTGTTATCTCCTCTATTCTAGGCTTGTAATGGGCTGGTTGTTTCTAGTCTTGTGTGTTTTTTCTGTTTCAAGTTGTATGGCTGGTTTAGCTTTCTAGTTTTTGTTTTCCTTTTGTTTTTGTTTTTTTGCCTCACGTTGCATAGTTGGCTTTTGTTTTGTTTTGTTGGTTTTGCTTTTGCTTTGTTTTCTTTTGGGTTGCTTTTGGCATCCTTTAATAAACTTCAATCTTTCAAAATAAAAAAAGGTTGACAACGTGCAGTTTTGGGAGGATATTTGTATAGGAGACAAAGCGCCTAAGGAGATCTTTCCGAGACTGGCAATCTAACAACGATGAAAAAGATTAACATATCCTGATGCTTTTCCAGGGTTGGCAACATGATTACTTGGACGCCTCCATGCCAAAAGGAACCTTGCAAAAGAGGAAATTGAGCTTTGTGAAGTTCCAAGGCCTCCATTAGAGTTGCTCACCATACATGGCAAAGCAGGATAGAATCGAGTGGAAGGGGGAAATTTAGGACACTTCTTGGTTCACTTGTTTTATCACATTCTCCAGCCCCGAGCAATAGATGAGAGGTGTGCTTGTACATCTTTTGTTTGGGCTAACGGTGCTCCCCCAAAAGAGATGGCGTTTGCTTGGTTAGTGGAGAGGATAAGGGTGTTGACCGTGGACAATCTGCAAAAATGATCAATGGTGGTTCCCAATATTTGCAAGATGTGCTACGAAGATGAAAAAAAAAAAAAAAGAAGTAGACCATCTCTTCCTTCATTACAGTTGTGCCCAGAAGATGTGGGCTACATTTCTAAGCAAATTCAACATCCAATGGATGATGTTGAAGTCACTTGGGCATTTCCTTTTGGCTTGGCAATTGGCATACAGTCGGACTCAAGGAAAATAGGAAGGCATGCAGGTAATTGGTGTTACTGGTTCACCTTTGGACATTGTGGAGTGAGAGGACAGGCAGATGCTTCTGAAATACATACATGCCGGTTAACGAGTTGTTGACCACAGCCACGCTTCAAGTGGTGGAGTGGGCTGCACAAATTTGATGTTGGAAGATTGTAATTTTCTTTTATTTTAAGCTTGTTTCGTTTTCTATTTCTAGCTTTGCCACTTGTTTAATAAAATGGCCGCTGATTTTCAAAAATTAAAAAATAAAATAAAGTTTGCCCCCTAAAAAAACTTGAAAGTTGCTTTTCAAATTTAAATCACGTGAGTCAACCCATCACTAGCATTTTATATGATAGGGATCACTAATATAGTGAGTCACCCTATCATGGATTTTGGATTTCTAGTTAAATGATCACAAATGATCATTTTTAGCAATAACATTAGTGGCAAACAATCAATCTTAGCCATCGCAACCTCGACCCGACGAGCACCATCAGGGATGGGCAATGTTACAAAATGCTATTAGGTTGGAAGGTTTACATTTTTAAGATTTAATAAAACCTTTAATTGTTTCCATGTTATATTAATATATACGATAAGTCTTGACACTTTGTTTTGAGAAAGATTAAATCAACCTTCCAATTTCCCATTTTTATTAATTTTTAATTACACTTGGTCAATATCTATGAAACTATGTTGCGTCACTGGGTCCACTAATCCAAAATTTTGACTCACCGGTCAACAGAGCCAAGTCCAAGTGCCAAGTTTGGAAGAGAAATAAGAGAATGGTGAAGTGAGATAGAGAACTCGATACAAACGCTTTAATTGCAGATGCTTTCTACCAAGGTGCCACTACCGCTCAGGACTCACTACCCACTATTGTTTAGCCATTTCAACTCGGAAACATTTTGAAACAGATGCTTCCCCGTTCAGCTGTTCCAGAACCTAACTTTACTTCCCCTTACACTTCTAGCAAGTATAGACAAGCATACAGGTATAGACAAGCATACAGAAGCCATTTTGTCCTTCAATTGGAACTTGCTACACAAAATAGCTTCACCTTCTTCAGTTCAGCACATTGATCTTAGTTGCACTTGTTGAATCTTCAAAAAACCATAATTCATAATTTTTTTGTGAACTGTGTGATATTATTAGTTGAAAATTAATGTCTAGCATCATAAAGACACTAGAGCTGCTATAACACCGCCCCATAATCTTCCATGGAACTTTGATTTATTCATGATATGCAGGACTTCAAACCCTTAACTTTCTTTCTTATTCTTCTATGGAGAAATAGGTTATTCCTCAATCGGCAACATGATTTTCAACACTTCCAACAACCTTCAATTAACCAAAGCTTTCAAATCTTTACCTTCCCAAGATTCAAAGGCGTATCTTGAGCTCACAGGAAGTACTAGCACCAGGTTTGATGATTAACACCACTGAAAAATCAACCACGATGCGGTCAAAACGTGATACGTGTCATTATGTGGAAAAAAAAGGGGGAAAAACACACAAACCTTTGCATAACTCTCCATAGTCTTGCAGATATGACTTGTTCCACCATATTAACTCCAAATCAAAGGCGATCACAATCTACCAATCAAATTGTCAGCACCCATGTTCTCAAAATCAAGGTGCATCACATCTAACAATCGATTTGTTTGTCAGCAACTATGTTCAACCTTTTGGACCGATTTGGGTTTACATTCTGTTTCATCCTCATATAGATCAAAACTGAAAGTTTTCCCCTTTTGATCAATAAATTCTATATCATTTTGGTCATTCAATTTTCTGGAAATTTTTAAGTGTCAATGTGACTGAGATAATTTTCCCATCATCCGCTGACATAAGAATATGTTACGTGACCCAATTCATAGGAGACTAGCATCTAAATCCTATGGTAAAAATTATAATGATAATAATACAGTAGACAACATATCAGATCTGTGATAGGTCTGATTAGTTTTCCAATAAGCAAGCATTTGCTCTCAAAATAAATTAGTCAAATGCTATGGTCAACCCCTTATTTCATTCCAACAAAAAGACATCTTACACCAGAACTGTAATTATATCAGGCCATCTCCATGTCACCCATGGCAACATGTATGATGACCTAGACAAACCCACCCCCAAAACCATGCAAATTGGACCATCCTAACAGTCCAATTGGCAGCCTGCAAATGTGCGGCCACAAACTCCTAAAATACCAGCAGCGCGCATTCAACAAGCAACAACTCACTGATCACACTTTCCAAAATACAGTTTCTGGGTCATGGCCTATCCATGGTAGGGCCCACTGGGAAACACTCCATACCTCTGCGCATAATGCCATGTGTATAGATGGACCACATGTAATGCAATTCCTCTCTTACTAGAGAAAACCATAGGCTGCTTGGAAGCCCCAAAAAGGCCAAGCAGAAGGTATGCTTTTTCCACAGAAATTATCATCTGAAATATTTCTACTGATTTGGATGGGAAGGCATAAAAGTGGGAACCACAGAAAAGTACTCCCTGAAAAATCCTGCCTCAAACTCACAGCATAACAAAAAACCACCCATTCCCGCAAAATATCCACTCCACCGGCAATATGCGCCTAATCCAAATGCACCATAATGCAGCTACTTGGAACTCCTAAATACCGTAAACCCTATTTAACAAGCTAGAAAATTAGAAAAAATGAATTATTCCTTTCACCAATCTAATGGATCTGAAATTTCCCATTTGCGCCCAAATTCAAACATTCTAAATAATAAGCAGGAAAAGAAAACGATTGCCTTTGACAAGACGTTTTCACCTGTTTGATATGGAAAATTAAAGATAAAAATAAAAAACATGAATTCCACAAAATAAACATTAGCCTTTTTCACAATTGCAATTCTCTAGACAAGATACGAGGTGACCATAGTCTAATAAATCAGAGATTTCCACTTGCAAAACAAATATACTTTTTCAATAGTATCAATGGAAATTATCATTGCAGTTATCCATTTCCACACCGTTGATTCCTTTCTTTTCCCGCTTATGAAACAGGCTGTAAACTAAAAAAGAGAAAGAGCCCATCAAGAAACAGTAAAAAATATTTGAAAAACTCAATTTCTCAGCAACAACACAATACGGGCACAATCATATAAATTGAAAATATAGAAGAATAAATTCAAAAAGAGTTGTAGTACTGACAGATTTATCAACAGATTTTCAATCAAATTCCCCCAAGAAGCCAAGTAATCTCTTCCGAACATTCCAAAAGATCAAAAAAGGCACAAGAAACAATAACCAAACATGCAAGAAACCTCTCAGTACAAATGAGTTCCTGAGTACTTACATCCTACCACTGTTTTCTCAATCAAAACCCCAATCAAAGCTGAAAAATCTCTTCGAAATGTCTCTAAACGACGAAAAAAAAAAAAACCCAAGAAGCACCAAGAACCAGATACTCAAAAAACTCAACTACTTTACAAGAACACCACCTGACCACAATCAAACATATAAGAAAGGCAATGAGCTCGTTGGAAATTGAAAGAATAACACTAGAAAATACCTGAAAAAAGCACAGATTCTTCTGGTTTTTCCTTCTTTTCTTGAAGATTTTTATGGAAAGCAGCAGCAAAAGAATACCGAGAAATCAAAAGAATCTTTATCTTGTGGGATTGAAGATAGAGTATTTTTATTCCATTTTCAGGCATTCGGTTGAAAAAGAACCCCAAATGTCCGAAACCGAAATGCTTGGAGCGTTGAGATTGGCTTTTTGAACAGCTAACCTGCGGGAGTATGGAATCGATGGTGCATACCACCAGAATAGAATTGAAAAGGCTCATATTCCTCTTCAAAATATCGAAAGTGCCACTTTATCCTGATTTGGAAATCGGATTGCGTACTGACTTACACAGTACCCTTTTATCGTAACGAGTAAACTCCGTTGGGCCCACCTTTAATGTATGTGGTTTATCTACACCGTCCATCCATTTTTTCAGATCATTTTAGTCGTTGATCCAAAAATTTAAGCATATAAAAATCTCAAGTGGACCATACCACAGGAAAAAGTGGGAACAATGATTTCCACCGTTGAAACCTTCCTAGTGCCTACAGTGATGTTTATTTCTCATCCAACCTGTTCATAATATTCCACAGACACGGATGAAGGGAAATCACAAATATAAGCCTTATCCAAAACTTCTGTGACCCCCAAGATTTTTTCAACGGTAAAAAGTTATTTTACACTGTTTCATGTGGTGTGGTCCACTTAATATTTTTATATGCCTCATTTTTGGACTCAAGAACGAAATTTATCTTTTAAAATGGATGGATGGAGTAGATAAAATTTATAGTTAAATTGGGGCCCACATCGTACTGAGTTACTCAGTACACAATCCGCTTCCCTCGATTTGATCCTTATCGTCTGATTTCGGATTATGGTGCAAAACTGCAATTTTCAAATACATGAGGGAGCACACGTTTTCTGTAACTCGTATCACACGTATGTTAGATCTAAGCAGCTCATAATGTCGTAACTGTTGATGGATTCTGTCAAAACAAGATGAATCGTTCATCAGGTGGGGAAACACGTGTACGATATAAAAGGAAAGCTAAGATAAATTGATGAACCATCCAGATTGGACAGATGTTTGTGAGGCACATGATAATTCAAAAATCGTTTCTTTTCACAATGAAATAAAACGTACGATGCACATGATGAACGGTTTGGATCTTTACTAAACATTATATGTTGTCACGTGCGAGGTGCGAGAGTTCCAAAAAAGCACACTTGCTCGAATTCGCTGAACTCCTCCATATGCTCGCCGGAGAACATGTGAAGCATGTTGCCTGCCGCACCCGAGACCAGGGTGTACCTGGTGGCACGACATTGTGATGTATTTGACAACATCCACTCCGTCCATCTGTATTGAAAGCTCATTTTAGAGTATGATATAAAAAATTAAAGTAGATCTAAATCCCAGATGACCATGGTACAGGAAAAAGTGGTAACTGACCATTAAAAATTTCTTGTAGGCTACAAAAGCTTTGGATCAAGATGATATTTGTGTGGTCTCTTCATCTAGGTGCTTTTCACGTTATCAACAGGTTGGATGGAAAATAAACATTTCAGTGGAATTCATAAATTCTTTAATAATGAGGATTCAATCACTGAATGTTTCCGGTGGTGTGGTCCAACTGTGATTTGAGTCTGCTTCATTTTTTGGGATTATGCCCTTTAATGAGCTGTCAGAATGGTTGAACGGTGTGGATTTAAGGCACATACATCACTGTGAGCCCAATAGTAAAGGGGTCTCACCTAATCCAATCCATATCTGAACAGGTTGGATGGCATATAAACATCACGGTGGGCCCATGAAGTTTTCAACGGTGGACGTCATTGTCCACCGTTTCCTGTGGTGTGGCCCACTTAAGGCGTGGATACCCTCATTTTTGAAAAAAGCCCTGATGAAAGCTAGCAAAATAGATGGACGGCGTGGATATAACGCATACATAACGTAGGGCCCACACGTCGTGCCATATATCCCTGGTGCTGGAAATCAGCTTTGAGATCGTGAATCTGACTTCAAACTTCCCTATTCACACCTATTAACTCTCACCAAACAAAAAGGAAAATTTTCCAACTGTACGACCCATATATGGCCCATCAACCTTTTGAAGCCCACTCGCTTTTCACCTCCCAATAATAAGCCCCAACTGTACGGCCCCATTTATCAGGTCAAAAATGCCCCTTACTTTTCCGTTTTTCATAAGAGCTGGGGCTACCTTGGCTACGAATTATAACCATAGCTATAGTCATAGCTATAGCCATAACAGCAATGTACTTCGATATATTGAAATTCTTTCGATTAATCGAAAAGGGTCCAAAACACTCTAGCGAGTTTGCCTCAAAAATCTTTCAATTTTCGATTAATCGAATGTCTTTCGATGAATCGAAAAAGGTATTTTATATTTAGCTACGGATTATAACTGTAGCCATAACTGTAGTTTGTACCAATCTATGAAATTTTTTATTTTTTTTATTTTTATTTTATTTTTTACATGGAGAACTTTATTCTACCTACAATTTTCTCAAATACATATTTATATAAATATGTATATATAAGTATATATAAAAAAATTCTCTCTTTTTTTCATTTCTTTCTTTATTCATTTAACAAGAATATCTTCTAAACCAAATTTAGTTATTTGATGTACCCTATATGATTTTGGGGCAGGAGAAGCTACTTTAGCTAACTAACCTAGTTATTTTCCAAGATTTCATCAAGTTGATGGTCGAAAATCCATTTCATTCACTTTGCGGTCAGTTTCATTCACGGAAATTCACGGTCATTTCCGTGCATTTCACTTCACGGTCACTTCCGTGTATTTGGCGGTCCAATTGCTTCACTTCACTCTCATTTCCATACATATCACGGTCATTCCCGCATATTCCATGTTGATTCACGGTCATTTCGACGCATTTCGCGGTTCCGCGTCTTCACTTCATGGTCATTTTCGTGCATTTCGCGGTCCAATCGCTTCACTTCACTCATATTTCCATGTATATCATAGTCATTCCCACATATTCCGTGTTGATTCACGGTCATTTCGACGCATTTCGCGGTCTCGCGTCTTCACTTCACGGTCATTTTCATGCATTTAGCGGTTCAATCGCTTCACTTCACCACCATTTCCATGCATATCACGTTCATTCTCGCATATTCCGTGTTGATTCACAGTCATTTCGACGCATTTTGCAGTCCCGCGTCTTCACTTCAGGGTCACTTTCGTGCATTTCGCGGTCCAATCGCTTCACTTCATCCCCATTTCCATGCATATCACGGTCATTCCCGCATATTCCGTGTTGATTCACGGTCATTTTGACGTATTTCGCAATCCTACGTCTTCACTTCACAGTCATTTTCGTGCATTTTGCGGTCCAATCGCTTCACTTCACCCCCATTTCCATGCATATCACGGTCATTCCTGCATATTCTGTGTTGATTCACGATCATTTCGACGCATTTCGTGGTCCCGCGTCTTCACTTCACAGTTATTTTCGTGCATTTCGCGGTCCAATCGTTCACTTCACCCCCATATCCATGCATATCACGGTCATTCCCGCATATTCCGTGTTGATTCACGGTCATTTCAACGCATTTCGTAGTCCCGCATCTTCACTTTACGGTCATTTTCGTGCATTTCGCGGTCCAATCGCTTCACTTCACCCCATTTTCATGCATATCATGGTCATTCCCGCATATTCTGTGTTGATTCACGGTCATTTCGACACATTTCGCTGTTCCGAGTCTTCACTTCACCGTCATTTTTATGCATTTCGCGGTCCAATCGCTTCACTTCACCCTCATTTCCATGCATATCACGGTCATTCCCGCATATTCCGTGTTGATTCACGGTCATTTCGACACATTTCGCAGTCCCGCGTCTTCACTTCACGGTCACTTCCTTACATTTCGAGGTC
Source organism: Magnolia changhungtana (assembly GCA_030180095.1). Lineage (NCBI taxonomy): Eukaryota > Viridiplantae > Streptophyta > Magnoliopsida > Magnoliales > Magnoliaceae > Magnolia > Magnolia changhungtana. The sequence continues at coordinate 3,517,336 of JASAUF010000096.1, forward strand.
CAATCTCTTCACTTCACCCCCATTTCCATGCATATCACGGTCATTCCCGCATATTCCGTGTTGATTCACGGTCATTTCAACGCATTTCGCGGTCCCGCGTCTTCACTTCACGGTCACTTTCGTGTATTTTACAGTCCAATCACTTTACTTCACCTCCATTTCCATGCATATCACGGTCATTCCTGCATATTCCGTATTGATTCACGGTCATTTTGACGCATTTCGCGGTCCCGCGTCTTCACTTCATGGTCATTTTCGTGCATTTTGCGGTCCAATCGCTTCACTTCACCCCTATTTCCATGCATATTACGGTCATTCCCGCATATTTCGTGTTGATTCACGGTCATTTTGACGCATTTCGCGGTCTCGCGTCTTCACTTCACGGTCATTTTCGTGCATTTTGCGGTCCAATCGCTTCACTTCACCCCCATTTCCATGCATATCATGGTCATTCCCGCATATTTCATGTTGACTCACGGTCATTTCGACGCATTTTGCGGTCCCGCGTCTTCACTTCACTGTCATTTTTTGTGCATTTCGCGGTCCAATTGCTTCACTTCACCCCCATTTCCATGCATATCACGGTCATTCCCGCATATTCCGTGTTGATTCACGGTCATTTTGACGCATTCTGCGGTCAACTCACTTCACTTCACGGCCATTTCCACGCACTTCGTGGTCAATTCACTTCACTGCACTGTCATTTTCATGCATTTCACGGTCATTTCCGGCGATTCCGTGTTGATTCATGGTCAATTCGACGCACTTCACGGTCAATTCACTTCACTTCACGGCCATTTCCACGCACTTCACGGTCAATTCACTTCACTTCACCGTCATTTCCATGCATTTCACGGTCATTCCCCACAATTCCGTCTTCATTCACGGTCATTTCAATGCACTTCACGGTCGATTCACTTCACTTCACGCTCATTTCCACGCGGTCAATTCACTTCACTTCACGGTCATTTCCATGCATTGGCAATTCCGTGTTGATTTATAGTTATTTCCATGCATTTCATGGTCAATTCCCTTCACTTCACGATCATTTCCACGCATTTCACGGTCAATTCGCTTCACTTCACGGTCATTTCCATGCATTTCACGGTCATTCCCGGCGATCCCATGTTGATTCACTGTCATTTCCATGTATTTCACGGTCATTTCCATTCACTTCACGGTCATTTCCACGCATTTCACGGTCAATTCGCTTCACTTCACCGTGAAGTGAAGGGAAATGACCGTGAATCAACACGGAATCGCGGGGAATTATCGTGAAATGCATGGAAATGACGTTGAAGTTAAGTGAATTGACCACAAAGTGCGTGGAAATGGGCGTGAAGTGAAGTGAATTGACCGTGAAGTGTGTCGAATTGACTGTGAATCAACACAGAATCGTCGGGAATGACCGTGAAATACATGGAAATGACGGTGAAGTGAAGTGAATTGACCGCGAAGTGCGTGGAAATGGCCGCGAAGTGAAGTGAATTGACCGTGAAGTGCGTCGAATTGACCGTGAATCAACACGGAATAGGCAGGAATGACCGTGATATGCATGGAAATGACCGTGAAGTGAGGCGATTGGATCGAGAAATGTGCGGAAATGACCGTGAAATGAAGGGACATGACCGTGAAATGCACCGAAATGATCGTGAATCAACAAGGAATAGGCGGGAATGACCGTGATTCCATGCATATCGTGGTCATTCCTGCCTATTCCGTGTTGATTCACGGGTATTTCGACGCATTTTACGGTCATGCCCCTTCACTTCATGGTCATTTCCGCCCATTTCATAGTCAATTCGCCTCACTTCACAGTCATTTCCATGCATTTCATGGTCACACACGGTCATTTCAGCGCATTTCACGATCATGCCCCTTCACTTCACGGTCATTTTCGCGCATTTCAAGGTCCAATTGCTACACGTCACGGTCATTTCTATGCATATCACGGTCATTCCCGCCTCTTCCGTGTTGATTCATGGTCATTTTGACGCCTTGCACGGTCATGCCTCTTCACTTCACGGTAATTTCTGCGCATTTCACGGTCCATTCGCCTTCACTTCTTGGTCATTTCCATGCATTTCACGGTCACTTCACCGCGAAATGCGTCGAAATGACCGTGAATCAACACGAAATATGCGGTAATGACCGTGATATGCATGGAAATGGGGTTGAAGTGAAGCGATTGGACCGTGAAATGCATGAAAATGACCGTGAAGTGAAGACGCGGGACCACGAAATGCGTCGAAATGACCGTAAATCAACACGGAATATGCGGGAATGACTGTGATATGCATGGAAATGGGGGTGAAGTGAAGCGATTGGACCCTAAATGAAACGAAAGTGACCGTGAAGTGAAGATGCGGGACCGCGAAATGCGTCGAAATGACCGTGAATCAACACGGAATATGCGAGAATGACCATGATATGCATGGAAATGGGGGTGAAGTGAAGCGATTGGACCGCAAAATGCACGAAAATGACCTTGAAGTGAAGATGTGGGACCGCGAAATGCATCGAAATGACCGTGAATCAACATGGAATATGCAAGAATGACCGTGATATGCATGGAAATGGGGGTGAAGTGAAGCGATTGGATCGCGAAATGCACGAAAATGACAATGAAGTGAAGACGCGGGACCGCGAAATGCGTCGAAATGACCGTGAATCGACACGAAATATGCCGAAACGATCGTGATATGCATAAAAATGGGGTGAAGTGAAGCAATTAGACCGTGAAATGCACGGAAGTGACCGTGAAGTGAAGACGCGGGACCGCGAAATACGTCGAAATGACCGTGAATCAACACAGAATATGCAAGAATGACCGTGATATGCATGGAAATGGGGTGAAGTGAAGCGATTGGACCGCGAAATGCACGGAAGTGACCGTGAAGTGAAGACGCGGGACCGCAAAATGCGTCGAATGACTATGAATCAACACGGAATATGTAGGAATGACCGTGATATGCATGGAAATGAGGGTGAAGTGAAGCGATTGGACAGCAAAATGCACGAAAATGACCATGAAGTGAAGACGCGGGACCGCGAAATGCGTTGAAATGACCATGAATCAACACGGAATATGCGGTAATGACCGTGATATGCATGAAAATGGGGGTGAAGTGAAGTGATTGGATCGCGAAATGCACGAAATGACCGTGAAGTGAAGATGTGGGACTGTGAAATGCGTTAAAATGACCGTGAATTAACACGGAATATGCGGGAATGACCATGATATGCATGGAAATGGGGGTGAAGTGAAGCGATTGGACCGCAAAATGTACGAAAATGACCATGAAGTGAAGACGCGAGACCGCGAAATGCGTCGAAATGACCGTGAATCAACACGGAATATGCGGGAATGACAATGATATACATGGAAATGGGAGTGAAGTGAAGCGCTTGGACCGCGAAATGCACGAAGGTGACCGTGAAGTGAAGACATAGGACCACAAAATGCGTCAAAATGACCGTGAATTAACACGGAATATGCGAGAATGACCGTGAGATGCATGGAAATAGGGGTGAAGTGAAGCGATTGGACCGCGAAATGCATGAAAATGATCGTGAAGTGAAGACACGGGACCGCAAAATGCGTTGAAATGACCGTAAATCAACACGAAATATACGGGAATGACTGTGATATGCATGAAAATGGAGGTGAAGTGAAGCGATTGGACCGCGAAATGCACGGAAGTGACCGTGAAGTGAAGACGCAAGACCGCGAAATGCGTCGAAATGACCGTGAATCAACACGGAATATGTGGGAATAACCGTGATATGCATGAAAATGAGGGTGAAGTGAAGCGATTGGACCGCGAAATGCACGAAAGTGACCGTGAAGTGAAATGCACGGAAATGACCGTGAATTTTCGTGAATGAAATTGACTGAAAAGTGAATGAAATAGATTTTCGACCATCGACCTGATGAAATCTTGGAAAATAACTAGGTTAGTTGGCTAAAGTAGCTTCTCCTACCCCAAAATCATATAGGGTATATCAAGTAACTAAGTTTCGTTTAGAAGATATTCTTGTTAAATGAATAAAGAAAGAAATGAAAAAAAAAAAGATAATTTTTTTATATGCTTATATATATATATTTATATAAATATGTATTTGAGAAAATTGTAGGTAGAATGAAGTTCTCCATGTAAAAAATAAAAAATAAAAAATTTCATAAATTGACACATACTACAATTATGGCTATGGTTATAATCTGTAGTTAAAGATAAAATACCTTTTTCGATTAATCGAAAGGCATTCGATTAATAAAAAATTGTAGGATTTTTTAGGCAAACTCGCTGGACAATTTTGGACCTTTTTCAATTAATCGAAAGACCTTCGATATATATAAAAAGACATATTGAAATGGCATGGGCGAGGGCTATGGCTATGGTTATTATCCGTAGCTATAGAATGACCCGTAGCGAAGAGTTTCTGGTTTATTTATTTATTTTTTATTATTTTTTAGTATTTTTTTTATTTTTTGCTGTTGTTATCCCACCGCTATTTTTGGGTCTTATTATGAGGTATGTGTTATATCCAAACCGTCCATCTTTTTGGTGAACTCGTATTAAGGCTTGAGACGAAAAATAAGACAGATCTAGCTATCAAGTGGACCACACTGTTAAAGGCTGTGGATGATTGAACATCTACCATTGAGACCCTTTTAGGGGTCATAGAAGTTTTGAATCATTATGAAATTTGTTATCCAGGTCTTTGTGACCTTAAGAATGGATTGGATAGAAAGTAAATGTTATGGTGGCCCTACAAAATTTTTAACGGTGAAAATCAATTTTCCCATTGCTCTTTGTGGTGTGGTCCAGTTGATCTTTAGATATGATTTTTTTTTGGATAATGCTCCGAAATGATCTCGAATTATGGATGAACGTTGTGGATATAATAAATACCTAACTGTGGGGCCCACGTACGTTGATCTCTTTGAACCGTTCATACAACTCGGAGTTCGAGGAGCGTAAGCGCTCGGCTTCGAGCACCAGCCGATCCGCCTCAGGAAGGAAAGGAGGGGCATTTTCGACCTGAGAAATGAGGCCGTACAGCTGGGGACTCTTCTTCGAAGGTAAAAAGCGAGTGGGCTTTAAAAAGGTTGTGGGCCATATACTGGTCGTACAGTGGGAAATTTCTCAACAAATAGTTACGTAAAATATGGAGGCGATGCGCGCGAGTGACTAACGAGGTGCTTCGCGGCACACGTGCCTGTACAAATAGCATGTAAGGCATCTGGTTCATTCATCAAGTGGAAAGTACCGTAATTTCTTTCATAGATAAAAAGTTAGGCCCATCAGTTCATGAAGTGGACCACATGTGTTCGAAATTTTGATCCTTGGAATGAAAAACTTCTGTAGTAAATTGATGTGTTTGGTCCACCTGATTGGTGGACCCGGATTGCGTGATGTCGCACACAGCACAGATGAGTTCCCTTGTGCTGCCTGAAAATCCCTGCAGGCCCACGACGATATATGTTTTATACCTACACCGTCCATCTATTTTGGCAGGTTTTTAAGGGGATGAGCTCATGAATTAGGCAAATCTAAGTCAAACGGTGGTGATTGAACATCCACCGTTAAAAACTTACTCAGACCCACTGTAATATTTATTTGCCGGACTTAAATAAAGAGAACACAGTACATCATGGTGGGCCATGAAGCTTTTCCAACGGCGGACGCGGATGCAGCCATGTGGGTTGTATATTCATGTCATCTTTCTATTATTCCAGCTCATCTAATGGCATGTTCATGAAAATGAAGCGGACATAAATCTCAAGTGGACCACACCACACCATAGAATGGCCGATGAACACCCACCATTAAAAACTTCATATGTCCACTTAGGGTCTGTTTGGCAGGACCGATCCCACGATATTAGGAGGGATAACATCGCAATGTTCTAAGATATACATGACAAGCCAAATAGACCCGGTGAACTTGTCCAGGATATAAGCAATCCCCTGTACCTTAAAACAATTCACATTACTATCATTACCTTAAAATTGATCCCATCCTTTCGTTGGACGGATTGAAAGGTAAAATCCTAGGATATGCCAGTCATGCCAAACAAACCTAGTGAACTTGTCCCTAGATATAGCAATCTCATGGATCTTAAATCAATCCACTGACGCCCATCATTACCTTAAAATCCATCCCATCCCTTCAAATTCCATGGGATTCACCCAGCCAAACAAGCCCTTAATATTTATTTGCCATCTAACACTTTAATGTCACAGAGACCTGCACGAGGGAAAACACAAATAGCATCTTGATCCAAAAGTGGTGTGTTCCCGGAGAGCTTTAAATGGTGGGAATTCAATCACTACTGTGTGGTACACCTGAGATTTGTATCTACTTCATATTTGGTACCGTTCAATAAAATAAGCCAGAAAAACGGATGGACCGCATGGATATACAATACATACATCAAAGTGGGCCCCACTGTCAGGGTCGCACCATATGGATCCGTTGTCGCAGGTAATCCACGTTCCTCGCGAGTGGTCTCGGTCTCACACGCGTTTTCTATTTTTAGAAATATTTCCGACTGTCAACCCCAACTTTTACCCACCGTCTTTTCTAAGGTCACCCAACATTTACTTTCCCAAAGTAAACCATTCTGTACGGACATGCTATCTTTAGACGAAAATAGATGGCTACGGTTATAATCGGTGGTGAAGGTCTATTCTGCGGGTGCAACTGTGCTATATGCAAGGGTATTCTTGTCCAAAAATTGTATATCCGTACAGAATGATTTAGTTTGAGAAAATAAAGTTTGGGAGTGTTTGGAAAAGACGGTGGGTAAAAGGTGGCGTCTAAAGTAGCCAATTTCTCCTTTTTTAGCTCAGAATCTCGCCTTGAATTTATTCCTTGCCCGAACCCCCTTGGCATTTCTCAAAGGTTTTGCTGCAAAGGTTCTTATAAGAGGTTCGTCCCTTCTACCCCACCATTTGACGATCCTAACCGTTCATCTAGTAGGTCTCACCTAGATGTCCTATAATGAAAAAGCCTCGCTGATTTTAACGGGCCTCACTTCCACAAGCATGCTTTAAATCCTACACTATTTATTTCTAACCGCCTCAGTATGGACGGTAGATCTATAAACGCTGATGCTTTTGCCATGTGGCCTTCTAGATAGGGTGGCTTTTTCAGCATGTGGACGGGGCAGAAGGCGCGAGGCTCCCAGGCAATATCTCTTTCATAAACAGGTGAAAAGATCACGTGCATCTGTGCGCATGAATAATCGGTGCGCACGCATCACCCACCATCCAAACACTAGTGGCTGACTGGGCCTCAACCAGCATCGAAAATTTCAAATTGGAGGGAGTTTGCCGTTTGCTCACCAAGCGTCTGGTACTCTGAGGGTGCACTTAAGATTAGTGCCTGGAAGTGTTAACGGATCACGGGATCGGGTTCGGATCTGGCACGAGCGTGACCCGAGAGAAAGCGGCAGATACGGGTACAATGGATCCAGATCCGACTGGAGTCAGATGACTCTTAAGGGGGGGTCAATAGACTATGTGACTCAGATTGACTCGTCCCGATCTGAACTGAGTCGTGACTCGCTGAATCAGTGGGTGAGGGTTAGCTCATGATTTGAAACCAGATTGTGGACTGAGATCAGACTCATCCGAGCGTTAAAACAACGGTTTCATGCCCGGACGCTGATTAGCTACTGACGTCACCAAGTTCCATAGGCCACACTATGATGTATATGTTGTATCTACACCGTCCATACATTTTGAGATATCATTGTAGGGCATGAGCCAAAGAATGAGGCAGATCCAAACCTTTAGTGGACCCCACCACAGAAAACAATGGGGAGAGTAATGCCCACCATTGAAACCTTCCTGCGGCATACTATGATATTTATTTGAAATCCAACCTGTTCACAAGTTAACGCAAAAGAAGGTAAAAAACAAATATCAGCTTGAGTGTCACTCTCCCCACTATTTTCGATGGTGGGTCCATTGGAGCTTTGAATTTGACACATTCTTTGCCTCTTGCCTTAAAAGGACCTCTTCAAATGGATAGGCAATGTAGGTTCAAAACATACATCATGGTGGGGCTCGCAGAACTCACGTCACTACATTTGCCAGCCTGGCTACTCAACCTGTCAGTAGACAGTAGCTGTTCCGCGTCCTTCGTACCCCTCTGGACCCACCGATAAAAGGCCCGGAAAAGGATTGGCTACTCCACCTGCCATCAGCCAATGGCTGTTGTTCCGTGCTCTGTGGGCCCCACCATGATGTATGTGTTTCATTCATGATATATGTGTTTCATGTATTCTGCCAATCTATTTTTTTAGATCATTTTATGGTATGAGACAAAAATTGAGTTATATACCAATCTCAAGTGGTCCATGTCATGGGAAATAGTGTTGAATGAATTTCGATCATTAAAAACTTATAAGGGGCCTAAAAGTTTTGGATGAAGCTGATCTTTGTTTTTTCACTTCATATGGGTTTGTATGACCTAATCAATAGACTGGATGTCAGATAAATAGTACAGTTGACCTTAGGAGGATTTTAATGGTGGATATCGGATCAATATTGTATTTCTATGGTGTGGTGCACCTGAGATTTATATTCCTCTCAATTTTGGCATCAATTACTGAAATGATCTTTAAAAATAGACGAACAGAATGGATGAAGCATTTACATCATGGTGGGCCTACGGAGGACCGACCACCAGCCAAGGAGCTGATGGCAGGGGAAGTAGCCAATCCGTTCTCCCTCAGACAACTGAACTCCCAACATCATTTGAGTTGTACGCAGCAGACAACTACGCTACGCACCTGTTAATAACCTGAACCAATGGGTAACAGCTTAATGTGTTTTACCCTTACCATGTGGGTCCCACCGTGATCAATTTGTTCATATCCACGCCGCCATCCGATCTTGCAGCTCATTTAAGGATGTTATTAAAAAAAAAAAACTCAAGCAGATCTAAATCTCTGTGAACCACACCACTGGAAAAAGTGGTGAGTGACCATTAAAAAAAAAATTAGGGCACAAAATTTTTTGATTGACCTAACTTTGTATTTTCCTTTCATCAACAGGTTGGATGGTAAATAAACATTATGGATCTGCCTACAATGAGTTTTGGGAAGTTTTTAATAGTGAATGTTCAATCTTCCCTGTGGTGTGGTCCACCGAAATTTGGATATACTTAATTTCTGGAACAGTGTCCTGAAATAGGCTGTAAAAATGAATGGGCAGAGTGGATATACAAAATATAATCAGTGTGGGCCCTACCAAGGTAAGGATAACATCGACTAAGCTGTTACCTAAGTAACACTAATCTAACTTATATATTAAACATCTTAAAATTAATGGAACACGTCAAGTTAGGTTATTAAATCCCTGCAACCAATGGAACCTATAAGTTAATTTATTAAATCATCAAAACTTTAATATTTGATCACACTTCATAGCTTAACATCCATGTTAGCGCACTTTATAATGACACTCACTCTAGCCACTTTTCTAAGTAACCATGTCCCCTTACTCTCTATGACATGGCTGCTCTTACTCTTGTTCAAGTTATCATTTTTTACGGGCCACTCCTATAACTTAAATACAAGATGTGGTGTTGGCTTTAATACCAAATGTTAAGAACCTAACTAATATACCAAAAGCATTATAACTAACGGAACTCATTAAGCAATTAAACCCTTAGGATCATAATAGTACCCCACCCAAGCTTTGTGGAACCCATGTGTTGTGTATGTAAAATCCACTCAATTCGCCAAGTGCATCCTTGTAGGCTAGGCCTAATAAGACATAGGAGGACATGTTATTATTTAATCATGAACGCTTTGAGGTTTGGGAACTAAAATATCCTACTCGAACTGAATGGGACCAGCTCGAACAATTCGAGCTTGAGAATACCAAGACTCGGCTCGAACCTAGCCCATGGATAGCCCTACTTATGGAACCAACTATTGGTGGGATGTAATCGTCAAATCAAATCAATTAGCATCCAGTGAGCAGGGGTCCTAACAGGTGCCTATAAATCAAAATTATAAAGTAGATAAGTTTTGCACAGTTGCTCTACAAGGCCCAAGTCACCACATATGAAAATGAATTATGATTATGTTGTTTCAACTTTTAATTAGTCTTATATTCATTTTTCATAATTGAATGTGGTTATATTGTTTATCTCATTATATTATCATCCTCCAATAGTCACTACGGCTAGTGGTTTACATCTCATTGTGTAAATATAATCTTAAATATACATTTATTCATATGTGAGGGTTGAGCCTCCCATGTGAGTAGGTGATTGGCTTGCCTGATGAGGGTAATCGGTTTGTCTTGAGATTTATAATTAACCTAGATGACTTATCAACTTATTAATAAAAATACTTATGCTTGCTTTGCAAAAGTAATAATGAATAGTATAATGGAATAATTAAGAAAGATAGTGAAGAGATGCTTTTATATATATATATATATATATATATATATATATATATATATAAGGGGGAGGGGGTCAAAGAGGCTTATAACGTTATGTGAACGCCCCCTATATGAGTACAGATGCCCTCACTTCCTCGGTTTTCTTCTCTTGCTTTGGTTCTGGTTCGATTAGAGTGTGTAGTTGATTCAAATGTAAAGATATATTTAACTTGGAGTCGACACTAGCCAAATAAAACATTAGACTTATGATTAGCTAGAAACCATATAATTGCTTAAATGTTGGAGAATCATAAAATTTCCGACTCAAGTTACTCTTACGATAAATTTACAACCGTAGATTTTGAGTAAAGGCCTTATTATGAAAAGGGAATGGGTTTGATACCCTTTTTCGCCCACGCAATGTGTGGTCTTTACTTTACAAGATTTTACAGCTCTTTGAAATTCAATAGAATTTCAGCGTCATTGCATCTATTTGTATTTTGTAGAGTTTGAGAGTCTGGGCAAATGAAAAAATAAGATGAGCAACACCTAGCCTTACTTCACATGGTTTAAGAGCCCGAGTAGCAAACAAAATGGATATATATATATATATATATATATAGGCAATAAAGATGATCACAAAGATAAAATAAAAAGGCGAGTGTGTACTGCTGGTGTGTTTGGAATGTGTGGACTTAAATGCAAGTTGACTTGAGATGTGAAAAGAAAAAAGAAGAAACCTGACACCCTATTTTTTACAAGATGAATAGTCGAATATCCCCAATTCCAACTCTATTAATTGACTGAAATAGTTTCTTCTGATTTGATTATTCGTCCAATTGGGTAGAGTAATGGCACAGTCATGTTGGGGATTTGCACTACGGAATCACATGGATATAGATCTAGGATAGCAATTCAATAGCAACAAGCAATCACAGAAGAACACAAAGATTTAACATGGAAAACCCTTGTGGGAAAAAACCACGGCACAAAGCGACAGAATCCACTATGAAAAGAAATTATAAGAGAGAGGACTTACCCGATTTGAGCAACCTTGAATCTCACCCTTGTTACACCCTTTGATAACCCAAGAACCCTTTAAAAAGCTTTAGAATACTCTTGAATACTTCCCAATCCCGCATACACCCCTTTATATAAGTTTAGAAAGAAGTAGACTTGAAATAGGAAATAAAAAATCACAAAATTTGCGTTTCCGCAGAAAATCTGCATAACATCTTCGATGTCATCGAAGGGCCATCGATGTCATCGAGAACAGACCAAAACTGTCCAACGACCAGGGGTGAAAAAATCTGTTAAGTATCGATGGCATCAAGCAACCGTCGATGTCATCAAAACCCTGTCGATATCATGACAGACCACCAGATAGATTTAAGACATCTTTCTATAACAATCTCCACCATGTCTTAAATCTTCACCCGCGTAGCTTCTTGTCCCCTTCTCTTATTTCTGCATTGCATCATAGCTTCAATCAATGCTTCTTGTGCACACTCCGTCATTCTTTTACGCCATCGCCAAGCCTAGAGAAGTTACGCAGAACTTGAACTTCTATGTATGAACGACCTTGGTGAGCATGTCTACTGAATTCACGCTGGTGTGAATCTTTTTTAATGTGACGCCTCCTTCCTCCAGCACCTATCGGACAAAGTGGTGACGAACATCAATGTGTTTAGTACGTGAGTGATAAACAAAATTTTTAGCTAAATTGATAGCACTCTTGCTATGACAGTTAACCGGCACGGCCTTCTGCTGAAGTCCCAACTGATTATCATGCCTCTGAGACAAACACCTTCTTTAAACGCTTTCGCCACTGCCATATATTCTGCTTCGATTGTGAAAAGACCAACCACAGACTGAAGCTTCGACATCCAACTGATTGCTCCACCCGATAGTACAAACGAGTATCCTGAAGTAGATTTCCTGGAATGTATACTGCCTGCGTAATCAAAATCCACATACCCTACTAACTTTGCCCATGTTTCTCAAAAGTTAAGACGTAGTCTTTCGTACCTCGAATATATCGAAGTAGTCATTTCACTGCTTCCGAATGTTATTTACCAAGGTTTGACATCTATCTGCTCACAACACCGATTGCCTGTGAAATATCTAGTCTTGTACAAACCATAACATACATTAAACTGCCAACTGCATTCGAATAGGACACATGAGAGATAATCTGTTTTTCCTCATTTGATTTAGGACATTTTTCTGAAAAAAGCTTGAAGTGAGCTGCGTGGGGAACGCTCACCGGCTTTTCCTGATCCATCCTATACTTGATCAATACCTTTTCAAGGTATTCTATTGTGATAACCAGAGCTTGCTCCTCTTCCTGTCTTTATGAATATATATGCCGAGAACCCTCTTTGCAGCCCCCAGATCTTTCATCTCGAATGTCCCTGATAACTCAGTCTTCAGTACGTTAATTTCAAACATATTATGACAGGCGATCAACATATCATCAACATACAATACTAGGATGATGAATTTTCTATCACTCAATGTCTTGTAATAGACACAGTGATCGTATTCACTCCGAGTAAATTTTTAACTCACCATGAAAGAATCAAAATTTTTATACCATTGCCAAGGCGACTATTTCAGGCTGTATAACGACCTCATTAACCTGCAAACATTTTTCTCTACCCCTTTAACTTCGTAGCCCTCTGGTTGCTTCATGTAGATCTGCTCTTCCAATTTCTCGTGAAAAAATGCAGTCTTCACATCCATCTGTTCCAGCTCGAGATCGTATTGGGCAACCAGCGCCAACACGAATCTGATAGACACCTGCTTAACCACCGACGCGAATATCTCTGTGAAGTGGATTCCTTCTCTCTGAGCACAACCCTTCGCTACTAACCTTACTTTGTATCTATCCTATTTTCTTTTGAATAACCACTTTCATATGATCGCTTTTCGGCCCACAGGAAGCTCCACCATCTCTCATGTGTGATTTTTGTGCAACGAGTCTATCTCATCGTCCATAGCAACCTTCCACTTTTCTGCATTAGGCTTATCAATAGCTTCTTGAATAGTAGACGGGTCCCTCTCATCTGTAATGAGGGCATATGTAATATTAAAGTAGTCCATGTATCTTGCCGGTAACCTGTAATCACGCGGTGGGTTCCTTCTCACGGGTGGCTGCTCCACCTGATCCTGTACCTCTGTCTTTACATCTGTCTCTACTTGAGTATCATTTGTATCAATATGGACGTCTATGATCACTCTTTATGTTTGTATCAATATGGACGTCTATGATCACTCTTTATGGTTCCTCTTGCTCCCCTTGATCACTCTTACGAAATAGGGAGCTTTCATCGAATTTGACATCCTGGCTAGTGATGACTTTACGTGTGACCTTGTTGAATAACCAGTAATCTTTCACACCAATGTCATAGCCAATTAAGATATACTTTTTGGCTCTATGGTCTAGCTTATCTCTCTCAACTGACGGTACATGAGAGTAAGCCTCACAACCAAATATGCGTAGAACTGAGTAGTCAATTTTCTGACCACTCCATACTTCCTCTGGGATTTTACATTCAATTGCCGTTGAAGGAGATTGATTCACCGAATAACAAGCCGTGTTAACGGCCTCTATCCATAGGTCTTTGCCCAATGTATCATTACTTAACACGCATCTGGCCTTCTTTAGGAGAGTCTGATTTATTCGCTCAGCCACACCATTTTGCTCGGGTGTGTGACGCACTGTGTTGTACTTGATGATCCCTTTATCCTTGCAATACTCATTAAACTCAGTAGAAGTAAATTCCCCACCATTGTCAGTCCTTAAAACCTTTATTTTACGCCCTGACTGTTTTTTCACCATTGCCTTCCATTGTTTGCATATGGTAAAAACTTCGGATTTACATTCATGAAGTAAACCCAAACTTTCCTGGAGTAGTCGTCAATGAATGAAACAAACCACAATGACCCCCCAATGGAAACTTCTGGCAATAGCCCCCATACGTCAGAGTGTATATAATCAAGCACTCCCTTGTAAACATGTTTTCCAGATTTAAAAGACAATCTAGATTGTTTACCATATATACAATGCTCGCATATATCTAAATCAGAATTTTTAAAAGCTGAAATCAAAATCGATCAGAAAGTACCTTCATGCCCCGCTCGCTCATGTGGCCCAGACGAGCATGTCACATACGTAAAGACATGGAGTCTATAATAGCTGTTGCGGCTCCACCTGCTGAAGTGTTCCCAATCAACCTGTAAAGGTTTCCGTGCCTTTGCGCTCTCATAACCACTAGTGCCCCTTTTGAAACTTTAAGGGCACCATCAATACTGGTGAACTTGCACCCTATAGCCTCGAGTGCACCGAGAGAAATCAGACTTTTCTTCATATCAGGAACGTGCCTGACGTAAGTCAAGGTACACTCCATCCCATCAAACATCCTGATGCTCACTGTGCAAATAGCCACAACATTACAGGCATTGTCATTGCCTATAAAAACCTATCCACCATTACATTCCTTATAACTGGTAAACCAACTCCGATGATGAGTCATGTGATAAGATGCTCTTGTGTCAAGTATCCACTCGTCTTTATGATTGTCGTGTAAGTGACCAATCATGGAGACAGACAGAACGTCACCACCACTCAATTCTTCATCGGATGTGACCACATTGGCCTCCTTAGAAAAAGCCGCTGAATTTTTTTCTTCGTTTTAGGATTTCTACAATCCCTTTTCATGTGTCCAGACAACCCACAATTCCAACACTTTAATTTTCCTTTGCCCTTGCCCTTGGATTTGGATCTAGGTCTTGAGGACCCTGTACCTCGCTCAAAATCTCTGCCTCTCGTAATCAGTGCATCGGAAGATGCCCCCATGTCACCGTTTAGCTTTCTCATAGCCTTCCCTTGAAGGGTTGAGATAACAGTGTTAATACTTAGGGTTTTATTTGCGGTACACATCGTGTCCCTGAAAGACTCATATGATGCAGGAAGAGAATTCAACAATATACATGCATGTTCCTCATCTTTGACCACTTCCTCTATATCCAGCAATTTACACATCAATTTATTAAAGTCGCTAATATGGGCTTCTAGATCTCCACCCTCTGCCATCTTGAAGGTATAACTGTAGCTTCAAGTGTAGGCGATTTTCAAAGGACTTCTTTGCATAGATGTTCTTTAACTTCGCCCACAAACTAGCCGCAATTTTTTTCCTCAAAACATTATAGAGAACTTCATCTGTGAGACATAAACGGATAGAGGCTAAAGCATTACTATCAAGGTTTTCTCATTCATCATCTTTCATGGTAGATTTTCGCTCCTCAAGAGCCTTAATCTCGCCTTGCTTGGTTAACAGGGCTAATCTTCTTAACCTTCCATAATTCAAAATTATTTTTGCCTGAGTACTTCTCAATATCAAACTTGTCGTTTCCCATTATTACTAATCCTGCATATTCAGATCTGTGCCGCAATGATTTCTCTGATACCACTTGTTGGGGATTTGCACTGCGGAATCACACAGATCTAGATCTAGGATAGCAATTCAATAGTAACAAACAATCACAGAAGAACACAAAGATTTAACGTGGAAAACCCTTGCCGGAAAAAACCACGGCACAAAGTGACAGAAATCCACTATGAAAAGAAATTACAAGAGAGAGGACTTACCCGATTCGAGCAACCTCAAATCTCACCCTTGCTACACCCTTTGATAACAGTAGAACCCTTTAGAAAGCTTTAAAATACCCTTGAATACCTCCCAATCCCTCATACACCCCTTTATATAAGTTTAGAAAGAAGTAGACTTGGAATAGGAAATAAAAAATCGCAAAATCTGCATTTTTGCAGAAAATCTGCGTAACATCTTTGTTTGATGTCATCGAAGGGCCATCGATGTCATTGAGAACAGACCAAAACTGTTCAGCGACCAGGGGTGAAAAATTCTATGAATTATCGATGGCATCAAGCAACCGTCGATGTCATCGACGACTGGCTTCGATGTCATCGAAACCCCGTCTACATCATCGATAGACCACCAGATAGATTTAAGACATCTGTTTATAACAAATCATGCCTTTTTTTAAGCTGACGGGGTAGTAGAGTTGTAACACCCTAAAACCTGGCACCCGAGTTTTAATACTCATATCCTTAATTCGATAGCGTTAACTATAAAATGAACGAATACTTCTTCATAAAACATCATCATTTTTTTTTTCAATTTATATTTCGCATTCCCATGGTATGCATCATAAAAAGTAAAATAAACCGAAGTTGAAATCAGAGTTTTAATCAACACATTAACAATCAAATTATCCACTCTACTAGGTATTTATTACAAAATGAAATAATCCACAGGTACTACTAGTTCAACTAAAGTGTAAAACAAATCCACTGCAAACCCTCCGCGCTCATGTACAACTCCTCATCCATGTGTCTTCACATGAGGCCTTTGATGTCTCCCCATGCTCCTCTAGACCCACATCTAATATTGTTTATTTTTCGAATTCAAAAGCATGAATGGCTAGCTTAGTGAAAACTTTCCTCCAAAATTACACATTTATCATCACAATTCAGTATAGTTTATAAACATAATACAAAGCAAATATATATAATAATTCCACCGCATATAAATCTTAATTAATGCATGAATGCATATCAACTCATAGAAATCACGAGAGACGTCATCAACATTACCCGAAATCTTACGTGCTAAATAAAAACATGAAATATTAGAGATGTGATTAGCATTACCGGGAATATCAGGTGACATAAAAAAATTGAAATCACAAGAGATGTCGTCGGCATTATTAGGAATCTCATATGACATATGAAAATCAAAATTACAAGAGACGTCATTGACATTACCCGGAATCTCAGGTGACATAACAATGAATCACAATGAGCGTCATTATTGAGTATGACATATTATATGTTTCTCCCTGTTATACTTTGGTTTATGAGCATAAATACGCTTAATCAATCTAATTATACATGTTTTCTCTTACGATGTGATTTTGAGAGCTAAGTAGAAAATGACGCTTAAAGCGTGGATTTAATGCTCGAAGAATTACCAAATAAATAAATGGATTTATGGAGGTCAAGATTGAAGGATTCAAGAGTCCAAGATCCAAAGAAACCAGAAAGAAATGAAGAAAATTGTCGATGTCATCGAAGCCATCCTCGATCCCATCACAAAAATCATGAAATTATGATTTTGTTAATATTCATGCACCAATTTTATGAGTGTTTGATGCCATCAAAGGAGTGTTCGATTTCATTAAGAAAATACTTGAATTCGAAATTTCGTTGCTGGATAATTTTTTGTTTTTAGTTGATATCTTCGATGGGAGTTCGATGCCATCAAAATGACATCAAAGCTGTGATCAAGTGTGTAATTTTAAGTTGATTTTGAAGTCGGTGCAAATTGAGGTTATATAAAGGAATGTTTTAGGATCTTATAAATACGAATTAGGGTTGAAGAAGTAGAGTAAAGAGTTAAGGAGCTTCATGGAATCCTTTTTATTCTCCAATCTTTCAGTTCTAGTTAGTTTTTATATATATTTTTAAAGTTTTAGTTCAATCATATCTATGGTTGACTAATCTCTTAGCTATAGCTAAGAGGTGAAGCTTGTAATTCTTCTTAATGTTTAGTTTACTTTGATGTCACGCCCCAAACTTGGAAACCGGGCTCATAAAATCTCCGATCGCTAAATCCGATACCGACAACCTCCGTAGCAACCCATTCTCGGCTCCCAGCGACTAGGCGCCAGATTCCGATACTGGGATCCTACAAGGAGGATTTTTCAATGTACATTTAACTCATAATAAGCATAACCACAAGTTTACCCAAATCACAAAGGCAACATCATCAACACATATCCACTAATATAATCATTTGAGTACAATGCTGAAAGGGAAAATACATAAATCGAAACTCAAGCTCTAGGAGACCATTGCACGCTCCAAACTCAATACTGTTGCAACGTAATATCACATGCACGCATCTATCGTACATAAGCTTATAGAAAGCTTAGAGGGTGGTGTAAGTGTGTGCACATGGTAAGTGTCAAGTATTCGATACAATGCCATAATCATACGATACCAAAAGTACTGGTAATCTATAAATCGTACAATATGGGAATAAGCAGAAATACTGTCAAGATTATGAATTATCAGAGTAAGCAGAAATACGGACAAGTCCATGAGTCAATCAATATCAGAATACGCAGTATAGAACAATTATGCAAATGAGGAGTCATAAAGAGCCAAATATCAGATGCCGAGGATACGATGCACTATGCAATTTTTGATGAGTTCACGAATAGCATCAGCTATATGTAGATCATATAAATGCAGAAACGCAGTAACCCAAAATGCCATATGCCGTGGATATAATGCAATATGCGGTGTGAATGGAATGACCATGCTGAAGTGTGAAGTCAGGATGATAGTATGTAGCATCGCAGGCTATGGGGTCTATCACAAGGGACTTCTATCTAAACTAGTCTCATACCTAATTTAGATAGTCAGACTCAATGTGGTAAACTCCTGATCTCAGGTTAGTCGCACGCCCCAACCGAAATCCTGGCCATTGTGAAGGTACACGTAACAAATAGATACGTACCACCAGCCCGAGTGGATAGTGAATGAATAAATGAATGAGTATGCAACTCCTGCTCAATAAGTCCACGTATCGGTACGGTTCATCACCAGGATCATCACCGGGGTCTATTACACTCTGCGCCAGCTTGCCTCCCCTATCCGAGCGCACAGCTGGGTAAGTGGAAGAGACCTCACTATCCGTCTGCTAATATCAGGCCCGGCTCGTCGATAGCAGATTCATTCCTCAAGCTGGTCAAACTCAACCTAGATATTGCCCCCTCACTCAGACGGGTAAGGTCACACCCCCTCCCAACTGACCACGACACGGTAGGAGACGCGACCTACTGGTATACGGCACTTGGGCGCTCATGTATCCACTCGGTCTCGACATTTGGGCGTCCTCTGGTACTAAGAGGGTTTAGGAAGTCTCACTCAGGGCCATCTATGGCAGCCCGATGCTAGAACAAATTTCTAATGTCCCGTCTGGCCATCCACAACATGCCTGTGGAGGCTACGGCCCTGATGTCGCTAGGGCGTACAGTAATTACAATACAATGCAAGATGCATGAGTCATACAATCTAGTCATGCATCAATCCTGCGCACGCTGTGCATTCATGTAAGGTACCCTCCGCCTATCAGGGAGTCTCATATCATCCTGCCCAATGACATATGCAATGGTCAATCACATCTCATAAAAAACATGCAGATGATGTATATGGGTATGTATCGTGATGCTATGCTGTCACATACTCATAATCGGTATCAACGATCGGCCCCGACAAGGTGGACATTTAACTAACATTACCCCTAAGGAATGACCCACACATAGTCAAACATATAATGAGCCCACGGCCTAACACAAGGGCTTAATATACAACACAATGGGCCTTACTCAAAGGCCACATATGCACAATAGGTGGGCCCTGCTCATGGGCTTCAAATACATGACATGTGGGCCCTGCACATGAGTCTCGAATACATCAAATGGGCCATGCATCATAGCCTAATACATATCACATGGGCCTTGCCCATAGGCCACGAATACATCACAATAAGCCTTGCCCATGGGTCATGAATACATCACAATGAGCCTCAATTACGGGTCGCACATACATCATATATGTCTCGACAATCGGCCTTAGCAATCAGAATCGACACTCGAAAACGGCCTCGACAATCGAAATCGGCAAATACAATCGGCCTCGACAAATCGAAATTAGCCTCGATACTTGGCCTCGACAATTGGAACCAGCCAATACAATCGGAATCGATCGATAATCAGAATCAGCAAATCGGTCACGTTAATTGAAATCAGCAATCGGTCACGACAATCGATATCAACAATCGGTCACGACAATCAGAATCAATCGATAATCAAAATCGAAATTGGCCTCAACCCTCGGCATCGACAATCAAAATTGGTCTCGATACTCGGCCTCAACAATCGGTATATAAATAAGGCGGGGTCTATCGATGAACAATCGATCAACTATAATGTAAAGATCAGCCCTCGACCGTGGTTATATCAAATCCGATAGCACAGAGCCATCCGTCTATGTGAATGGGGCCCACTGATTAGGGTTAACCCACTAAGAGAATGATGGGAATGGCCTAACAAGGCCTAAGGGAAGGTCACAATGTGGACATCTAACCATCATTGCCCATCAATGTGGCTATCTAACAAACATTGCTCCCAGACAGTGGCCCACATAGAGCCAAATATAAAGTGGGCCCATAGCCTCACACAAAGGCCTAATATACATCACATGGGCCGCACCAGTGGGCCTCATATACATCAAGTGGACCGCGTCCATGGGCCACACCAATGAGCCTTATTTTCATCAAGTGGACCGTGTCCATGGGCCTCTCCAATGGGCTTCATATATATCAACTGGGCTACATCAATGGCTGCACAAATGGGCCTAATACATATCACAACAGGCCTTGCCCATAGGCCACGAATACATCACAATGGGCCTTGCCCATGGGCCTCAATATCCATCAAGTGGATCGCATTAATGTGTCTCATATACACAACCGGTGGGTCCTTCACATGTGTCTCAAATACATAACATGTGGGCCCCACGCATGGGTCTCATATGCATCAAATGGGCCACATCAACGGGCCGCATCAACGGGCCTAATACATTTCACAATGGGCCCCACGATATGAGCCTAATACACATCAAGTGGGTTACATCAATGGGCTGCATTACATGGTCGAAAATACATCATAGCGGGCTTGCTGGCGTGGATGTAAAAGGGCGATCATGGATGTAAAACAGATGAGTGGCGTGGAAATACACCACATAAATCAAGTGGGCCCCACGGAACTTGCTGGCATCAATACCTCAGCTATCAAGCTAGTGTGAGGTACCCCAGTCAACCTGCATCAACCGTCCATGGATTGGATGGTGTGGATGCAATACATTAAATCAAGGTGGGCCCCACACGTTGCCATGGTGGGGCACGTCCAATGAATGGATAAGGTGGAGAAACACATACATCATGGTGGAATCCCACCGTCTTTGCACCCGACGATGAGGATACAACACTTACATCATGGTGTGGTCTACGGATGATGTGGATAAAACACTTACATTAGGTGGGACCCACGCCCATGGACGGCGTGGATTAAAACCCATATATCATGGTTTGCGCCACACCAACAAATGGACGACCTAATAAAGGTGGGCTCCACATAGCAAATGGAGACATGGTTGCATATAACTCGAACCACATGATGGGTTCCACGTGGTCAGCCAAAGGCTGCTACTGTGGGTACACCGTCCATCAGTTTCCACCAAAGGTGGGGCCCACATGGGGCCCACCATAATATATTATATCTACATATATATATATATAAAATATATCAATATATAATATATGTAATATATAGAGTCATATTATTATATTACTCTAAAACGTCTGAATAGGATTTCAATGGTTGACGTTCAATCCTCCATTGTTTGCTGCAGTGTGGTCCACTTGATGGATTTGCCTCATTACCCAAGCCTTAGATCGAGCTCACCAAGTGAATGGACGGTGTAGATGTGACCTAAACCTCATGGTGGGGTCCACACATGTGGCCCACCAGAAAAGACGGATGGTCTGGGTCACTGAACTTGCTGACGCCTACCACAGCAAATGTATTGTTGGTGTGTCCGTACACTAGCCAATCATCTTGCAGGTGGGTCCCACGTGGGGCCCACCATAACGTTTATCTTCCATCCCATCCGTTGGTAGGGCCACACCAACCTAAATAAAGAGAAAAAAAAAACAAATTTCATATTTATCCAAAACTTCTGGTACCCAAAAAAAAGATTCCAATGGCAGACGTTCAAGTACACTGTTTCCTGCCGTGTGGGCCACCTGAGTTTCTCATACCGCTAATTTTTGGGGGGCCCACTGTCCCAAAAGGGACCTACCAAATGCACGGAGTGGATGTGCTACACACATCATGGTGGGGCCCATGGTTGGGACCGTGGGTCCCTGCCTTTTTCCATTCACTCCAGCGCAGAGGACGCCGTCCTCAAGATGGCAGTAGCAAACACTGCTGCTGTTTTTTTAAAAAATATATATATATATATTTTTCGGTGGTTCTTCATAGGTGGGGCCCACATCAGGGAAATTCACCTCACCCATTGGTCTCTATGGCTCACTACAAACCCATCAAGCCTAATATTTGATGGGTTTTGGTGTACAGAAACATCGGGGTGTATTTCAACGGTGAAAATATTATTTTCCACACTATGGCTTGCCAGAAAGTCAGATTAGCTTCATTTTTTAGCTCAACACCTAAAATGACTTGGGGAACGGGATAGACGATGTGGATTGAATCCATACATCGAGGTAGGGGCCTGCATGAGCAGCTGACTCAATTATATATATTATATTTTTTTTGTTAGCCTGCTAGTACACACCCATGTCAGTACACGCACTCCATGTTAGCTACCCTTGCTGCATTCACATGTCCAGCGTCCTGGGATGATGGATGGTAGGGATATAACACGGGCATCATGGTGGGTCCCACACGGACGACGTGGCCCACCATGCATGTGTATATATATATTATATTAATATAATAATTATATTACATATATTTTAGTCTAACAGATGGGATCTTCCTGAAATGTGGTGGGCTACTCTATCTGATGGATGGAGTAGATTTTATATAATTCGGTGGGACCCACTATATTCTAAGGAGAGGAAAAAGGAGAGAGAAAGAATGAAGCACCCAACTATCCTTCTTCCTCCCTAGCCTTCCAATGCTCCAAAAGTGCTCCTTCAACGGTGGAGATGATGATCTGAGGGTGGAGATGGGAGATAGAGTGGTAGGGAGTGGGCCACACATGACTCTTCTCATAGAGAGCTTGGACGTTTCCTCTTCTTGAGAGTTGCTTAGAAGAGTGAGAAGAGAGAGAGAGAGAGAGAGAGAGAGAGAGGAGTGGTGATGGAGTGGAAAGGGATGGGTTCTTTTGACTTTTGCAAGAAAAGAATGGGCTAAGCATGGGTTGCATTGACTTTGGGTAAGGAGAGGTAAATGTGAGTGATGGCTTGTGATGGGATATACTTGACTTATGATTGATGTGATTGATGAGACATATCGTAGAGATTCTATTGAAATTCACAAAGCGCGGCGTTTTCCTCAAATTGAACGTGGGCCCACATCTCCTGGCCTGGGCATTGCCTTATCGCGCGAGATGAGTCATAGGAACCACAGCGACGGTGCGGTCACACTGGTACAAGTCTCCGGTCGAGCTGACTCTGATATATGGGACATGACTCAGGATTGTGCGCAAATGTCGACAACAGATCGCGGGTCGCCGGAATTCAACTGGGAGGACCACGGAAGCCTACGTAATGATACGAGCTAGGATATGGGTCTTACATTTGATCCAAGTTATTTGATTATATGTTGAACAATTCACATATAATTGGTTCAAATGAAGAGGTATTTCTATTTTATTTTGATCCACTATCAACTTTGGGCACATTAGATGCTTAGGAAAATTAAGAATATTTTCTTACCTATTTTGTAAGGGATTAATATGTAGAATCAATTGATCTATCGTTGATTTCGAGCACGATAGATACTTTGAATATACTATAATCATTTCGTTGGTGCTTTAGGAGGGAACCAATTTAATGAAATTAAAATCTATTTCAATGCATGAATGATAGTTTAACCGCTCTATTATCTGAATGGATAGGATAAGACTTCAATTACAGTTGCGTGATCCAATTGAATCAAGTAAATTAACATTAAAATGACCATGAGTGGATCCTGGGCATTTTAATATTTTAATTCTGATTGTTTCTTCCACAATTACTCTTTAAAACTAAATTTTAATAGTTAGTTTAGCTTTTAGTTATAATTCTAATGTATTCCAAAAATCTCACAATAGACAACAGCAAGTCCCTATGTGTACGACCTCGGTCTCACCGAGTTATAACTACATCACAATCCTGCACTTGGGGTTGTCATAACAGGTTTTTAACGCATTGTCGGGGACTTTAGTTGCATTTTTTTAAGTACATTAGTATTGGAATTAAGTTAGGATTATGTTTAATTTTTCATATATTTCCAAATTAGTTTTTTTTTTTAAAAATTATCATAAACTGAATTTGTTCTTATGTTTTGTAGTACCTAACATAGAATCACCAATATAGTAATATCCTTCCAACTCTTCTTGCTATAGTATTTCAAATTTCTTAATTTTTATATATATTTTTTTGAAGTAGGTTTTAGTTTAAACTTAGGCTAAGAGTGTTTCATGCCTAAGTGGGTCTGTGACAACACCTTACATCTCTTAAATGAATGGGGATTAGTTGAAAGGCTGCATGTCCATCACTGGATTAGACACCACCTTAGAACTCTTAAGTTAAAAGAAAGTATGGCTGCAAATTAACTCACAATCTCACTGAAAAGCAACAAGATGAGAATAGTGTACATAATGTTCATCCGCCTAGAACACCGGTGATTACTTACAACTAGTGAGGGCGACTACACCTTCCTACATGGTGTTTCCACATAATGCAAGAAATGTGGATTTTAAAGTGAGAGTGATCCAAGTACTTCTGAAGTTTCATGGGCTCGATTATGAGAGACCATACCTACACCTAAAAAAATTGATAAGATTGTAGCGACCCTACACTCTCATAACGTATCCGAGGGCACTTTAAGATTAAAGTTGCTCCCTTTCCCTCTAAAGGAGAAAGCCAAGTCTTTGCTTCACTCCTTGAGACCAAGATTGATATGGACATGAGCTGAGATGACTCGAGAGTTCCTTAAAAAGTTCTTCCCAGTTCATAAGACCAATACCCCAAGGAGGACGATCGTGAATTTTTCATAGAAAGAAGAAGAGACCTTTTTCCATTATTGTAAAAGATTCAAGGATCTTTTAAATTCCTGTCCACATCATGGCTATGAAACTTGTCAAATAATCAGCCTTTTCTATGATGGACTGACTTTGCCCATGCGTCAATTCCTGAGAAGATGTGCAATGAAGAATTTATAAACAAGGATCTCGATGACACGTGGGATTATTTCGATATGCTTACTGAAAATGCGCAGTTATGGAATACTTCATCTAAACCCACTAATCCCAGATCAACTCAGTCTAGAGAGAAGGGAGGAATGTACATCTTAAGGAAGGAGGACAGTGTGAATGCTAGGGTGACTAATCTCATAAGAAAGGTCAAAGCTATGGAACTAAAGAAAGTAGAAACGGTCAAACCTGACAAGACCATTGAGATTGTTTGTAGTATTTGTGCTAGTAATGTAAACTCAACACAGGATTGTCCCACAATTCGTGCATTCCAAGAGTTGTTACATGAGCAATCCAATGTTGTGAACAATTATCAAAAGCCATTCAGTGCTCCCATCTAAAATGCGTATAATTCTAGCTGGAGGAACCACCCAAACTTCAGTTGGAGGAATGGGCAGACGACCAATAAAGATATAAAGGGGTTCTTCCTATATTATTTAATAATAATAAAAAGACCCCAAGAGGATATGGTTCAAAAATTCATTCAAAATCATGAGCAATTTAACCAGAATATGTTACAAGTATTCCAGGATATCAAAACATCATTTGGACTGTTTGTATAGTTTATCCAAAGAATTGAGTCACAGCTAGCTATTAGGGATAAATGGACTCTCCTAGCCCAACCTCTACCTAACCCAAAACAACAATGTGAATTAAGTGACCCAAGCTCTTCGAACCACTATGTGGAGCAAGCTAAGTCTATCACCACTCTTATAAGTGGAAAAGTAATGGACAAGAACATCCCGATGAAGGCTGAGAAGCCTAAAGACTCAGAAGAATATGAGAAGAATGATGGACTTAGCAATGCCACACATAAGAAAGAACCGGAAAATTAATATAAGTTAGTTGCACTGTTCCCTCAAAGGTTGATTTCACCAAAACCTCTGCCAAATACTCAAGATATCTTGGAGGTTCTTAAACAAGTGAAAATCAATATCCCTATGTTGGATGCCATCAAACAAATCCCGTCACATGCCAAGTTATTGAAAGACCTATGCACGAAATATTTTTGACAGAGAAAGTGAGCACCATCCTTAAATAAGTTGTGCCCCAAAAATACAAAGATTCCGGTAGCCTAACCATCCCCCGTGTGATTGGAAATCACCGGATTAAACATGCATTACTTGATCTGAGGGTGAGTGTAATTCTGATTCCATACTTGTTTTACGAACAGCTTGCCCTTGGTGAATTAAAACCCACCCGGACCACACTTTACCGAGCTGATCATTCAGTTCGTATATTGAGAGGGATGATAGAGGACGTGTGTAACGTCCTGGATTTTCGTTATTTTAGATTTCTAAAAACCCTTGAAATTTTTTATTATAATTAACCTATATTGTCACTTACTGACCATTAACACTTGACGTTAGCCTATACGCGAGTGGTACCAATAAAGAACCACACCAATCTAATTAATCAACCGTAGTAAGCCAATGAATCCAGCCGATCACTTAAACACCGAGTTTAGCCACATGATTTGTTCACATAGGGCCCACATCTAGCTGACCTATCACTGAATAATCAAGACAACCGTAACTAAATAAAGATCTATCCAAAGCCGAGATAAGTAGGGGTTAGATTTTAATTAACAAACTAAATTAATCCAGTTACTCCTTTAGCCTAAAAACTAATGGTTTAGGGTTATTAAGACCAAATTGTCGTTTCTACTAATTATAAATAGGCCACACTATGAACGTAGTTAATCTAAACCCTAATACTTATGCATAAGAAATCTTAATACCAAATTCATTCCAGAAATGCCCTGATTTTCCTAACAAACTTTAGACCGCTCGTTAGTGGGACACTAGTTCTGAAACTATAGAATAATGCCTGTCTTGCTGTGCTTGACGTCTATCATGGGACATCGAGGTAAGATCGCGTCTCGAATCGTTCAACTTAGACTCGCAGGTTGAGTGCTTGAGTTGTGTGAATATCTTATATGAAAATATGAAACTTAAGTGAAATAAGTTCATTTCTTCTTTCACAAAGTTGTAACTTTCGAACCGTCGATTCACAACCAAAGTTAGAGTACCGACTAAAGATATTTCTCTAAACATACCCGTATAGCCACAGCCCCGATCGACTATCGATGACCGTTGAATAGACTTTTGATCACACCCATCGATCAGCGCATCCAAATGGCGGACCGATCATATCCATACGTATAACATTATTAGGGCTAACTATCCTACGGTGTATATCGACATGTGTACCCCATAATGAGCCCTAGAGGTTAAAAACACTCTCCCATAAGGCTAATATAATGAAAACCTAGCTCTTATGGCCATTTTCACCAATTCTGACACTATATAAAGCCTTCATTGAGCACCTCATCTCCCCATACGAATTTACATCCTCC
This sequence comes from Magnolia changhungtana, assembly GCA_030180095.1. NCBI lineage: Eukaryota > Viridiplantae > Streptophyta > Magnoliopsida > Magnoliales > Magnoliaceae > Magnolia > Magnolia changhungtana. The sequence goes on from JASAUF010000096.1 coordinate 3,545,248, forward strand.
AAAGGAGAGAAATAAAAAGTAAAGAAAAGTAAGAGTAGGAGTGGGGAGGCTTTAGTATTTCCGTTCATTGGTTTCCTCCAATCAAAGCCCTAACATCGATCATTTTCCTCCATTGAATCTACCCCATTTGCGATTGGGAGGTAAGAAACAAACCTACTTCCCTACCTAGATTTTATAGGACGAATTGCATGAATCTCACATAGTTATTGGTTTGTGTATAGGAATTTGTGATTTTTCCCAAATCCATAATCCTAGGAACTCAAAATCGAAGAATCCCTCTTAAAGGTACGGACCATTATCTCTAGGTCATCATTTATCAACCCTTGAGTGTCTCAGTTAATGATTAGATTCTTGTAGATGAATTTGTACATGCTATTATGTAAATGTTTTGATTTGTCTATAATATATGTTATTTGTTGGATATAGATGCTCACGTGTTTGATGAAATGCTTAAATGGTGGAATGTATTGCTTTTTTAATGCTCATGTGCTTGATTTAATACTTAAGTGATTGTATTACTTTATGCATGCTCACATATTTGATTTAATGCCTTAGCGAACGTAGTATCCTATGTATGCTTATATGTTCGATGAAATGCCTATGTGGTTGTGTCGTTGAATCTATGTTGATGGTATGATGAATTGTTAAGTTTGTAGTGATGCTTAAGTTATTTACAATGTTAGGTCAAATGGTAATCATTCAAACCAAAGGGTGACCCAAGTTAGGGCGACCACCTTAAGCTTGTTCGATCGACCCGGGTTGAATACGGACGACCGACAGTAGCTGGACTACATGGTCTGCTTGCACCCGATGCCTGTTGTGTCGTGATTCTCCCAGGTCAATCAAATTAGTACACTAGCCGATTGATTATGTATGTTCACAATGTATGATACGATTAAATGGAATCTATGATACCCCATTCCCAATAGATGTGTCCATTCACAACCGTTAATGCGATGCGATCCCATTAAGACTCATAAGCAGGGCATGGTGGTATGGGACACCATGTCCGAGCTGTCGGCCTACGCTGGGGTGACGAGCCTCTCCGTAGTGACCAGTGAGCAACTAAGACTCATGAGCCAAGTATGGTGGTATGGGATACCGTGTCCGAGCTGTCGGCTTATGCTGGAGTGACGAGCCTCCCCCATAGTGACCAGTGAGCGTTGATGAAAGTGATAAATCATTGTTCGAACGGCCCACGTCAAATTACCCGACTGATGATTCCGTGCCAGAGTACCGTTCGAATGACTCGGACGTGGATGGATTAGGTGACGAGCCCTTTCCTTTATGTGTTTTTGGTTATATGTGATAAGCCCGTACCTTGGAACTGAGTAATCATACTCAGTTTGGGTGATAACCCATACTGAGTTGATCCTCATACATTTAGGTATCATATTGTACCTTTGAAAATGTTGATTTGTGAGATAAACGAGTAACACTTAAATTTGGATCAAGGGACACTTGTAAGGAGTCGCTACATGTGGCAACGAGACACGTGATCCGAATAAGAACTCGTGATATAACGTCGGTATTCTAGCATCACCAATATGCTAGATGAATTGAACTTAATAATTACTCGGCTAACATGATCATTCATCACATCGCATTAGTCTAGAATGTAGCGAAACAGGCGTTAAAGTCGCATGTCGAGGGAGTGTTGTCATTTGTGAACTAGGTGGTCGGAGTCGCGTGTTGAGGGAGTGTTAAATAGTGAGAGCATGCATCATGTCATATCTTCATATGCACATTTAACAAAAGTATTTAAGAATTATTTGAATTCTTGTTTATCATTAACTGCGCTGATTGTGCTGATAACACGTGTAACTTAGAACTAATGAAACCACTGAGTTAGCTACTTACTCCCACCTGGGACGGTGTTTTAAAACAGCAATTAGGCATATCATTGATGCAGGTATTGTTGTATTTGATGCCTTAAATCTAATTAGATTCTGCGCAGATTTTTTGCACAACTGTGAAAGGGCGGGATTTGTTTCTGATTTTGTTTATGATTCTTTCCGATTTTGTTTGGGATTCTTCCTAAAACTATATATATGGGTGTAAATGGGATTAGGAGGTATTATTCTAAGGGATTCCAAGGGTTTCTAAAAGGGTTATACGGTTATCAAAGGGTGTAGCAATGGGTGAGATTCGAGGTTGTTCGAATCGGGTAAGTCCTCTCTCTTTGTAATTTCTATTTTCATAGTGAAGATCTGTCACTTTGTGCCATGGTTTTTTCCAATAAGAGTTTTTCACATTAAATCTGCATGTTCTCTTGTGTGTGCCTAGTGCCATTGGATTACTATCCTAGATCTAGATCTGTGTGATTCCGCAGGCCAAAATCCTAATAAATGGTATCAAAGCAATCGTTGGGGCACAGATCTGAATCTGAGGGATTAGTAATAATGGCAAGCACTAGGTATGATATTGAGAAGTACTCAGGGAAAAATAATTTTGAATTATGGAAGATCAAGATGATGAGTTCCTTAATCAAGCAAAGCGAAGATGTGCTCTTGAGGAGCGAAAGTCTACTGTGACTAATGATGAATGAAATACTCTTGATAAGAAGGCTTTATCATCGATCCATTTATGTCTCACTAATGAGGTTTTCTACAATGGCATGAGGGAGAGAACTGCAACTAAGTTATGGATGAAGTTAAAGGATGTCTATGCGAAAAAATCCTCTGAAAATTGCCTACACTTGAAGCGGCAGTGGTATAACTTCAAGATGGCAGAGGGTGGAGATCTGGAGACTCACATCAGCAACTTTAATAAATTAGTTTGCAAATTGTTGGATATGGGAAAAGTGATGAAAGATGAAGAACAAGCATGTATGTTGTTGAATTATCTTTTGGTATCTTATGAGTCATTCAAGGACACAATGTGCTCCACGAATAAAACCCTAAGTGTCGACACCGTTATCTCAACCCTTCAAGGGAAGGCTATGAGAAAGCTTAACATTGACATGAGGATATCTTCTTATGCACTGGTTACAAGGGATAGGAATTCTGAACAAGGTATAGGTTCTTCAGGTTCTAGATTCAAATCTAAGGGCAAGGGCAAGGGAAAGGTAAAGTGCTGGAACTGTAGGAATGAAGGATATGTGAAGAAGGATTGTGAAAATTCTAAATTTAAGAGAAGATTCTGAGGGTTCATATAAGGAGGCCAATGCTGTCACGTCAGATGGATCGAGTGGATGTGATGGTGATGTTTTGTTTGTGTTTACGATCAAACGGTCATACGATAATCGTAAGGACGAGTGGATACTAGACATAGGGGCATCTTTTCAGATGAATCCCCATCAGAGTTGGTTCACCAGTTATAGGGAGTGCGATGGTGGATAGGTATTTATGGCAATGACATTGCCTGTAATATTGTGGCTATTGGTACAGTGCATATTAAAATGTTTGATGAGGTGGAGCGTACCTTGACTGATGTGAGGCACGTTCCTGACATGAAGAAAAATATGATTTCTCTCAGCGTACTTGAGGCAATGGGCTGTAAGTTCACAAGTATTAATGGTGCTCTTAAGGTATCTAAGGGGGTACGGGTAATCATGAAAGCGCAACGACTTGGTGACATGTACAGGTTGATCGGGAGCACTTTAAAAGGTGGAGCTGCAGTGGATGTTGCGGATTCCACCTCTGCACGTGTGTGGCATGTTGGGCATTGCCACATGAGTAGGTAGGGTAGGAAGGCTGAGACGCGTGGATAGGGATACAGAGTAGGTAGAGCAGCCACCTGTGAGGAGAATCACACGACATGATCACAAGATATTGGCGAGGTACATGAACGACTCCAATATTGCAGGGGATTCATCTTCTATTCAGACGGCTCTAGGTGAACTGGTGTTGAGAAGTGAAATGTGACTATGGGCGATGTGATGGACTCATTATACCAGACCGACATATGGGAGCTGGTGGAGCTTCCAGTGGGCCGGAAAGTGGTTAGATGCAGGTGGATCTTCAGGAGGATACAACATAGATACAGGGCGAGGTTAGTGACAAAGGGTTATGCTCATAGAGAATGGATCGGCTTCTCACAGATATTCGCACCGATGGTATAACAGGTGTCTATTAGATCCCATTGGTTGGCCAATGTGATCTTAAGCTGGAAAGATGAATGTGGAGTTGCACTTCTATAAAGGAAAGTGAAGAGCATATCTACATGAAGCAACCAGATCAGTTCGAAGTTAAACGGGCTGAGAAAAAAGTTTGCAGGAGATCGTGGTTCGACCTGTCGCCTAGGCAGTGGTTTGATTTCTTCATGGTGAGTCAGGAATTGATGACATGTAGATCACCAATTATGACATGTCTGAAATCAATATACTGAAGACTCGGTTAAGTGGGACATTTAGGATGAAGGATCGGGGGGCTGCAAAAATGGTTCTTGGCATTGAGACTGAAAGATGAGTATGCTTTGGTTATCTTAGGCAAAATACCTTGGGTAAGTATTGATCATGGACGTAATAGACCAGGCAAAGCCGGAGAGCGTTCCCTAGCATCTCTCCTCAAGTTTTCTTCAAGACATGTCCCAAAATATATGAGGAAAAACAAGATATATCTCATGAGCCTTATTCGAATGCGGTTGGCAGTGTATGTCATGGTCTGTATTAGACCAGTTATTTCATAGGCTATCAGTGTTGTGAGCAGGTACCCCGACAAGCAATATTGGGTAACGGTGAGATGGTAAGAAGACTACGTCTTTCCTTTTGAGAAGACAAAAGCAAAGGTGGTTGGGCACGTGGATTCTAATTTGGTAGTCATGCTTACCTAGAACATTCCTATAGAGAAGTTCAACTTTTGTGCAACTTCTTTGGGTTTGGCAATAACGAAAAAGAAGGACGGAGTGTGCACGAGAAGTTATGTTGTGATGCAGATATAAGAGAAGAGGACAAAGAACTGCACGTTTAAAGATTGAAGGCATGGTGGAGATTGTTGTATTTGATGCCTTAAATCTAATCAGATTCGGCACAGATTTTTCACGCAATTGTGAAAGGGTGGGATTTATTTCCGATTTCGTTTATGATTCTTTCCAATTTTGTTTGGGATTCTTCCTAAAACTATATATATGGGTGTAAACGAGATTAGGAGGTATTATTCTGAGGGTTCCAAGAGTTTCTAAAAGGGTTTTAAGGTTATCAAAGGGTGTAGTAAGGGTGAGATTCGAGGTTGTTCGAATCGGGTAAGTCCTCTCTCTTTGTAATTTCTATTTTCATAGTGAAGATCTGTTACTTTGTGCCGTGGTTTTTTCTGCAAGAGTTTTCCACATTAAATCTACGTGTTCTCTTGTGTGTGCTTGTAACGTCTTGAAAAAATCCGTACAAAGACCCGAGTACCACCTCAGACAAAAATCACTAAGGATCGAATTCTGTAGAAAATTAGACAAAAATTAATTAAGTATTAAACAAAATAATCAGTGGGATTAGCTCGAACCACTATCTATACGAACTACAAGGCCCAAAACTATTAAAATCGCTAACTCAACATTACCTAAAAACTTAGAAGAAATCTCAAAACCCAGTTGCTCTCGGGAGCACATTGAAACTCTGTATCGGACCTGGACCACACGTCGAAAGTCCGATGACCGTGAAACTATAAGGTTATGACTGCCTTATTGAGCTTGACAATCATCACGAGAATCGAGCTCAAATAGTATCCAGAAACACATAACTTGAGCTCTAAGCGAAGTGTGTGAGAAACGCGAATATCTTTAGAAAATGAACCGAAACTTAAGTGAATTGGGTCGTTCGCTTGTGGGCGAAATTAAAGGTTTCAGACCGTCAGTTTTTTACCAAACTATACCCGTGGATCAGGAAACTTAAGTGAATTAGGTCGTTCGCTTGTGGCAGAGTATGATTTTGAGTTCGGCCTGTAGTCTTCTATCGTGCAGTTATCGAGCCTGTTGATTTAACCATCTCTTATCGCAAGGGTGATCGAGGCTCAGCAGACTGATGAGTCATTGCAGAGTTATATGACTGAGGCGGCATTTGAGAGCTAAGCAGATTGGCAGATTAGTACAGATGGTGAATTTCGCTTCAGAGGCCAATTATGTGTCCCGGATATTCCTGAATTACGCAGAGATCTTATAAGCGAGGCACATCGATCGCGATTTTCTATCCATCCTGGCTCGACGAAGATGTACCGTGATATGATGCGACAGTATTTTTGGGCAGGGATGAAGCACCAGATAGCCAGTTTTGTGGCCGAGTTTGACATATGCCAGCGTGTCAAGGCCGATCATCAGAGACCCCCTGGTCTATTGCAGCTGTTGAGTATCTCGATGTGGAAGTGGGAACACGTGTCGACAGATTTCATTATGGGTTTGCCGAGGACTCAGCGTGGTCATGATGCCATCTAGGTTGTTGTGGATCGTCTGACGAAGTCGGCGCATTTTCTTGCGATTCGTGTGACTTTGCCTTTGGACCGGCTTGCGAGATTGTTCATCGAGAAAATTGTGAGATTGCATGGCATTCCAGTCTCGATCATTTCTGACTGAGACCCGAGGTTCAGGTCTCAGTTTTAGGGGAGCTTCCAGAGAGCGATGGGGACTGATTTGTAGTTCAGTACCGCGTACCATCCGCAGACCGATGGCCAGACCGAGAGGGTCAACCAGATCCTTGAGGATATGGTTCGGGCTTACGCGATTGATTTCGAAGGTAGCTGGGATGAGCATCTGTGATTGGCTGAGTTCGCATACAACAACAGCTATCAGGCGACCATCGGCATGACTCCTTTTGAGGCACTATATGGCAGACCATGCAGATCATCGAGTTGTTGGACCAAGGTTGAAAAGCGCCGTCTCCTAGGTCCCGAGCTTGTGGAGGAGATGTCAGAGGCTATCGATATCATCAGGCAGAGGATGGGCACAGCTCAAAGCCGATAGAAGAGTTTTGCTGATCGTCGGCGTCGTCCCTTGGAGTTTGATGTAGGGGATCATGTGTATCTTAAGGTCTCGCCCATGAAGGGCGTAGTTTGATTTGAAGCAAAGAGCAAGCTTGCCCTCAGATTCATAAGACCTTTTGAGATCACTGGACACGTTGGCGCCGTGGCCTATCGGCTTGCCTTGCTATCTCAGTTGTCTGGCGTCCACAACGTTTTCCATGTCTCTATGTTGAGGAAGTGTGGGTCATACATAGTTCTCATTAGTGATTGGCAGTCGTTGGAGGTTTGTGAGGACGCTTCTTACATCGAGCAGCCAGTCCATATCCTTGATCGGAAGGAGTAGGTCCTCAGAACTAAGGTCATTCCGTTAGTGAAGGTTCAGTAGGGTCACCATTCTATAGAGGAGGCTTCTTGGGAGCGCGAGGCTGAGATTCGAGAGCGTTATCCCCATCTTTTTTATGACTGATTATGTATTGTATTTTGTATATTATCTCTGATTTTATATAGTGATGTTATGTTCCTTCTTCCTCATGAGTTATGACTACTTGCGATGATTGTGTAAATTTCGAGGACGAATTTTTTTTAGAGGGGAGAGCTGTAAGCCCCGTACCCTAGACCGTACCGTTCTGTAGACTTCGGTGGTCTTCCCGGTCAAATTCCAGCAACCTTCGACACTTAACCGGTAGTTACGCACGACCCTGATTCACACGCCGTCAACCCGAGTCGACTCAATCTGAGACTAGTGCCCTCACGACCACACCGTCGCCGCGGTTCCGATGCCGCGACTTGTGCGCCGAGGCGATACTCTGACCAGGAGATGTGGGCCAGTGTTTGGTGTGAGGAAAACGTCGCGCATACGAATTTCGAGAGAATCTCTACAAAAGGTTATATCAATCAATCAACCATCAATCCATCACCTCTCACCCTTCCCTAAGCAACCCCAAAGTAAAAAAAGCTCTTACACACCCATGCTTTTCTTACACCATTTGCCACAAAAGTCAAAAAGTTCTTACACCTATCACTCACCACATCCATCACCCCATCACCCATCACTCTCTCTCTCCCTTTACAAGTCTCTCTCTCTCTCTCATTTTCAAACTACATTTCCAAGCAACCCAAAACACATCCCACGTTCAAGCCTCTCCCATTTCTTCCAATCTACAAGTGTGGCCCACCTCTTCCTACCCCCTTCATCTCCCATCTCAACCATCCAAATCTCATCTCCTCTGTTGGAATCAAAGCTAAGGAGCAAAGGAAGCTAATGGAGCAAGAAGAAAGCGGTGGGTGATCTTGATCCAACATTTTTGCATTTTTTTGTGATTAAAGGGCCACATGTTGTGGGACCCACCTTGATGTACATTTTATATCAAAGAGGGGCCCATAGTGGCGGGGCCCCTCCATCACCTCCATCCTCGCCAATGTCTCTCTTCCCTCTTCTCTCTCTCTCTCTCTCTCTCTCTCTCTCTCTCTCTCTCTCTCTCTCTCTCTTCCATGATTATGGCTTACCCATGATTTGTGCATTTTACCCAAGCCATCCATTTTGGTGGGCCACCTTGACCCCTGTTCGGGGCCTGCATGACCGAACGGTCACACAGGCCCGGATGAAAGGGAAACACAAATATCAGATCCATCCAAATCAAGTGGACCACGTTTGTGTGGGACCCACCTTGAAAATTTTGTGAACATGCCTGTCCAGCGTCCCTAGACGCTGGACGTGTTCAATGAGTATGAACCGACAGTGAGGTGTACTCACATTAACGTTGTGTTTTTTTTTTGCTTTTGAGTGAGTCACGGGTACAGACTCTACCTTGATGTTTGGTTCTAATCCACGCTATCCATCCCATTCCTTGGCTCATTTTAGGCGTTGAGCCAAAAAATGAGGTCAATCCGATAATCAGGCAGTCCATACCATAGAAAACTGTATTTTCCTACCGTTCAAGGCTGTTAGGACCCACCTTGCTATATCCACACACCAAACATGCCATATATTGGACTTGTTTGGTGTGTTTCGGGCCCTAGAATCTATTGGACGGAGTAGATTCTCAAGGCGTGGGCCCCACATGTGAAATACGGCGAGAAAACAATAATAATAATAATAAAAAAATAAAATTTTAGCAGCCGCAGGCACTGCTGCTGTCAAAAGGCAGCAGACGTTGCCTACACTGGTTAACAGACGGACGAGCAGCGGCCCACGGCCCAGCCGTGGGCCCCACCATGATATATATTGATTATCCACACCGTTCATTGTGTGGGACACTCCCTGAAGTGGGGCCCCTCTAAATATTAGCCTCATCCAAGGCTCAGGTGGCCCACATGGCAGGAAACAGTGTAGGTGAACATCTGCCATTGAAACCCTTTTCGGGGTCACAGAAGTTTTGGAACATTATGAAAATTTGTTTTTCCTATTCATCTGGGTCCATGTGACCTTATCAACGGATTGGATGGAAAGTAAACATAATGGTGGGCCCCACGTGGGACCCACAATAATGTATATGTTTATATCACACTGTCCACGGCTGTGGATGGTGGAATCCCACCTCTGTTTCCGTTAGGGAGCAGCAGCCACGTGCTGCTCTCTCTCTCTCTCTCTCTCTCTCTCTCTCTCTCTCTCCCTCACTTCGTATAAAGTCATGTGGGTCTCAGCCACCTGGCATGTGTAGTATCAATATCGTTCACCCATTCGGTGACCGTGGACCCCACCTGCTGCATCCGGTTTGTCCAACCGTCCATCCACTTGGTAAGCTAGCTTAAGGTTTGAGACTAAAATAAGACAGATCTACTTATCAAGTGGGCCACTACTAAATACAGTGGAGCACTGAATGTCTATCATTAAAATCCCCTTGGTATCATAGAAATTCTGGATCAACATGAAATCATTTTCCCTCTTAATTCAGGTCTGTGTGACCTTATGATCAGATTAGATGAGAAATGAATGTTATGGTGAACCTTGGGAATGTTAATGGTGGAAATCATTGTTACCACTTATAGTTCTGTGTGGCCCATTTGATATGCATGAGGCCTATTGGTGTGGCTCACTTGATGTACATATAGCCCATGTGGTGTGGCCCACTTGCCTTATGAGGGCCCACTATGATGTATACAAGGCCCATTTGAGGAGGCTTACCTTGATGTATTGTGGCCCGTTGTTGAGGCCCACCTTGATATGTATGAGGCCCATATGATTAGGCCCATCTTGATGTAGTTATGGCCCATCCATTGAGGCCCACCTGATATATTAAGGCCCATGTTATGTGGCCCATTTGTTGTACCTAAGGCCCAAGGGTCGAGGCCCAATTAGATGTACACAAGTCCATTAATATGTATGACTCTACCATGGTTTGTGTAATGATGTTATGACAGTCGTGCCTTGGGACCAATGTTGGTTTGACGTCCACATTGTTAGAATAATGTTGGTTAAATGTCCGCATTATAATTCTCCCTAGGGCCCATTGTTAGGCCTATACTTGTTGGTCGTCTAGGCCCATCTTCTATATGAACAACATCTATCCCACATAACATGTTTAGTATATTTTCATGATTCATGATCATACGCATCATATGTATGCTTGATATGAGAAATGACTGATCATAGTATATACCTTCGGGCAGATTGTTTAGGGGCTCCCAGTTAGGCGGTGTTGCCCCACATGAGCGCATGATATGCGCAGGATTGCTGCATGACTGGATAGTGTGATTCATGCATTTCGCATTTTGTGACATGATTACCATACGCCCTAGCGACATCAGGGTCGTAGCCTCTATACGTGTATCGTAGTTGGCAGGATTGGATACCAGAAATCTTGTTCTACATGGGGTGCTATAGATATCCCTGGGTGAAAGTCCCTAAACCCTTATGGTAACAAGGGGTTGCTCCAACGTCTAGACCGAGTGGGTGTAGGAGCGCTGAGTGCCGATTACTAGACGGTTGCGCTTTTCACTATGTCGTGGTCGGTTGGAAGGGGGTGCGGCCTTACCCGCCCGAGAGGAGGGGCGAAGTTAGGCTGAGTTTGACCAGCTCGAGAAATGGGTCTGCTATCGACGAGTCGAGCCCGATATTGGCAGGCGAATAGTGAGGTATCTTTCACTTACCTTATTGCACACGATGGGACGACAATCTGGTTTAGAGTGTACTAGACCCCGGTGATATTCCAGATTTGAGCTGTATTGATATGTGGATATAGATGAGGATTTGTATGCTTGAGTTGCATCTCGCATTGCATGGCCTTGGTATGGCCGACATCATTCATGTCTTGCATTGTATAACCTTGGTATGGTTAGTGGTATTCATGGACTCATCAGCATGTTCCGCATTACTCTGATACTGCATATCTGCATTACTACCTTGCGCACACACTTTCACCACCCTCTAATCTTTTTATACGCTTATGTACGACCGTTGCGTGCAGGTGATGTTGGGACGCAGTAGCGCTAAGGCAAGAGCGCAAAGCAGATAATTTTGGAGCTTTTTGTCTATTATCATTGTATTTTCCTTTATGTCCATTGTACTTGTAAAGTTTTTTATCATAGTAGAAATGTGATGGAGTTTTTGGTTGTTGTTTGTGGGTTATGTCTTTGGTTATGCTTATTACGAATCAAACTGATGTTGAAAATCCTCCTTTTTACATCCCAGGATCGGAACCTGGCAAATGGGCGTTGGGAGCCGAGAATGGGGTTCTACGGAGGTTATCAGCGCCAGATTCGGCGATTGAGAATATTATGAGCCTGGATTCCGAGTTTGGGGCGTGACACATTGTTCCGTTTACGGTAACATAGGATTCGAAACGTGTCCGAATCAAGATTTCTGACGAAAGGTTCGGACTATAAATGTTTAGGTTATGGTTTCAACGTTAGGAATGATTTATGTCTGATTTGATTGCTGCCATATGACCTTAGTTACGATGTATTCGATGGATTATATACATGTGTGAGGTATGTGAATATAAAGTGCATTCTATGTGTTTATTGAAATGTTTAAATGAATGAAAAATCCTGATTTGTATTTATCATGCTTTCTAATCTTAAATACATGTATGTTATATACTTTATAACCGATGTTGTGATATGAATTGCTATAATTCATGTCCTAACAAGTCTAACCTATATACTTAGAAATGTGTAGTCTATATGTTTGTTAAAATACATGAATGAGATTTTGTTGATGGATTGTACTTATTAAGTGTATTAAGACATGATTCTTAATTTCCTTAGTCATATGAATAGTTTTCTTCATATAATGTAAATTACTACTATGTGATTTATGAATGAAATACTTATGTATAACAACATGTTCAATGTGTTTAATAAAATGCTCAAATGAGAATTATGTTTGAATTGTTTGCTAAATGCTGCTATGATTAACATATGTGACTGCCTAGTGCATTTGAGTATGATTGGGACTACTACGTAGTCCAGGCAATTGGTAACTATGCCTGTTTGAGTGGCCGAACTAGTTTCGCCACATTGGATACGTTCGATGAATCCGAGCCATATGGTGATTGTCGACAATGGTTAGGCCACATGGAGTGCTTACGCGCTTTATGTCAATCAATTCATCGTACGCTCGTACCAATCGCACATGTCGAATAACCTGATTGGCTTATTGTGTGTTTACCATGTATAGATGTTACTGTTTGAATCTAAGGTACCGTTTACGAATGTAAAACTCGTCTCAACCATGGTACCACGACCGCTAAGACTCATGAGCTGAGCATGGTGGTATGGGACACCGTGGTTGAGCTATTGGCCTACGCTGGGGTGACGAGCCTCCCCGTAGTAACCAGTGAGCAACCTAAACTCATGAGCCGAATATGGTAGTATAAGACACTGTATTCGAGTTGTTGGCCTGCGCTGAGGTGACGAGTCTTTTCGTAGTGACCTCGAGTATAAACTAGGCCTACGCTTAGGTGATGAGCCTCTTCGTAGTGACCTCGAGTGTAAACTCTTGAACTTGCCTATCCACTACTTTTCATTGGGAGTGATGCCTTACAACTTACCTATTGTATGTGATTAACTAGGATTGACGACCCTGGATGGATCTTTCGTTTGAGTTAACGATAAAAAGAGAGGTACCTTAGCTTCCCGAATATGCTGTATGAATAAGCCTAATCAATTACTTGGTTAACACGACCATGTACTACATTACATGTGCTTTGGTGAGGAAGCGCATATTTAGGGAGTTTGTCATGCGCAACCGTGAGATGAAGTCGCTGAGGGAGTGCAGCCGAGGACATGTATCATTACAGCATACCATTCATGTATTAACAAGAGTATTTATGACATGATTGTTATACTGCTTTATCATTACTGCTTGACTAAATTGATAACATGTTAACCTTTGCCTTATAATACCACTGAGTTGATCACTCGCTCCCACTTTAGGACGGTGTTTTAAAACACCAGCCGAACTCTAATTTAAATGTAGGTTACGACGAGGCTTTCGCGACGGAGCTAGATTTCATTGACGAGGAGGAGGAGTTCTCTTACGTGCAGCTCTCAAGCGAGTCTGTGTAGACCTAGAGCCGCGTGGTCAGGATTACAGGGATACTGGATTAGTTGAACATTTACATTTTGATATTTTGTGTATTTTGAAACAAATTATGTATATATTCAGCCCGACTACATGATCATACTCTGGAGGTTACAAACTCGTACATATACTTTATATATCTATCTCAGTCTTCTGCTTGCTTAATTTAATTAACTTTGGAGTATGATATGTTGATTTAGTGTAATCACATTTATGCTTACTGCACTAATACAGACAAAATTTTATCATCATTATCTATGTTGTATAAGTGATGCGACGGATCTCAGGAGTTGAGCTTTGCTCGACCCCCGATTTTTGGGGTGTTACAGTGCTTGGTGCCATTGGATTGTTATCCTAGATTTAGATCTGTGTGATTCCGCAGGCCAAAATCCCAACAAGTCCTAATGAGACCTTAGACAGGTAGACTTATGTCGGGTTGTGCCAACACCTTTATGTTTTAGAAAATTGGGCGTAAACTGAAAGTTTTACACTTTAACTGTCTTGGGTATGTATATTGTGGCTTGTATAATATCATTTTGGGCGATCATGACCATGAAAATTGTGTGAATACCATTGCCCCCAATGAGTTTAAGGATCCATTAAAGCCACGTCCCTAATGACTCAGATTCGATTGTGACATCACGTCGATCCTAGAAAAGTTTTATGGGCCCCACCATGATGTATATATTTTTTCCACTCCATCCATCCATTTTTTCTAACTCATATTAAGGGATGAACTAAAAAACGAGCCACATCCAAATCTTAGGTGGACCACACCACAAGAAATAATGGTGATTAGGTCACACAAACACGGATGAAGGGATTACGTAAATATTAGCTTTGTTTGAAACTTCCATAGCTCCCAAGAATTTTTGAGTGTTTTTTTTTTTTTTTAGTGTTTTTTGTGATGTGGTATACTTGAGATTTGGATTTGCCTCATTTTTTCTAGCTCGTGCCCTAAAATGAGCTGGTAAGTACTGCATGGAGATACGAATAAAGCTATACACAAGTCGAGCCAAAGCTAGTTGGTTTGGCTTGTTTATGTGACACCCATTATTAGCTTTGCATGAGTTGAGCTTCAAGTTCATCCCTACTGTTTTAACTTGGTTTGGTCTAGATTATACGAGCTTGAGCTTGGTTTGATATGGTCCAAATATCCTAGTCGAGCTAAATCGAGGCAAGTTCGAATAGGGTCAATTATTATTATTATTTTTTTCTAAATAAACAATATACATAATATGAACTTTTTCAATGGCAGTCATTCAATGATCAATGTTTTATGCGGTATGGCCCACTTGATATTTGGATCTACTTTATTTTTTGGCTTATGCCATAAAATGAGTTGGAAAAATGGTGGGCGGTGTGGATACGCATCACATATTTTGAGGTGGCCCCCACCACAAAAAATAGTATTGATCCGAAACTTTTGTCCTCCAACAAGTTTGGATCTTATATTGTGGTCTACAAGATGTTTGTATCTTCCATATTTTTGGTCTCATACCATAAAATGAGTCAAAAATTTTGATGGATGGCTGAATAAAACACATATACCATAGTGGAGCTTGAGAGCTTTGACACCACCTACGTGGTGGGTATTGAGGTCACCGGCCAATTCAAATCCCGCTTTAGCATACGGAGAGTAAACTCTGTGGGCCCACCATCATGTATATGTATTATTGATGAGGGTCGAATATTGCATATTAGACCCCGACTATTACCTGATTTTACGTACATAATAATGCTTAATACCATATTTTAATTGTGTTTTTATTACAGGATGAAATTAGGAGCGTGTATTGAAAAATGATGTTAAAAGCATGGATTTGACTCTCCGGAATTACCAGAGCACGGGATGGACTCCAGAGGACCAATATTGAAGAATTTACATGCCTGGGACCCGAGGAAATCAGGCCGTTCACGTTTAAAGAGGCCTGAAATTGGTACAAAATGCAAGATCACATGGTTCCCTCCATCCAATTGGCTCGAAACTTTATACATGGGATTAGGGACATAAATTAACCGTACATTTCAAATTTCAGCCCTCGGATCACTAGGGAAGTAGCCCAACAGCCAGATCAGCCCCTTAATTCATTAAGTGGGACCCACCTGCTATCTGGATATGCCTAAAATTCGGATTCAATGCCTTAAATGGGGAGAACAATTAAATGGATGGATCAGATTTATCACGAATATCATATGTGGACCCCACATGAGACGGGTGTGTATAGTGCACAAATGCACTAGCCGTGCACGGCAAACGGATGACGGTGTGACCGTCTCTGACCGAAGAAAAAAAAAAGGAAAGAAGGACCTTCTTCCTTCGTTTTCTGCGGCAGCGAACGGACGTCGCTGTCCGTTTTTGCGGACGCTAGTGGGCCCCACTCATCACCTATACGGATGATCCGAACCGTCCATCTTGAAGATGGGCTCGAGGACTTCAAAACCATGGTAATACTTTATACCCATGCGTGCACACGTATGCGGTACAGAGGCCACAAAAGGGTCGTCTCTGCAACGTCCAAATCTGATCTTTTTGTGTTTTCTTCTCTGGGCCGCATCATTGTACATTCAAAACTACCCATTCTTGACTGAAATTTCGTTCTGAATGCAATGGACGGGGTGGATTTCCCAGAAAACATTTTCATGGGGCCCACCGATCACGACAGCGAAAGGGTGCGAAAGGTTTCGCACAATTTGGAAATCCGGTTTTTCAGGCGGTTGTGGGTCACCATCTTTGATCATATGGCAGATCTGAACCGTCCATCATGTAGAGGACCCAAGAAAGTCCTAAGGGACGGTGTTTGTTGGAATTTGAACGAGGAAAGTATGGTGTTTTGAGGTCCTGAACTTGGCTGCGAAAATGTTTTTTGCTGCGCGTGCGACAGCTTCCCAAATCCGATTTTCACCACTCCAGCCACTCCATCAGCTATAAAAAGAGTTGCAAAACATGAGGAAGGGCATTGAAAAAGTGGAGAATTCCAGATCTAGAGCAAAGGAGAGAAGAAAGAGAAGAAAGAAGAAAGAGAGAAATTGGTTTGATGTTTTTTATGAATTTTATTTATCCATCTGTTTAATGGATTTTATGGGAAACTAATCTCTCAGCTAGGGCTGAGATGAAACCCTTAATTTGAACATCTATTGTTCTATGTTGATTTTACTTTAATTAGATTGATTTGTTTCTTTCCCTAGTGTGCTTGATTGTTTTAAATTCCATACTTCTCCATCTATCAACTTTGATCAGAGTCTATGCATGGATGTGGTCTGGATGCTTATGCTAGGTACTTGTGTCTGATTATGAACAGGTTCCTATAGAGGAAGAGACAGGGTGCTTTAATGAACGGTATATTCCATGTGCCCAACAAAGGACATGAGATATGTTATTCACGGCATTGTTTGAAGGAATTAGACAATCTGTATGCCCGATTAAGGACACAGATTGTGCTTTCTCTAGATAAGTTAGATCAATCTAAATTAAAGTGAATTAACAGACAAAACAAGGGTTAGGATAATTAGGGGTGGATTCGAAAGTCCTAGTGCTCTCTCTGATTGAATTTTCTTCCTTATTCTCAATAGTTATTTTCCATAAATTTGTGTTAGCAATTCGCTACATTAATCGTTGGATTAGTTAAGGGGAATCATAGATTTGATTTGTGACGACCAGTCCTCGTGGGATTTGACCTCGATCTTACCGAGTTTATTACTACATCACAACCCTATACTTGGGGAGTGAACAATTATTCATGCTGTCCATCTGTTTTTACATATCATTTTATGACATGATCTAAAATTGAATCATATCCAAATCTCATTTGGACTAAGCCATACATGTTTATGTATTATGTATTATGTATTATCCACGTCGTTGTGTATATGTATTATCCATGCCGTCCATATGTTTTTACATATCATTTTAGGACATGATCCCAAAATTGAATGATATCCAAAGCTCGATTGGATCACACCACAGAAATAGTGTGCATATTGCCTTGGTCTGTGCTCGGTTTGTTTTTTAAAATGAGCTGACTTTCAAACTTAATATTTATATTCAAACTAATCGGAGCTGAGCTTTAGAGCTGGGTTGGTTTGCGTCCAGCTCTAGACACGAATCATCTATGCACCAAAAAGCAGTAGCAACTGGGTATTGTTGGAGACGTCATGAATATATGTACTGCGTGGAGACATGAATAAGGCTGTGACCCAAAATATATGTACCGCATGGAGACATGAATCCAGAGGATCTGTATGCAATCTGCGTCCCTTTAATTACTTGGAGAACGGATTGGATACTCCCCTGCCACTAGCCCCGTGGCTGATGGTCGGTGCTCTGTGGGCCCACCATGAAGTATGTGTTTCATCCAGTTCGTTCATCCATTTTAAAAGATCATTTTAGGGATTGATACCAAAAATGAGAGGAATATAAATCTTGGTTGGGCCACACGGAAAACAATAGTGATTGGATATCCACATTAAAATCCTCCTAAGTCCCACTGTACTGTTTTTTTTGACATCCAACCTGTTGATTAGGTCATACAGACCCAGATGAAGGGGAAAAACAAATATCAGCTTGGTTCAAAACATTTATGGCCCTTGAAATGTTTTTAATGGTCGACGTTTATCCAACACTGTTTCTTGTAATGTGGTCCACTTGGGATTGGGATATACCTCATTTTTTGTTTTATACCATAAAATGATCTATAAAAATAGATGTATGGCATGGATGAAACACATACATCATGGTGGGACCCACAAAACACTGACCTCCCGCCATTGGTTGGTGGAGGGGGAGTAGCCAATCCGTTTCGGCCGCCTGTGGCTAGTGGTCAGCGCTCTGTGGGCTCCACCATGATGTATGTGTTTCATTCATTCTGTTCATCCGTTTTTACATATCATTTTAGGGCTTGATCCCAAAAATGAGAGGGATATAAATCTCAGGTTGACCACACCACAGGAAAACAATATTGATTGGATATCCATTCTATTCATCCATTTTTACATATTATTTTAGGACTTGATCCAAAAAATGAGACGGATATAAATCTCAGGTTGACCACACCACAGGAAAACAATATTGATGGGATATCCACCATTAAAATCCTCTTAAGGCCCACTGTATTGTTTATTTGACATCTAATCTGTTGATTAGGTCATACAGGCCTAGATGATGGGAAAAACAAAAATCATCTTGATCCAAAACTTTTATGGCCCCCAAAAGGTTTTTAATGGTTGACGCTCATTCAACATTTTTTCCTGTAATGTGGTCCACTTGAGATTGGGATATACCTAATTTTTGGCCTTATACCATAAAATGATCTGGAAAAATAGATGGACGGCATGAATGAAACGCATACATCATGGTGGGGCCCATAGATCACTGACAGCGGATGCGGATCGCGTACTACCCTCGCCCGTCCCTAGCTCCGAATGGGCAGTTCTATGGGCGGGCCCACCATGATGTATTTGTACACCGTCTATCCCTTTTCTCAAATTATTTCAAGGCATTAAAACAAAAATGAGGCAGATCCAACGATCAAATGGACCACACCACAGATGACTCTTGCATTTAATGCAACCAAGCTTATTATTTGGTGTGGTCCACTTGAGCGTTGGATATGCCTCATTTTTGTGTTGATGCCTTAAAATAATATGAGAAAAGGGATAGACAGTTCGGATGTACAGATACATCACGGTGGGCTCGCCCACAGACCTGCCCATTCAGAGCTAGGGACGGATGGGGGTAGTACGCAATCCGCGTCCACTGACGACTAGTGGCAGGAGGAGTAGGGGTGCACACGGGTCGGTTCGGTCTGGTTTTGGGGTGAAACCGGAACGGAACCGTTCCTAACGGTTCTGCAACTATTGGAACCGGAACCGGACCGTTAGCACCCTAGAACTAAACCGGAACTGGACTATGAAGAACGGTTCGGTCCTGGGTCGGATCCATGGTTCTGGGCTTTAAAAAAAGAAGAAGATGAAATAGAAGAAAAAGAATAATTTGCTCCAATCATCACAAAAAGGTTACAAAGTGATCAAGATCCAATGAACAGTTACAACCCAAGGTGCAAGAGAAATGGTCACCACATGCACCACCGTGGAATGAGGACCAATGTCACATTTCTCTTAGTAACTGTCTATTTTCAGGCCACAATAGCAAAAAAAGGCTAGGATCTTCCAGCCTGAGAGATTTCAGCAAAGATTATATGACTTCAGCAAGCAACATATTAAATGTCTTCCCACAGTCCACATATATGAAAAAAAGAAAGAAAAAAAAATGTTTTGTATGCCCTGCAAACACACCCAAAAAGGAAAAAATCCGTCATCATATGACAAACCCACCTTGATTGTTGAGTTCTTCAATATGATGATGATGCCAGAATGGATGTACATTGTAGAACCCTTCTAAAGATCTGTCAGCTTCTTATATGCCCTGCAATCACACCCAAAAAATAAGACAGAGGGACTATGTCCATAACTGTGGGATATTCAACTTTTAGAAATAAATGGTCATGAATGTATTTGGATGCACAAGTGAAGTGTGAATGAGGAAATGATAGAAGTTAATGTCGTTTCACAACCATAAATAACATTTAACTTATTGTATGCCCTGCAATCAAACTAACGTTTAGCTTGACTACAACTTGAAAGTAAACTTAATTGCATTTTGGATTCCAGAAACTCAATATGAATGAGATATAATTGAATTTTGAAAGGCATATAACTGAATTTTGAAGACTACTTCCTGATGAATACTAGCAAACATTGCTAACTTTTTCCATTTCCTCATGATTTAGACAGAGCATTTGCAATTCAAGTCACATGGGTACCCAAAAGCATACTGAGAAAATTACAATTTTGTTGTTTGTTTTTTAATAAGAAGTCACTTGGGGATTTTTTATTTTTTTTTTTATTTTTTTAAAATACAAAAATGGAGCCCAGCCATGTGTGGCCCATTTAACAAAAAGATCCCTCAAGCTGCACAAATGACTTAACATCAACGGTGAGAATCTCTAGTAAGATATATATTCTTTTCTGGATCTCCAAGGGCACATTAAGCAAGCCGACCCCTTTTCATAAATGGACTCATGTTAAAGGATAGACAGAAAATCACAACTGTTGAATTATTTACCTCCCTTCATAGATTGGATTGGTGCACGGTGGTTGGGCAGCTACCATTAACTTAGAATAAGTGTTGATGATCACACAAGTCTAGTCTTTCGATAAATGATAAGACCAAGGAAATCAATATCCAGGTCTTTCTTGCCTCATGCCACCTAAAAGTTGGACATAAGTACCATTCAAACTGGTGTGCTAAGCTCACCGCTAAGATAACCTGACACTAATTAGGCCGGCCACCCACAACAATCTGACTCAACATATAGGTGATGAGCATACACAGATATGGCATGGTATGGATGTCCTACACATGTGGCATGTTGGGGGAAAAAACTTGATTAGATTACGTGCCATAGTTGCTTCCGCTGGGTGACACCCCAAGCACAACCATAGCCATGGCCACTAAATCCAAACTGCTCAGATCATGGTGCCATTGCAAAACTTACCAGCGTCTTTTATGAACATTGCAAAACTTACCTTCCCAACGGTTGCGTGAGGTTTATGCGCCGGGATTCGAGACAGATTAGAGATTTCGAGCTAGGGTTTTGAAAAGGGGGAGAAATTCGAAAAACCTAAAAAGAAAATGGTGTACCTAAAGAGAGAGAGCGTCCCGGTGATTGGGAGGCGAGAGAGAGGGATTGTCGGTGATTGGGAGTCGGGATGGGCGGACGGCGAGAGAGAGGGATTGTCGGTGATTGGGAGTTGGGACGGGCGGACGACGAGGGAGAGAGCTCAGACGCGCCGCATGGCCTTTGGGCTAGGGGGTGCCGGTGTATGGGACCGGGGAGAGAGAGAGAGAGAGAGAGAGAGAGAGAGAGAGAGAGAGAGAGAGAGAGAGAGAGAGAGAGAGAGAGAGAGGGGGAGTGCGGTGAGAGAGAGGGAAGGGCGTTAAGCAACTTAGGATTATTTTTTTTTTTGGTTTTAAACTACATCGGATTGACGGTTTGGATCCACGGTTCCTGTTACGGATCGGTTCTACGGTTCGGATCTACAGTTTGGTTCAACGGTTCGGATCTACGATTCAGTTAAGTTCTACAGGACCCTAAACCGGAACCGATCCGTAATCAACGGTTCAGAAAATTTGAGAACTGGAACCGGACTATTAGCACCTTGGAATCTGACCAAACTGGACTGATCCAACGGTTCCGGTCTGGTTACACGGTTCCAACGGTTAAATGTGCACCCGTAAGGAGGAGTAGCCAATCTGTTCCCTGGAATGTGGAGTTGTGGACGGACTGTATGCGATTTAGCGGGTGACGCAAACACCAGCGGACGGGGTTTGGTTGGTGATCCTAACTTCTGGAAGCTTGCTGTTTTCAAAGCATGATTTACGTATTTTATCTTTGCCGTTCATTCATTTTTCCATATCATTTTAGAATGTGAGTTTAAAAATAAAGTGGATCCAAACCACAGTTGGATCACACCACGAGAAACAATGGGAACTGATCTCTAATATTGAAAAATGATTGGGGCACAAAAGTTTTTGGATCAAATTGATATTTGTGTCAGGTGTGTGACCTTATCAACATGCTGGATGGCTAATAATCATTGCAATGGGCTTTAGGAAGTCTTTGGATCTATGGTGTTGTACATATAAAATTTGGATCTGTGTTACTTTTGGGCTAATACTTTAAAATGAACTGAAAAATGGATGATTGACACGAATTAAACAAGGTTATGGGGGCTCACAGAACTTTGACACCAGCTAGCATGCTGGTGTTGGACTGAAGCGGACTACTACGCTTAGCTACTGAGCAAACTCTCTGAGGTCCTCCATGATTTATGTATTTTATCCGCTCCGTCCATCCATTTTCCCATATAATTTTAAGGCTACATTCTAAAAATGAAGCATATACAACGTTCAAATAGACCACACCATGGAAAACAGTTGAATTGATATTCTACCGTTGAAAATTTCTTGGAGGCCACAGAAGTTTTGGTTGATGCTTATATATGTGTTTTCCGTTCATCCATGTCTGTATTATCTTATGAACAAGTTGGATGACAAATAAACATCATTGTAGGACCTAGCAAGGTTTCAATGGTAGAAATCATTATACCCACTGTTTCTTGTTTTATGATCTACGTTGTCTTTACATATGCTTCAAGTTGGCTCAACCCCTTAAATTAGACGGAAAAAGGAGTGGACGTGGATAGACCACATACATTCAAGGTGGGCTCAACTGAGTTTATTCAGTACGATAATAGCGTAGTGATTAACTCAGTACACAATCCGATTTCGTGTTTGACTTGGATCGACTGGAAACGCACTCCGGGATAACCATGGAGGCCTGACGAGGCGCAATTTTGTTCGTCCGTTGGAAGCGGGTCCACAAAAGATAAAGGACAGGGCCACGGATTTCCTGCGAGAGCCTTTCGGGACGCTTAGGTGGGGCCACTGTGATGTTGGTGAGAAATGCACGCCGCCATCCGTTTTTCCGTATCATTTTATGACATGGGACTAAAAATCAGGTGAATCTAAAACTTAAGTCGGCTATAGGAGAGGAAAAATCAGGAAAGCATTTACTATCATTGGAACATTCCCGCGATCTACTTGATGTTTATATGTCATCCAAACAGTTTATCGGGTCATTTCCACTCGATGAAAAAACCAAAAAACTCTGCGGGCATACCAATGTTTCCAACGGTTGTCCCCCACGTGGCCGACTATCATTGGAGACAGACACATGTGGGTCGCATGTGTAACAGCCCCTTCTAGCGCCGTTAGGAAGAGTTACGGACGGCTCCCTCCCTCAGCAACATCTCTCTCCCTCTTCCTCCCATTCTCTCCCTCTTCCGCAACTTCGTCCCTCTCCATCCTTCTTTCTCGTTCTCTCTCCCTATATCTCTCTCTCTCTCTCTGCTCTCATCATCTCTCTCCACTCAACAGCGCACACATTCTATCTCTCTATCTTCGCTCCAACCGAACCGATCTACACATCGGCGGCCATTTCAGCAGCGACGGGCCATTGCAGCAGGTATTTCTCTCATCTCTTCTCTCTTCAACGTCGAATATCCAAACCCTAACTAGGGTTTTCCAATGGTGTATGTATTTGGGGATTTCCGCTTTTTAATCCCTAATTAGGTTTTTCCAATGTTGCATGTTTTTGGGGATTTCCGTTTTTTAATCCCTAATTAAGGTTTTGCATATTTAAATATCGAAATCCCTAATTAGGGGTATTCAAGTTCAAATCCTAATTAAAGATTTATTTATTTATTTCTTATTTTTTATCCTAATTATCTTGCAAAAAAAATTGCAAAAAATTCGGATCCTATGTATATTTTGGAAGGAATGGGATAATAGGTTTTCTCGGAATAAAAAGGAAAGCGACATCTTTGGTAGAATTAGAGTCTGGATTGTGGGCATTGGTGTGCAAAGATTTTGGGTTTGTTAGGTGTGACAATTCTCATGAAGTGGTGGTTGGAAGTTAATTGTGAGAGGGCTGGTTGATATAGGGCAGCTCAGTGGACAATTTTCTTCATCCTTTTTTTTTTTGCTTCCCTTAACTCTTTATCAAGTTATTGTCAGTGGAAAATATATATATTTTTAATTTTGATCATTGAATTATTTAAATAATTATGCAATTGCATAAGACAGGCAAACAAGTTATTCCAAACCTACATTGGAAGCTGGTTATCCAATGGAATGGCCGCCGAATTAATAAATGAGATGAGGAATAATTTGATTTTCGAGCTGTGAGTGCACAATATACTCTGTTTTCAGTTCTAATAAGAGGGTTTTATGGTTCACTAACCCTCGCTAACATATGCAGGCTTATGGCATGTTTTTTTTTTCACTGTCTGAATCTAATTTTGGTTATCTGGATATGGTCACACCCTTTTCGGTTATTTGACCAAGTGAAGGAAGTGGAATTAATTCAATGGATTTAGAAGCACTTCTCCCAAAGGAGAGCCAGCCCGAGAGTCCATCTGGGCATCCTAAGGGCACAGACTGATACTTGAGATAAATCTACAGTACCCCCTGCAGTCAAGGCTAGAAGCATCCCTTTGATCCCCCTTCTGTTGAGCTACGGTTTTGATACATTGAATGAATGATCCCTAATCAAGGATTTTTTTAAAATTTAAATTATGGTCATAGGAGAGTGTAATTGGTAGGGAGTTGTCGACAGTACAGGTGGCTTTTACTGAAGGAACTAAGTGAAATTCTTGGTAGCTTTCACATGTCTTTTACTTTATGTTATGGAAAAAAAGGCTTCCATCCATATCTGTTCATGAAATATATTACCGCTTCCTTTAACATCTTCACATCAAGAAACATTACCGGAAATGATAATGACGGCTCATTTACTTTGAATACCTAGAAAAGATAATGATGGCTCATTTAGTCTGGATTTCATAGGAAATTGGAAAACCAAATAGGCCCAAATGTAAGTGATGTCACCACACAATTACAAGAGGAAATAATCAATATCCATTCACATCCATTTGCAATTGTAATTGGAAAACCAAACATGCCCTTATTGTAATTGCGAAATGGATTTCATTTACCTCTATTTATAAGCTCCCAAATAAAAACAAAAAACCCTAATGAAAACTACTAAAAAGCATAATAAAAATTAAAAATCCTAGAAATTAAACCCTTATAAAAAATCTCAAAACAGATAATCCGAATTAAAACTCTAATCTATATCCCAATTTATCGAAAAATTCAAAATAGAAAACCCTAATCATAACTCTAAACGTAATCGAAACTCTAATTAAAAAACTCTACCAACCAAAATCTTAATGAAATGAGTAGAAATCCAATACGAAACTTGGATATCGAGTGATATCGATAAAAATCGTCGAATAGTTGGTTGTTTCTCCTTCTCGATTTCTATCTCTCCAAAACTAGAGAGAGAGAGAGAGAGAGAGAGAGAGAGAGAGAGAGAGAGAGAGAGAGAGAGATGCAAAGAAATTGCGGTGTGTCGATGGTGTGAGCAACACTTCCGTGTCCTTAGATGTGGATTTGGGACCCCACTAGGCCTTAATCAGAGACGAAATGGGCTCTGTGTGGCCCATCGTGATGTATATGTTTTATACACGCCGTCCATCCATTTTGACAGATTGTTTTAGGGCATGAGCCTAAAATGGAGGCAGATTAAAGGCTCAAGTGGACCAAATCACAGGAAGTAATGGGATTGAATTCCTGTTATTGAAAACTTCTTAGGGTCCGTCGTGATGTTTATTTGACGGAAAACATAATATTAGCTTGATCCAAAACTTCAGTGCCCCTAGAAGTTTTCAATGGTAAGCTTTCAATCGCCATTGTTTCCTGTGGTGTGGAAGCACATGAAAATAGAGAGGAGGAGAGAAATACCTACCGCAATGGCCGCTCGGTAAGGCTGAAAGTTGGGCGGGTTCAACCTGACTGACTTGTGACCGACTCGACATTGGGTTGGGCTCGGGCAGGATGTATCGGGTTTGGTCTTGGGCTTGGGCTATACAAACACCAACCCAATCAAACTTGGGTTGGGCTTGGGTTGAGGTCTCGGGTTGCCCGATCCAACCCGAACCTGATCGACATATAATTAAGTGTGGATCGTCTATGTTGAATGCACAAGAAATTCCAATGCCATCGGGTCTCATTAGTCCACGTTATTTCCAAAGACTTAAGCTAACAAGATATGTCAGATTTCTCTCCCAAATAGATTGCGTGCTACACAAAACGACTTTTAAAGGAGTGGTTGTCCTATATTTTAGCTTGTTTATTTAGAAAAAATGAAGTTCTTTATATAAATAATTATATATAATTAATAAAATCATAGGTACAAAAAATAAAACGTATATTGAAATATAATAGACTAATGTAATAACGAAAATATTAGCATTTATCCACCCGACCAACCCGACCAAGCCCGCTTGGGTTGGGCTTGGGTCGAGAATTCCCAACCCGAGGTTGGGTTGGGTTGGGTTAGGGTTGAGGTATAGGCACCTTAGGTTGGGCTAGGGTTGAGCACCAACCCGACCCAACCCGCTCGACTTTCAACCCTATCGCTCGGTGCTGAAATGGCTGCTGCTATGTAGGTCGGTTCGGTTGGAGTGAATATAGAGTGATAGTATGTGTACTCTATTAGGGGAGAGGGAGAGAGAGAGAGAGAGAGAGAGAGAGAGAGAGAGAGAGAGAGAGAGATTTCTCAAAATCTCTCCGTAACTCTTCCTAATGGCGTTAGAGGGGGGTTGTTACATGTGTGACCCACTTGTGTCTGTCTCTAGGCCACGTAGGGGTAATAGCTTAGTGGGTGTTTCCAGGGTAACACCTAATTTGCGCCTATTGACCACACCACAGGAAGTAGTGGCGATTGAAAGCTTACCGTTGAAAACTTCTAGGGGCATTGAAGTTTTGGATCAATTTGATATTATGTTTTCCGTCAAATAAACGTCACAGTGGACCCTGGGAAGTTTTCAATAGTAGGAATTCAATCCCATTACTTCCTACGGTTTGGTCCACTTGAGCCTTTAATCTGTCTCCATTTTAGGCTTATACCCTAAAATAATCTATCAAAATGGATGAACGGCGTGGATAAAACATATACATCACAGTGGGCCTTACAGAGCTCCTTCCGTCTCTAGTTAAGGCTTGGTAGGGTAGTACCAAATCCGCGCCTGGGGATATGGAAGTGTTGCTCATACCATCGACGTATCGTTCTTTCTCATTCTCTCTACTTCCAGTTTTGGAGAAGTAGAAATCAAGAAGGAGAAATGACCAACTATTTGACGAATTTCATCGACACCACTCGATATCCAAGTTTCGTATTGGATTTCTCTTCATTTCATTAAGATTTGATTGCTAGGGTTTTTCTATTAGAGTTTTGCTTATCGTTTAGGGCTTTCTGTTTTAAGTTTTTCGATGAATTGACATGTAAATTAGAGTTTTGATTTAGGTTCTTTGTTTTGTGATTTTTTATTTATTAGGGTTTAATTTCTAAGGTTTTTATCAGGTTTTTTAATAGAGTTTTTGTTAGGGTTTTCAGTTTTTATCTGAGAGCTTATAAATGGAGGTAAATGAAATGCATTTCACAATTACACTCCGGTCCTGTTTGGTTTTTCAATTATAATTGTAAATGGATGTGAATGGGTAATGATTATTTACTCTCGTAATTGTGTGGTGACATCACTTACATTTGGGCCTGTTTGGTTTTCTAATTTCCTATGAAATTTAAAATAAATGAGCCATCATTATCATTTCTAGGTGTTTATTTAAATAAGAATTATGGCTCATAAATCAAGAGTCAAATGCACTTGTAAAGGAAGTAGGTATAGTAAATTGTAGTCATTACATTTGCACATTATAAAACTACCATTTGTATAATGATTTCTTGGTGAAACAAACAATGTAGCAAAATTATCATTGCAATCAAATGTAAGTAATGTCACCACACAATTACAAAAGTAAATAATCATTACCCATTCACATCCATTTACCATTGTAATTGGAAAACCAAACAGATCCTTCACCACAATGATGATTTTGCTACATTGTTTGTTTCACCAACAAATCACTGTAAAAATGGTAGTTTTATAATGTGAAGATGTAATGACTATTATAATTTACTTTATCTACTTCCTTTACAAGCGTATTTGATTATCGATTTATGAGCTATAATTTCTGTTGAAACAAACACTTGAAAATGATAATGATGGCTCATTTACATTGCATTTCATAGGAAATTGGAAAACCTAACAGGCCCTTAAAACAAGTGTAAATGGAATCCTCAGTTGTGTTTGGTAGCCTGTAAATGAAGCTAGAATTCAAATATTATGTTTGGATGGGAGTAAATGAGAGGAATTGGAATGCATTGGAATTCTTCAATATATTCACATAAACATATGTGATATTCCAAATTATCTTTAATATCCCAAATTAGTGGACATATGTGATATTTGACAGAATGATTGTAATAAACCCATTGAGATGTATACTTTGGCAAAAAGTGAGGAATTCTTGAGGCTCGGGTCGGGCACAAACGTAAGGATCACGAATAAGCAACTTGCCAATGTTTTTTTACTGTTCGTTTAAATGGCCAATATTTGGACCATTCGGATCATTCTATTAGTGTGATTTTAGTGATGCAACCTATAATTGAATTGTTTCAGTGTATCATCAGCATGCCACATGTACGATGGATTAGGAGCGTAGCGACACCTTTATTTTCTTGCGTTACTCTCCAAGGGAGCCAAAAAAGGCATTTCACACTTGTTACTACCAAATCTCTCCTCTTCCTTAAGATTTCAAATAAGCTTCATTTACTCTCAATGCCATTTAGAGGCCATTTGGATGGGACTAAATGGGAGAATTAGGAGTAAATGGAGGTAAAATAGCATTTGACATGTGTTTGGATGGTAGTAAACTTATGAAAATGAAATGAATGGGAGTAAATGTGCCTATGAGAGGATTTAGAAGTAAATGGGGGGTGAAATGCCTTTTTAAGCTCTCTTGGAGAGTCGGACGAATAAATAAAGGTGCTGTTACGCACATGTTTGCCACACGTGTGGCATATTAACGATATTGCGAAACAATCCAATTATCGGCTACATCACTAAAACCACACGTATAGAATAATCCAAACTGTCCAAATGTTGGCCATCTAAATGGATGGTTAAAAAACATTGACAAGTTGCTGGTTTGTAATCCCTGCGTTTGTGGCCCACTCGAGGCTTCGAATTTCCTCATTTTAGGATAAAATATATATTTCGATGGGCTTATTACAATCATTCTGTTAAATATCGCATATGTTCACTAATTTAGGATATCACATATGTTCTTATGAATATATTGAAAAATTCCGCTGCATTCCAATTCCTCCATTTACTTCCATCGAAACATAATATTTGGATTTCAAATGCATTTCATTTACTCCCATCCACACAACTGAGAAATCCATTTACTAACAAATTCATTTAGGGGGTGTTTGTTTTCCAATTCCCTCCTATAAATACAGGTAAATGGGTAATGATTAATTACCAAGGTAATTCAAAGTAATTGCGGCACCATTTTCAATGTAGACATTAATGGCCTACTTTTTTAATGCTAAAATCAAGAGGTGCAAATTTCATGTGGGGCCCACTGTGATGTATATGGCTTATCTACACCGTTCATTCGTTCTACCAACTGATTTTAGGGCATGAGCCCAATAATGAGGTAGATCCAAAGTTCAGGTGGATCACACCACATGAAACAGTGGGAATTGAATGCCTACCATAAAAAGCTTCTCGGGGGTCCCAGAAGTTTTCGATCAAGCTGATTTTTGTTTTTTCCCCCCTTATCCATATCTTCGTGACTTGATAAACAGGTTAGATGACAAATAAACAATCCTGTAAGGCTAGGAAGAAAAAACTTTTCAACGGTTAAAGTTTTACGACTATTGTTTCTCATGGTGTGGGCCACTTGAGCTTTGGATCTGTCTCATTTTTGGGCTCATGGCCTAAAATGTTCAGGCAAAACAGATGGACGGCGTGAATATGTCATACACATCATGGTGGACCCTATAGATATAAATTAGCCTTTTTGACTGAGTTTCAAGATGGAAATACACCCTAGCTTTCAAATGCGTATAAATAACAATAATTACTCATTTACTTGTATTTACATGAGGTAATTGCGGGGGCCAATTCCTCGGTAAATATCAGTAAATAGCTCATTATTGTTATTTACTTCCATTTGAAAGCCAAGGGGTATTTCCACCTTGGAACTTCGTCCATAAAAGGCTGATTTAAATCTGTGAGGTCCACCATGATTTATGTGGCGTATCCATGCCGTCCATCCATTTTACTTGAACATTTTATGGCATGAGCCCAAAAATGAGGTAGATCCAAAGGTCAAGTGGCCCAAACCATAGGAATTCATGGTCGTACAAGGTTTTTAATAGTAGGCATTCAACCCACTGTTTTGTGTGTTGATTTTTCAATTCCTCCATAAATACCAGTAAATAGCTCATTATTGTTATTTACTTCCATTTGAAAATCAAGGAGTATTTCCACATTGGAACTGGTCCATAAAAGGTTGATTTAAATCTGTGAGGTCCACAATGATGTATGTGACATATTCGTGCCATCCATCCATTTTACTTGAACATTTTATGGCATGAGCCCAAAAATGAGGTGGATCCAAAGGTCAAGTGGCCCAAACCATAGGAAATCATGGTCATACAAGGTTTTTAATAGTAGGCATTCAACCCATGGACAACGTGGATAAGCCACATCACAGCGGGCTCCACATATATATCCTCGGTTTTAGTGTTCAAAAAGTAAGCTATTAAGTTCGCATAAAAAATAGTGTAGGAATTACATTGTTAATTAATCATTACCCATTTACATCCATTTACATGGGGGAATTGAAAAACAAACACAACTACATTTACCTGCAATTCCATTTCTCATTTACCTCCATTTACAAGCTCCCAAATGAGGGGTTTGGATGGGAGTACATGGGGTAAGAGGTGTGTTTGGATGTGAGTAAATGGTATTAGGAGTAAAGAAATTGGGAGTAAATGGCGCTGATTTGAAATCCTGAGGAAGAGGAGTGATGTAGGATGACCTAATCCAACCTTAAATGAGCATGGTATATGAAAGGGGCAGATTTATGCAATCTTAAAAAACAAAGAAAATATCAGCCTTATACATCATAAAACAAGAAAGAAATAAGGTTAATATAGTATTGATTATGGCCATCCATCACAAACATGAAGTATTGAATCTTAAAATCTGAGTTTAGTTGGATCCGGCGAAAGATAAAACTTTCGTTTTGCAATAGGTCCGTATAACGATCCAAGTGAATTTTCTAATCAAGAAAAATAGGAATTTCCTGGATTGGGAAATCTGGAAAATTCAGAAAAGAATTGGTGGTTCTTCAAATTTAGATTTGGGTGATGGATTTTATGTGGGGATGGAAATCTTTTGAGATCTAATGATTTAGATAAAAAGAAACAAGATTTGGCTTCTAGATCTAAAGATTCTAGGAGAAAAGGAAAAGAATGGGGTTAAAGAAAAGAGTACCTTGAGAAAAGAGAAGGAGAAAGAAGTAGAGATGAGAAATCGTTTACCTGGGCCTCACGCCCTCTTCCAATCATTGGAAGTCGAAGACGAAATCATTAGAAGCAAAAAGCTTTTTTCTATTTCATAAACATAACATAATATGCTACAGGTTTAGGGCAACCTTTATAAATTCGTAATTACATGAAATTACCAAAATACTCCTACTAAAAAAAAGTTTTTAAAAAAAGAAATTCGCACAAAATTGTGCGCAAACTGTCTCAAAACTTAAATAAATCAAATGTTCATAGACTAATTGCAAATTTAAGATGCTCGATGGGCCCCGATGATAGCACCGTGAAGATGGCATAATGAAGGTGGGCAGTGACAATCCAACGGTCCGATCACACCATCCTCGCGATCCAACGGTCCAAATGTCTCTTTTAAGCAGCTTACATATGTCACTCACACATGTGTAAGGTCTTCAACCTTTAGAGACCCGACCCGTATCCGTCATCTAACCACATTGACACGAGTAACGCACGCCTCCTGCGTTGATATACTTTGAATGGCCTGGTGTCTGCATCAACTCCCCTCAGCTAAGAAGATCTCGCCTCTGGCGAGATAAAACTTGTGCTTTTCTAACAAATCTGGATCTAGTCGCTACAACTCTGCTTCCGTCAACCATGTACAGTTGGATGATGGTCTGTTCTTCCACTTCACTAAGTACCTCTGAAATCCACAGTCTCGAGTGGAAACAATTTGCTCATCTACGATTCCTTCAATTTCTTTTCTTATCTCAGGTATAGTAGGCATGGGTGGTGTAGGTTGGGAAGAAAATTCAAAATTTGGCCAATGGTTTGGAACAAAATTAGGGTCTATGGGATGGCTTGAACAAGGCATTAGATCCTCCACATTGAATGTTGAACTAATCCCATGCGAGGTGTAAGATCTAATGATCTATCACATATGCATTGGATCCAATCTTTTTCAGAATCTTAAATGGTCCAGCACTGCGTGCTTGTAACTTCTTAACGGTACCTTGTGGGAACCGTTCTAGCCTCATCCTAACCATTACATAATCACCCTCAGTAAATTCTTGAATTCTACGATGTAAGTCAGTTGAAATTTTGTATTGTTCATTACTAGCATTATTCACCGCCTAATCTCTACATGCAACTCATGAATGTGATGGGAAAATGCATCGGCTGACTCTGAGGTTCTCTGGGTGACTGACATAGGTAACAAATCTATGGGTAGTTTAGGTTTATAACTACTAACGATCTCGAATGGACTCATACCCGTAGACCTATTAACCGAACTGTTATATGCAAACTCGGCCACTGGCAGGACTAAGTCCCAAGTTTTAATGTGTTCACCTACCAAACATTGTAGTAGATTTCCGAGACTTCGATTCACAACCTCAGTTTGGCCATCGGTTTGAGGATAGTAGGTAGATGAGAACTGGAGTCTCGTATCTATCATATGCCATAATGTCTTCCAAAAATAACTAGTAAATCGGACATCCCTGTCAGACACTATGGTCTTAGGCAAACCATGTAATTGAACTACCCCCTCAAAGAAAATCTTGGCTATGTTGGACGCATTTGAGGTTTTAGAACAAGGGAGAAAGTGAGCCATTTTTGAGAAACAGTCCACAACCACAAAAATGGAATCGTGCTTTTTAATTGTCTTGGGAAGTCCAAGCACGAAATCCATATTGATGTCTTGCCATGGTGCTTGTGTCACTGGCAATGGCATTTACAATCCAATATTCTGCTTCTTTTGTTTTGTCAGTTGACATATTCGACATTGCCCTAAAATTTTGGCTACGTATCACTTGAGACTTGGCCAATAAAATCGATCCTCCACTAGGGCGATGGTCTTATCTCGACCAAAATGGCCAGCAATACCTCCAGTACGAAGCTCCCAAACAAGGAAATCCCGGAGGGAAGTGCGGAGAATACAAAGTCGGTCTTCTTTGAAAAGGAAACCATCTTTCAGCACGAACTCACCCGAACTATGCTGGGCACCTAAGAGTGACACGCATGTTCCCCCAAAATCTGGACACACGGGATACTTGTCTTTCAAGTGCTCTAACCCGACAACTTCTACACTCAAGGAGTTGAGTAATGTCACTCTCCTACTAAGGGCATCGGCTGGTTTGTTCTTGATCCCGGTTTTATATTTCAGGATAAACGAATATTCCTTAAGAAACGCTGCCCATTTGGCATGCCTTGGGTTAAGCTTCTTTTGGGAATTCAAATACCTCAAAGTCTCGTGATCAGAAAACAAGACAAATTCTTGCGGTAGAAGATAATGACGCCAATGACGTAGCGATTGCACTACCGCATAAAATTCTTTGTCATAGGTGGAATACTTTTGTTTTGCCTCATTCAGTTTCTCACTGAAATAGGCAACTAGATAACCCTCTTGGCTTAGTATTCCTATACCTATGCCTGAAGCATCACATGCTACTTCAAAGACTTTAGAAAAATCTGGAAGACACATGACGAGAGCCTCTATCGTCTTGCCCTTAATATCTTTGAATGCCTTAGCTGCGGCCTTAGACCATATGAACTCTCCCTTTTTAATGCAATCAGTAATTGGAGCTATAATAGTGCTAAACCCTCGAATGAACCAACGATAAAATGTGTTTAAGCCATGAAAGCTTCTCACTTCATGTATGTTCCGCGGTTCAGGCCAGTCAACTATGGCCTTGACTTTTTCTGGATCTGCTCGCATTCCTACAGACGACACTATGAATCTTAAGAAGACAACCCCATCAGACAAGAACGAACATTTCTTAAGGTTCGCACATAACCTCTTCGCCCTCAGGACACTATAGACTTGCCTCAAGTGGTCGAGATGCAGCTCTTTAGTGGTACTATATATGAGTATGTCATCAAAATAAACCACGAAGAACTTCCCCATAAAGGGCCTCAAAACCTGGGTCATCACACGCATAAAAGTACTGAGTGCATTAGTCAAGCCAATGGGCATGACCAACCACTCGTACAACCCATCCTTCGGCTTGAAGGCCGTCTTCCACTCATCTCTAGGGCATATGCGTATCTGGTGTTACCCGCTCTTGAGGTTTATCTTGGAAAAAATGGTGGATCTGGCTATCATGTCTAACATATCATCAAGCCTCAGTATCGGAAACCGATACTT
Organism: Magnolia changhungtana; assembly: GCA_030180095.1. Classification (NCBI taxonomy): domain Eukaryota; kingdom Viridiplantae; phylum Streptophyta; class Magnoliopsida; order Magnoliales; family Magnoliaceae; genus Magnolia; species Magnolia changhungtana. Next base: position 3,579,910 of record JASAUF010000096.1, read on the forward strand.
GATTCTGATCTTATTAATGGCCCTACTGTCCACATGCATCCGCCACGTACCATCTTTCTTAGGCGTTAATAGCGCTGGTTCGGCACATGGATTCATGCTCTCACGGATGAAACCTTTTTGCAGGAGCTCATTTACCTGTGTATGCAACTCTGCATGCTCTGCAGGATTCATCCTGTAATGAGGAAGGTTCGGTAAAGAAGACCCCGGGATGAGATCAATGGCATGCTAGATGTCCCGCATAGGTGGAAGCTCATCCGGTAAATCCTCGAGGAATACATCACTGTACTCCTCAAGAACCGAAGTCACTTTAGGGGGTAACTCTACATGAACCTCGGGTGTAACTTCCCTAGCCATTAGGGTGTATACCGTCGAATTATCTTCTGTTTCTTTCTCAACTCTTTTGCATTTATGATATGTAGAGACTTCGGAATAGATTTCCTTACATCATTCCTTGACTCACTCGTTTTCACATCCCTAGCCTTGTCCGTGTGGCTCTTGGGTGGCAACGAATTAATCTTGATTTTCTTGCCCCTCATGCGTAAATGTACACACGTTCGAGTGACCAAAAATCGTGACATCTCTATCGTATAACCACGGCCTCCCTAGAATAATGTGACCTACATCCATAGGTAAAACATCACACCACAACATGTCTTTATATGAACCGATTTGGATGGGGACTAAACACTGCTGGGACACAGGCATAAAAGACGTGTCAACCCAAGAAACCTTGTAGGGTTGAGGGTGAGGGTGATGGATGGGCTTCAAACCCAAACGAGTGATTGTGCTAGCTGAGACCACATTGGTGCAACTACCACTATCCACGATGACTTTGCAATTTTTGTCACCGCTCTTGATAAACGCGTAGATAGGTGCTAGTGATTATGAAGAAGAAGAACCAAAGACTGCACCACTACAGTCTTTGGTTCTTCTTCTTCATAATCACTAGCACCTATCTCTGGGTGATATTCCTCAACTTCATAATCACCCATGTCATCGGCATTTTCATTTGACTCGTCTATGACTAAGGCTTTCCCGCGAGTCTTTGCCGTGTACTGGTATGTGAAATGACCTGTACCTCCGCATTCATAACATCTCAAGTGACTACCACTACCAGGATTGGCACCAAGGACACCTTTGCCCTTATCATCCTTAGGCTTGGGCAGTGCACTAGCCTGCGCCCTAGGCTGACTTCCAATGTTAGGTTTGGTTCCCTGAAAATCAGATCTAACAGTAGAGTCTCAGGACTCAAAGCGCCTCGTGACAGGAGACTTTAGGTAAAGGTCTAACTCCTGTACAACTTGGTAAGCCTGATCCAAGTCATTCACTCCATAGGTCATAAGCTCACGCTGCAGATCCATGCGAAGACCCACCTTGAAACGTGCCAGCGTCACTAAGGGATCCTCCTGAATATCACACCGCATCATATACTCCTTAAAATTTGCGATGTAATTTGCAACCGACATAGATCCTTGGCGTAATGCTTGCCATTGATCTAGGAGCTTTTGACAATAAGAAAGAGGAAGATATTTTTCCTTCAATAACTCCATCTCTACCCCCCAATGCGCGACTGGGATACCTCCTAATCTCTCGATCGTACGCTCTGTATTTGTCCAAAATAATTTAGCTTGACCCATAAGTTTCATTTTCGAAAACCGCACCTGTCAGTTCTCAGACATCTCATACCATTCGAAATAATGGTCCATGTTTGCTAACCAATCAAGGAATGATTTTGGGTCAAGACGCCCATCAAAACTAGGAGCATCTACTTTAACACTCTTTAAAACCCTCTCATCGGCATCATAACGGTCTTGATATTCGACAGCGGGTTGCGGATTTCGCGCCCCTCAACGTCCCACCCCTCAGCCACGTGCTCCACGACCTCTACCATAATTTCCTACCCGTTCCTCAACTACTCCCCCTACGTGAGACTGTTCATCCCCTCCAATGTCGGAGATTTCTCTTAGGGATGCTTCCATTTGATCCGTACGGGTATTCGTGTTCCTAGATTGTGCCTCAATGGCGGCCAAACGTTGGTTGATCTTGTTCATCATCTCAGTCAATTGTTCCATATTGAAAATCGGGTGTAGAGTAAATCCTCTACCAGTCCGAGTGAGCATACACAATAAGACTCAACTTAGGTTTCCTAAAACACGACTCTAAGAGATTGTTTTGACACAAGACTATAGACACCGATGATCCTAACCTTCAGAATGATGCAAATGTGGAAAAATTCAGATCTAGACCTTTTTTTTTATAATGCAAATTTGAAAATTTCAGATCTAGACTCTATATGCGATGCATGAAACCATAAAAAAAAATAAAATAAAAAAAATAATAAATAAATAAATCTAGACTCTTGATAACTTGATCTAAGACGACCCAATGCAAGGACCTAAGCTTTGATTCCAAAAATTGATGCAGGACGACCTAATCCGACCTTAAATGAGCATGGCATATGAAAGGGGCAGATTTATGCAATCCTAAAAAACAAATAAAATATCAGCCTTATACATCATAAAACAAGAAAGAAATAAGGTTAATATATTATTGATTATGGCCATCCATCACAAACATGAAGTATTGAATCTTAAAATCTGAGTTTAGTTGGATCTGGCGAAAGATAGAACTTTCGTCTTGCAATAGGTCCGTCTAACGATCCAAGTTGATTTTCTAATCCAGAAAAATATGAATTTCTTGGATTGAGAAATCTGGAAAATTCAGAAAAGAATTGGTGGTTCTTCAAATTTAGATTTGGGTGATGGGTTTTATGTGGGGATGAAAATCTTTTGAGATCTAATGATTTAAATAAAAAGAAACAAGATTTGGTTTCTAGATCTAAAGATTCTAGGAGAAAAGGAAAAGAATGGGGTTAGAGAAAAGGGTACCTTGAGAAAATAGAGAAGGAGAAAGAAGTAGATGACGAGAAATTGTTTACCTGGGCTTCATGCCCTCTTCCAATCACTGGAAGTCGAAGACGAAATCGTCAGAAGCAAAAAACTCTTTTCTATTTCATAAACATAACACAATATGCTATAGGTTTAGGACAACCCTTATAAATTCGTAATTAAATGAAATTACCAAAATACCCCTACTAAAAAAAGTTTTTAAAAAAAGAAATTCGCACAAAATTGTGCGCAAACTGTCTCAAAACTTAAATAAATCAAATGTTCATAAACTAAATGCAAATTTAAGATGCCCGATGGGCCCTGATGATAGCGCCGTGAAGGTGGCATAATGAAGGTGGGCCGTGACGATCCAACGGTCCGATCACACCATCCTCGCGATCCAATGGTCCAAATGTCTCCTCTAAGCAACTTACACATGTCACTCACACATGTGTAAAGTCTTCAACCTTTAGAGACCCGACCCGTATCCATCATCTAATCACATTGACACAGGTAACGCACGCCTCCTGCATTGATATACTTTGAATGGCCTGGTGTCCGCATCAAGGAGAGCTTTGGGAGTAAATGGGGTGAAATGCCTTTTTGAGCTCCCTCGGAGAGTTGCATGAGTAAACAAATGTGTCACTACGGACGTGTCCGTCATACACATGGTATGCTGATGACACTATGAAATAATCCAATTATTGGCCACATTACTAAAATCACCCCAATAGAATGATCCAAATTGTCCAAATGTTGGCCATTTAAATGGATGGTTAAAAACGTCGGCAAGTTACTTGTTTGTGATCCTTATGTTTGTGGCCCACTTGAGGCTTAGAATTTCCCCATTTTTGGCTAAATTATTTATCTCCATGGGCTTATTACAATCATTCTGTCAAATATCACATATGTATACTAATTTGAGATATTAGAGCTGATTTGGGGTATCACATATGTTCTTGCAAATATATTGAAAAATTCCAATGCAATCCAATTCCTCCCATTTATTCCAATCCAAACAGAATTTTTACTCCCATCGAAACACAACTGAGCAAGTCATTTACGCTTGAAATGGGAGTAAATGCAAAATGGATTCCATTTACAAGCTTCCAAATGCTGACATTTACTCCCATCCAATTGCACCTCACCCCATTTACTTCCAATTCCTCCCATTTACTCCCATCCAAACGATCCCTTCAGGGCTTTCTGTTTTGGGTTTTTTGATGGATTGACAGGTTGGTTAGTTGTTATTATTATTATTATTAATGGGTAATGTAGATTACACAAATCTTGGGCTTGATTTTTTGTTTTCTCATATGGGTTTTGTTTCTTGCATTGATTTTAGATTTGGTTTTTGGCTTTGATTTGGTGTATTCTTTTACTATAATTTTAGCTTCATTTTTTAAAATCCTGGCTAGGTGTGGGGCCAAAATAAACAGATGCGATGGCCGAAATGAAATAGCCCGGCAAGCGGAATGCACCCTGCCTGATGTGTTGCTCTTCCCTCCCCCCTAATCAAATCAGGCTAGAACAAAAGCTAATGGAGGTCCGGAAGAACAATTTTCTTCCTCTATGTTTTGCTCTTCTCAGCATTGTCCTCATGTCCCAGCAATCTCTCGCCATCCGAGTGCCTGATCGCCAGATTTACTCAGGACAAAGTGCCGTCCTCAGTAACCCAAACCGGCCACTTAAGGTGGCTGTTTTTGCTCTTGGGAGCTTCTGGAGATCTGAAGCGGTTTTTGGATGCTTGCCCGGTGTGATCCGTACGACTGTTGGTTATGCTGGTGGATCTAAAACCAATCCTGAGTTTAGAAGCTTAGGAGATCATGCCGAATCCGTTCAGATTGAATATGATCCGAAATTGATACAGTTCAAGCAGCTTTTGGATGTCTTCTGGTCTAGTCATGATTCTAGGCAAGTTTTTGGCCAAGGTCCTGACGTCGGCAGTCAATATAGGTCGATAATCTTCACTAATGGAACCGAGGAGGCGAGATTGGCTTCTGCAAGTAAAGAGAAGGAACAGACCAAAACAAAGAGCACCATTGTAACTACACAAATTCAGCAACTAGGAGCTTTTTATCCAGCAGAATCTGATCATCAGAAATTTGAGCTGAAGAGAAAACAATTTCTGCTTCAGATGATTGGAAATGTAGCAGATGAGGAGCTCATGAGGTCGACGTTGGCAACAAAACTAAATAGCTATGCTGCAGAACTCTGCCCGCTGAAGACTCAAAAGCAGATTGATGTGAAGATCGACGACATCATTAGAAAAGGTTGGCCGGTGCTGAGAGAAGTGTAGCTCATGTGTGATGCAGATGACATGCAAGGAATCCATCAGGTATGGCGAATTGCTTGTTTTTGTGTCCATTTCTTTAAATTATAAACTGTGAGAGGGGATAAAAAAGAAAAAGAAAAAGAAAATCAGTAGCTGATTGTTGTATGTGAACCATGCTTTTACTGGTTTCATGTTGTTGTTCGTAGGAAGGAAAGGGTCTTGAAATTGTTTTTTTTTTTTTTTTTCTTTTTCAAATCACAGTTAATGTTTATTACTGTGATTTTGTAACTTGATTTTTTAAAAATCATTGATGGTTAATGTTTATTACTGATCTTGGGCTATGTCACCTGAGGGGGATGTTACTTTATTTATTTTTATTTTTTATTTTTATTATCCTTGATGGTTAATGTTTATTACTGCATGTGCTGCATTAGCTGACTCCTATAACAATATAAATACAGACATGGAGAGTAAAGAAACAATTCCTCTCTGGAAAGCACTTCCTCTCTCCCTCTTTTTCTTCATTTAGGCTAACATGCTGAGATGATCCAATGATCATGACTGTCAATGTTCTGGGTGCTAGGCTTTAAGCGCCACCGTAATAGATTTATGCTGAATGGACTATTCCAACAATCAGATGAATGTGCAGGATTGAAAATATAACTTTTAGCATCTAGGCGAGTATCATCAGTGAAGTGTTGTTATTGGACCATAACAAAGTATCACTAAGAAAATTGATGGTTCAGATCATTGCACCATCTCGGCATCTGGGTCCCGATTATATATACTTGTGCAGCAGCGCCTTTTTGTGTGTTTGGAGGTGGAAAATGGTGTTGATTCATCCTCGTATGTGGCATTCACATACGTCTGTCTAGACTGTCCAAACTGTAAGAAATATTGTGGACTGATCACTCTCTAAAACCAAGCTGATCAAGTGATCTTAACCATCCAATTTACTGCTATCAAATGGATGGTTAAAAGTAAAATATTCATGGTATGAGGGCAATAATGCTTAGTGTAAGTTCTTGGTTATGCTAATCTATGGAAACTATAGCTTCCCTTGAAACTAAGGGCACGTTTGGATGTGACCAAATAAGTAGCTTTTTAAACTTGTAAGTTAATAAGCTGCTTTTCTTAATTTAGTTAGTTTGGTTAATCAACTTAAATAAGTAGCTTATTAAATAAAGTAACTTATTTTCTTTAGTTATTTTTTTTTATTGCTTTTTAACTTATGAAAAGTAAACTTAAACCACCGTCGATGCTCTCTACTCGGGATGAATGAATGTGACGTGTCGGGAAATCCACCTGTGATGTTTTTGAGAAATCCACCCTGTCAACTATTTTATTCATCTCATTTTAGGAGGTGGGTCCAAATATGACATTTATCCAGCACTCAAATGGGCCACACGATTTACAACAGTGGTATTGAATGCCCACCGTTGAAACCGTACTCATTGTTATGTGGTCCACCATGATGTTTTTAAAAATCCAACCCATCCACTAGTTTTTCTGGCTGATTTTAATTGGTGGGCCTTGAAACAGTTTTATTGAACCCCCACCCTCCAGATGGAGGAGCTAAAAAAACTGGAGTGTCCCGGGACATGCCGACCCGGCACATTAAAAGCTTATGTTGTCTAGGCATCAGATTGGGCTCTCTTTCTCTCTCTCTCGGGTCCAAGTTCCACCTTAAGTGGCTTATCTTGATTTCTATTTATTAAATGAAAGTGATTAAATAAAAAAAGCTACTTATAATTGATCATAAACCAAACTTATCTCAAATAAGTTACATCTACTGATTTAAGTAGAAAAAGCTTTTTTAATTGGTTAGCTTGTTAGTACACACCCCACTCTCAGTTCACACTCACAGTTAGCCACCCCCACTAGGGATCGATACCAAGACCTCAGACCTCAGTGTTGAAACGAGGTATCTTTCACTCAGTCTACCACTTGAGCTATGGATCAGGGTGTAGAGAATAAGAAAGAAAGAAAGAAAGAAAAAAGCTTCTCTCTCTCTCTCTCTCTCAGTTACTTAAGCTACTTCCACTTAAGTGTCTTATCTTGATTTCTATTTATTAAATGAAAGTGATTAAATAAAAAAAGCTACTTATAAGTGATCATAAACCAAACTTATCTCAAATAAGTTACTTATGTACTGATTTAAGATGAAAAAACAACTTATTTGGTGGCATCCAGACGGGACTTAAATGGCCCATTACACCGACATTTACATGTCTGCTGCTAAGCACTGTCCATTAGCTTCAACATCTCGGGTGGGTGTTGTTTTCTTAAAATACTTGTACAAGGGGGTTTGTGTAATTAAAATATGGTTGTGTTCTCTTGTAGAAAGTTTGTTTTTTTTTTTTTTTTTAAATAACTTTTTTAATTTAATTTTCAAAAAAATATCTAGTGAAGGGGCTTATTTGGGGTGAGGGAGATTTGTGAAATTTATGAATTACCAATCTCCCTTGTTTGTTTTTTGTTGGAGATTTGTTAAATCTTTGAATTTCCCAAATGGCACCCCAATAAATCTATGGATTTGGTGCAAATCCAAATACCCCCACCCAATACACACAGATTGCCCACTGACGCTGCTGGCAGCGATCTGGCTACTGGAAGGTGTTCTATGTGCCTCACAATTATGTATGTGTTTTTTCCACTCCCGTCCATTCATTTTAGATCATTATTTTAGGCCTAAAATTGAGGCAGATCCAAATTTAAGGTAGACCACACCACAGGAAAAATGTATTGATTTTACGCCCACCATTAAAAACTTCCTAGGATCCAATGTTATATTTCTTAGCCATCCAACTTGTTGATTAGGTCACAAAGACCTAGATTATGGGAAAAAACAAATATCAGTTTGATACAAAACATTTGTGGCCCCTAAGAAGTTTTTGATAGTGGGTGTTCAATCACCACCGTTTCCTGTGGTGTGGTCTACCTGAGATTTTGATCTGCCTCATTTTTTTGGGATCATGCCAAAAATACGTAGGTTTACAGCTTGAACCCCAAACCGTGGACTTTGGGATTTGCCAAATCCAAATTCATAGATTTTTATCAATTCCATAGTCTTTCCTGATCCTGAGTAGAAAAGGTTTTTGGGGTCTTAATGCATATCATACCATTGCCCAACCGTCGAGTAAGATAAGAATTTTCATCATAATCACATACTATTAGACCGGTGGGTCCCACTCGGACGGTGGGTCCCACTTGTACCATTGCGGCTCAAAAGTTTCTATTAGACGGTCCATTAATTCCGACTCTTTGCATGGCACAGTAAAACATTATGCAGTAATGTTAAGCATCTAGATATTGTTCTTTTACGCTGTTACCTCTTATTTTTTAAGCCATATATATCTTATTAAGGCGATAGGTCTAGAGATAATAATGCTGGAATTGTGAGCCATATACAACATTCTTCTATCAGGTGATGCAATGTGTGGTTTGGATCAATGTAATGACCATTAGAGTGGGGTCCATGCTATATATAGTATGTGTACATAATTCTATAGAGCATATGTATGGTCATGACGTTGATTCAAAGTATACATTGTATTTACTGATTGAAGATTGCACACAATTCCAATATTCTCCCACTTGGAACATGCATGGTATTCTTTAATATGTACACTTACTATAGCGTGGGCCCTACCTTGATTGTCCTGATATTGATTGAAATCATACATTGCATTATTTGACCGAAGAATGCCATATGTGGTGCACAACTCCAACAAATAATCTACTCAATGTATGATATTGTTTCAAATCATACTATATGAGTTTTAGATGTAAGATCTCTTATTTAAGAATATTAGTATTTAACACAATGTACGGTATGAACATTTTCTTTCATATATCGCCCTCTTAGGATGCTACAGACATTGAATAATTCCACCATATCTCTCATGCCTGCAACCCTATAGCTCACCGGTAGATTCACTGGGAGTTTCAACATGAGGTCACAGGTTCGAGCACCCATTGTGAATTTGATCGACCTTCAGTGACTCATGTGACTAAGAGTAGGGCTTGATTAAGATGACCTAATGCTAGATGGGCTTCCTCTCTTACACTCTTTCATTAAAGGGGAGGCAGAGAGGTCATACAATCCTCGACGCATTTGTCATCTTTCACAAGTCCCTCACCTTGGAGTTTGGGCTTAGATTTGGATTGGACTTTAGGGTTTTAGAGGGTTTTTATTGTGCTCTAATCAACTTGTTAGCCCCCAGTGGGGTGTCCTCAGTGACTCAGATCCATAATGGATCAATCTTTTTTATTTTCAGCACAATTTGCATGTGGTTGCCTAAAAAAGTGGACTGCAATCAATGGACAATAAAGATTGATAATTAGGTTGTAGAAGGCTAAAGCAAGATTCGTGATCCTTACTCATATTTAAATTTACATATTTTTCTCTTATATTTTGCCTTAAATCTCCTCACCCTCGGGCATAGATCCTCCAAATGAAGTTTTATTCGAACGAATATTCCAAGCTATCAAATTGTGAATAATCAATAGCTTTGATGTTGATGACGATGAAGATGTTGACTACTACTATAATAATTATGAAAATGAGACAAAGGAGATGGTGGAAAGAATAGAAGACATAATGTTAGTATTGCCGTGCAATATCCTTGTCATAAGATCTTTTGCATTTTTTAAAAAAACTAGTTTCTTAGTATTTTATTTTCTAACTATCGAGCTGTTGACCACCAATTGATGGTTTACGATTATTTCTCCGAGAAATTTTTCATTGCATGGATCATCCAATGTGGACCCACAATACCATGTTTCCATCACATAACCGCGGATGAGCACGACCGATCTACTCATCAAGTGGGCGTAATCTATATGTTGAATGTTAATATGGCATATGGATAAAGAAAAGATTTCCATCTTCTTCTACAACATCAATATCATTGAATGAATGTGTTGCACATTTTTTACGGCTTTATATATGCAAAAGAAGCCTTAGATTCCTAATATGACTCAAAATAGATAACTTTTCCAAAATAATAAATATTATTAAAAGCAATAAAAATATACCTGAACTAATTTAAACATGTAACTTATATCACTGAATTAAGGACTTTGGTTCACATATGGACTCTTTAAACCTTATAAAAAAGCAAACCTTATTAAAATAGTAAGTTTTAACTTAAAATTCTAATTTAACCCCAAACATGCTTAGACTTTATAAATTCATTTATGAGCTAAATAACCTTAGTGATCCACCATGCTATTGAGCTTGTTGATAACTTTCCAATAATATATTATACGCGTGAATGAATAACTTATCGCAAAATTATAGCCAGAAAAAACTATCGTGCATATTTAAGTCATGTTTGCCCTAGTTTGAATCCGCCGGTCCCATTTCTTTGACTACTAGCCATCCATGAAGTCATCCACCACTTGTTTTATATTAAATATAGACTACATGTCATCTATTTTCTAAGGGGGCCTATTATGTGTTACCTGAGCGTTATACATATGGTGGGGCCCACCTTGATGATGTTCTGTATATCCACGCTGTCCATCTGTTTTTTTCAGCCTATTTTAGAACATGGTCCAAAAAATTAAACAAATCCAAATCTCGGATGGACCACACCACATGAAACATTATGGATTGAACGCTCACCATTAAAAACTTCCTAAGGTTCACCGTAATGTTTATTTACCATCCAACCTCTTAATAAGGTCAAGAAGACCCTCGACGAAGGGAAAATACGAAAATCAGCTCGATATAAAACTTTCATAGCCCGTAAAGTTTTTAATGGTCACTCACCATTTCCAGTGGTGTGGTCCACCTGAGATTTGTATCTCCTTAATTTTTGGGATCACATTCTAAAATGAGCTGGAAAATGGATGGACAACAACGGTATATTACATATTCATCAAGGTGGGCCCCACATAGTAAGGATAATACATAATCCGCTCCCATTTTCTAATCTCTTTTAAACAAATTTGGACCACCTAACCAATGGGCAAGTCTAATTTTTAGACTAGCTCAAACCAATAATGCACCTACCTATTAAATGGCTCAATAGTTCTACATGCGTGCAATTATTCAAGCTTTTGTATTTTATTACAAGAAAGCATGCAGACAGGATTCTTGGAAGGGGAAGGTTAGAGATATAGCTGCCTCCACACGTACCTTTACTTGTGACATGCATTCAAGCGTGAGAAATCTAAACCATAGAATACATGAGCCCAAACAAATAAATGATCTGGCCTGAACATCATGCTAGTCCACTAATCCCAAGGGGTTGCCCCCTACCAAAATAACTATCATTTTGGGAAAGCTTGATAACAATTCACATTCAACTTACATTTTGAACCATGGGCCTGTTTGATTAGCAGACTTGATTGATTTTTCTGCCAACTAATTTACATAATAAGGCCCATCTTGTGGATGATGTAGAGGTAACACACATGTGCCCAGTTGTCACGTGTGTTGGAAGATGTGGCCATATATATGAATTCTTAAAATTAAAACAATGAGTGGTCCAAATTCCAAAGGTGAAATCAGATTCTTATTTCTTGGTGTATATTTTGGCTCTTGCTACAACCACGATCGGGTCAAAGATTTGGACGGTCCAGATTGCCGTAATTACTATAAGATTTAAGAGTCACCACCATTTTTAGAATTAGTACAAAACTATTATCATAGAGTTTAGACATTAACTCCTAACTAGTTCTGGCAATGGGTCCTTGCGCTTCGGTGGTAGGCTCACAAGAGTTTCAAAATGAGGTCATGAGTCCGAGAACCCGTTGTGGTGAAATCAGCTGTGGTGTGTGAAAAACAAAAAGCAATGGGTTGGATTTGATTTGGGTTGGGGTAAGCCCAGGCCCAACCCATTCCCAAGTGAACCCGGCCTGAGCCATTTAAATGTAAGGGGCCCAACTCAACCGACTCATTTAATTAGGGCAGTGAACCCGACCTGAGCCATTTAAATATAAGGGGCCCAACTCAACCGACTCATTTAATTAGGGCGCGGATTGGTACTACCCTGACTAGGACCTGGCTAGAGACTGACAGTCCTGTCACGGGCTATGTGGGGCCACTGTGGTATATTTGTTTTATTCAATCCTGTCCATCCATTTTGAAAGAGAATTTTAGGGCTACCCTGACTAGGACCTGGCTAGAGACTGACAGTCCTGTCACGGGCTATGTGGGGCCACTGTGGTATATTTGTTTTATTCAATCCTGTCCATCCATTTTGAAAGAGAATTTTAGGGCTACCCTGACTAGGACCTGGCTAGAGACTGACAGTCCTGTCACGGGCTATGTGGGGCCACTGTGGTTTATTTGTTTTATTCAATCCTGTCCATCCATTTTGAAAGAGAATTTTAGGGTGTGGTTTCAAAATGAAGGCAGCCGGAGGCTGGACTGGACCACACCACATGAAACAGTAGGGATTGAATGCCTACTGCCCAAAACCTATTGGGGGCACAAAAGTTTTGGATCAAGCTGATATTTATGTTTTCCCTTCATCCAGGTCTATGTGACCTTATGAACAGGTTGGATGGCAAATAAACATGGCGGTGGCCTTAAGAATGATTCAATGATGGGGTTTGTGGTGTGGTCCAGTCAGCCTTCAATTTGCCTCTTTTTTTTGGCTCATGCCATAAAATGACCTTTCAAAATGGATACACAGCTTGGATAAAACACATATATCACAATGGGCCCATTTTTAGTCAAATAACTCCTGATGGAGAGATCGATCGTGAGCCGAGATCTTTGAAGACATGGTTCAGGTGCAAAGATCCATTCCTCGAACTGAGTAGGTCGACTGTCATTAGGGTAGAGTGAGGACCTTGAAGAATATCCCACCTCGAATTAAGGGATCAAATCTGAGATAACCGAAGATCACGCCAACTGAGGCAAGCTCGACGATAAATTTAGAGGAAGATCTATATCCAAGATAAGATCTCAACATATCCCTATGTAGCGTTTCTTTATGAGATTCTACAAAATTTGCGATCCCAACACAATCATATGAAGCATATAAATACTCCAACTATAGACGAAGGAAGGTAAATAACAAAAACTTTAACCCAAGTTTGGCTTAGATAATTTTAATCTACTCGCCTGACTTAGACATCAAAGGGTCCCCAATGGTAATCGACACCTCCATTATCTTCTATACATTGTCCATGTAGGTATACTCGACAAATCTGCTTCTGTAGGTGATTGCACCTGTCCATTCAGATTCAAGCGATAATATATTGGCTTCATTTGTGGGAACGATAGCAAGGCCATAAAGTTCCCATAAACTCTAGAACGGATCACGACTTTTCTCTCTCCCACTTCAATGGCTAAAAAGAAGGGAAATGCACCGGCTACGACTGAGCTTGCTCGTGGGAAGCTGCCTGAGAACGCTCAGGCCTCGCAGTCAACCCCCCGGTCCCAGCTACCATCGCAAGTAATGGCACAAAGATCCCGAAACTTGGGAAGCTAGCTCATCTCCCTCAATAATCAGGTAGGAGCCTTGAACGACAACATCAACTATATCATGAGGCTGCTAGAAAGGCAGCAATGGCACTAGATAGTAGCAGATCTAAGTTAAATATCGATACGAACTTGCCACAGTGTGACTGGATAGAAGTGAAATATTTAAGTTAAGAAGCTTAAATTGAGATAGGTAGCGTTGCACTGTAGATTTTGATTGGTTGTGTATGACGAGGGCCCAAAGCTCTTCATTGAGTGCTGCTTATATGGACTTGGAATGGCGGTGGCCAAGTCGAGGTTGCCTTGTTGGTATACCAGGATGGCTAAGTCGTGTCTCAGTTGGATTCATATTCTTTATATCATCGTGAACTTATCTCCTTCTAATTCTGGACGAATCCATTTCTTAACCTTCCGTAATCTCCGTGAAAGTATCATTTGTCTTTGGAAAGCTTCATTTTTTTGGCATAATTGTGTGAGACAACCTTACCATGCATATCCTAGATTTCGAGATATCCGGCATCAATATTTTTATGTAACTTGTTGCATATGCTGCTTAGTCACTCATGCCACTCGTGTGACGGTACCGTGTTCTCCACGCGGTCTCTCATTTCTCGACCACAGACATGTGTATGGCTCTAAGCTATGCTGCTTTTGACAGGCTACGTATCACTAATAGTATGGATTGAAGATTTCTCGAGGTGTGAGTACAATCTGTCTTTCATCGTTTGCATGATAGTGTCGCACATGGCAGCGTCCTATTGGGCTACTTGGACTATGTTGAGCCAGGTGTAAACAAATTGAATTAGATTATCCTTTTGGGTAAACATGTACAATATTAGACTAACCCAATGGAGGGAGTAGATCTTGCATCATATGCACCATGTGATGCTGGCACATGTGTGGCGTGTACACGAGCCTTATTGCACATGCATATATGCTCAATAGGACTCTCTATTTCTTTATCATCTGTCACCATTTTATCTCTTTAAAAATAAGGATAAATAAGTCATTTTACCTTCATTAATTGGGTTCGAGGAAATTTTTGATAAATGTGTTGAAGAAAAATGCCCGCATGTGATCAATGTAAGCAATGATAAAACATACAAGAAAAGAGCCAAACAAAAGCCAAAAATGCTAAACCAAAACAAGAGACAAGAAGTACAATAATTTATATGGTTCAGTAATATAGCTACTCTACGGGACAACAAAACAGAGCTTTCATCTTCATTAATATATATATATATATATATATATATATATATATATATATATATATATATAAGGCTTATTTCTCTTGTAACGCCCTGAAAATCGGGGGTCGAGTATAACTCAACTCCCGAGTTCCAACGCATCACTTATGCAACATAGATAATGATGATTAAATGTTGTCTGTGTTAGAGCAATAAACATGAGTGAGATTATACCAAAACAGTAATTTATACTCCAGATCAATTGTATAAAGGCAAGCGGAAGACTGAACTGTATATATATGTATGTAAAAGAAACAAAATCATTTCATTCTCCAGAGTATGAACCCATCTGAGTCACCATATACATATATCTATTTTATGTTCAAAAAGTCAAAAATACATCTAAGGATGTAATCCCAGCAAATCCCGTCGATCTGACAGTCTAGTCGAAGCCGCCAGAATACTGCATAAATGAGAACTCGTCTTGGTCCTTGCCATAGTCCGGCTCAGCCTCCTGAGTCGCCAGCTCATCTAAACCTGAGACAGAGTCTGGTTGGTGTGTATAACATCGTCTCGTAACGTGGGAGTGAGTAGCTAACTTAGTGGAACAATAAAGCATAGGTTAACATGTTATTGACTCAGTCAAGCAGTAATGATAAAGCAGTATAATAAAACACTCCTAACTACTCTTATTAATGCAAGTATGAATGCAGTCATGATGGATGCCCTCACCAACATACTTCCTCATGCGATACCATCTTACGTTCGCGGCATGCTTGCTTTCCTCAGTGCTCCACATCTTCCAGACACGTGCAATGCATGATGAGCATGATTACCGAGTTGTTATTAGTCCATTTCAAACATCAGGATTGAGAAACTAAGGTACCTCCCTTGTATCATTCCCAAACATGATCCATTCTAGGGTCGTCAGTCCTGTATAATCTCATACGATTGTGTGTTTTTAGGTCGCTGCAAGGGCTGCCAAGGCTGTTACACAGAATCATTGCACCACTCCCCCATCACCTTATCAATACAGGCCTAGCTTATACTCTGTTACTACGGGAAGGCTCATCGCCTCACCGTAGATTTAGAGTATGCTCGAGGTCACTACACTGGGTACGGTCAGGGCTGCCAGGGCTGTTACACGGAATCGTTGCACCACTCCTCCATCACCCATCAAGTAGTGTAGGCCGACAGCTCGAATATAGTGTCCCATACCACCATAATCGGCTCACGAGTCTGGTTGCTCACTGGTCACTACGGGGAGGCACGTGGCCCCAGCGTAGGCCGACGGCTCGACCACGGTGTCCCATACCACCATGCCCAACTCATGAGTCTTAGCGGATCGAGGTACCATGGTTAACGGGATTCCACTGGTAAGTTTGGTACCCTAGGTTCAAGCAATAACGACCAAACATGGTGAACATACATTAGACATATCTTGTTACTTGACGGGCCTGACTAGCTCAAGCGTACAATCAACTGAACGACATGAAGTGCGTAAGCACTTCATGTGGCTTAACCACTGTCGCCAACTGAAGTACGACTCGGGTTCGTCAAACACATCTTACGTGGCAAAATGAATCTCAACCACGATCTCAAGTCTGGTACCGATTGTCTGGACTATAAAAAGTCTCAATTGTAATTAATCCATACTCAAAGCATGTGGAGTAAAGCATGATAAACAAAGTAATTCAAGTATGCTAATAAACATGTCATAAGCATGTATAAAGCATGTTATAAAGCATATCATAAAGCACCATATAAACAAGAATACAAACACGTATATTTCACAAGTAAGCGGTTTAAGTAAACAACCTCATGGAGGAAATCATACATGTCTCTAAGGTAGTTGAGAATCCTATCTCAACACCTACCTAAGGCATCATCATCCAAACACTTACTCTCACAAGCATTTTCACAAACACTTAGCATACACTATTTCAACATATATAGTGTATGTTAGCAAACATGTATTAGGGCGAGTCCTTTCGCCAAGCAAGTATTTTACGCACCTATGATATATTCATATGGCAAATAATCATGACAAATACATTTCCAAAATATATACTTATACAGTACTTTCTACAATACACTATTTCTACATACATAGTGTATATTGGCAAAACATGTATTAGGGCGAATCCTTTCACCAAATAAGTATTTTATCCATATATCATATATTTATACAACAAATAATCATGTCAAACACATTTTCAAAATATATACGTATACGGTATTTTCTACGAATACTTATAATATGTAAAATTCCATATTCTACAACTTTAATCGAAATAGAAAACAGAAAGCACTTTGTACATATGCAATTGCATGCAGATCATGAATCTATCATTATCCGATATTGAAAGTGTTGAAAACCATAACCTATACACCTAAAGTCCTCATCTTATACCATAGAATCGCAACGGATCAGCTAGGTTTGCCAAGCTTCTGTATTTGGTAGTTTGGTAGCCTAAAGAATGAAATAGGTTAGCTATTTCATAACCTACAACATTCACACCCCAAAACAGATTAGGGTTAGGGTTTCTTATCTAGAAACGAAGTCAGTATTGCCGGGAAAGCGACAAGAACGGAGTGGTGGAGCTTGGGTAGTGGCAGAAAACAGTAGCAGGGAGTTTCTCCCACTTCTCTCACTCTTTCTCTCTCTTTTCTCACTTCTCTCTCTAGGGTTTCTCTCAAATTCGTATGGCTATGAGAGAGAGGGTTTTAATGTCCTTATATAGCCTAAAAACTCTCTGAAATGACTTGTAGACAAGGTGTACTTAGGTTATAACCAAAGCGGTACTTTTCCAGCTCAACGGAGGACTTCTGGCGGGCCTCCTTGAGCCAAAGGTCGGACTTAAGCTCACCAACCTTGGATCCAGGTGGAGTTAAGTTTTCGTTTCAGTCGGATTCCCAGATCAAGCGTGGCAGACCAGTTTCAGTTCAGTGGTCAGCGGACCTCGATCTGAAATTCCAAGTACATGGATATGTTTATGAAATTTTTCCTGATTCGAGGGTGTATTTGGGTCAGATTCTGACGGTCAGGTTACTTACAAAATGTCCGCAAGTAACAAGTCTCAGATTACTATTCAAGATATTTATTTTGGAAATAAAACAAGTGTTTTCACACTCCCTCGCTCCGGACTCAAGCGAACAGCCGTGGGACACTGTCTAGGTTTGATTTTTGAGATGGTTGTCAAGCTCAGCAAGGCGGTCCTAAGTCCTTAACCTCGTATTATTCGGACTCACGCTGTGCGGTCCAGACCTGATACGGAGTTTCATGTGCTCCCGAGAGCAGTCGGGTAATGAGTTTGATCTTAGACTTTAGGGTAACCTAGCGTCAATGATTCTACAAGTTTTGGGTCTTGCAGATTGTATTTAAAACCATTCAATTAGATTTCATGGCTAATCTAGTTTAGCACTTAGTTAACTTTGTCAAATTTTGTAACGCCCTGAAAATCGGGGGTCGAGTATAACTCAACTCCCGAGTTCCAATGCATCACTTATGCTACATAAATAATGCCGATTAAATGTTGTCTGTGTTAGAGCAATAAACATAAGTGAGATTATACCAAAACAGTAATTCATACTCCAGATCATTTGTATAAAGGCAAGCGGAAGACTGAACTGTATATACATGTATGTAAAGAGGCAAAAATCATTTCATTCTCCAGAGTATGAATCTGTCTGAGTCACCATATACATATATTTGTTTTATGATCAGAATGTCAAAAATAAACTAAGGAGTGATCCCTGCAAATCCCGCCAATCCGACAGCCTAGTTGAAGCCGCCAGAGTACTGCATATATGAGAACTCCTCCTGGTCCTCATTATAATCAGGCTCCGCCTTCTGAATCGTCGGCTCACCTAAACTTGAGACAGAGTCTGGTTAGTGTGTGCAACACCGTCCCATAACGTGGGAGTGAGTAGCTAACTCAGTGGAACAATAAAGCATAGGTTAACATGTTATCAATACAGTCAAGCAGTAATGATAAAGCAGTAAAATCAAACACTCCTAACCACTGTTATTAATGCAAGTATGGATGTAGGTATGATGGATGCCCTCACTGATATACTCCCTCATGCGACACCCTCTTCGTTCGCAGCATGCTTTCATCCCTCAGTGCTCCACATCTTTTAGGCACATGCAATGCATGCTGAGTATGATTACCGAGTTGTTATTAGTCCATTTCAAACAGCAGGATTGAGAAGCTAAGGTACCTCCCTTGTATCATTCCCAAACATGATCCATTCTAGGGTTCGTCAGTCCTAGTTAATCTCAGACGACGGTGTATTTTCTAGGTCACTGCAAGGGCTGCCAGGGCTGTTACGTGGAATCGTTGCACCACTCCCCCATCACCTTATCAATACAGGCCTAGCTTATACTCTGTTACTACGGGAAGGCTCGTTGCCTCACCGTAGATTTAAAGTATGCTCGAGGTCACTGGGATACGGCCAAGGTGCGCTGTGGTACCGTTACACAGAATCGTTGCACCACTCCCCCATCACCCATCAAGTAGTGTAGGCCGACAGCTCGAATATAGTGTCCCATACCACTATAATCGGCTCACGAGTCTGGTTGCTCACTAGTCACTACGAGGAGGCACGTGGCCCCATCGTAGGCCGACAGCTCGACCACGGTGTCCCATACCACCATAATCGGCTCACGAGTCTGGTTGCTCACTAGTCACTACGGGGAGGCACGTGGCCCCAGCGTAGGCTGACAGCTCGACCACGGTGTCCCATACCACCATGCCTGGCTCATGAGTCTTAGCGGATCGAGGTACCATGGTTAAAGGAGATTTCACTGGTAAGTTTGGTACCCTAGGTTCAAGCAGTAGTGACCAAACATGGTGAACATACATTAGACATATCGGGTTACATGACGAGCCTGACTAGCTCGAGCGCACAATCAATTAGACGACATGAAGTGCATAGCACTTCGCATGGCCTAACCACTGTCGCCAACTGACGAATGACTCGGGTTCGTCAAACACATCTTACGTGGCGACATGAAACTCAACCACGATCTCAAATCTGATACCGATTGTTTGGACTATAGATATAGTCCCAAACTCAATCAATTCTCATCCATAGCATGTGAAGTAAAGCATGATAAACAAAGTAATTCGAGCATGCTAGTAGGCATGTTATAAGGCATGTTATAAAGCATGATATAAAGCATGTTGCAAAGCACTACATCAGTAGGAATACAAACACATATATTGCAAGTAAGCGGTTTAAGTGGACAACCTCATGGAGGTAATTATACATATCTCTAAGGTAGTT